>JAOTON010000709.1:582500-1782500 GCA_034440635.1 Lepas anatifera | reverse complement strand
AAAAACTTTCACTCATGTATCCGCTGCTGGCACGAAAGTTACCTCAATGGCCAATCTTCACACCTATCTTCTCGATGTGAGCCATACCGAGTCACGTGTGACTGGTCAAGGTTATGTATGGTGCAAGATTTTTTCGAGCTTGGCTTGGGATCTGTATGAATGTGATAGTGGCTAGATACTAGGCATTAATGTGAAATTTGACCCTGTCGTTTTCCGCCAAATATTGTCCCACAGTGCATGAGTTTTGCTGTCTGGAGTGGCTGCATCCGGGGGATGCTTTGATAAAGCATGCTAAAGCACAACGTGATATATTCAAGAATAGTACAACGAGCCCTTAGTAAGTGACTGTCAATCGGGGAGCACTGCTCCCTACGTACTTGTCTGTAGTTGCTCATGTTTTACACTTGCCATGTGATTTTCCAAATATAATGTCATGCGTCCGTTTACATCTTCAATCAATGCAGCTTTTTGCCATTGCGTGCTAGAATCTCGCCAACTTTCTATTGTTCGCTTCGGTGGTGATTGGGAATCATGATTTGGCTGTATGGTAAATCTGGGAGTAATCTTCCATTGTTCATGTCGGATGCTTGGTCGGGTATTAATGGCTTCGTAGTGTTGTTATGACTCCGTAGTGTTTTTTTTTTGGCTCCGTTGTTTTTATGGCTATTGATGATTTTTTGTTAGAATTCAATCAACGTCCATCCTCCTGCAGTGTTCTGGAGATATGTAATCCGGCAGTTCACTTGGCCCGTCCAAAAGGTCGTCCCCTCCTAGGTTCCTACTTCCTTCACTGCTCATCTTTATTCTTGGCATACATTTGCGCGGATCAGGTAGGCTTTTTCTTTCTGTTGAAACCCGATGAGCTTTTTGCCTAGCGGCAGTGCAGCGTTCGCGAGGTCTCTCGCCACATTTGGATAAAACTTTACCTGTGAGCGACACTTCCCGGCCCCGAGGTCACGCTCTTCGCCGGAACCAGGATAGCGGTTTCAAGAAATTGGTAACGGCGCTCACCGTCATTCATAGTTCATAGGCAGACCCAGAGAAGAAAGAGGACACTTTCGCCTCCCCTTCGATCGGACCTCGGCATCCCCTGAAATATCACCTCTTCCCCCTCCCTCCAGGATACAAGTATCGGCACCCCAGCGATAGGATTTGGCACCCATAAATATATTTTGCCCCCCTTCTGATCCGGATAGCGCCGCTTTCCGTTTGTGAACCTCCGCAATAGGAAGTCGTAAATCCGCCTATGGTACGGCTTATTAGTCATGACGTGATATGTGATAACACTGGCGCCCCGGTACCCCTGGAATGCTGTTTTGCACCCCGTCCCAAAGTATTTAGTTACGGTGCACCTATGCGCAAGGCGGATTAGGGTGGCACTTACTCCCCGATCGACTACGCCGCATGAAAGTTCGATGGCGCATCCTGAAATATCGCTTTCTACCCCCCCCGATGATGCCAGCATCGGCGAACCAGTTGTGCCCGCTGGTCTGAATGGATGGTAGCCCCGCCCATGTGCCTCCTCCCGATCAGATCAGATCCCATGTGCCTCCTCCTAGATCCGCCTCTGCTTATGCATGCTATTTAGCGCCTCGGAGAAATCGCGCTGTGAGGTAACGCGCCCAAAGAGGGTTGATGGAATAGGCAGACCGAAAAGAGGCAGTCAGACGGCACTGGCAGATCCAAGGGGCAAGCCGGATAATTTATCTCCCCCAAAGCCCACCGGTCTAAAGAAAACTCACGATTCTGGGTCCCGTTGCCTGCCCTACCAAATCAACGGTCTGAACTCGACCCTGTCGGAAGGTAAGAGCCAGAGGGCCGTAGACATCGATCAATAGGAAAGAGGAAGTAAAATGTTGAGCTTGTGTTTTCCATTAGAAGAAAAAGTGTTCTTAAATGTATTTCTTGTCCGTTTTTATTTTTACAATGGATTCGTCGTTAACGTTTTTGAAAGGTTGAAAAACTTACTTTGAAAATAGTAGTCGTGTTCTTTTTAGCGTCACTAATAATTTGGCGCTCTTGAGGCCATTCCCTAAAAATGGCAAAATGCGCACCACCTTTCACTACGCAAGTCGTCGCCGGTAGAGGGCTAATTCTTGTAAGGCAGGGTTTGTAAGTTAGTATTTGACCCAGGGCACTTCTTGATATATATGGCATGCAGTCTTTGTATTGCCTTGAATTTTGGGCATATAGCTATAAAGCAGTGGGCATTTTGCCCACCAGTCTCCCATGAAGCTGCAGACATGGGATAGGTGCTGCAAACATTCCCATTCCAGTGACACTCTTGTCTTAGTTGTCAGTGAGTGCTCATCTTATTGTAAAGCTTAACCGATGTGCGCACCAGTGAAAGGACCTGAACGGACCAGTGCTGATCAGTCACTTGATGCTCTAGGAGGAGTGCCCTTTGGTGGGAATTCATGCCTTTTTCAGCTGAATATCCACCAGTCCCAATTCCTTGAAATATGCTCTGCTTGAACCTGCTGCTGTTGATTGTGCTGCTAATAAACAATTCCTCTTTAACTGGAAATGCATAGGATGTGGGCTTATTGCTGCCTTTTAGACGGATTGATTACAAATTGTCTAATTTATCTGGAATTGGGTTTTGTGAAAGGAAAGGGGCCAGGCCTCCTGGTTCTACCAGTAAGGGCCTTATCAATGCTCAAACTGCCAAAGTAATGAGGTCTTGCAAGTTGCAAGATTCTTCCATGCTGGAAATACCTCCCAGGAGTAAGATGGTTCCCTGTCAGGGAATCTGCTAGGCTGCAAACTTAACTCATCTGCATGAAAAGAGGATTCACTCATCACTAGCACTACACCACTGCTCTGTTAAGCCTCTGGATCCTTAAAAGTTAGTATTTTGAATTGTTTTATTGTCATTGCTTCTTTTATAGTTTCTGCTTCTACTCATAGAGAGAGCAAGCTCAAATCCCTTCATGTCTTTTTAGGCATCAGCACTGCTGATCCAACCTGATTTTGACAGTCTGGGATGGTTTGTATTGGTGGGTTGTTCTGTCCAGGGCCCTCCAAAGTTAGTTGGTAGCAATCTACTGCCATGGCGCACAAATGCGACTGCTCCATAGAGCTGACGTGTTAAATTGGTCATTTTCCGACAGCTGCTGTCATCAGCCTATGGCCGTTGGAAAAGATCTAATAACGTTGTTAGAAAGCCTGTTCTCTGCTCTTTCCATGTTCCATTTGGCGTTTTTACGTCAGACGCACAGAACTACCTCGAAACATCAATTTTCGATAACTCTGCAAATGTGCGCCACAGATTTCTTGGCGCACACCCCGTACGCCAGCGTCGGCGTAGCGCAGTGCATAGAGCAATGGTCTAGAGATCAGAAGAGTGTGTGTTCGAGACCTAGTCGCGGCACACGTTTTTAACCGCTAACATTAAGTTTTGCGAATCAATTTAGTCGTTCAGAACTCGTGCAGATTCTTACAACTATAGTTAGACAGCAAAGATAAAGTTGTCGCTTTACCCAGTGGCGGATCCAGGGGGAGGGACTTAAGCCCCCCAAAATTTACGAGCCTCCAAAGTTAATAGATAGACGAGCGACTAACCGAGATACTAGCGGGTGAGGCTCGAGCTGCGAGCCGGTGAGGCTCGAGGTGAGCCCCCTCCCCCAAATGAATTCCTAGATCCGCCACTGAATTTACCCCTATTCCTGTCAAGGAGAGATTCTGCCCACCCATTACGTTTTTTCCAGGATATCTCCTGAACAGTTTGCGATAAGCATTTGAAACTTTCTGGCTTGTAAAACTGGGGCAGATTCCATGGAAGTTTTGAAACTAAATCTTGACCAGGGGCGGAGCTATGACCCAATATTTGGGGAGGTTCTTTTCCCAAAATGAGTATTATTGTATACGGTTCGTTCTTCCCACAACGAAGCCGTCCGTTACAACATTGAGATATGTCATAATGATACAATATTATGAATAGGATACCAGGAAATAGCTCATTTACATTTTCAGCTTGGTTAACAGAAGCAGTTACAGCAACAAAAAATCGGGATTTTTAGTATATTAAAATTTTACTTTCCAGAGTACAAGATTGCTTACAGGGCAGCCTCGAAGAATAAAGAAAACTATACGATGTTCCCAGCCAGTGGCGGATATAAGGGAGCTAGGGTGGCTCAAGCCCCCCCCCGAAATTTCCGAGTGCATATAGTAAATACATAAGCGGAACCTGATCTGAGGCAAAGGCCCTATCCCCCTCCGAAATGAAGCCCTGGATCCGCCGCTGCTCTCAGCCCTATATTTTATAGCCGTGCAATGGCATAAGCGTGCTTCGGTATTGTAATTAAGGGGTGTCACGCAGGTGCAGTTTTTCACAGTCCAATGAATGCTACAAGCATCTTCGGTATGCATTCGGTTGCAAGACGGAAAAGACAACAATTCACCCACAGACGGATTAGAGAGACAAGATTATTACGCTCACCCGGGTTTTGCACAGGCGGAAACAGGTCAAGCAAGATAAAAAGTATCAAAAGTTGAGAAACATATATTGGTGCCCATGCATGGTTCCCCAACATTGCCAATATGAATCTTGCCCCACTATTTTGCTTTCTTTCTTCCATCTCTGATGACTTTTTGCATTATACCATATATCTCACGAAGGGGCGACATTTTCCGCCCCTAGCCCTGACATTAAAACGGGCTTTCAGGAGTCTGACAGAAGCAGGGGTCATACCCGTTGCCTAAACTGGGAGCGGCAGAAAATAGAAAATGCCAATCTCGCAAGGAATAGGTGGATCCAGGGGGAGAAGCACATGCCCCCATTCAATTGATGATCGACGCCCCTTTGAAATTTCCGATGACTCTCCCTAAAAGGTCGTTCCCCGGGATGCGAGTATCAGCGCCCTGCGGTAGAATTTGGGGCCAACTTGATAGGTTTTGCCGACCAAAATTGGCGCCCGCTGATCCGGATGCCCCCACCACCCCAATCTGACACCCTAGATCCTACCATAAGAAGATGAATGGGATCAATAGTCACAACCGTTCCCACAAATGCACTGCTCGGCATCTCCAATCCATTGTTTACCCCCCGTCCCTTCCTCACGTAGACATACAATGAGTCTTCCAGGTCAGATAAAGGCCGCAAACCTCCTCCTCCAGTATGCATACGCCCCATACATCGCCAACTAAGTGAAGAAGTGGAAACACAAATTGACCCACTAACTAACCCCAAACCCTCACATGAATGAATTTCTCCCCCAGCGTCCCTAATACACTGTGTACCTTTTTTATATAATGTAATTTATTATTTTTCTATTCTTCATCTGATAATCCACACATATTCAGAAATGATTGAAGGCAACAATATGTTAATTTCTCATAGTGAAATTCGAGACATTGAATTAAGACCAGCTTGCTGTATTGACATATTTTCTTAACTTCCAAATAGGTGTACTTAATAAATATTTATCAAATGCGTTTATCTCTATATTCAAACCATGTGTTTTTGCATGTAAAGCCTTTTCATCACCACCTTGCTTTGCTCTACCTGAGTATATAGCTGACTTGGTATTATTTGTGACTTATTAGGACTTTATCTACACCCATCAACTCAACAAAACAAAAAATCATAGCTGGGAAGGCACTAAAAGCTCAATTGCAAAAGCCTCCTTCATAACCACTTATGCTTTTCAAAAAGTCAATTTTTTTGCAACAGTTGGGGGATGGTGACCTCATCAACCAGTTGAGAGTGTTTCTTCTATTCCCTTGGTTGCAAACAAATCTATAAAAAAACACTGTTAAGTGCCCTGCACATGAGTTCTGATTACCTTCCATATTGGGCTGTACCAAGTGAGTGTTTTGAAAATATTTGAATCTTTGGGTGCGTTCTTTGAAATATTCCAGCCTGGAATTCTGGGAACAGTGACGTCACAGCCGTTCTTCGAAACCTTTCCCGGTGCTTGATGTAGTAGGGCACCATATCCTGATGTATGTGCCACTGCAGTAATGTATGTGTAAGGCTTCAATGATAAAGCATACTTAATGGATGATGATATTCTTACTGTCAATATATGTGTATGAATAAATGGGTCACACCCCCCTGCCTCAATCACACTGCCATGTATCCTGACTGACTCCCATGCTTATTTTTCATGTGTCATCAATGTGTATAATGGATACCTGATTCTTTTAAATGTGTTCTCCATTATTGTCAAATTATGCACTGTTTGTTTCTGGCCATGGCAAAACATAGACCCAGTTTCCATGTGCAATGAGACAATCTGGATAGAGCTGAGAATCAGGATACAGGGATCACAGTTTCTGTGACACTTCGGCATGGATATAGGTGGAACTGTAACATATAGAAGAGTTTTTCATCACAATTTTGTCTATATTTCTAGCAAAACATTCACATCTCCTTTCACTCCCTTCACTTTCCCTTAACCCAACTATACAATTTTATTCGAAGAATAATAGTTTTGTTTAATGAATGTTGTTTAACAGTTTTATTTGAAGTTTAATACAATTTTCTTCCATTTGATATTGCTTAATGACCAAGAAAGCTTCACCCTCTGCAGACTACTCACCTTTACCTCTGCAAAATAAGGAAAATATTTAAAGCTAACACACCGGCGCCGACAATCTGGCGGGCTGAAGGAGGGGCGACGGGAATCACCCGGACAGGGGCGAGAGGCCGCAGGAAGCTGGAAGGCTTAGATAGATGACATATTTTTGCAGGCAGTGTTTAAACCAATGGTGTTGGAAGGGTCGGCATGAAACGGGAAGGCTTGGGAAACCTGACGTCGCCCCCTGCTAACCATGGATGTGAGAGACGATTTGACACTCAGCGAGCCATTCCAACCGGTGCACAGACTCCCACCCCTTATCCCGAAATGGTGAGTACGTCATTTCATGTGATCACCAGTACATATGTGCACTGATAAGACTAGTAACACCAGTGAGTGCACACAAAAGTCCAAGCGTTCATGGCGCATGAGGTACTCTCCCACAGCACACATGGATGAAAACCGACATGCGGACCACCTGTGCTAAAACAAGACGCATAGACATATCGATCACTAGTGCAGGACAAAAGACAAAGAGCAAAACAAAATACGCACAACCACACGATGACTGTGGCATCCAAGGTGGTTAAGGAGAGAGTGATAGAGAGCGGGGAAAGTGGGAAGCAGATGGGAAGGAAAGTGAGGAGGAGGAGGAGGAGGAGGAGGAGGAGGAGGAGGAGGAGGAGGAGGAGGAGGAGGAGGAGGAGGAGGAGGAGGAGGAGGAGGAGGAGGAGGAGGAGGAGGAGGAGGAGGAGGAGGAGGAGGAGGAGGAGGAGGAGGAGGAGGAGGAGGAGGAGGAGGAGGAGGAGGAGGAGGGGAGGGGGGGGTAAGGAGGAGGAGGAGGAGGAGGAGGAGGAGGAGGAGGAGGAGAAGAGAGAGAGAGAGAGAGAGAGAGAGAGAGAGAGAGAGAGAGAGAGAGAGAGAGAGAGAGAGAGAGAGAGAGAGAGAGAGAGAGAGAGAGATGCTGAAGACAGGTAAGTTAGTGACAAAACTTGTAGCCTGTCGAGACACTACGAACATGGCTAGTGAGTGAAATTTTGATGTTATCTAGAATTGCTGAGTGACAAAGGTTTGCCTCAATACTGGCTTAGAAAAATTTTCTTGATTACTTTCTTAAAGAATACTTTGTTGCGAGGTACGTCATTAATATCTCTTATGTTTGATGCTACGGTTTCGTTCCACAGCCTGGGAGCTGAGTGGAACAGGGTAAACCTCCGGTAAATAAATGCAGCGAACGGTACATCAAAATGTCTGGTATGCCTTGCCCTTCTCTCCCTTACAGGGGGAGAGAGGGCAAATTTTGACGCTAGTGGTTCTGGAAGGGTTTGATTTATGAAGGAGTGGAGAACTTTTATTTGGGCAAACTTGCAAAGATCATTGAATTTAATTAGATCGTATTTTTAAAGATCGGAGTGGATGGGGCCAAACGATCTGCACGGTCAATAATTCGTACTATTTTTTTCTGGAGGATGTTTAATCGATGCAGTCTGGAAGAGAACGTTGACCCCCATATTTCTAGACCGTATGTTAGGTGCGACTGGACAAGGGAATTATACAGAAGAAGGAGATGACAGGGTTTAAGGATGTGACTTACACGAGAAATGAAACCGATGTTGCGAGCGACAGTGTTTTCCACAGTCCTGATATGTGGTTCCCATTTGAAATTTTCATCGATTGTAATGCCTAAATACTTAATAGTTGGTTGTCTTGCTATCCTTTCATTGTTGATCGAAATACTTATATCTATATGATTACATGATTTTGAAAATAATTGATAAGCAGATTTCTTTGCATTGACAGTGAGACGGTTACAAGATAGCCAATCCGTGACTTTGGGGAGATTCTGATTTACGACATTTTGGAGGTCATGAGCACTGGGGGCTGAGAATGTAAGGACGGCATCATCGGCAAATTGATAAAATTTACAGTTAGGGGTACTAAAGGTTATGTCGTTAATAAAGATGAGGAAGAGAACCGGGCCCAGAATGGACCCTTGAGGCACCCCATAGGTGATGCGTTGTGGCGCGGAATAGGTCGAATTAAATTTTACAAGTTGACTGCGATTGTGCAGATATGACTTGAAGAATTTTAGAGAAGTATTTCGAATTCCATAATGTTGAAGTTTTTCCAGAAGAATTTCGTGATTGACAGTATCAAATGCTTTCGAAAAGTCCAAGTAAATAGCAGTACTTACTTGTTTTTGCGAAAGGAGTGAAGTGATATGCTCGTGAAGAAGTGAAACTGGCATATAAGTACTGTGGTGTTTCCTGAATCCGAACTGGTTTTCATTTAGGATATTGTTAGTAGAAATGAACTCTTTTAGCTGGTTGCAAACTAGCTTTTCTAGAATTTTTGAAAGGAGGTTTAATAAGCTTATTGGTCTATAGTTGCTGAATACGTTTTTGTCACCTGATTTATAAATGGGAACCACAACTGCTTTCTTAAATATATCAGGAAAAGTACCGGTTGATAAACATAAGTTGAATACATGATTTAACGCTGGTACGAGTGGTGAAGAGATGCCTTTGAGAATCTTAGGGGAGAGGCTGTCTGGAGTCGCTGTGGAGTTACAGAAATCTTGTATGACTGATGTAATTGATGGAACATCTGTTGGCTGCAGAACAAAATTATTTTGATTAGGGGATTATTTCCAAAATAAGACATTGGGTTTATGGTTGACTGTTTGAGGTTGTTATCCAATGATGAGGCAATAGATACGAAAAACGAGTTGAATTTATTTGCTATGTCCACGGGCGAGGTAATTTTATCACCATCACATGTAAATTCCGTAGGGAGGTCTTGTTTGGAACGCTTTTTGTGAACAAGACAGTAGAGGGTTTGCCAAAGCTTGGTTGGGTTAGACTTGTATTCATCCAGTTTGCGGTTGAAATATAGTTTTTTGGCTGTTCTGATAGTGCTGTTTAATTTGTTTCTGTATATAATATATTTACGCTTGTTGACTATGGTTGGTTCACGTAAAGACTGTTTATATAATTCATTCTTCGTATTTATACTTTGTAACAGAGTGTAGGAGATCCAGGGCTGAACTGGTTCCGTTCTTCTACTAACTTTGTTTTTACTTAGGTTAGTTATTTCAGTTGTTATTGTATTGATCAGATATGTAGCAGCGGAACTGGGATCCTGAAAGGCAGAGATGGTCGCAAGTTTTTCTGTAAGAACAGTTTTGAGTGTCTCGATTTTTCGAAAATCAAACGATAGCTTATAATTAGGTTGACTTTTCTTTTCTTTGTGAATGGTAGAATTGATAGTGAGAGAAATTGCTAAATGATCGCTGACGTCAGAGATAATAACATTAGATTTGGAGACTATTGCTGGATCATTACTGAAAAAATTGTCAATGAGTGAACTAGATTGGTTACAGACTCTTGTAGGTAGAGACACACAGGGAAAAAAGCCCAACGCAGCTAGAGTGTTGAGAAAAATTGCGGAAAATTCCGAAGTCTGATGTTTTAGCAGGTCGATGTTAAAGTCCCCACCAATAATACCTGTTTTGTGCTGTAAATTGATTTGCACCAGCGTTAATTCAATATATTCAAGGTAGTCAGTGACAGCATAGGAGGGGGATCTGTAGGTTGAGCCAATTATTATGTTTCGTTGATTTGGAAGTTTTAGTTCAAGGAAAACTGACTGAAATTCTAATCTATCCGTTTCAAGGTCGCTCCTTCTTATATATGACAAAGAGTCTCTAATGTAGATAGCAGATCCTTTTCCTCTAGTTTGATCAGGTGACGAGGTTTCTAGTCTGAAATTTGGTAAAGTAAATGACTGTGCTGAAGCATTGTCTATCCAGGTTTCACTGATCAAGATAATGTCTGGTTTACATGGGAGCTGACACACTAGTAATTCAAGTCTATCAAAGTTTTTGCCAGTGAGCGGATGTTTATATGAACCACTATAATACCAGAATGAGGGTTAGAATGATTCTGCTGGTTGTTTGAGGCAAGGTTTCTCAAATCTAGATGTTTGCAATTGTACAAGATTGATTTAAATTGGGCAAGGTTTACATCTTCATCAGTATTGAGGCATGAAAAATTGGGCTCAAATTTGCGGTCTATTTTAGTGGGTGAGAGGCACCTGAGTTAAATTTGTAGGTACAGATATTTGATGGTTCGGATACAAGTGTTTGCACTATCCAGTCAGACAGGTGAGGAAGAGAATAAAGAGTGATGTTCAGTACAAAGTAAGGACAGGCAAGTGTTAATTTACGAAGGGGCACAGCAACAGACAATACAGCAAGTTGCACAACAAGCTGTTTCAGATGGGCAGAAAGCAGGCTGCTAGAAATTACTGCAGAAGGCACTAGCACAGAATTAGTAGCAATGAGTAAAAAAGACAAAAAACAAAAAACAGTAAACCGGCATGCTCAGCGCGGGAACACTGGAGGACCGCCTCAAGATTTGTAGGAGGCACTGTACAGGGCATTGCTCAGGGCGAGGCACAGCTTAAGCAACAGCTGTCCCATTAATTTAACCTAGAGGCAGGGGGTCTGATGGGCCGTCCTCTCCTGCTCCTCACTGAAGTATCATCAGATGTTGGGCTCCCTGACTCACGCACACGACATGGTGAAGCCCTAAAGGTCCCCTGGGCAAGAAGAGAGGTCCCCCACTTAAAGATCCAGGTTCCCCCAATGGAGTTCCAGAGCTACCACCCCCATCAACAGGGGCCCGGGAGGCAGAGTCGATCATTCTGTCATGTGCTGTCAAACCTGGCTAGATACAGATAAACGTGAAGCGGATTCAAGCTGTTTCAATTGCCCAAAGCTCTATCAGTATTTCAAATGTATCCTGCATCTTGATACAATGCACAATCCTGATTGGCCAGTCTGAAAAGTATGGGAGCAAGCCAGACGAGTAGCACCAGCCATCCAAAATTATCACACCACCAGCCTAAAAAAATTCACATGAATCTGCCATATACCAGGGAGAAAAACACACACATTCCTCCCTACATGATGCAATGCTACCTCTCTTATTAGTTAATTAGTTAAGGACTTTTTATAAGGCCCCCTCCTGTGTCTTTATAACTATTCAGCCATTATTTTACTGGTTTTCAGTGTCACCTTCCTCGCACCCGTCTTGCAAATTCACACCAGGTTGATAAAATTTGCACCACTCACTCCCTGTCTCCAAGGGCACTCACATCGACAAGATCTCATCGAAAATGCCATACTTTGCACACTGGCTGATTGGCAATGGAAATTGACACTTGGTCATACTTTGATCTTGAGAAAAAACAGTTGATAAGAACATAAGGCAGGAAAATTTAGGCCACCATAATATTGAGCTCCCAGAATCCCTCATTACCTACCCTGGAGTGTGATCACATCCTGATGTCCACCTCACATAGGCATCTTGCTTTGACCCTTTCCTCATACAGATTCAATAAATTCCCTTGTGATGCAGGATCAAAATGCACAAACCGGGGTATCCTCCGTCCGATGATTATACATGGCTTCCATTTGAATATTTGACAAACTATCACCACCATTTCAATGACTTAGACGTTGCTTAGATCCCACACAAGACAAAAAATACCCAAAACAAAAGTAAATAGTCCACCTTCAGGACATGTAAGTGCCGTAAGAAGTGAATAAAAAGACCAACTGTGTGAAAGCATGCATCTCCCGCGCCGAGTGTAGTGTCTCGTGCAGCAATAAATAAGTCAAACCAAAAGCGCAGTGTTCGCCGCTATCTAGCAGAGCCCATATCCAAACTAAATTTGGAAGAATCTACTATTTCCTCCTAAAATTAGACTAGAGGACAATACTCAAATGTTTGTATTTAAATTTAAGAGTATATTTCTGAAATTGTTGCTCATTTATTTCTTTAAAATAAGAAATTGAAAACAAAAAATTGTTTTATGTGGTAATCTAATCACAAATCATCGAAATAGACTCATGGCGCACATACTAAACTTTGGTGTACCCGTCCTCTATTACCCTGGTTCTGTCTGCCAGGTGCTATCTTGGGCATTGCATGGTTCACATTTGTTTTTACTCACAGCTCGTCAGCAGTGCAGGTAAAGGGTGTTAAATTAATTACCTACTAGTGTACAGTTTGCAGAGTTTTTACAGTTAGTGTACAGTTTACAGAGTGCACAGTTTTTCAGCAGGCTATACCGGGAATGCTGCAAACATATGACACATATTAACTGATGAAAACATGGTGCTGAAAAGTTGTTGTTCTCCTTCTATTGTTCTGCACTTTCTCAGAAAATATTTGTTCCTATGTGAGCAGTTAAAGGAACCATTGGTGATGGTCAGAATGGATTTGATTGAATAGTTAAATATAATCCATTCTGCAAGTCCATTACTAGTCAAGTTGTTTATGTACTAAGTATGCTAATGCATGAGGTGCGCACATGCCGCCTAGCTGAGAAAGCCTGCAGAAATATGTGCAAACAGACAGATTCATTATATCACACCACATTGCTAAAAGATACCTGTGTGCTGACCTAACAGATACTTATGTATGTACCTTTATTTTTCACATTGTTGCCTAGTTCTTTGTGCAATTTTTTCTTTGGATTACCGAAAGCTTTTGCATTATGCTAGTATCAGACTTGCTCCAAGACTAATTAACATCCAAAAAACTTTTGGTGTAAGTTTCAAGAGGATATTTTAGAATATAAGTATAGATGCCTGAAATAAAGCCCATGTGTTATCCCCATGGACATCAAATATAGTATGATTACATAAGTTACCTACTTATCTTCCAAAACAACCTGATAACTAAATAGACACAGGCTGGTGTGTGAGGAGCACTGCAGAAGCGACTGCCCAGGCCGCAAAATCTCGAATTATGCCTGGACGGTCACGGCTGTCGATCTGTATAGGTGTCGCTAGTGTTGTGTGATAGGGGGCGTTACGCAAAACTGAATGCGGCGGCGATACAAATATCCTGTAACACAACAACGGGGAGACAAGACGAGCCAAATTGAGAGAAGGTGGTATAGATGGTACTACGAGGCGTCGGGGCGTGAAAAACCACCCAGATCTTGGAATGACCCCCTTTCGGACGACGCGACATCTCACCCATAGTCGGGCCCCAGCCCCTGTGACCGCCTGGTGGAGAATTCTAGAATGTCACAAATTGGATCTCTAAATGAAATCCCAAGCCGTTAGCGGATCTTTTTCGATTCTCTAGAGAGCTGGGGTAGTTTTGAAGTCTGCTTATGGATCCGGATTCCCATTCGGTCGCATTTGCAAGGAGGCTCGGACTTACATTCATTCATTCTTACATTACTTTGTGTGTAAATGGCTTGGCCCGGATTAATGGGAAATGTGGATATGCACCTGGTTGGGTCTGAATTTTCTAGGCCACAACACACTTGATGGGAACAACGTGAACAAAATTTATAATACGAAATGAGCCGCCACTTAGCCAGGCGAGCCGACGTTCGCAGAGGTCGCTCTTAAAGGGAATGTGGCATCTTGGTCGAATCCTGGAATTTAGTGTAGTTCGGCGTACTTTTTTGCCGAAAATAATGGAACCACTCATGATATCTCTGAAAAATGTACAATAAGCTGAATATTTTGATTTTTAAAATACTCCTCTAGGAAAAGAAATAAATTTCTGCCTGTGGATGATGTCATGATCTGGCAACCACTACCATACTCGAAACGCTTCAAGGGCTTCGATTGGCTGATGCTCACCGTGACGTCAGCATATGTCGTCACACCAACAGCCATGACAACTGTGGCCTGCTGCTAAGAGTACATGAGGGGTACATTGCAGGTAGGTTTTATTTTTTCTACAGAAATCTCGAGTTCCAAGACAACTCATATATTGAGTACCGGGATTTCCCACTTGCTTTACAACTTGGCTTTCTCAGTTAAAATCACGTTATGAAGATGCCACAGTCCCTTTAAAAAGCCTGGTTAGTCTGCCGGTGGTGGCACCACCATTCTCTCTGGTAGCTCGCGGTCTCGGTCAAAGTGCGCAGACTGTGTAATGTGCTCGCGGGTGCGCCGGAAGCCCGCACCGACAGCACTCAGTATTCGTCACCATCTGAAGGGACCTCTGAATCTGATACGGCCCGACCTTCCTTTCTGTGTCGTTGTCTGTCATGACAAAGCAGTATAACTACCATGTCACGTAATCAAATAAACTGACAGTTTACCACTCCTACATACGTTTTGATGCACTACATTAACTATAGGCTACACTGGCTGCACTTTGTTCTAAAGTGTTACGCACGAAATTAGTTCATCTGAACTTGTGTTTGCGTTTGCAATGAACCCGAAGTGAATCCGAAATATTGACCTTGCCGACTTAGCATGCTGGCCCGACATATTCATGACTTTTGCAAATTCTCACATTATTCAAGATCTAGCACATTCTCTCTCATGCGTAAGTTTTACTCTGCCTATTTTTTACTTTGTTTTTAAAACGGGTTTCAAATATGACGGTGAAATTATTGGCTTACCGTAGTTCGGTTTCGAACGAATTTTAGTTCATTGTTCTGATATATCGTTACGGATTCTTGTGTGATCTCCATTCTATGGTTCTGCTCTTTACCTTCCCTAGATGTGCTGTGGAAGTGTGTTGACCTCTACGCCGCTGACCCGGGTTCAAATCCCGGACAGGCATACTTAATAAGGATATCCGTGTCCGCCATATACTCTTCTAAGATGGTGAGAGCTTGTGACACCATATGGTTTCAGCCGTTGGATCGACTTAAATCCCCAAAGCTTCTTCTTTGTTGTCGGTATTGAAGGCTGTTGCAATGGCAGAGCAAGTGTGGTTGGACGCATAGTTATTTTCGGGGCAACCTACGGAGGCACTAGTAGTGGAGGCGGGTGCGACCTCACCCGCCTTCCAGTGTGGGTGCTCACGGCCGTTTAGTCAATCTGTGCCTGTGGAATCGTTGAGCTTAGGATTGTGTTTTATTACCTGGTTGGTCTTCACACCTCAGAAGTATTTTATGATCATTGTTAACCTTCACCCGATTGGTCGGTATGAGCTACCTTCGATCTTTTGCGGGTAAAAAGAGCTCCCTTCTCATTCAAAATCTACGAGGGCTAATAAGACGTAAAAATTCATTGAAAGTTCGTCTCAATAACTCGAATTTACTTCGGTTATATTTTCTCCAGCCTAATGTTGAGGTCACTAGAGGTCAAATTAGGTCAATTGTTGAAGTGAGATGTACTTACGAAGTTCCGTTTATGTTAGGAACTAGAATAGCCAGAAACGTTTTCCTAACGTCATTCGAAAGCCCTTGAATGGTTTCTTCATTACAGCGACATTTTGTTGGGGCCAAAATTAAAGGCTATGACGCTTAAGGTCGCTGAACATGGTGAATTTTAGTATATGTATATGTATATATATATATATATATATATATATATATATATATATATATATATATATATATATTTTTGCTTGTGTTGTTAAACGCCAGAGCATATTTGCATTTCAAGTACTTCTTCTCTGCTTGTTCTAAATGTCTGATTACAGTTTTCGTGTTGTTAGGCAAATTATATATTAATTCACCAAGGCATGACATAATTCACACTTCTGCAGCTAACTAGTTTCAACGAGTCTATCGTCATCTTCAGAGCTATGTACAATGTGAACAAATGATGAGAACACTGTCTAAGATAAAATAAAATTATCGTATATATATAAGACGTTCGATGATTCGATCGCAGGGACTATTTCTAAAGACAAAACCTATCCAGTGTTTGATGGTTGAATATTATTTTCTCCGCTTCGCGAGCTGAACACTTAGAAGCACTTCACTTCCTACAAATTCTTTCGCACGAATTAAGCAATCAAATTATGTAATAATTCATATAGTTTAACTAACCTACCACATTACACAACAATATTCAGACACAATACAGCCCCAGCCATCTTTGCTTTCCAATCATATTTACACTACGTTGCCAAAGAGTTCAGATCTGCGCCAGGACTTGACTTGTTTGTTGATGTAGGGTCGCTCTCTGATGGTGAGGAGAGCTTCAAGGATCCAGAGTTTGCGGTGGTTGGAACACGATTTGATGATGGTGGTGTTCTCCCGTAGATCTTGTCTCGTGATTTCCAGTCCGTGCTGCTGGGCCATATGTTCATGGGGTCCTCCGGCGTTCTTGTGCATGGTGCATCGTCGTGCCAGGGTAGTGGTCGTGGCTCCTATGTAGGTACTGGGATGACGCAGACAGTCGTCATGTGGGCAAGTATACTGGTACACTACAGAGGTTCGCTGGAATGGGTCGGTGCTGGCCTTGAGGTTATTTTTCATGAAGAGGCTTGCTGTTGTTTTGCTCTTGTAGTAGATGACGAGATTGATCTTTGAGTCCTTGTCCTTGGGCATCAAGTTGTTGGTGATGATGTTCTTAAGGACACGCTCATCTACCTTGTATGAAGGTGACATCTGGTTCTGGTAGTATAGATGTATAGTATTGTCCTTGGTTTTCTGTTCCTGTTTGGTGTACTTGGCAAGTTGGGATGATATTTCGCTGTCTATTTCACTGTTGGAGAAGTTGTTATTAACAAGAATCTGTTTAGAATGTTGCAGCTCTTCGTGAACTGCCTCCCAGGTGTTGCAGTATTTCATAGCTCTTCTGATGTACGCCCTTATCACGCTGGTTCGGTATCTGTCAGGGCATTCGCTTAGTGCATTCATGCAACGTCCTGTGTTGGTAGCTTTGCGGTGCACACTCGTCTTAAACGTTCCATCGCTGGCGTCAATATCGAGGTCTAAGAAGGCAATGCGCTGTTCCGTGCTGATGTCAGTGGTAAACTTCAATACCGATTGCTCCTCCATTTTTGCCTTCAACGCGTCCATATGTGCGACGTCCTTGACCTGGAGGTAGACGTCGTCAACAAAACGGCAATACTGTAGAGGCTTGGGTTGGATGGCTTCCAGCACTTCGTTCTCCACCTTGCACATGTACATGTTGGCAAAGAGTGGTCCGAGTGGGGACCCCATGGCCACACCATCTGTTTGACGATAGAGGTGTCCAGAAGGGCAGCGGAAGAGTGCCTCGCTGGTGCAGGCCAGGAGCATTTTCTTCAGGAGTTCAGTTGTCAGGCATGGTGGTAGGCGTGTCGGGTGGTTATACACGCAGCTCAGGATTACTTCAATCGTCTCTGACACAGGGACATTGGTAAATAGGCTTTCGACGTCGAGGGAAGCCATCAGTCCGTCAGGTTTGCTTGCATGTATGATGTCCACAAATTCGTCAGCGGATTTTAGGCAATATTTGCTCGGCAGGTATGGTGTTATTAACCGGTTTAATCGTTTTGCCAGTTGGTATGTGGGCGTCGTCACTTGTGATATGATGGGGCGAAGAGGGTTCCCCGCCTTGTGCGTTTTGACATTGCCGTATACATATCCTGGTGCATAATCTCCTACGATGGCTTCAAAGTGAACTCCCCCGATGACAGCGTTCGCACTATGGATCAAACTATTGACCTTAGCCTGCAGTTCTTTCGTGTTGTTTCTGCTTACTCTAGTGAACTTGCTTGTATCGGAAAGAATCACATCTATCTTCTGTAGGTATTCATCCTTATTTAGAATTACGAAATTAGAAGATTTATCTGCTCGTCTAATTATGATGCTATCGTTATCACGTAATTCACGAGCAGCCTGTCGGAGTTCATCGCTTAAGAGTGTGCTTCGCTTAGAATCTCTAACCTTTCTTCCCTCTACTGCCAGAAGGGCCTTTAGGTTTTCATCTACAAGTATTTTTTTGTCCTCTTCCAAACGTAAAATGTCCTGGTAGAGTAATTCCATGTTTGCCTTCTTTTCCAGCGGATCATACTTGGTTTGTATATGACAGTTTAGGCCTAAATTCAGCAGTTTCTTTTGGCTTTCTGTAAGCTCAACAGATGACAAATTAAGATAACCATCGTTGCATTCAGGGAGCATCACATGGCCACCGTAAAGATTAGCTAGTTTCTTAATGGTTTTAACTTTAAAAGCATGGTCGCTTTTGCTGGTTATTTGTTCTAGTTGAGCACTGATTGCTTGTAATTGATGTTGGTCAAGTGAACACTCAGCAAGTTTTGCTTTCAATTCTTGTACTTTGCCACTAAGTACCTTGAGTTCATTTTCCTTTGTTTCAATTTCATTTTGCACTATTTGCTTTCTGTACTCCTTCGTGAATGCTTTTTCTCTTATTGCCGGGTCGAGTTTTATATTTGTGTACTTCGGCAAAATATTTTCATTTTTGCTTGTGTTGTTAAACGCCAGAGCATATTTGCATTTCAAGTACTTCTTCTCTGCTTGTTCTAAATGTCTGATTACAGTTTTCGTGTTGTTAGGCAAATTATATATTAATTCACCAAGGCATGACATAATTCACACTTCTGCAGCTAACTAGTTTCAACGAGTCTATCGTCATCTTCAGAGCTATGTACAATGTGAACAAATGATGAGAACACTGTCTAAGATAAAATAAAATTATCGTATATATATAAGACGTTCGATGATTCGATCGCAGGGACTATTTCTAAAGACAAAACCTATCCAGTGTTTGATGGTTGAATATTATTTTCTCCGCTTCGCGAGCTGAACATAGAAGCACTTCACTTCCTACAAATTCTTTCGCACGAATTAAGCAATCAAATTATGTAATAATTCATATAGTTTAACTAACCTACCACATTACACAACAATATTCAGACACAATACAGCCCCAGCCATCTTTGCTTTCCAATCATATTTACACTACGTTGCCAAAGAGTTCAGATCTGCGCCAGGACTTGACTTGTTTGTTGATGTAGGGTCGCTCTCTGATGGTGAGGAGAGCTTCAAGGATCCAGAGTTTGCGGTGGTTGGAACACGATTTGATGATGGTGGTGTTCTCCCGTAGATCTTGTCTCGTGATTTCCAGTCCGTGCTGCTGGGCCATATGTTCATGGGGTCCTCCGGCGTTCTTGTGCATGGTGCATCGTCGTGCCAGGGTAGTGGTCGTGGCTCCTATGTAGGTACTGGGATGACGCAGACAGTCGTCATGTGGGCAAGTATACTGGTACACTACAGAGGTTCGCTGGAATGGGTCGGTGCTGGCCTTGAGGTTATTTTTCATGAAGAGGCTTGCTGTTGTTTTGCTCTTGTAGTAGATGACGAGATTGATCTTTGAGTCCTTGTCCTTGGGCATCAAGTTGTTGGTGATGATGTTCTTAAGGACACGCTCATCTACCTTGTATGAAGGTGACATCTGGTTCTGGTAGTATAGATGTATAGTATTGTCCTTGGTTTTCTGTTCCTGTTTGGTGTACTTGGCAAGTTGGGATGATATTTCGCTGTCTATTTCACTGTTGGAGAAGTTGTTATTAACAAGAATCTGTTTAGAATGTTGCAGCTCTTCGTGAACTGCCTCCCAGGTGTTGCAGTATTTCATAGCTCTTCTGATGTACGCCCTTATCACGCTGGTTCGGTATCTGTCAGGGCATTCGCTTAGTGCATTCATGCAACGTCCTGTGTTGGTAGCTTTGCGGTGCACACTCGTCTTAAACGTTCCATCGCTGGCGTCAATATCGAGGTCTAAGAAGGCAATGCGCTGTTCCGTGCTGATGTCAGTGGTAAACTTCAATACCGATTGCTCCTCCATTTTTGCCTTCAACGCGTCCATATGTGCGACGTCCTTGACCTGGAGGTAGACGTCGTCAACAAAACGGCAATACTGTAGAGGCTTGGGTTGGATGGCTTCCAGCACTTCGTTCTCCACCTTGCACATGTACATGTTGGCAAAGAGTGGTCCGAGTGGGGACCCCATGGCCACACCATCTGTTTGACGATAGAGGTGTCCAGAAGGGCAGCGGAAGAGTGCCTCGCTGGTGCAGGCCAGGAGCATTTTCTTCAGGAGTTCAGTTGTCAGGCATGGTGGTAGGCGTGTCGGGTGGTTATACACGCAGCTCAGGATTACTTCAATCGTCTCTGACACAGGGACATTGGTAAATAGGCTTTCGACGTCGAGGGAAGCCATCAGTCCGTCAGGTTTGCTTGCATGTATGATGTCCACAAATTCGTCAGCGGATTTTAGGCAATATTTGCTCGGCAGGTATGGTGTTATTAACCGGTTTAATCGTTTTGCCAGTTGGTATGTGGGCGTCGTCACTTGTGATATGATGGGGCGAAGAGGGTTCCCCGCCTTGTGCGTTTTGACATTGCCGTATACATATCCTGGTGCATAATCTCCTACGATGGCTTCAAAGTGAACTCCCCCGATGACAGCGTTCGCACTATGGATCAAACTATTGACCTTAGCCTGCAGTTCTTTCGTGTTGTTTCTGCTTACTCTAGTGAACTTGCTTGTATCGGAAAGAATCACATCTATCTTCTGTAGGTATTCATCCTTATTTAGAATTACGAAATTAGAAGATTTATCTGCTCGTCTAATTATGATGCTATCGTTATCACGTAATTCACGAGCAGCCTGTCGGAGTTCATCGCTTAAGAGTGTGCTTCGCTTAGAATCTCTAACCTTTCTTCCCTCTACTGCCAGAAGGGCCTTTAGGTTTTTCATCTACAAGTATTTTTTTGTCCTCTTCCAAACGTAAAATGTCCTGGTAGAGTAATTCCATGTTTGCCTTCTTTTCCAGCGGATCATACTTGGTTTGTATATGACAGTTTAGGCCTAAATTCAGCAGTTTCTTTTGGCTTTCTGTAAGCTCAACAGATGACAAATTAAGATAACCATCGTTGCATTCAGGGAGCATCACATGGCCACCGTAAAGATTAGCTAGTTTCTTAATGGTTTTAACTTTAAAAGCATGGTCGCTTTTGCTGGTTATTTGTTCTAGTTGAGCACTGATTGCTTGTAATTGATGTTGGTCAAGTGAACACTCAGCAAGTTTTGCTTTCAATTCTTGTACTTTGCCACTAAGTACCTTGAGTTCATTTTCCTTTGTTTCAATTTCATTTTGCACTATTTGCTTTCTGTACTCCTTCGTGAATGCTTTTTCTCTTATTGCCGGGTCGAGTTTTATATTTGTGTACTTCGGCAAAATATTTTTCATTTTTGCTTGTGTTGTTAAACGCCAGAAGCATATTTGCATTTCAAGTACTTCTTCTCTGCTTGTTCTAAATGTCTGATTACAGTTTTCGTGTTGTTAGGCAAATTATATATTAATTCACCAAGGCATGACATAATTCACACTTCTGCAGCTAACTAGTTTCAACGAGTCTATCGTCATCTTCAGAGCTATGTACAATGTGAACAAATGATGAGAACACTGTCTAAGATAAAATAAAATTATCGTATATATATAAGACGTTCGATGATTCGATCGCAGGGACTATTTCTAAAGACAAAACCTATCCAGTGTTTGATGGTTGAATATTATTTTCTCCGCTTCGCGAGCTGAACACTTAGAAGCACTTCACTTCCTACAAATTCTTTCGCACGAATTAAGCAATCAAATTATGTAATAATTCATATAGTTTAACTAACCTACCACATTACACAACAATATTCAGACACAATACAGCCCCAGCCATCTTTGCTTTCCAATCATATTTACACTACGTTGCCAAAGAGTTCAGATCTGCGCCAGGACTTGACTTGTTTGTTGATGTAGGGTCGCTCTCTGATGGTGAGGAGAGCTTCAAGGATCCAGAGTTTGCGGTGGTTGGAACACGATTTGATGATGGTGGTGTTCTCCCGTAGATCTTGTCTCGTGATTTCCAGTCCGTGCTGCTGGGCCATATGTTCATGGGGTCCTCCGGCGTTCTTGTGCATGGTGCATCGTCGTGCCAGGGTAGTGGTCGTGGCTCCTATGTAGGTACTGGGATGACGCAGACAGTCGTCATGTGGGCAAGTATACTGGTACACTACAGAGGTTCGCTGGAATGGGTCGGTGCTGGCCTTGAGGTTATTTTTTCATGAAGAGGCTTGCTGTTGTTTTTGCTCTTGTAGTAGATGACGAGATTGATCTTTGAGTCCTTGTCCTTGGGCATCAAGTTGTTGGTGATGATGTTCTTAAGGACACGCTCATCTACCTTGTATGAAGGTGACATCTGGTTCTGGTAGTATAGATGTATAGTATTGTCCTTGGTTTTCTGTTCCTGTTTGGTGTACTTGGCAAGTTGGGATGATATTTCGCTGTCTATTTCACTGTTGGAGAAGTTGTTATTAACAAGAATCTGTTTAGAATGTTGCAGCTCTTCGTGAACTGCCTCCCAGGTGTTGCAGTATTTCATAGCTCTTCTGATGTACGCCCTTATCACGCTGGTTCGGTATCTGTCAGGGCATTCGCTTAGTGCATTCATGCAACGTCCTGTGTTGGTAGCTTTGCGGTGCACACTCGTCTTAAACGTTCCATCGCTGGCGTCAATATCGAGGTCTAAGAAGGCAATGCGCTGTTCCGTGCTGATGTCAGTGGTAAACTTCAATACCGATTGCTCCTCCATTTTTGCCTTCAACGCGTCCATATGTGCGACGTCCTTGACCTGGAGGTAGACGTCGTCAACAAAACGGCAATACTGTAGAGGCTTGGGTTGGATGGCTTCCAGCACTTCGTTCTCCACCTTGCACATGTACATGTTGGCAAAGAGTGGTCCAGTGGGGACCCCATGGCCACACCATCTGTTTGACGATAGAGGTGTCCAGAAGGGCAGCGGAAGAGTGCCTCGCTGGTGCAGGCCAGGAGCATTTTCTTCAGGAGTTCAGTTGTCAGGCATGGTGGTAGGCGTGTCGGGTGGTTATACACGCAGCTCAGGATTACTTCAATCGTCTCTGACACAGGGACATTGGTAAATAGGCTTTCGACGTCGAGGGAAGCCATCAGTCCGTCAGGTTTGCTTGCATGTATGATGTCCACAAATTCGTCAGCGGATTTTAGGCAATATTTGCTCGGCAGGTATGGTGTTATTAACCGGTTTAATCGTTTTGCCAGTTGGTATGTGGGCGTCGTCACTTGTGATATGATGGGGCGAAGAGGGTTCCCCGCCTTGTGCGTTTTGACATTGCCGTATACATATCCTGGTGCATAATCTCCTACGATGGCTTCAAAGTGAACTCCCCCGATGACAGCGTTCGCACTATGGATCAAACTATTGACCTTAGCCTGCAGTTCTTTCGTGTTGTTTCTGCTTACTCTAGTGAACTTGCTTGTATCGGAAAGAATCACATCTATCTTCTGTAGGTATTCATCCTTATTTAGAATTACGAAATTAGAAGATTTATCTGCTCGTCTAATTATGATGCTATCGTTATCACGTAATTTCACGAGCAGCCTGTCGGAGTTCATCGCTTAAGAGTGTGCTTCGCTTAGAATCTCTAACCTTTCTTCCCTCTACTGCCAGAAGGGCCTTTAGGTTTTCATCTACAAGTATTTTTTGTCCTCTTCCAAACGTAAAATGTCCTGGTAGAGTAATTCCATGTTTGCCTTCTTTTCCAGCGGATCATACTTGGTTTGTATATGACAGTTTAGGCCTAAATTCAGCAGTTTCTTTTGGCTTTCTGTAAGCTCAACAGATGACAAATTAAGATAACCATCGTTGCATTCAGGGAGCATCACATGGCCACCGTAAAGATTAGCTAGTTTCTTAATGGTTTTAACTTTAAAAGCATGGTCGCTTTTGCTGGTTATTTGTTCTAGTTGAGCACTGATTGCTTGTAATTGATGTTGGTCAAGTGAACACTCAGCAAGTTTTGCTTTCAATTCTTGTACTTTGCCACTAAGTACCTTGAGTTCATTTTCCTTTGTTTCAATTTCATTTTGCACTATTTGCTTTCTGTACTCCTTCGTGAATGCTTTTTCTCTTATTGCCGGGTCGAGTTTTATATTTGTGTACTTCGGCAAAATATTTTCATTTTGCTTGTGTTGTTAAACGCCAGAGCATATTTGCATTTCAAGTACTTCTTCTCTGCTTGTTCTAAATGTCTGATTACAGTTTTCGTGTTGTTAGGCAAATTATATATTAATTCACCAAGGCATGACATAATTCACACTTCTGCAGCTAACTAGTTTCAACGAGTCTATCGTCATCTTCAGAGCTATGTACAATGTGAACAAATGATGAGAACACTGTCTAAGATAAAATAAAATTATCGTATATATATAAGACGTTCGATGATTCGATCGCAGGGACTATTTCTAAAGACAAAACCTATCCAGTGTTTGATGGTTGAATATTATTTTCTCCGCTTCGCGAGCTGAACACTTAGAAGCACTTCACTTCCTACAAATTCTTTCGCACGAATTAAGCAATCAAATTATGTAATAATTCATATAGTTTAACTAACCTACCACATTACACAACAATATTCAGACACAATACAGCCCCAGCCATCTTTGCTTTCCAATCATATTTACACTACGTTGCCAAAGAGTTCAGATCTGCGCCAGGACTTGACTTGTTTGTTGATGTAGGGTCGCTCTCTGATGGTGAGGAGAGCTTCAAGGATCCAGAGTTTGCGGTGGTTGGAACACGATTTGATGATGGTGGTGTTCTCCCGTAGATCTTGTCTCGTGATTTCCAGTCCGTGCTGCTGGGCCATATGTTCATGGGGTCCTCCGGCGTTCTTGTGCATGGTGCATCGTCGTGCCAGGGTAGTGGTCGTGGCTCCTATGTAGGTACTGGGATGACGCAGACAGTCGTCATGTGGGCAAGTATACTGGTACACTACAGAGGTTCGCTGGAATGGGTCGGTGCTGGCCTTGAGGTTATTTTTCATGAAGAGGCTTGCTGTTGTTTTGCTCTTGTAGTAGATGACGAGATTGATCTTTGAGTCCTTGTCCTTGGGCATCAAGTTGTTGGTGATGATGTTCTTAAGGACACGCTCATCTACCTTGTATGAAGGTGACATCTGGTTCTGGTAGTATAGATGTATAGTATTGTCCTTGGTTTTCTGTTCCTGTTTGGTGTACTTGGCAAGTTGGGATGATATTTCGCTGTCTATTTCACTGTTGGAGAAGTTGTTATTAACAAGAATCTGTTTAGAATGTTGCAGCTCTTCGTGAACTGCCTCCCAGGTGTTGCAGTATTTCATAGCTCTTCTGATGTACGCCCTTATCACGCTGGTTCGGTATCTGTCAGGGCATTCGCTTAGTGCATTCATGCAACGTCCTGTGTTGGTAGCTTTGCGGTGCACACTCGTCTTAAACGTTCCATCGCTGGCGTCAATATCGAGGTCTAAGAAGGCAATGCGCTGTTCCGTGCTGATGTCAGTGGTAAACTTCAATACCGATTGCTCCTCCATTTTTGCCTTCAACGCGTCCATATGTGCGACGTCCTTGACCTGGAGGTAGACGTCGTCAACAAAACGGCAATACTGTAGAGGCTTGGGTTGGATGGCTTCCAGCACTTCGTTCTCCACCTTGCACATGTACATGTTGGCAAAGAGTGGTCCGAGTGGGGACCCCATGGCCACACCATCTGTTTGACGATAGAGGTGTCCAGAAGGGCAGCGGAAGAGTGCCTCGCTGGTGCAGGCCAGGGCATTTTCTTCAGGAGTTCAGTTGTCAGGCATGGTGGTAGGCGTGTCGGGTGGTTATACACGCAGCTCAGGATTACTTCAATCGTCTCTGACACAGGGACATTGGTAAATAGGCTTTCGACGTCGAGGGAAGCCATCAGTCCGTCAGGTTTGCTTGCATGTATGATGTCCACAAATTCGTCAGCGGATTTTAGGCAATATTTGCTCGGCAGGTATGGTGTTATTAACCGGTTTAATCGTTTTGCCAGTTGGTATGTGGGCGTCGTCACTTGTGATATGATGGGGCGAAGAGGGTTCCCCGCCTTGTGCGTTTTGACATTGCCGTATACATATCCTGGTGCATAATCTCCTACGATGGCTTCAAAGTGAACTCCCCCCGATGACAGCGTTCGCACTATGGATCAAACTATTGACCTTAGCCTGCAGTTCTTTCGTGTTGTTTCTGCTTACTCTAGTGAACTTGCTTGTATCGGAAAGAATCACATCTATCTTCTGTAGGTATTCATCCTTATTTAGAATTACGAAATTAGAAGATTTATCTGCTCGTCTAATTATGATGCTATCGTTATCACGTAATTCACGAGCAGCCTGTCGGAGTTCATCGCTTAGAGTGTGCTTCGCTTAGAATCTCTAACCTTTCTTCCCTCTACTGCCAGAAGGGCCTTTAGGTTTTTCATCTACAAGTATTTTTTTGTCCTCTTCCAAACGTAAAATGTCCTGGTAGAGTAATTCCATGTTTGCCTTCTTTTCCAGCGGATCATAAAGAAGGCAAACATGGGATACTCTACCAGGGACATTTACGTTTGAAGAGGACAAAAAAAATCTTGTAGATGAAAACCTAAAGGCCCTTCTGGCAGTAGAGGGAAGAAGGTTAGAGATTACAAGCGAAGCACACTCTTAAGCGATGAACTCCGACGGGCTGCTCGTGAATTACGTGATAACGATAGCATCATAATTAGACGAGCAGATAAATCTTCTAATTTCGTAATTCTAAATAAGGATGAATACCTACAGGAAGATAGATGTGATTCTTTCCGATACAACCAAGTTCACCAGAGTAGCAGAAACAACACGAAAGAACTGCAGGCTAAGGTCAATAGTTTGATCCATGGTGCGAACGCTGTCATCGGGGGAGTTCACTTTGAAGCCATCGTAGGAGATTATGCGCCAGGATATGTATACGGCAATGTCAAAACGCACAAGGCGGGGGAACCCTCTTCGCCCCATCATCACGAAGTGACGACGCCCACATACCAACTGGCAAAACGATTAAACCGGTTAATAACACCATACCTGCCGAGCAAATATTGCCTAAAATCCGCTGACGAATTTGTGGACATCATACATGCAAGCAAACCTGACGGACTGATGGCTTCCTCGACGTCGAAAGCCTATTTACCAATGTCCCTGTGTCAGAGACGATTGAAGTAATCCTGAGCTGCGTGTATAACCACCCGACACGCCTACCACCATGCCTGACAACTGAACTCCTGAAGAAAATGCTCCTGGCCTGCACCAGCGAGGCACTCTTCCGCTGCCCTTCTGGATACCTCTATCGTCAAGCAGATGGTGTGGCCATGGGTCCCCACTCGGACCACTTCTTTGCCAACATGTACATGGAGAACGAAGTGCTGGAAGCCATCCAACCCAAGCCTCTACAGTATTGCCGTTTTGTTGACGACGTCTACCTCCAGGTCAAGGACGTCGCACATATGGACGCGTTGAAGGCAAAAATGGAGGAGCAATCGGTATTGAAGTTTACCACTGACATCAGCACGGAACAGCGCATTGCGCCTTCTTAGACCTCGATATTGACGCCAGCGATGGAACGTTTAAGACGAGTGTGCACCGCAAAGCTACCAACACAGGACGTTGCATGAATGCACTAAGCGAATGCTCCGACAGATACCGAACCAGCGTGATAAGGGCGTACATCAGAAGAGCTATGAAATACTGCAACACCTGGGAGGCAGTTCACGAAGAGCTGCAACATTCTAAACAGATTCTTGTTAATAACAACTTCTCCAACAGTGAAATAGACAGCGAAATATCATCCCAACTTGCCAAGTACACCAAACAGGAACAGAAAACCAAGGACAATACTATACATCTATACTACCAGAACCAAATGTCACCTTCATACAAGGTAGATGAGCGTGTCCTTAAGAACATCATCACCAACAACTTGATGCCCAAGGACAAGGACTCAAAGATCAATCTCGTCATCTACTACAAGAGCAAAACAACAGCAAGCCTCTTCATGAAAAATAACCTCAAGGCCAGCACCGACCCATTCCAGCGAACCTCTGTAGTGTACCAGTATACTTGCCCGCATGACGACTGTCTGCGTCATCCCAGTACCTACATAGGAGCCACGACCACTACCCTGGCACGACGATGCACCATGCACAAGAACGCCGGAGGACCCTATGGAACATATGGCCCAGCAGCACGGACTGGAAATCACGAGACAAGATCTACGGGAGAACACCACCATCATCAAATCGTGTTCCAACCACCGCAAACTCTGGATCCTTGAAGCTCTCCTCACCATCAGAGAGCGACCCTACATCAACAAACAAGTCAAGTCCTGGCGCAGATCTGAACTCTTTGGCAACGTAGTGTAAATATGATTGGAAAGCAAAGATGGCTGGGGCTGTATTGTGTCTGAATATTGTTGTGTAATGTGGTAGGTTAGTTAAACTATATGAATTATTACATAATTTGATTGCTTAATTCGTGCGAAAGAATTTGTAGGAAGTGAAGTGCTTCTAAGTGTTCAGCTCGCGAAGCGGAGAAAATAATATTCAACCATCAAACACTGGATAGGTTTTGTCTTTAGAAATAGTCCCTGCGATCGAATCATCGAACGTCTTATATATATACGATAATTTTATTTTATCTTAGACAGTGTTCTCATCATTTGTTCACATTGTACATAGCTCTGAAGATGACGATAGACTCGTTGAAACTAGTTAGCTGCAGAAGTGTGAATTATGTCATGCCTTGGTGAATTAATATATAATTTGCCTAACAACACGAAAACTGTAATCAGACATTTAGAACAAGCAGAGAAGAAGTACTTGAAATGCAAATATGCTCTGGCGTTTAACAACACAAGCAAAAATGAAAATATTTTGCCGAAGTACACAAATATAAAAACTCGACCCGGCAATAAGAGAAAAAGCATTCACGAAGGAGTACAGAAAGCAAATAGTGCAAAATGAAATTGAAACAAAGGAAAATGAACTCAAGGTACTTAGTGGCAAAGTACAAGAATTGAAAGCAAAACTTGCTGAGTGTTCACTTGACCAACATCAATTACAAGCAATCAGTGCTCAACTAGAACAAATAACCAGCAAAAGCGACCATGCTTTTAAAGTTAAAACCATTAAGAAACTAGCTAATCTTTACGGTGGCCATGTGATGCTCCCTGAATGCAACGATGGTTATCTTAATTTGTCATCTGTTGAGCTTACAGAAAGCCAAAAGAAACTGCTGAATTTAGGCCTAAACTGTCATATACAAACCAAGTATGATCCGCTGGAAAAGAAGGCAAACATGGAATTACTCTACCAGGACATTTTACGTTTGGAAGAGGACAAAAAAATACTTGTAGATGAAAACCTAAAGGCCCTTCTGGCAGTAGAGGGAAGAAAGGTTAGAGATTCTAAGCGAAGCACACTCTTAAGCGATGAACTCCGACAGGCTGCTCGTGAATTACGTGATAACGATAGCATCATAATTAGACGAGCAGATAAATCTTCTAATTTCGTAATTCTAAATAAGGATGAATACCTACAGAAGATAGATGTGATTCTTTCCGATACAAGCAAGTTCACTAGAGTAAGCAGAAACAACACGAAAGAACTGCAGGCTAAGGTCAATAGTTTGATCCATAGTGCGAACGCTGTCATCGGGGGAGTTCACTTTGAAGCCATCGTAGGAGATTATGCACCAGGATATGTATACGGCAATGTCAAAACGCACAAGGCGGGGAACCCTCTTCGCCCCATCATATCACAAGTGACGACGCCCACATACCAACTGGCAAAACGATTAAACCGGTTAATAACACCATACCTGCCGAGCAAATATTGCCTAAAATCCGCTGACGAATTTGTGGACATCATACATGCAAGCAAACCCTGACGGACTGATGGCTTCCCTCGACGTCGAAAGCCTATTTACCAATGTCCCTGTGTCAGAGACGATTGAAGTAATCCTGAGCTGCGTGTATAACCACCCGACACGCCTACCACCATGCCTGACAACTGAACTCCTGAAGAAAATGCTCCTGGCCTGCACCAGCGAGGCACTCTTCCGCTGCCCTTCTGGACACCTCTATCGTCAAACAGATGGTGTGGCCATGGGGTCCCCACTCGGACCACTCTTTGCCAACATGTACATGTGCAAGGTGGAGAACGAAGTGCTGGAAGCCATCCAACCCAAGCCTCTACAGTATTGCCGTTTTGTTGACGACGTCTACCTCCAGGTCAAGGACGTCGCACATATGGACGCGTTGAAGGCAAAAATGGAGGAGCAATCGGTATTGAAGTTTACCACTGACATCAGCACGGAACAGCGCATTGCCTTCTTAGACCTCGATATTGACGCCAGCGATGGAACGTTTAAGACGAGTGTGCACCGCAAAGCTACCAACACAGGACGTTGCATGAATGCACTAAGCGAATGCCCTGACAGATACCGAACCAGCGTGATAAGGGCGTACATCAGAAGAGCTATGAAATACTGCAACACCTGGGAGGCAGTTCACGAAGAGCTGCAACATTCTAAACAGATTCTTGTTAATAACAACTTCTCCAACAGTGAAATAGACAGCGAAATATCATCCCAACTTGCCAAGTACACCAAACAGGAACAGAAAACCAAGGACAATACTATACATCTATACTACCAGAACCAGATGTCACCTTCATACAAGGTAGATGAGCGTGTCCTTAAGAACATCATCACCAACAACTTGATGCCCAAGGACAAGGACTCAAAGATCAATCTCGTCATCTACTACAAGAGCAAAACAACAGCAAGCCTCTTCATGAAAAATAACCTCAAGGCCAGCACCGACCCATTCCAGCGAACCTCTGTAGTGTACCAGTATACTTGCCCACATGACGACTGTCTGCGTCATCCCAGTACCTACATAGGAGCCACGACCACTACCCTGGCACGACGATGCACCATGCACAAGAACGCCGGAGGACCCCATGAACATATGGCCCAGCAGCACGGACTGGAAATCACGAGACAAGATCTACGGGAGAACACCACCATCATCAAATCGTGTTCCAACCACCGCAAACTCTGGATCCTTGAAGCTCTCCTCACCATCAGAGAGCGACCCTACATCAACAAACAAGTCAAGTCCTGGCGCAGATCTGAACTCTTTGGCAACGTAGTGTAAATATGATTGGAAAGCAAAGATGGCTGGGGCTGTATTGTGTCTGAATATTGTTGTGTAATGTGGTAGGTTAGTTAAACTATATGAATTATTACATAATTTGATTGCTTAATTCGTGCGAAAGAATTTGTAGGAAGTGAAGTGCTTCTAAGTGTTCAGCTCGCGAAGCGGAGAAAATAATATTCAACCATCAAACACTGGATAGGTTTTGTCTTTAGAAATAGTCCCTGCGATCGAATCATCGAACGTCTTATATATATACGATAATTTTATTTTATCTTAGACAGTGTTCTCATCATTTGTTCACATTGTACATAGCTCTGAAGATGACGATAGACTCGTTGAAACTAGTTAGCTGCAGAAGTGTGAATTATGTCATGCCTTGGTGAATTAATATATAATTTGCCTAACAACACGAAAACTGTAATCAGACATTTAGAACAAGCAGAGAAGAAGTACTTGAAATGCAAATATGCTCTGGCGTTTAACAACACAAGCAAAAATGAAAATATTTTGCCGAAGTACACAAATATAAAACTCGACCCGGCAATAAGAGAAAAAGCATTCACGAAGGAGTACAGAAAGCAAATAGTGCAAAATGAAATTGAAACAAAGGAAAATGAACTCAAGGTACTTAGTGGCAAAGTACAAGAATTGAAAGCAAAACTTGCTGAGTGTTCACTTGACCAACATCAATTACAAGCAATCAGTGCTCAACTAGAACAAATAACCAGCAAAAGCGACCATGCTTTTAAAGTTAAAACCATTAAGAAACTAGCTAATCTTTACGGTGGCCATGTGATGCTCCCTGAATGCAACGATGGTTATCTTAATTTGTCATCTGTTGAGCTTACAGAAAGCCAAAAGAAACTGCTGAATTTAGGCCTAAACTGTCATATACAAACCAAGTATGATCCGCTGGAAAAGAAGGCAAACATGGAATTACTCTACCAGGACATTTTACGTTTGGAAGAGGACAAAAATACTTGTAGATGAAAACCTAAAGGCCCTTCTGGCAGTAGAGGGAAGAAAGGTTAGAGATTCTAAGCGAAGCACACTCTTAAGCGATGAACTCCGACAGGCTGCTCGTGAATTACGTGATAACGATAGCATCATAATTAGACGAGCAGATAAATCTTCTAATTTCGTAATTCTAAATAAGGATGAATACCTACAGAAGATAGATGTGATTCTTTCCGATACAAGCAAGTTCACTAGAGTAAGCAGAAACAACACGAAAGAACTGCAGGCTAAGGTCAATAGTTTGATCCATAGTGCGAACGCTGTCATCGGGGGAGTTCACTTTGAAGCCATCGTAGGAGATTATGCACCAGGATATGTATACGGCAATGTCAAAACGCACAAGGCGGGGAACCCTCTTCGCCCCATCATATCACAAGTGACGACGCCCACATACCAACTGGCAAAACGATTAAACCGGTTAATAACACCATACCTGCCGAGCAAATATTGCCTAAAATCCGCTGACGAATTTGTGGACATCATACATGCAAGCAAACCTGACGGACTGATGGCTTCCCTCGACGTCGAAAACCTATTTACCAATGTCCCTGTGTCAGAGACGATTGAAGTAATCCTGAGCTGCGTGTATAACCACCCGACACGCCTACCACCATGCCTGACAACTGAACTCCTGAAGAAAATGCTCCTGGCCTGCACCAGCGAGGCACTCTTCCGCTGCCCTTCTGGACACCTCTATCGTCAAACAGATGGTGTGGCCATGGGGTCCCCACTCGGACCACTCTTTGCCAACATGTACATGTGCAAGGTGGAGAACGAAGTGCTGGAAGCCATCCAACCCAAGCCTCTACAGTATTGCCGTTTTGTTGACGACGTCTACCTCCAGGTCAAGGACGTCGCACATATGGACGCGTTGAAGGCAAAAATGGAGGAGCAATCGGTATTGAAGTTTACCACTGACATCAGCACGGAACAGCGCATTGCCTTCTTAGACCTCGATATTGACGCCAGCGATGGAACGTTTAAGACGAGTGTGCACCGCAAAGCTACCAACACAGGACGTTGCATGAATGCACTAAGCGAATGCCCTGACAGATACCGAACCAGCGTGATAAGGGCGTACATCAGAAGAGCTATGAAATACTGCAACACCTGGGAGGCAGTTCACGAAGAGCTGCAACATTCTAAACAGATTCTTGTTAATAACAACTTCTCCAACAGTGAAATAGACAGCGAAATATCATCCCAACTTGCCAAGTACACCAAACAGGAACAGAAAACCAAGGACAATACTATACATCTATACTACCAGAACCAGATGTCACCTTCATACAAGGTAGATGAGCGTGTCCTTAAGAACATCATCACCAACAACTTGATGCCCAAGGACAAGGACTCAAAGATCAATCTCGTCATCTACTACAAGAGCAAAACAACAGCAAGCCTCTTCATGAAAAATAACCTCAAGGCCAGCACCGACCCATTCCAGCGAACCTCTGTAGTGTACCAGTATACTTGCCCACATGACGACTGTCTGCGTCATCCCAGTACCTACATAGGAGCCACGACCACTACCCTGGCACGACGATGCACCATGCACAAGAACGCCGGAGGACCCCATGAACATATGGCCCAGCAGCACGGACTGGAAATCACGAGACAAGATCTACGGGAGAACACCACCATCATCAAATCGTGTTCCAACCACCGCAAACTCTGGATCCTTGAAGCTCTCCTCACCATCAGAGAGCGACCCTACATCAACAAACAAGTCAAGTCCTGGCGCAGATCTGAACTCTTTGGCAACGTAGTGTAAATATGATTGGAAAGCAAAGATGGCTGGGGCTGTATTGTGTCTGAATATTGTTGTGTAATGTGGTAGGTTAGTTAAACTATATGAATTATTACATAATTTGATTGCTTAATTCGTGCGAAAGAATTTGTAGGAAGTGAAGTGCTTCTAAGTGTTCAGCTCGTGAAGCGGAGAAAATAATATTCAACCATCAAACACTGGATAGGTTTTGTCTTTAGAAATAGTCCCTGCGATCGAATCATCGAACGTCTTATATATATACGATAATTTTATTTTATCTTAGACAGTGTTCTCATCATTTGTTCACATTGTACATAGCTCTGAAGATGACGATAGACTCGTTGAAACTAGTTAGCTGCAGAAGTGTGAATTATGTCATGCCTTGGTGAATTAATATATAATTTGCCTAACAACACGAAAACTGTAATCAGACATTTAGAACAAGCAGAGAAGAAGTACTTGAAATGCAAATATGCTCTGGCGTTTAACAACACAAGCAAAAATGAAAATATTTTGCCGAAGTACACAAATATAAAACTCGACCCGGCAATAAGAGAAAAAGCATTCACGAAGGAGTACAGAAAGCAAATAGTGCAAAATGAAATTGAAACAAAGGAAAATGAACTCAAGGTACTTAGTGGCAAAGTACAAGAATTGAAAGCAAAACTTGCTGAGTGTTCACTTGACCAACATCAATTACAAGCAATCAGTGCTCAACTAGAACAAATAACCAGCAAAAGCGACCATGCTTTTAAAGTTAAAACCATTAAGAAACTAGCTAATCTTTACGGTGGCCATGTGATGCTCCCTGAATGCAACGATGGTTATCTTAATTTGTCATCTGTTGAGCTTACAGAAAGCCAAAAGAAACTGCTGAATTTAGGCCTAAACTGTCATATACAAACCAAGTATGATCCGCTGGAAAAGAAGGCAAACATGGAATTACTCTACCAGGACATTTTACGTTTGGAAGAGGACAAAAAAATACTTGTAGATGAAAACCTAAAGGCCCTTCTGGCAGTAGAGGGAAGAAAGGTTAGAGATTCTAAGCGAAGCACACTCTTAAGCGATGAACTCCGACAGGCTGCTCGTGAATTACGTGATAACGATAGCATCATAATTAGACGAGCAGATAAATCTTCTAATTTCGTAATTCTAAATAAGGATGAATACCTACAGAAGATAGATGTGATTCTTTCCGATACAAGCAAGTTCACTAGAGTAAGCAGAAACAACACGAAAGAACTGCAGGCTAAGGTCAATAGTTTGATCCATAGTGCGAACGCTGTCATCGGGGGAGTTCACTTTGAAGCCATCGTAGGAGATTATGCACCAGGATATGTATACGGCAATGTCAAAACGCACAAGGCGGGGAACCCTCTTCGCCCCATCATATCACAAGTGACGACGCCCACATACCAACTGGCAAAACGATTAAACCGGTTAATAACACCATACCTGCCGAGCAAATATTGCCTAAAATCCGCTGACGAATTTGTGGACATCATACATGCAAGCAAACCTGACGGACTGATGGCTTCCCTCGACGTCGAAAGCCTATTTACCAATGTCCCTGTGTCAGAGACGATTGAAGTAATCCTGAGCTGCGTGTATAACCACCCGACACGCCTACCACCATGCCTGACAACTGAACTCCTGAAGAAAATGCTCCTGGCCTGCACCAGCGAGGCACTCTTCCGCTGCCCTTCTGGACACCTCTATCGTCAAACAGATGGTGTGGCCATGGGGTCCCCACTCGGACCACTCTTTGCCAACATGTACATGTGCAAGGTGGAGAACGAAGTGCTGGAAGCCATCCAACCCAAGCCTCTACAGTATTGCCGTTTTGTTGACGACGTCTACCTCCAGGTCAAGGACGTCGCACATATGGACGCGTTGAAGGCAAAAATGGAGGAGCAATCGGTATTGAAGTTTACCACTGACATCAGCACGGAACAGCGCATTGCCTTCTTAGACCTCGATATTGACGCCAGCGATGGAACGTTTAAGACGAGTGTGCACCGCAAAGCTACCAACACAGGACGTTGCATGAATGCACTAAGCGAATGCCCTGACAGATACCGAACCAGCGTGATAAGGGCGTACATCAGAAGAGCTATGAAATACTGCAACACCTGGGAGGCAGTTCACGAAGAGCTGCAACATTCTAAACAGATTCTTGTTAATAACAACTTCTCCAACAGTGAAATAGACAGCGAAATATCATCCCAACTTGCCAAGTACACCAAACAGGAACAGAAAACCAAGGACAATACTATACATCTATACTACCAGAACCAGATGTCACCTTCATACAAGGTAGATGAGCGTGTCCTTAAGAACATCATCACCAACAACTTGATGCCCAAGGACAAGGACTCAAAGATCAATCTCGTCATCTACTACAAGAGCAAAACAACAGCAAGCCTCTTCATGAAAAATAACCTCAAGGCCAGCACCGACCCATTCCAGCGAACCTCTGTAGTGTACCAGTATACTTGCCCACATGACGACTGTCTGCGTCATCCCAGTACCTACATAGGAGCCACGACCACTACCCTGGCACGACGATGCACCATGCACAAGAACGCCGGAGGACCCCATGAACATATGGCCCAGCAGCACGGACTGGAAATCACGAGACAAGATCTACGGGAGAACACCACCATCATCAAATCGTGTTCCAACCACCGCAAACTCTGGATCCTTGAAGCTCTCCTCACCATCAGAGAGCGACCCTACATCAACAAACAAGTCAAGTCCTGGCGCAGATCTGAACTCTTTGGCAACGTAGTGTAAATATGATTGGAAAGCAAAGATGGCTGGGGCTGTATTGTGTCTGAATATTGTTGTGTAATGTGGTAGGTTAGTTAAACTATATGAATTATTACATAATTTGATTGCTTAATTCGTGCGAAAGAATTTGTAGGAAGTGAAGTGCTTCTAAGTGTTCAGCTCGCGAAGCGGAGAAAATAATATTCAACCATCAAACACTGGATAGGTTTTGTCTTTAGAAATAGTCCCTGCGATCGAATCATCGAACGTCTTATATATATACGATAATTTTATTTTATCTTAGACAGTGTTCTCATCATTTGTTCACATTGTACATAGCTCTGAAGATGACGATAGACTCGTTGAAACTAGTTAGCTGCAGAAGTGTGAATTATGTCATGCCTTGGTGAATTAATATATAATTTGCCTAACAACACGAAAACTGTAATCAGACATTTAGAACAAGCAGAGAAGAAGTACTTGAAATGCAAATATGCTCTGGCGTTTAACAACACAAGCAAAAATGAAAATATTTTGCCGAAGTACACAAATATATATATATATATATATATATTCCGGCTAGAATATACAGCAGACTCGATTTAGACGCGATCTCAACCACCTCACAGTCAATGTAGGACAGTGTTTCCACGCGCATGTGGAAGCCGCTGTGATCACGTATCGATAGCGACTGCCATGTTTGGGTTAAGTTTGGATTGAGGTCAGTCGAGGCCGATGCACTATCCACACTGTGGGGTGTTTAAATTTATCGCCCATAACTTCCAGGCCAAACATGAAACTGTCATTATTGAAGCACCATTTTAATCACCTTGCCAATACGAATCGAATGATATTTTACTTTGCTAGATTAAATTCAAAGGTTGACCTGACTTTAGGTCAACAAAATGACCCAAAGTGACCTTATATGTTTTTGAGGTACCTACATGAGATAGCTATCAAAAATTGCTCACCTGACCTCAGATGACCTGGTGATAGGTCAAATTTTTCAGTTTCAACTTCAGCAATGGGTCACAAACGCACGGTTTGGAAAATGTAAAGTTGATCCGTGCCGAGTGTACTGAGAGGCAGACAATTCAAAACTGTTCTTTAGGCTTACAACCGGGATTTCATAGTCCTTATCTCATCTCAATATATTAAACATGCTTTCACTGCTGCCGCTCGGCAATTTTTGGAGGTGAGGGCACTAGATCTGGCCTGATGGCCTGTCCTGACAAGTACTTGACCTGAGTTTACTGAAAGGTGCCAAAAAGATCAGGGAAACGCTATGCCAAGCACGGGTTTTCCGGCCACCGTGGAAAACCCTTACTGGGGGGGAGGGGTAAATAGACTCCGGCAAGGGCGCACCTTAGGTAAGCTTCACGGTTATAGTATTAATAAATCAGACTTTTGTACGCCACCCCCGTGGCGCAGATGGCAAAGGCGCCACGCTTGGGTGTGGAAGGCCCCCGGATCAAGGCTGTCTGTGGCAGCCTTTTCCGCGGCCGCCTCCTACTCAGGAGATAGCGGTACACTGGGGAGTGCGCGCCGCAGCAGTGGAATCAACGCCGCGCTAGCCGGCGTCCCTGTTTGTGGGTGCACGGGCCTGATCGGCCTTTAACACGCGCATTGACGGGGGGTCTGAGCCACCTTCGCATTGACGGGGGCGGGTACCCGCCCCCCCCTAAGATCTCGAGAACCACGGTAGGTAGCGAAAAAACGGTAAACGGTGTTGGGCTGCCCATCCACTTCTCCATCGAAAACATTTGAACCGTTTTTTTGTCAGGTCACATTTAAGGTCACGAGAGGTCAAAACATGCCGTCATAGGGATAACATGTAAATTCAGTTTTTTCGGCCATTTCATCTGAACAAGTAAAGATAGAGCAAAACGACTTGAACTATATGAATCCTCTCAGCAAGCCAAATCGAATGATATATAATTTGACCTTGCTAGGTCAAATCAAGGATTTGACCTGACCTGAGGTCGGGTCAGGGTCAAATTATATAAAATGCATATTATTAGAACTGCAAAGCCCAGGCGAGTCTAATGCAGCTAAAATAAATGCTCTATCACCATCTGTTACTGAGTTATTCCGTAAAAAACATTTTCCCATGTATTTCCAATGGAGAGGTCATGCCTCGTACCTGACCTTAGGTCATCGATATCAAAAATACCGGAACATATTTAGAGAACTCGGTGGGGCCATTATGTGATATGAGTTTCAATCGGATAAGTTCACCCTGCTCCGACTTGTGCTATCTTAAACTTTTTTTGAGGTCTGGTCACTTGACCTGTACTGGTGACCTGACCTAAGATGACCTAACCTTAAAATTTTCACAAAAGTTGTAAAAATGATGAGGAAAAAGGTATGCCAAGTACGGTGGCGCTACGCGCCGCCGTTTTTCTGCTATCTCCGAAAAAACCCGAGGGGGTGGGTACCCCCGTCAATGCGCGTGTTGAAGTGATTCACCGGTCCGGTCTCCCGCCCGCGGCCCTCATGTGAGGGCTCGGCGTATGCCGGGCGCTGCGGCTCGGGGAGACTGGAGCAGGCTATGGCCCGCCGAGTGCGGTGCCGATGTCCCGTAAGGGTGCCGGCAAATGGAATCTTCCGCTCTGTACATAGTGTGAGTGCGTTGAATGAATGATACTAGCAACTAACACAAAATGTTCCCGAGAAAGGGAACGCAAAAATATTCAAATAAAAAATCAAACTTTTGTATTGTCCACCATAATGACAAGGTTTGTGAAGTTACGTTCAGGCTTTTTTAACGCCAGGTATCTGCTAATGTTACTTCATACCAGCTTGAAATATCGTGCGAGAAAACTTTTGTGTCTGATTTGTTCTGGGTATTATTTGATGTAATCGTTTAAATATTAACACTGTGTTGCACCTGCAGGCCAGGTTTGTGTCTGTGCACTTCCTAGCCGAAGATGTCTGCAGCCGTGGTGCGTCCGTGGAAGCATGCAACACGCCTTTTGCTACATGATACTTCAATCGAACGCACAGGGCCACCACCGGTTGAGACCATGAGAAGAATCATAACAATGGGATATCTGCAACGTGTATATAGCCACAAAGCTGGCCTAAATCCTTTCAGTAATAAATCATGGAGCAAGGAAGATAGGCTACGGACAAGGAAAAATGTAATTTGTATATCCAAGAGATATCGATCAAACAACGTTAGCACGACAGATTGTTCCTTTAATGATACCATGGTAAATGAAACAGTACCTGAGGCAAGTACATTGAACACCAGCAAAACAGAACAACCTGCCGAATACCAGCGCGATGCCAGCCAGAGCAGCGGCACCGGGTCGCTGCACGCCGCCTCCTCATTCATAACAGACGAGCACAAGTACGTGCGGGTGTGGTGTGACGGCGCGTGTCTGCAGAACGGTCGCGAGGGCGCCAGCGCCGGCATCGGCGTCTGGTTCAACCACAACCACCGCTGTAACGTGTCGGCCGCGGCGGCGCCGCCCGCCACCAACAACAGCGCCGAGATTCAGGCGGCGCGCCGCGCGGTGGCGGCGGCGCGCGCCCAGGGCTTCCGACGCGTGCGCGTGCACACCGACTCGCGGTTTGTGATCGACTGCGCCGAGCGCTGGCTGCAGGTCTGGCGGAGGAACGGCTGGCGGCTGGCAGGAGGCGGGCTGGTGAAGAACAAGCCGCAGCTGCTGCAACTGGCCAAGACCATGGACGGCGCCAACGTCAAATGGGTGAGGACGGTGTTGATTGGAAAAAACCCGTGTGGTAGCATTGCCTGCCAAGGAGATTGACTCCTTGTTTATCGTTTGATGTGCATGTTTCCTCATTCTGCAGTCGTATTTCACTAGATGCAAAAAATTGAACGTCTTTAATGTCTACGTTTAAGCGATATGCACGTGAGTTTTTCCCATCAGTAGTTTGCCCGTGCGGGTAGTACGCTGCCTTGCAACGAGAAAGGGTGTTTATCCAATGCATTTTCAACTAGAGCCACCATTTCTTGTGCACGTGTGTATGGTTACCTCTGGCTGTGTGTTGGCAGGAGTTCGTGCGGGGCCATTCAGGGGACGTGGGTAACGAAGAGGCAGACCGGCTGGCGAGGGAGGCGGCCAGTGCTGCGCAGGCGCGGCCCCGGCCCGACCCTGCGCCCTCAGACGGAGGATAGTGCGGCGCTGTCTGATGCTGACTGTTGGACTGTGCTCTGCACTGGTCGCGAGTGGTAAATATTGAGAATAAGTGCGGTTGCTGTATGTTTGAGTATGCTGTCTTGCACCCTGTCGATATTCATTGCCATCGTGGGCTCGAAGTGGAGAGTATGCAATGTTTTACATGGCCTTATTTTTGCTTGTGTAACTGCGAATCAATATTTGTATTGTGATGTATAAGTTTGGATGGATTGGGGGTGAATTTAAGCAATATAATCATCAATCTGTCAGCACTCCATTTGCTACCTCACATCAATGAACTGCAAAACGTAACACGCGTTACACTCATCGCCGTGGGCAGCCTCTCTTCGGCCTCATGATGTCCCAGCCGTGTAAGTTGACGGCGTGTTTTGTAGCCAGCCGTGACGCTGGCAGTGGCCGTTCCAGTCGTTTTCCGACGATCCGCTCGTTCGTTATGCGTGCCAGCACTCCGGACCTGAGCGTGGGACCGTTCCTCAGAATTCCGCCCTCGCTCGCGGATGAAAGCAGCCTGTGGACCGGTGGGGCATCATAGAAAAGTAGAAGTGACGTCTCTCGAGAGTCAGGATGCTGGAAGACGGTGCCGGTTAGCTAATTCAAAAGCTTATCCTCATCAGCTGCCCCACCTTATTTGATAGCTCGTCCTCAGTTGTTCCCTTTAACTGTTGGGGTTCGAGTTGGGAGCAGACTCGGACCCGGAACCTCCAAACTTCGAGTTGTCTGAGGAAGTTTGATCAAAAAGTCTCACAATCTTTCCATTCCCCAGATAGCATACTTCATTCGTGCTAACATAAGAAGCCTTTGATGTGTTTGATGGGGCCTTCCTGATCAATGTGCCGGGGTAGTGGATGTGTCCTGTCAAGGTCGGCGGAAGCCGCTGCGGTGTGGTCTGGTCCGTGGTTGACTCTTGGGGTGAGGGTTACGTCCCTGTCGCCCTCTTGTGACTCGCCCTCACAAGGTGGGCACCAAGGCGAGAGGTGTCCAGTATCACTGGGAGGCCTTGGACTGCTTGACGGAGGAACTTACACAGAGCTGTCAGAGTGGAGGACAGACCCATAAATTATCTCTTCCTGAGCCGTACGTTTCTTAGCATGATTCTAGATATGCCCATATTTATCGACTACTTATAATTTAACAATGAATAAATGTTTGCAGTCATATGTTGTGGGAACAGTAAAGAAAACCGATTGGAAAGCAAAAGTGCTGTTTTACCACTCCACATACAGTTTTTGTCAAATCGTCGTAAAAAGAAGCGTTCAGACACGGGGATACTACCGCCCCCCCCGAATTGTACAATCTAACGAGGCTTATTTGGTACCGTACACATTTATTGTATCAACACGTCACACAAATTAGACGCGAAATACAAAATTATTTCCGTTGAACAAAGACATGCGTAACGCGAATTTACATGTATCACCCTTAACACAAATATGTATGTATCCTGTGTGCGGCTCTAAGCTACCTTCCTCCCATCCAGTCACTGAACTGTCCGCTGGCATCTGCTGCCGTCCACCCTCGCGGCCAGCTTTACACATCGCGCGGCGTCCACGGCTACGCTGGGATGGAGTCCGCGGCCGCGGCAATTAGGCGACGGAGGCCCGCGCGCGGCGCGCCGCCGTCTGATTGGCTGGGCCGCGGCCGCAGCAGGCGGCCGGCCGAGCGAGCTGGCGCGCCGACGCGGCGGCGCAGGACAGTGCTGACGACGGCCGCGGCGCGTGGTGTGTGGGGACGCGGCCAGCGGCTCCGACGCAAGCGCGAGCTCAGGTGAGTGGCGGCTGGTGACTGACCATGGTGTTGATTGGACGGGGCGGGATTGTTTACAGTGTGCGGTTGCAGAATGCTCGGTGCACCGCTGATACGAAGCGGCGCTTCACGGCCAGGGCGGCCGGTTTTGAGGGCCGTAAGCATGGGAGAGTCACGAGCCACAGCACGTGGCAGGAACACCCTGCCGCCAGCTGATGAGAAGGAATAACGGCTCCCACGCCAAATTCCAACACGTCTCTTCATCGAATTCTGATGTTATCCCTCCTATGCTTTGCATCTTTCGTGGGAGCTTCTGTGAGGCATTTCTCAAACACATCGTGCGCACATTTTCATATGCGACCATATTTGAGTATTACGCACGCCTTATTTCTCTGACCTGTTTACATACATTGAGGTGTCCACTTGATAGCAGTGCTAAGAATGCGGTGAGTGTGCGTCCCCGCCCCGGCTCTCTTGTTCGTCAGTTCCGCCTCTGGCCTGAGAAAGTGTCGCGTCGGGGCTGGCACCTGTCCTTTCTTCTTGCCTTTGTGACCGGCGGAGCCGCCTCCCCGGCACCGTTCCACCACCAGCGGGTCCGGTTGTGATTAGGCCTATCGGGCTCCACGGCTGGTAGGTTTTCACGCAAACTGATTCTGATTCTGAGGAAGAGAGAGCGGAAGGGATGGAGTGAAGAAACAAAGAAGAAAACCCGAAAGGAATACTTAGACCGATAAACAATTTTTTGGTCAGATGGGTTAGAATGTTCTAAGTTTTTGGTTTTGGGATAACAGTTATCGGATGGAGGAGAAGCGGGTGTAAGGCTCAGTCAGTTTATTTAGACCACAAATCTGCATTTGTCACGGCTTCATGGCTCAATCAGGTCTGCCTCAGTCCTGTTGACACTGTTTACTGTATACAGTAACAAACACGTACAGTGAAAAATGTATTAAATGATTTCTCTATAACGTTCCAATAGCCTTCCGTTATCTAACTGACAGTGGTGTGATCTTTAATGGAGCATTTCGAAAGCTTGATGTTCGCGCATTGTTTTATTTGTAGGTCTGTTTTTGGCATTGTATACGATTTTTTGGCGTACATGCATATATCTGAAGAGTCAGAACACGTCGAAATTTGGCAAATAGTTGCCATATTGAGGCCCACATTTTGGAAGTGCGAAACGCCTTAGTTTTACCGGGTACGGTGCAGGGGCGGATCCAGGAATTTTCGCTAGGGGGCCGCAGCACTGGGGGCGCCACTTGCATGACCAGGGGGCGCCATTTTTAGTCTGGCTGGGGGCGCCCAATTTTATGTTCTATACCCATTTAAAGCATTGTTTTTGCGAACTGAATCAGTTGACCAGCGCCCCGTGGGCCTCTGAGCTACCTTCGCCCTGGCGGGGGTGAACACCCCCTCTCGAACTCGGCCCCTGTGCGGGATAGCGAGAAACGCGAAAGCTGGTGGATAGTTCATACAAATTCATGAGGAAACTATATCGGTCACTTTTTGGCTCAGGTCAATATTGAGGTCATGACAGGTAAAATGCCGCCCCGGTAGCTCAGTTGGTAGAGCGTTGGGCTCCGGCCCGCTGCTCAGAAGCATGCAGTGGCAGTGCATGTCCAGGCTTGGGATCGGTTCCCCTGAGACGCTCCGGCGCTCAAACGTTTACCCGATGTACAGGTCGGCTGGCAACTGACTGGTGAGAGGGCGACCTGAGCGGGGCGGCCGTCTCTGTGCTTTGTGGGACGTTAAACTTTGGCTTCTAAATTAACCCTCCATTGAGGGAGTTGCTCGTTCGGGTGGTGGGGTCGGGGTCTCCGTGACAAGTCCCTTGGTGACTTTAGTGAGACTCCGACTCCAGCAGCCTTACCAGGAACAACTTGAACAAAATTTATAAAAAAAATAAGTTGGCATTTTTAGCAGTTTTTGGGCTCTAGCGTCTGACAGCGTTGAGTTAGAATCATTTTGTAGGCACTATTCGCTGTCTCTCGTCACGGCGAATCGGATAATTGTATAATGTGACCATACTAGATCCAAACACAAATGACCTGAACGCAGGTCAGGTCAAGATCACTTTTTGAACTAGCATAGTTCATATTCATATCAATCGACTTGGAATATCAATCCAAACGCAATGGTATAAACATAAAAGCTGTATCATCATTGCATGCATTGCATGTTATTGAACTAAGTCTGAAAACTGCTTAAGTAGCTCCAGATAACCTCTAAGAAGTCACAGATCCAAGATTGTAAGATGAACCTAAAAAGGGACCTAGGCTACTTTGATTTTGAGAATATGAAGGTATTATCACCTTTATCCACACAAATACAGTCCAATATCATAGGTCAACAGTCTGACCCAACTTGACCTGGTATAGTCATGATTTATACAATTTGACCGGCAGTGACTATACAAACACTTTGGTGACAAAATAAAAGTTCTATCTTTGTTTATTCAAAATTTATAGAGTAAACACCAAAAATGCTTATTTGACCTAAGGCGACCTGTCAAAGGTCACAAGTCAAACTTTTTGGTATCAACTTCAGAAGTGGGCTAAGAGCAAGTCGTAACCGATGTTTCAAGCTGATTCCATCCATACTTATTGAGAAAAGCTCATTTCGTGATTTTCCCCATGTATTTACAATTGGGAGGTCATGCTCTGCACATCACCTTAGGTCACCAATATAAAAAAATCCCGGAACATATGTTGTAGCTCCTGGTGGGCCCATTATGTGGTATAATTTTAAACTTGATCGATTAATCCTCCTTTTAGTTATGCAGTCCTAAGCATTTTTTAGGTGAAGTCACTTCACCTGACCTGGTGATCTGACCTGATCTGAACTTGAGCTAAAATTTTCAGGAAAGATGTAAAAGTGATGAAGGAAGAGCTAGACTAAGTTTGGTAGGCGCTGCGCGCCGCCGTTTTTTGGTCACTTCGAAAAACCCGAGGGGGTCTAAAAAGACCCCCACCCGGGCGAAGGTTAATATGGCAGGAATTGCCAGATCATGGCGTCATCCACAGGAGGAGGGTTATTTTTCACCCTAGAGGAGCATTTTAAAAATAAAAATATAGAGCTCATTGTACATTTTAAGGGAAATCATGGACGTTTTCATTTTCGGCTAAAATACTCCTTATTACACTGAATTCCTGGATTCTACCAAGGTGTCACATTCTCATTAACCCTCGCCCCACCGGGGGCCATCGATGGCCCCCCTAAGGTTTTTCCGGGATAGCAGAAAAACGAAGAGGCGCAGCACCGCGGTTGAGCGCTCTACCTCTCACTGCATCATTTTACCACCATTCCTGAAATTTTTTACCCCGGGTCACCCAAGGTCAGGTCATCAGACGAGGTCAACCAAGGTCACCTCACTTCAACTTTAGAGCTCTGTAAGAGCTACATTTCAAAGTCGATCGATTTGAAGCTTCCTACACTTTATGGCCCCACCGGAGTCTACAAGGTGTATATCCGGGATTTTTCGATTTCGTGCCCTGAGGTCAGGTCACAAGGTGACCTCTCCCATTGAAAAAGCATGGGGAAAAGCTGTCTTATGATCTATAAGTCACAAAAGCGATTGAAAATGCTCAGCTTGATCAGAAAAGCGTTCTTGGACACCCTTTCACGGATTTCAGGGGCCATATTTGCCCTTTGACCTCTCCAAGGTCATCCAAGGTCACCAGGGGTCAACAACAGTATTTTGACAATAACTTTTGACCTGTATAAGCTAGAGCGCTGAAACAAACACCATCGTGTTTGTCTCGTCATTGGCTTTCATTTGATATACGGCAAGGTTACTTTCTGACCTTTCGTGACCTCAGGTCATCTTAGGTCACGAGGTGACCTCTGGAGGTCAAACCACTGGCGGGAGGTCTTTACGTTTCACATAGCGGAAAAAGGACTGACAATTTCCTATCAAATGTACTTTACCAGACCTCAATAGCTCTAATGGCATAAGAGTTATGCCCAGTTTGCTTAAGCATTGCATATTTGAGTGAAAATAGCCGATCTTGACCCAATTTGACCTTTGGAGGTCAAACCATTGACCTGAGCGCTAAAACATGTGAAGTAATTACTTACTGAATTCACGCGAGCTTTCTATTGCACTTTGCAGATTTGCGCTAACGCCCATATTTTCGGAGTTAGAGGGGGCCATCGATGCCCCCCGGTGGGGCGAAGGTGGCGCTGGCCCCCGGTGGGGAGTGGGTTAGTGCCGCCATCCGCCCATGTAAACTGGGCGGATATTTTAAAAAGACAGTCGCTTGGTTTGGCATTTTCTGAGGTGGAAAAAGTGTTGATCAAGATAGGGTGGGTACCTACAAAACAGCATGGGATACACACATCGGGGCGTCACTACGGCATTAGTAAATAGTACCGATGCGCTTCACTTGCACTAGGCTTCTAAACATTTGCCTAAGCGCACGCAGATAACAGGGAGAAAACCAAAACCACATGTCGAGTCCCCACGACACCACTCACTTCCGACGCCCATGGCCGCGGAGCATTTCTCCCTGCTAAAATTGCAGCCACAAAAATCCGCCGCGAAACGTCAGCCAGCGACGTGCGTGCCTGGCGGTGCAGCATCACTGCAGGCGAGACACTGCGGCGCAGCATAGAGACAGGCACTGCGTGCTACTTGACGCAGAAGTAAAAATAGAAAAAATAAGTACTTTGTGTAAAATCAAGATATCAAGGACGTATCATTTCTCTTACTTGAATTTCATGAAGCTAGTAATCATACCCGAAATTGGCACACAAAATACTTACTTCAGGTAAGATCACCAATTATTAATTTATCCTATCCACCTCTCACTTCGTAGCTGATGCCTCTTATGAAATATTAGATGCTTATTATATGTAAATACCCAGATTTTTTGCCATTCCATGAAATCGGGTCAGGTCATTTTTGTGTTTTGACCTAGCACAGTAATATCATACATCATTCGATTTTCCATGACGAGAGAAAGAGAATAGTGCCTAAAAATGATCCTGCTCAACTCTTTCAGACGCTAGAGTCCAAAACCTGCAAAAACTGTACTCTAAAATGCAGCTTCTTTGACCAGTCATGACCTCAATATTGGTCTCAGCCAAAAAGTGGCTGATGTAGTTTCTTCATGAATTTTGATGGGCTATCCACTAGCGTTCGCGTTTTTTTTTTTTTTTTTTTGCTATCCCGCATAGGAGCTGAGTTTGAGGGGGTGTTTGAAACCCCCAACCCACCCTGGCGAAGATGGCTCGCAGGCCCTCCCGGGTGGGTGTTAATGAAAATGCCTCGGCACACAATCTAACTTTTTCCCATTATGATCGTTGCAATGCAGCCAAATTACATAACTTCACTCACTGAACTGGCTTACTATCGCATTCAACTCGGTCAGGATCGTGGTGACCAGTCAAACTCAGTTTGTACCTCGGTATTTATATGCCCCACACGGTGGGGGGGTGGTTAAGACCAAGAGTTGTCGGTCTTATGGACGAGCCAGTCCTTGGACTAGGTGCTGATAAAATCGTTGCCAACATTTTGCTAAGTAGAACAAGTCCAATAGGTGATAAAATTATCTTATGTATGAAGATTTTGTGAAATATACATTTTATTCGCCTGCGTAGGTTTAAGTCAATGAAGAGGCTCGGCATGTGATAAATTATGACGTCACATGCTTACGTCATGATCCGGCCGAATCGTCGGATGACCGTGCCTTTTACGTTAAGGGCCTTGGTCTGGACACAGCCTTTCAATAGTGGCACTGCCAGAAAAACACCTCGGGAAATAAGTAAATGATCGAAGTCAACAGCTTACAGGGTTATCAGTAGATCCGAAATGTTTTTTTTTTTTACAAATTCAAGGGTTATTTGTCTACGTGCTCAAAATTTGCTTCACAAGAAACATTACATATTTTTACCAGTTCGCTATATTGCATTGTAACATGTTCTCGTCGCAATAGACAACACAACCACATATCGGACGGGCACACGACCACACATCGGATGGGCATGAACGCGCCCTGGGGGATCCTGCTTGGTAATGGAGCAAAATGACACCGATGGATACCCAAAACAAACACTAAAAGAACTCGGGGCAATTTTTACCACTCAGAGCTGAGAGCTGGCCATGTCGCAGTGGGATGCCCTAAGGCTGAAAAAGAGCGGTCAATCGTGAAATTGGGGTACCCGAATACAAAGAAGAGGACAAGCGAAGTTGAAGGCGGTATACGTAAAAGTGGGGTGCCCCAAGGCTAAAAAAAGAGCAGACAATGGTGGAAAATGGGCGCGCAATCATGCACTAGAGGGCAGTCAAAAGTAGATGAGAGTGCTCAATTTTATGGTGGGCCGCTTTATAGCTAAAAGGGACGGTCAAGCATGATTTAGGGGCTCCGAACCACAAAGCGGAAGGCGGCCAGAGGTGAATGAGGGCAGTCCCCGTTGAAGTGGGGTGCTTTAAGGCTGCACAAGAGCGGCCAACAGTGGAGAAGGTGCGCACAATCATGCAGAAGAGAGCGGCTAAAAGTGGATGAGGGCAGTTCATGTTTCAGTGGGGCACCCAAGAGCTGAAAAGCGGATCAATTATGAAAACAGGGTGCCCAACCACAAAGTTAAGAGCGCCTGGAGGTAAATGAGGGTGGTCCACGTTGCAGAGTTCCACCAAGGGCTGAAAAAGGGTGGCCAATCGTGAAATATGGGGTCATGTCTAGGAAATATCTGAAACTTTGTCTCCAGGGCATTTTTGGGCCAGGAACACGCCTGTGAGAATCTTAGCCCCCTCCGACCAAGGGTGACCGAGTTATAGCCCGAGGCATTTTGGGGGTCACCTTGTAGACTCAGCTTTGATGCTTCATAACTCAAAAACGCATTGCCTGATTATCAAGTTTTATATATAATTGACTCGTATTGGACTATTATTATTTTGAAAAAAGAAAGCTTTAAAATTTAAAAAGTTTTGACTTTTAATTTGTTTGGTCTTTTCTTTCTTGACCTAGCTTGACCTTTTCGCAGTTGAAATTGACCTGTTAAACATCTAAAAAATTTTGCTTCATAAATTATCTTTCGATAAAAACAATAAAAAATGCGTTCGTGCTATAAATTCTAAATTTTAGCACCTAAGGTATGTATGCAGAATTTTTTGGTTTTTACCACTGCGGTAGTACAGCCTTACGTTTAAGACCGCAAACAAAGGGGTTGCTTTTGTAATCGGTTGCTTGCAATGATACTGCATTGTCATTACGAAATTTTCATCGTGCAAGTGTCAGAGTTTATGAGGATTACACGCACCCACACGAGGGGGCGGGCAACCAGCCTCCTCAGGTTTCCACAGGTAGGAAAAAAAACACCTTCGCGCAGCGCCATCATGCTTCATATACCTCTAACTCGACATTTTTGAAGCTTCTAGCAAAATTTTAGGCCTGGGTCATACCAGGTCAGCCCGCCAACCCAGGTCAAGAGACCTAACCTCGAAAAAACTTTGGAGGTGCATCACTAAGATAAAGTTGAACCTATTGTGCTTAGATTCACATCACATAGTTGGGTCACCGAGGAAGCTAATTTTTCGAAGCAGGATTTCTATATCGATCATCTGGGACGAGGTCATGGTCACAATCTTTCCATTAGAAATGCATGGGACAATTAGTAAATTTTGATAACTTGCAAGAATTGAGAATTGTCGAGAATTGCGATGTAGGTTTTATTTTTAAGTTGTGTCTGACTTGCCACTGCAGGTTGATTAATATGTTTTACCATAAAGATCTAAGCCCGGCTCTAGGTCAAAGCAGGTTAATTTTGAAATTTGACTAGACAAAATTATAAGATATATAATCCGATCGGACTCGACAAGAGCATTCCAATGGTGTTGAACATTTTTCTACGGCTCTGTTCTGTCAGCTATTGTGCCAAAAAATTTAGGTTTCCACTGTGTTCCTGTAATGCTTTTCTTACGCATACATTTTTCACTGCTATTAAGTTCTTGTACATTCCACAATCAAGCATAGCCAATGACAGCTCCAAAGTCTGTTCGCCAATGTGATTATGGAAAAACGACCAAAAGTCTCATAGAATACCAGCGGTAAATAAGATATCCATCACTGTTCATGAAAGCTCTGCAAACAAAACAAGAGAGGTTCGGGTTTCGTATACCTATGTTTGAACTAAACTGTGTCGTGCTGTGGAAGTAGACTTTCTTTTATGGGTGCTGCGTGAATGGTCGCAAATTTAGTCATGGTGAATGTCCAATGCAAAGTTAATATTAAACATACAGGTATGAATTATTTGGCTTGAGTAATGAGTGATCTGACGGCCACATTTGAACTGGGATTGTTTCGGCTATGAAATGATTAACTTTTAAAAATATGATGTGAGGCAACCTGTTCAAGTGACCCAGTTGAATGCGTTATGATTTCAGGACAACAGTTTTTCGCATGTATGAGCAGATTCAAATTACTTCCTGGGAATGAAAGCCTTTCAGATATTTTTTTACATTGTATGAATCCTCTCGAACGTATGCTTTGCTGCACTGGGGCACATTGTATCGATTTGCTTTCTATTTTTTATTATTCCATCTCCGGGAACGATGTAATTGTGTGAGTTAGTGGTGCTTATAGGATAAGTTATAATTGTTTGAACTATTGATAATTTCGCAACATCTTTGTATATGCTCGTTTAAGGCTGCAAGGCCCATTACTAATAAGTTCCTTTGCGCTCGTCTCCCTCGGAACAATGTATCGTTTTTATCACTTTTAATGACTGCTGTTTTTATATTATTCTATCTTTTTATAAACCTCGTCCAAGTTGTTGCCCGTTCAGTTTTAGGAGTCGGAGTCTCACTAGAGTCATCAAAGGACTTTTCACGGAGACCCCAACCCCACCACACAAACGAGCAACTCCCATGATAAAGGGTTAATAAAGGAACCAAAGTTGAACGTCCCACAAAGCATAAGGACGGCCGTCTACCTCAGGTCACCCTCTCACCAGTCAGTTGCCAGCTGACCTACGGTATTTGCGGTACCTACCACCTGCCAGTTGACCTAAATTATTTTGCCAGAAGTTGCAAAAATGTCGAATTAGAGGTAGATGAAGTACGATGGCGCTACGCAAAGGTGTTTTTTTACTACCTGTGGAAACCTGAGGAGGCCGGTTGCTCGCCCCCTCGTGTGGGCGCGTGTTAATTCTCATAAACTCTGACACTTGCACGATTAAAATTTCGTAAAAGACAATGCAGCATCATTGCAAACAACCGATTACAAAAGCAATCGCTTTTTTGCGGTGTTAAACATATTCTGTACTACCGCAGTGGTCAAAAACCGTCTGCATACCTACCTTAGGTGCTAAAAATTTGTAATTTATAGCAAGAACGCATTTTTTATCGAAATATAATCTAGGAAGCAAAATTTTTGAGGTGTCTAAGAGGTCAATTTCAACTGCGAGAAGGTCAAGCTAGGTAGAAAAAGAAAAGGTCAAAGGAATTAAAAAGTCAAAATGTTTAACATTTCAAAATTTTCTTTTTCCAAAATAGTGCATAGTTCAAGACGAGTTCAATGATATTCAAAACTTGTTAATCAGGCTATGCGTTTTTGAGTTATGAAGCATCAAAGATGAGTCTATAAGGTGACCTCCCGAAAATGCCTCGGACTATAACTCGGTCACCGTTGGTTGGAGGGGCTAAGATTCTCACAGGCGTGTTCCTGGCCCAAAAATACCCCAGAGACATAGTTTCATATTTTTTAGAGATGGTGGTGTCAAATTGAAATATTTTTGGTCGTTTTGTCCTGGAATGCCCCTCATGTGGAAGAGGGCGGCCAAAGGCAGACACGGGCGGTCCATGTTGCAGTGGGGCGCTCTAGAGCTGAAAAGGGCCGCCAATCGTGAAAGTTGGGCGTCCAACCGCAAAAAAAGAGGGTGTCAAAAACAGTGATATGTTGGTGCGTAAATGGAGCAAACGATCGGCACCTATCGTGCACCATGGAGGCGCTGGAGGCACAGTGCGTGCTGTCAAATGTTGGGGCGCCCCTAGTGCCGTGTGGCGGGGGGGCTGGTTGGGCGCCGTTGGAGAAAAAGTAAGATACCAATGATGCATCAAGCACTCAGCAGAAATATGTGGGCGCCTATAGAGAAGTGTGGGAGCAACAATGGAGCGAAAGAAAAACACCAATGTGTACCATGGGGGCCGCCAGACAGAGCGGTTTGTCGAAATGTGGGGACGCTCCCGATGAGCCCAGGGCGGGAGATGAAGGCGCCGGTGGGGCAAAGAACAGGCACCAATGATTCATCATGGGGGCGCCAGTGATACAGACCGATGTGTCAAAAGATGGTGGAAAGGGGCGGGGGAGGGCGCCCATAAAGCTAAAAAGTAGACAACAATGTTGGATCATAAGAGGGGGAACCAGTGGTATAGAATGGGCTGTTGAAAGGTGAAGACCCCTCAGTGGGCCATGGGGGCGCCGTTTGAGAACGCACCAATTATGCACCATGGGGGAGCCAGAGGTAAAGAGCGGGTCTAACAAGCAGGGGGCGCCCACAGTGAAGCGTGGGGGCCCCAGTGGAGTGCAAAGAAGACACCAATGATGCCCATGGGAGTGTCAGTGGTACATGCAGGGTTTCAACAGATGGGGCGCTCACAGTGACGCGTGGGGGCACCGTTGGAGCAAGAACGAGATATCAATGCTGCACCATGGAGGCGCCAGTAGTATAGAGCGGATTTTAAGAAGATGGGGGCGCCCGTAGTGAAGAGTGGGGCGCCGGTAGTACATAGCGGGATGTCAAGAGATGGAAGAGCCCACGATGTGGCTTGCGGCGTTGATGGAGTGAAACAAAGACATCAATGATGCATCATGGGGGGCGCCAGTGATACAGGACTGGTTGTCAAGATGTATTTATATGCAGCATCATTACCACGGGGCACCAGTATTTCCGTTAGGCATGCAAACGTGGAGCAAATGGAGGCGGGCCCCGGGGGCGCCATAGTGTCGAGGGGGCGCCTTACCAGCGAGGGGGCCGCGGCCCCCGCGGCCCCCCTTGGATCCGCCCCTGGTACGGTGTTTACGCCGTGACTGTTTTACCGTGCTCCAGTGTCTTCCGTGAGAGGGGAGGTGGATAAGGTCCGTGGCAATTACGTCAGATAACGATATCACAATTTTTTCTGAACGCCGCACCCCGACACACCTTTATAGCACGATTCCTGCATGGTGATTCCAGGGGGACAAGGGGGCACTTGCCCCACCCCTCGTCGCCCCCTAGAATATCGCTTCCTCTCTAAAGTGCACGTATCGGCACCGCTCCGATAGGATTTGACGCCACCTGATAGGTTTTACCGTCCAAAAGTCGCGTTCCCCCCCGTGTCCGGACGCCCTTCCATTGGAAATGCTGGATCCGCCTATGGATCCTGTTCTTGGAGGTTTCAGGAAGCTGTGTATGGATGCAATCGTGGTCTCTGCTATAAGTGAGCCCTGAAATCCGAGTAATGATGAATATGAATGCGTCTACGTATGCATGGTGGCTGATTTTCACTGAAAGAAGTTGCCCAAACAGCAGGGCTCCGTTCTGCAAGCTAAATTTTCATCTTTCATTTGTAGAAAATTAAGTCCAATGAGTTTACTAATCCGGCCGACCTCGTATTGCATTTTGGCGCCGTGATGCGATTTGATGCTACCTCGGCGGTCGCGCTGCCGAGCCCGCTCTTATCGGAAATCCCGGTGTTGCCCAGGTCAACTGACCCTTGCAAGTTACTATTTCCGCGTTTGAAATTGGTCTGATCATATCATGTAGCAATAAAAGGACCAGTTTTTTTACTGTGTTAATATTTTAACGAGCTCCCCGAATAAGCTACATGTTATTTACTGCTGATTTTCACCTAATTGCTGCAGTGCTCTGAATTTTCTGGATCCTGTACGTATATCATACCGAGCTTTGCAGGGACAATGAACAATGCGTTACTCATTTTTTAGGGTCAATTTGATTCACCGAGCGTGAAGAACATTTACTGCAGCATATGACGAGGTTGATTTGGTGAGATGAATATGAAATGTAGGTACAAACTGCGATGCCAACGAAAATATTATGCATACTTCGCATATATGTCCTCAGGACAGATTTTGTTCGCTTTATTCATTGATCGAATTATTTATTTATGTATTAGTGATATGTGAGCAACAGGGCTATGCCTCGATAAAAGCTCGAGTCATGAATCATAAGAACATGGGCATGGAGAAAAGGTCACATACAACCTCAAGTAAAAACCAGGAGTCAACAAACTAACAATCGCCTTGTGATCTGGCTGAAATGTGCAGTTAAAGCAAGAAAGGCGTAATTATCAGAAAATTAAAAAGCACACCAATCTGCTCAATTAGCGGGCAATGCTTTGATATATAGATAAACCTGCGATCTCAGCTGGTCAAATGATGATCTAAAGGGGTCGGAAAGAGGTCATGCTTTCATACTCCGGTTAAAATTAGAGCTCGCTACAGAACAGCAATGGGGCCTAGTGGCTTGTTGCCAGTCTACGGATCGGATAGCATGGATTAACGTGGGTTCAACCCAGGCGGAAACCGCCTTCCGTGTCCGATCTGACCCGGTGGAGAAGATCCTTAAACACCCACGCCAATACTCCTGTAATTGGGCAAGTGTGCCTGTTGGGAGTGGCCCTAATAAAATAAAATAAATAAATAAAATAGAACAGCCCACGTTTAACAGTTTTAACTTTTTTCATTTGAACATTTAACAGGATACCGAACATTGCCCGTGCGTTCGTGTATTTCCTCTCCTGGCACACGAAGAGGGAATTTACTTAGAAAGGTAGAGTATATTTTACCAGAAATAATTTTGTCTGCGAAAGGGATCTATTGTAATCGTCGATTTGCCAGACTATTAATTTTCAATGAAGCAAAAAGACCACGGTAGACAGATGATGGTAAGTTTATCGTTGAGTTTGGCGGAAACCAAATCAAGGAGGTATGCTAAATTGTGACTAGTCTATCAAAGCAAGTCCTGGCGAACCCACCCAAAATTCCAAAATGCATCGGATGCTGCCGAAATAAGCCGCTAGGATTGGTTCGGTTTCAACTTTCGTTTGGCTCCCACCTCCGAATAGCCCACCTGAAGGGATCGAATCACCAGACCTAGTGCTCTGTTCGACTTAGTAACATTGTGAGCCAGGTAGTCTATTTGTCAATTTGGAATTAAACCATGCTCCATGTTCCTGAATCGAAGATACTTTTCCAAAGCAGAATCTTGAATTTTGTATGTGGTTGGAATCGGTTTTCGTTTCAATGACATGGTTAAAGATTTACGTTTGGCCGGAGTGAAATGAAGCTTCCAAAGCTCAGACCATGCAGCCAAAAATGTATATCTTCATTAAGGAGCTCACTAGATCTTCTTCAGGAATTTAAGCTTTTGCATGAATCACACATGATTTTGATAATTTCAGCCTCGACCAGTGGGCGCATATCTATACTTTACACATGGTTTAGCATCAAGTCCTAACGCATAAAGACGGATCCAAATGCAGAACTGTCTCCCAGTTTTTCTCTTGTCATTTCATGAAGCAAGTTAAGAACCAGAAACCCCTGCGATATGTTCTTATTTCCCTTTTATGTGCATAAAATGGACTGAAACAGAACCGATCATTATTTCAACATCCACAAATTTAGGTATTCTTGCGCACAACCAAACACCATTTTTGTCTCAGGGCTCGTGAAAGCTTAAGCACTACCACTATCTAATGTCGCCTCTTCCTTTCCATATTAGTCATTTTCTGGATGTTTCCTGGTCTGCTCAAACGTCCCCCTTCAGCAAAGTTGAGACCCTCGCCACTTATCTGCTTCGAGTTTACTGTGCGGCTTCACTGTCTGCGTTTTAATAAGGAACATTTACACCTCCCCTCTGCGGCCCTTTTTCTTTAAGCCTCTGTTTCATGCTCTGCAAGTATAGCTAACCAGGTAGTTTAACTAACTTTCCCGAAGTTAACTAAGGACTTGGCTAAGCTAAGTGTGTACTCAAAATACAGAATCACCCAGTTTTGTTTTTCGAGCCGCAATATCTTATTTGTCTTCCACCAATACGTTCTAAGGATGAAATATCTGTTGGCAAAACCTTCGGGTCGTATTTCACAACAGCGAGCAGGCTAATTTTCTCACGCAAGCTTACATGAAACGTGCAATTTGAGGCTTATTTTCTGCGCACTTGCACAATCAGAGCGGCATTTGCAACTCATCATGCATGCTCACGAGACTCAATACGTCAATTTAGTGCATCAAGTGACGGAAGTAAGCCCACCTACCCACTCAGCTGCGTCTGCATAAATACCTATTGAGAAAGCTTGAAGTGGATGAGAGCACACTCCAGAGAGAGAGGAGGAGGGAAGAGGTTGCTAGTAGGAGTTGACTCTATAAAGGATGACTCAAATGTCCCTGCATAGGATTCCATGCAGTAAATATGAGTAAATGATATAAAATCAAATGAATTGATAGCGCACGATAAGTGTTCCTTTGTACGTTGACCGCCTAGTTTTAGCTCGAACTTACGGTTACGGAATGGCCAGCTATAGCTTGAAGGTGTTTCATGTTTTCAAACCAGCGTCTCTGATCGAATACCCGGATGAATCTCTCAGCCGCTGAAGGATTTGATTGCGGTATCAGTGCCCAGTACCCAGTACCTTTTATTTCAAACACAAATTGCCTGATTTTGGGTTTCCTGAACATGTTGCGTACCTACAAATATGAAGTTGTGTTGTCTTTCAGGTCAGCTTAAAAGTAACCTGCCACTCGCGATAACATGTCGATTCGCAAAATTTCACGCGTTCTCAGGCTGGGGTGAAGAGGTATCTTGTAGCTCTAATCTTTCGGAAAAATATAACCACAAAAACATCGTGGTTTTAACAAACTTGTGTTTGTTGACAAAGCGGCACAAAAATGAAGTTGAGGGAAAAGTATGTGATCTGATTTGAAAATAGCCAAACAAGAACTGTCGCACTTGCACGTCTTCAGTAGCGATTAGAATCTAGCAGGTGCTGCAGACCCAGCAGTAACATCACCACAGCTGACGCTGTTGTGTATCCTGCCACGACGCCCGCCTGTATTTCCTTGTCTCGTATTTTCCCGCGTGCCTCTGTACCCGTGTTTGTTCCCTGTGGGCAAGGCTATTGGCTGCCTGACCCCGCGCGGCGGCCGAACAGGGTGACCTGCACTTCTCAAGGCCGGGGAAAACGGGTGAGCTGACTGTCGCCGCGACCTTCCAGGGCTTAGCTATTTGTTCGCTTGAGGGGACGCTAAATCTAGTCAGTTTGTAGCTTATAGCACATAAGCTGGCACGCATGATCACGAACTGGAACTCAGGCACCGAGAGCACTGATGCCGAAGAGCTCTGGTGTGAACGATGCCGAGTACACGGTCGTGTTTGACACAGAGTGGGGGCAGAGAGGCGCGGTGGGTCGCACCCTCTTTGTGATTGCAGAACCTTCACGCCTGGGTTGCAAGGGGTGGATTGGAGTGCTCGCTCCCTCACAGGTGACAGGCTTTGTAAACATCCCGTCGGCAGTGCGGTGCGAGTGTTTGACAAGATTAACTACGCTGTCAAGGACTGGCCTATTTTTCAAGAGGGAAGTGGGCAGTGCATGGGGTGTGCAGCTGTAGGAATTCAGTGCTTCTTCTGCTGTTTATTCAAACATTATTGCACAAGGGCCAGTGGGGTGGATATCAGGATGTGTGGGGTTCATATACGTGTCGTCTAATTTTATAACAACGTCTAACTAGTAAACTATGAGGGCGCGGAAAATGCGGTAAAACCAGTCGGAATATCGATTAGGTCAATATTTAGATCAGAAGGGATTGTTGCGGCCAAAACTATTAAAATCTGGGGTACTTAAAAATATCGCTTAGTACAGGAACATAGCTGAATTTTGCATAAGCGCTTTCGGAAAGCGCTTATGAATAGCTACCGCTGGGATCGCTCTACCAAAAACAATGCCTTCAAATGTGTCGTCAGGTTAAAGGCTGCGATAATACAGACACTGGACATCACGAATCTAGAATTATAGCATCAGGCGGAAAATATAATTTCGGCTTGATAACTGTGGCCGAATGGCACTACCACAAGGAGTAAACTCAAAACACACTACCTGAGACATATCAAAATGCGACGTCTGTCCTTCCAAAGTCACATGCATTCGTTGGAAAGTGAATTTTGCCGGTCTCTTCGCACAGTATTCGCTGCTCGCGATTAACGTGCCCGGTCAACCACAGGCATCACAAGGTCAGTCTCTTTTAGTCGACACGAAGCATTCGTCCCGCCCCGGGGTGACGCAATCCACGCAGGAACCTGTCCCAGAACCTGTACACCGATGAGATCTCGATAAAAGAAACTAATTCCTAACGAGGCCAGAGCTCGGCGGACATTTTATTGGATACAGAGCAATTATGGAGCTGGATGGCTTGGACCGAGCCGACCATAAAAATCGGGCGTGTTCTCATTTTCTTGGAGCCTGATATCCGGGTTGGACTGAAAAGGAAATTTGACAGAGAGGTCATCAAAGTATTTTTGAATTTTGATTTCCCCGGCGTTACTGGCTTATGAAAGCAAATTAATTTTTTACATACAGAGACATCGTGACAGGGGAGGGGCGCTCGGGGCCAGGCCCCCACACTTAAAAAGTGCAGGGCGCCTCCTCCCCAATTTTTACCGATGGCATTGTTGAAACTGTCCGATTTTAGAATGAAAATGCTGCTTTTTTCATAGTGTTACACTTTCCCTTCGAGCCGGCCGCAGACAGCGACACATGGGCATAGGTCTCAGGCATAGGGCATGGGCATAAAACATTTGGGATTGCTGGGTCCGGCTCCCGCTCGAAAGCGCGTGGCGAAGCCACTGCGTATGCTGGTATTTGGTATCGTGATTTCCATACATTGTGCGTGATTTTATGCGTGAAATTGTTGATATTACATGATGCATTGAATTGTTTTGGGGTCGTCAATAAGTTACGGAACGCAAAGATGGGTGGCAGATGTCAGTCACAGCGATAGCAACGGTTACACGTGGGCGTCAGGAAACGTTACATGCAGAAGGGTGTTCAGAAATCGCTAGTTACGCGTCACGTAACTTATGGATGGTCTGATTTATGAAACGAAGGCTATTTAACAGTTCGCATTTAATTTCGCCCCGTTAGAAATGGGCTTCCTTTCTGGTGTTGTTAATTTTAAAGTGAGGTATCTAGAGATTGTTCGGGTAGTGCAGTTGAGGGAGTTGTCTGTGCACCTACGATAGAAAGCAAAACAACAAGCTATTCGGAAGTATTTGCTATAGAAAGGGAAAATTGGGTATATTGCGCCTCCTAACGTCAGGGAAACAAGTGGTAGTTGCTATTGCGCACTATAGTCCTGTTTCAATCTTTAGACTAGACTTTTTCCCAGCTTGTCCAAATATTTATGTGAGGGAATGTATTTCGGTTATCTGATTAAATAAATGCAGTACTTTATTATTTTAACGGGTTTATGAATTCGAAAATTGAGAAAACCGATGTCACAGAGCAACATATTTAGTTTTGGTTTCAACGCCAGAAATGTTTTGCATTTTCTGAGCATACCAAATGTAGATTCTCCCTGATGACGGATTTCTAAAGCAGACATGTTTGATTTTTGTCAAAAGAAGCAATTGTGCCCTGGTCAATTGCGCCCTATATGTATCGGCATGTGGAAATTCTAAGTAATTGGTGCTTCCGTAGGACTGGTATAGTTTAATTTCCAGTCATTAAAAACGCAAGAGTATTACCTTAAATCACCATGCAGACAAAGCAGAAAACAACTTAGGACTTGAAACTGGCTTGGTGTGTGACATCAAACCCTTGGAGTACCTACATTTTCGGACATGATCACCGTGCGCATGTGGCCCATCTGGGGCGAATTATTCTCAACTTTGTCCACGTTTCAAGCAGGGGCGTGATACAAAGCGAATGCCATACGCCTGCTTTCCTTGAAGTTGGAGGTTTTTAGAGTCATGTTTGTCGGGGCCTGCCAGCGTTGTTGGAACACAACCTCTGCAACTGTCCAAACAGATTCATTCGTAAGCGTTGGCCCGTTGCAATCACACGGACCGTTCCCACAAATTAACTTCGAAACGAAGGACGCTAAAACATGCGTTGTTCCGGACTTAAGCATTGGCTGCATCATCAGAGATAGACACAGGTCAGTTGCACCCTTTAAATTTAGCCTGTTGCAACATTTCACGTGAAATATTGTTGCGCCATGCGAAATGTTCCAGCTCAGCTGGTAGGAGGTATTGCCATTTACGCACGTGTCCATTCCGAAGTCCGCCGGCTCTGCCCTGTCCTGTTTTCCTGGATGCGTCAGTGCGCAGTAGGGTGGAGGTCACGGCGGTTAGCGTCGGTGTGAAGGCAGTACCTACTCCCATCCTTCCCGAGTGTGTCGCAACGCTGACCGCGGCGTGGTGGCGGCGGGCGATGCCAGATCGCGCCGAAGGCCACTTCCGGCGCCCCAGGGCAAACGCGGGGAACGTCGCCGCGGAGCCGGGAGGCCCACTAGAGCGGATAGCGGTCCAGCGGCGACGCCCATCCTGATGCTGTGACCGGGCCAAGGGGTAGGATCTGGAAGGAGGTGTATGCTTGCTAGATTTGTGATGGGAGGGATAAAGAACAAAGAAACAGGGTGTTGCCTAGCAACGTCATCTTGTTTCCGGTAGTGTTTTGCTGTTCTGAATGACTTCTGATTTGTGCTCAGAGGTGAAGGTTATCCTCTGCAATTGTAAAACCCCACTTTTTCATGTTGTGGAGCAACATGCCTTGCTAAGCTTCGATGAAATGCAGACGACTTAATCAACGTTGACAACGAGCTCGTGCAGGGTGACTAATCCGATGTCTAGAGTCACCATACATGTGGGCGTATGGAATCTCAATACTCCAGAGATCCACTAGCGAGAGGACCCCTCTGTGAGCACTGGGTGGGCATCACTGGGCGACTGATGGTTTTGAAGAGGACATTTGGTCGTGGCGCCTATTTGAGAGGGCTGCAGCAGCCTGCCGTGAGCTTGCTCTACAGAGCATGGTAATTGTTTGCCCTTCAGTACTGCTGTGCAGTCATCCAGCTGCATACGCGGATGTAGGATTGCCGATCGGAGGGGGCACCTTCCGGGGGGCGCCATCCGGACCAGGGGGGCGCCACTTTTGACGGGTAAAACCTCTTAGGTGGGCGCCAATTCCTATCGGTGGGCGCCGATTTTCGCATCCTGGGGGGGTTGGGAAGCGACATTTCAGGGGGTGCCATCAACATTTCAGGGGGCGCCATGCCCATTTCAGGGGGCGCCGAGGGTCGATCGGGGGGGGCACTTTCCCCTTTTGCCCCCCCTGGATCCGCCTATGTTCAGCTGCAAGTTAGGCGACCTCTCTGCTTTTCCGCTTGAGTGAAACCTGTTTCTACGCGGTAGAATGAGTAGGCAGTTGATGTCCTGACTCGTGGTTTCTTTGATGCAACTCAATACGGCATACATCTTAAGTTGTTGCAAATGAATATTGTTTATACGATTGCATCTGTTTATAGTATTGCATGCGCCTTCAACACTGGATGGTGCATCGACAGCTGATTATGCTCGTAGTTCCCATTGAAAAGGTGTCAAGGACATGAGGCCAGGGGTGGATCGAGGAGGAAAAGGCATTTCCCCTCCATGCTTCAATTTTAGCAGATTTTCTTGTAATGACACGTTCCTCACGATTTTGGACCTCGATCCTGAACAATCCTCTCTCCCCCTCCAAACCACCAGTCCAAATCCAGGACTACATCAGGTGCAACCTCCACTCCTTGCTTGCTCCTGCTTCTGATGGCACCATGAAGAATAGTTAACAGGGTCACTGAAAGCGCTGCCTCCGCGTGACTACCCTCCTCTATGTGCTGAAGTGACGAGTCGGCTGTGACCTTGGCAAGAAGGACGTAGCAAATGATTAGAACTAGCTTGTCAAGTAGCTAAATACATACCTACTGGTGATTGGTGTGTCCCGCGACGGTGGGAAACTTGTCAGGGATCGGACGTGGAAAACATTGTCATACTTTTTTGGAGATGACAAGCAGTGCTGAAATTATACCCCAGCCTGGCTGCTCCGACAACAGGCTTGTCTACAGAACATGTGCGAAATAAAGCAACAAAGCTGTGTTTTAAAAGCTCCTTGGCTGAGAGCGACGAATGAATCAAAGTATGAAGTGATTATGAATGATTTTGAGTGTTTTTATTTTACGATTTTCCTTTTTGTGTTAAGTTCAATAAAGGTAAAACTTTGGGGCTTTACGACCAACCAACTGCTAGGTCATGTGGTGTCTCCAAACTCTTATCCTTTTGGGAGGGTATTATGGGGAAAGGAAGGACGTATGCAGAGTACCCACCCGGAGATTTGAACCCGGGTCATCGGCGTGGAAGTCAAATGCTCTGCCCCGCGCCACTGCAGCCCCAAATTCAATGAAGTTATTTGGGTAGAGTCTTATAAGAAGTTTCGCTGATTTCTTGACTGATCTACATTTGGGTCATACACAGACATAAGAACAAACGAACCAAGACCGGGCAAGGTGTAATGTGCCCAAAGCAACATTGCGCTATAACTGAATATTAGAACGAATCGTTTCAGTGTTTCAGTTTGTAGGTGCGTAAAGATTACCAAAAGGCGATCGTGTGTAGTCGGTGAAGACATCTGCCAACGGGTGGGAAGTAAGGCTTTATTCATAGCGCAGTGTAGGAGGTGGACTAGTTGAGGTTTACAGGTAAAGAGGAACGGGACGGAATGGGACGGGCCTGGAGGCCTTTCCAGGTTTCGTTTGGGGCGAAACGGAACAATTCTTGTAAAAGTGCTACTGAAAAAATGGAATGGAACGGGACGAGATCCTTTGTTGGAAATTTTGTTCGGGACTGGATGGAACGGGACATATTTAAGCGGGACGGAATGAGATGGGACTGGAGGCATTTTCCAGCCTGGAACGTCACGGACGGGATGGTTTGTGGAATATATTTCCCGGGACTGGTTGGGACGGGCTAGACCTAAGCGGGACGGAATACTTTGTTGGAAATATTTATCGGGACTGGTTGGGACGGGACAGACCTAAGAGGGACGGACGGGATGGATGGTGAAGAATTGTCCCACGCCGACCTCTACAGAAAAGGCTCGATCAATTGTCTTAGTGTTTTAAGTGAGGTCGCAGGGGAACAGTAAACAGGGCTTTGTTATACACGTGTTGTGGGACGGCTTGTTGTAGGAAGTTGATGCAATAATTATTCACTATTTTGAATTATTCATCATTCAAGTACATACCGCTGTGGCTTCAAGCATCTCTGGACGCCGGAGAATTGGCTTACAGCCTTAAGAACGCTTTAAAAATATTAGACTAATTTAGCCTCTATTTGAAAAGTAGCGAAAAAAGTGTAAAATTAAATTACTCCAAAATTAGAAAGAGGTTCTAGAGCAGGAGTAAAATCCTCCTTGGTGATATTTGATAGGATCTTGCGGCCCATAAACATGATGTGCTCGAGGGTTATCGATCAGCGAAGGAGACGTGGAACAGCTTTAATGTCTGCTCGGAAGTCATAAGGACCTCAATTTGGAGGGTTTCACGCGAGAAAAAACGGAGCCGTTTTTACAAGTTTTTTTCTGTCGCTCTCCCTTTAGCCCGCTGGTTTGAAAACTGATTTTGATGATATTCAGATTCCTGAATCAAACTACAACGAATTTTGGTATCGAAAGCACGTTTGACTCGAGTTCAGTTCACGTTTTTTCTTGTATGTGACATACGCTAAATGCGGGGTTGACGTATTTAAGGAAGTGTGACACATTTATGAACGCGAACTGCGAGATCATGCTCTTAGATCATGCCGGAATATCTTTGGTTTCTTGGTTGGATAATCATGTTTTTTTGGGGGCAACACTGAAACATAAAAGAACAAAATTTATATTTTAGTATATTGTCACACTTTTTTATTGCAGAGGGAAGTCTCTTGTTCTATTTTTAATGAGTGCCACTTTTGGAAGGAATTACAGCTATTTCTTTAAACTGCGAGCCAAGCCGTTAACATTTTTATCTATAAAGGGCGGTCGCCATGTAATAACCCATTTCCTGACTGTTCACTACTTAGAGGCATGGGACAACACTGTATCCACTCTCTAATTTAATTATCTTCCCATTGACAAAGGAATGCCAATATACTCCGAAACATTGAATCATTTTTCATCTTAATGTCTCAGTCTTTGTTGTGGCCTATGAAATATATAATCATCGTAATAACCTGGGAAAGACTGGACAATGATTTACTGGCATGCCAATATCTATCGTTGGCGACGAAATTATCGCGTCCAGAGTGGAAACCAGCCTCTTCACTCCCTCCCCTGAATTGCATGTGGCGAGGTCTAGTGGGGCTTCAACGCACAATATTGGCTCTGGAAACACTTCTTCTGCAAATGGTGATTTCTGTGTCAAACAAAAACCAATTATTCAAAAAGTGTAGACTGTGGTCTTATAAAGCATGACGGAAAACGCCTGGGACCCTAAAGATCCAACGCTGGATGAACCACAAAACGCCTGAATTGTACCAAGCTATCATAACCCTTCAGTTGAAACATCATCATGAAAGTATGTGATATGTGCGGACATTTGCTGCAATCAGAAGTTAAAAACAAATATAAACATTTTGGCCGTAATCTCAGAGGCAGCTCATTGAAAGCATACAGTGTCATGGCAAAGTGAAAGCGAAGGACCTTTCTCCCTCCCCCTCTCTCTCTCTCTCTCTCTCTCTCTCTCTCTCTCTCTCTCTCTCTCTCTCTCTCTCTCTCTCTCTCTCTCTCTCTCTCTCTCTCTCTCTCTCTCTCTCTCTCTCTCTCTCTCTCTCTCTCTCTCTCTCTCTCTCTCTCTCTCTCTCTCTCTCTCTCTCTCTCCCCGATTTCTCAGGTAATAGATGGCCGGTCCTGTGACCCTCCCCATGCCGCTACACGTATTGGGCCGTCTCCGATGGCGCAGAACTACGCAGTGGCCCGACCTTAGACGCAGACACCTGGGTCCAAGTAAAAAGCAATAGCGATGTCAAAAGAGAAAGGTCATGGGCTTGTCTGATTTATAAACAAGAAAACTCTTCAACTGATAAATTTTTCATCTAGTTGGGTCCAGGAAACCCTAAAGTTCCTACGATTTCCCAGCAGCTTTAATACTTGAAACGTATGTACCTACCTCATGAAGGTATTGAATCTCTTGTTCATCTTTCAAACTCTCACCAAAGGCATATCTGCTGTGATTCTGAGGCCCAGTTGAACATGTTTTGACCATATTTCCGTTTTGATCCAGTCTGAAAGTATTCATCCCTATATGGAAGAATCGGTTTCAACAGCTGAATGTTCAATATGTTATTTCCAGTGATGGTAGTCAAACTGGGGATGCGGTTATTTTATCAATGATTTAGCTGACTTCTTTTGGTAGCTGTTACACAAGAACAGTGAAAAGAGGATACAAAACGCACACATAATGAAAACAATTGATGTGACAGCAAATGTTTAGTTTCTCGGTTCGAAGTTGTTTGGAGCTTTGCCTTGCAGTGTCCTGGCATCACCACCGGACCCGGCTACGTCGGGCCTTCCCACAGCTCCATCGCCTCTGAGACTCCCAGGTTTTTGTTCCCCGTGCTCCCGCTGCGATATTCTTCATGTTTAACTCATGACGGAGACCACCTAGTCGGGTCTTTCGAAATACTTCGCAGTTACACACAAAAAGGATCGCCGGGGCTGGTTTTGTACCGAAGGTACATACATACACTTTTGTTGTCATGCGATTATCCACTGGAGGCCATGCCGACGGAAATCGCTATTGAAGATATCTCCTTTTGACGCATGTAGGTATTCGGAAGGTGGAAGCTGACCGAGACCGTTCCAAACAAGGGGATCATTTTAAAAGATCATTATGAGTCAATTGGTGCGTAATTATATAGAACACACGTTTGTATGATTGACGGTTAAGTTCAGTAGCTTTTAACGAGCAGAAAACCAAAGTCTAAGCAAACACCTAGTAAAACAAAACTCTATATTTAAGTTTCTCCGACCCATAATGCTATCGATTTACTCAGAATCGATGAATTAGACAGATGAAATACGACAGTATCATCAACACCATGAAATGTAAAAATATTTCGGGGCACACAGGCTCGATTTGCTCAGAATCTTCCGGAAAAAATGGGTTCTGAGAAAAGATGTAGATGAACGAAACTCTCAAAATTATTTCATGCGAGCAAAACAGACTTCAGACCGAAAACTAGCATTACGCATCATGTCGGAAGAACGTGTGTGCTCTTACTATTACAGAGTGGATTATGTATGCTTTTAATTATTACAGTGAATTGTTTTCAGTTACTGACCAGCTTGTGAGACCTTTTGATGAAGTTGTGTGCAACTTGTGGGGTTTTATAGTCATCAATTGTTTAATGATCGGCAGAATGGTCTCAGGTCATTTTCGCTGAGCTAGTACTATCCGCAAGCAGGGTGTTCCCCCACTCATTACTGGTGAGACCTGATGCCATTTAGTTTCGAACAGTTCCGCTACAGAAGGTCACGTTTGTAAGGCTTGTCCATTTACGGGCTACAACCCAGGTTCGTGACACGTTTTAGTTGTAAATGGCTCTTTGTTCTCTGTTCGACAAGCGTGTCAAGCCTTCAATTTCGCAGCGCGTCCTGTGGTAGGACCTCGAGAATTCCGCGAAGGAGAAGAGATCAGTAGTCTGTTCGCATTTCCCCCTCCCACCATGGGTCGCAGCGCACACAAAAGACGGAGAACCATCAGTACAGACATGCTGTGAATATTTGGAGTGGAAATGTATGTTTGATATTGCTTTATTGATTTGAAAAGAGGCGTTTTGTAGTCCGGCTTACTGGCTTTGGGTCGTGGCAATGTTAGCTAGTTTTAAATTCCTAACACCATCAGTATTTAGGTTGCAGAGCTCATGGCCAGATTCACGTGCAAACGCGCTGTGATACAGGTAAACCTTTATAAGCCTTTAGAACTCGGGCTGCATTAGCCAAGCGCGAGAGGTTAGCAGATGCAGTCCTATCGCCGATGAATGTGTTCATGCATAAATCACGCAGCTTGCGTAGCACACACACACTACGATATTTCTTCTTCTCAGCAAACACTGAGCCGGAAATCAGGGATCAGTCTCATTTCAGGGCTGCGAGGAGCTCCACCTACTGAGCGCGCTCGAGGCCAATGGGCGTCCGTAAATATCGGCAGACAGCGGCACGCGCAGACAACTGAACTCGACAAACATTCGACTTAATGCCAGGCACTGGCACCAAGAGCTGTAGCGATAGTGAGCTGGCCTTGTGCGGATTGGATCCAGGTGGTGACTTATCGATCAATTTTGCACATGATTTTGAATAAAATATTAAATGTTATCACAAAATATTCCGTCGTCTGAGAAAATTCAGGAACTTATTTGAGGTGGTCAATACTATATTCAGAGACCAAGTCTCGCCGCTTCAATCACGCCTTGGAAGCATTGAACACTGAAAATTAATTCGGCAGTTGTGTTGGAATATCAGGTAGCGTTTTAGCATATGGTTATTCTCTTGAGTTCCTATTCACCAAGGCCCAAGGGTGCAACAGATTTGAATACACCCTAGGACACCGTGTTTGGTGTGCAATCTAAATGTATGCACTATACACGTCACAGTACGGCGTTGAAGGGGGAACGATGTACTCATATCCTTTACAGGGTGGTATTGGAGAACCTTAGTATGTGCTAGCTTTGGACCTAAAAGCTACTGGCGGATCCAGGGGAGGGGAGAGAAAAAATAAAGCATTTCCCCCAAAGCTCTGATTTTCACCGATTTTCTTCAAGAACTATAAGTTTTTTACGATTTTGGGCCCTTTTAACCTCCCCCAACCATTGGTCTGGATGACGGCAGGAGTTTCTGGGTAAGTATATGAAGCATTCAATAGTTATTTCAAAACGTTGAGTTATTTAAGTCTCAGTAGCTCATTAAAATTTTCTCACGACAGTTTAAAGCCCCTGAGTGAAGTTATTTTGCAACAATTTATAAACGATTCTGCTCTGGTAGTCTGTAGGTATAGGTCATTAGTTATAAAATCCGACAGCATATGGGCCGCGTGTTTACCGCCTGGTGATTTTTGTACATAAGAGAACCGAAAAGATGACTGTGCTCTGTTTTACGCAACCTTCAAGATTTTAAGTGCATTAGAAAATGTGGATGAACCTGGGATGAACCAAGGAGCGAGGGCAGCGGGATGGCCATCCTCTTGAAAACAGTGTTCTCAAACCAGCACCTCAGCCTGCAGTTTCGGCGCCAGTGAGGCAGGTGTTTGAGAACAGAGGTGACCTTTGGAAGGCTTTTTCTCGACCGGCTCCCGCCTCAGCAGATGCTGGTTAACTGGGCAGCCCTCACCTTGGCACGGTGCTTAGGCTGGACCGTCAGAGTGCTCGTTAGCGGGAATACAGGCCTGATCACAGCAGGCGTAGGGGATCGCTATAGGACTTGTCACGTCGCCCTGTCGGGTTGACTTGTCTTGTTGGCCTGTGGCCATGTTGGAAAGTTAGCGATAAACAAGTTTCCGTAGATCGCTATTTGTGTTATAGACGCTAGAGTACAAAGAGTTCTACTGAGATAATTTGGCTCAGGTTATGCAAATTGCTCATTATTTAGAAGGTGGTGGAAATTTGACAGGGTCGTTGTGAATTGTTCAAATTATTCCTTGCAAAATTTTTCCTCGTGATACGTTCCATGCACTTTTCCAGCACGAAGGTACGCCTTTTGCGAGTTTCAGCATGTCTGGTCTTGGCAAGAAATGTTGGATACTATAAATTATAAAGACAAACGCAAAATTAATAATGCACATAACTAATTTTATATGGCATCAGAGTACACTTAAATATAGTTAGCACCATTTTTCAAAATACTTCAATGCTGGTAAAACCACCAAGCAGTCCTGGGCTCCATATTTGTTTCCACAATATTGGAACCTTATATAATGCTCACCTGGTGGTCTTTATCGGGCCTGACAGTAGTAAGTGTCCTGCACAACCTGCTTAGACCGGGACTAACAATCACGTGATAAGCAAGCGCCGGTGCACGAACGCACTTTCTTAGTGGCTGGTTTAAGAGCCAGGCTAATCTAAAATGGGCGGATTTCAAACTAGCTAGGTTCTTAAGCTACTAAAATTGATGATACCTGTTGACTTTGAAAGAGCCTATAATGTATGTCGAGCCCTTGTTCAAGGATAAAGGAAAGGCACCAGGATGCCTATATTTATTATCGCATATTCAGCGGCGTCGCGCGGCACCATCCGACGTAAGCCAGGTTTCGAGCAGGTATTCTGCTCCAAATACTGGCCTATCAAGATACAGTTCCGGAAACCTTTGCTACTGTTCCCCTTCTCTCTCATCTATCTCTCTTTCCTGCCTCTCTCGCTCTGTCTTTGTATCTTTGGATGCATTTCCTGGAACAGGAGAAATGTTTTGTGTCCTATTATGCTGTTGACTACTGTACTGAAGTCCTGCAATATACTTTGATTTCCCTAGCTCTATTTCAAACGTACTTAAGAGTAGTGAGGAAGGTATCTGAGATGTCGCGACAAAACGGTGCAATATTGTAAAATGAATTTACTTTTCTCATGTATCCCCATATCCGCCTATATTTACATAGTCTTCTATTATATCATGCCCATCACGGCAGCGTATGAAATGGCACCGTGTGTTGTGTAGGTATGGCAGTAATTAAAACCTGGAGGTCCTAATAATTTTGGCGGCATTCATTAGAAACAAGGTAAGGAAAGTAAAAAACAGATATAAACGATGGTCAATAAAAGAAATGTAATGGGAATTGGAGCAAAATAGCAGCTATTGGCCAAGAGTGACAAGTGGCTAATTTTGTTTTCCAAAACACTGGATATTGTAGGAAAATCCCTCCAGCGCAAAATTTTTATTTACGTAACAGCGCGGAGCAGACTGGAAAGGATTCATGTATGGGTGGCCCCAAGCGATAAATCTTGTTTTATTTCCAGGTGGTATCTATGCAAACATCGTCCTCCAGTGTTGTCCAGAGGTTGCAGCGACCGTGCGGGGACTGCGCTGGGAGGACAGTCGACTCGCTACCTGTAAAGGATGTGTCATCCATCTTCATGCGCTGAGCGGGAGGCCCCTGGGAATTTTGAAAGCTGCATGATGCAGAGTAAAACCGTTAGAAATTGTTGTCTCTGGGCGATTGATTGCAACGAGTGTTTTGAAAAAGACCAGCGTGGACCAGGGGTGGCGCCGCAGCTTTACGCCAGAGGGGGAGTTCCTCAGCTCAGTATGCCATGCTTTTGAAGGAACCATTCTTTTAGTTCATGTCAGACCGCTGGAATAGCTTCTCATCACCGCGCAAATGCCCCCAGAGTCTTCGATCTTTACAGAAGCACATTCTATAATTTCCAGCGTCTTTCAATGTATGTACATGAGTATCCAGAATACTTGAATTTTCAGTCTAGTAAAGCACAGGAAAAACTTAAACTATAAAATCTCTAATTCCCTTTTATCTGGCGTCAGCAGTTGCGCAGCTGCGCCGTGTGAGGATCAAAAACAAATGTAGTTACAGACTATGGTTATGTATCGAAACTGTATCCACGTTCAATGTTGTTAAGCTTAGTTCATGAATTATGCCCATTTGCTTGTGCATACATCAGATGGATGCATAGATATGATAGCTGAAGTAATCAGTGTCAGCAACGCCTTCGTAAACAAAACATTTCAATGCAATCTATGTGATGAAACAGTTAAAAAATAGATGAGTCGAGAATGATTTTCGGTGTAGGTATGAGCCAGTTATTCGAACTCTTCCCCGAAGTGGAATATAATGAAGCCGCAGATTCTGACCTAACGTGCCACACCACTAGAAAAGTTCAGGAGCCTGTCTTTTTTCTGGGATACGCCAGGTGTACAGACACCTGGGATGGAGGACAGTAAGTCGAGCATAGGCATTCACAGTGAGGACTGGCGGAGGTGCTTGCTCATTAGCTAGCTGTACTGCTAGAACAAAAATACATTAGAGTGGCTATGTGCTTTATCGAGCTCTTCGCTAGTGACCTCCGTTACCTGTGAGCGACCCGTGCTTCTCTCTTTATACGCTTACCGCGCCGCCCAGACTTATTTTGTCCCGCGCCTTTCCCCGTTTATAGAATGCTTTCGATAAATTGTTACGGTATTGTAAAGCTCTTGAAAAAGACAAAGCAACATTATTCTATCCTTTTAGGGCAGATCAATATTGAAAAATGAACGTCAAATATATACATGAAACTGCAATGCATTGCAGGCGACCAACGCTGTGACGCAGGTGGAAAATGCGTGCTGGGCCAGTGTGGGTTTCGGTAAAGGTATCTTGAGTGTGGGCGGGCTCTGGGTCTGAAGCTAACCTCTGACAACCTTTTCCTCGACCACCTCCCACCCGGGAGATCGCAGTATACTTCGTAGGGCCTTGACTCGGGACTTTAGCTGACCACCCTGTGACCTTGTTATTGGGAGCACGGACGTGATCTGCCTTTAAACTGATCCACTGCTCCGGTCCGGGGACACGGCCTGAGGACGCGGCACCGCTACGTGTCACCCACCGAAGCGGTCCTCTACTCCGAAGAAAGAGAAATCCCGGATATGGGTACAGCCTTGCCGTCTTGAACGGCGGGGCGTGGAGCAGGGAGAGTGCGGGCAGGCCGGTCCCGCAAGAGTGCCGATAACTGTGTAGCAGTGCCCCCGCAAGAGTGCCCCTGCAAGAGTGCCCTTGCCGAATAGGTAATCCGTATGCGTGAATGTGTGGTGCAAGCGAGAAAAAATATCCGAATCGGGGACGCAAAAATATGAAAAGAAACGTTGCATTACAGGTTTTCTCGCATAAATCAATACTGAACAACTCTACGGCAGGGATGTTAGCATCATTGGAATACTCTGTTCATAACAGATGAAGTTATTTTATTTTACCATACCAGATCAATGGTAAACATGTCTTGACCTCACGTCAGCTGAAGACTACGTGGTGACGCGGTATGTCCATACTCGTATTGTTCGATTTCCAGTGGCTATACGAAACATAATTATGTCAGATTGGTGTTTTATCTCAATTCAGTGCAAAACTAATGGCAAAAAACAGCCTGTTGAGTAACCCCAAGTGATTGGGAAAAACCCAAGATTAAAATCCACGATTTGATGCCCTAAAACGTCATTAGAAAACGCGATCGTCTCCAACTTAATGTCGTATTAGGTAATTAGGTGAACTGCCTTAATAGTCATCTCCTGGGCAGACGTGGCCCTCGTTTCAGTCGGGTCCGATGTTTGGAATGCTCCCACTCGGGTTTTCCCGAGGCAGCCAGAAAGAGTGGCGCGGTGTACCGCCGTACCTGGCGCATGTTACTCTCGCTCATTTTCGCCACTTCCTCGAAAAGTTCAGGTCTGAGTTATCTCAGGTCAGGTCTCCAGGCTGGGTCAATCGACCTTACCTCCAAGAACATTCCAAGTGGCAGCAGGCAGTGAGAATAAGTTTGGTCTTTAGATCCATGATTCCTATTATATAATAAGGCCACAGAGTACTACAAGTTGTGGTGACAAAATTTGTACATCTATCATATAGGTTGAGGTCAGGTGATCTGGGGCTAACTTTTGACTTTGTCATCCGCCCTTCTCCCCTCCTCAGTCATCGCTGTCCATGGTCGGTGGTTTTTTCCAGTAAGAATCTTCAACGACCCCATTTCTTCCTATTTTCTGCATGTGCTTAAAATGGGGTAGCCTAAAAAACCATGGATAGATCCGGACGAAATGTTTCGGGGACCAGCCTCGGACAAATTGTAGTGAAGTGTTCTTAGAATAAAATCGGTCCAAATCTTGTAGAAATGTTTAAAATTCGGCCGCTGTGAGTGTGACGTGGCTGCATTGTAGTCCCCCTGCCCCTCCCCCAGCAAAAACCAGACTCAGCCGTGGTCGACAATTCAAAACCAAGTGGCGAAAAGGCATTTGTCCCTGCCAGTCAAACCCACCGATTATTGCGTTTTATCTAAAAGAACTTATAGTTTTCACGATGTGTTGTACTGTTGCCCGCTCTCCCAAACCACCTCACAGTAGACACCGTCGGTGCCAGGAATGATGCCGAGGCGAGAATGGTCTCGCTGTGGTCTGTGTTTGACTGATGATCTTATGTTTGCCTGAGATAATAACCGTGTAAGCATTATCACCAGTCCATCCTGGTGTTTTCCGATACCAGGCCTGATGCTGAGTTTTCGTAGCTTGCCACGCTGTCCAAAAAAGTGATATGTGGCTTTATGTATCAGGACACATAAAAAGGACGAAAAAGCTAGCTGCAGAAATAGTTCATCATCAATCGCTTATCATACAATTACGACGCAGTTCTAAGTTTCGTCAGCGTACCACAACCAGTTTTGGACTTAACAATCCCTAAATTTTACGCATGTGCAGCATTTCTGTGGATGAAAACATCGCGAGTTATAAACCAACGTGGGGGAGCAGTAACCGAATGGGCCTCCCCACTTTGAGACGGTACCGTTCTTAACAATCAACAATATATCAGCAGCAACAAATCACGAGGTTATGAATATGAAACACCTCATGAATACCACCGCAACTCACCACGTCTGTTGACGCCTCTGACGTCTTCCCTGTGATGCCTCACTGATACACGTGTGTTCTGTCCCGGCAGGTTGTTGGGAAGCTAGTGGCGAGTTGGCCTGGGACACCGTCAGCTGGGGTCTCGTGACACTCTCCGGACACCCCGCAGCGGAGTCAGCGAACACCTCTGACGTCTTCCCTGTGATGCCCACTGATGCACGTGTGTTCTGTTCCGGCAGGTTGTTGGGGAGCTAGTGGCGAGTTGGCCTGGGACACCGTCAGCTGGGGTCTCGTGACACTCTCCGTGACACCCTGCAGCGGAGTCAGCGGACACCGCCAGCTAGCCCGCACCCGAGTCAGCTTACAAGCACGCACTCATCGAGACACACTGCAATCACAGAGTGCAGGGAGGATTTTTGGAGTCAAGCAGTTGAACCAGGAATTGGAAGCATTCCGTATTGTTAGACAGAAACTCTGTCCACTCACCTTCCTCCCTATGAAGCTGGAGTTTATAATCGTCTCGACGGAGAGCCGGAATAATCCGATTGGAGGTAAGCAAAGCTTGTGTTCTTGTCTTCATGCGGGTTGTTTTGCAAGCGGGAGGTGACTAAGACCTTTGTGAAATTCAATTATAGCGATTACTTTCGTTTCGTTACACATCTGCCTCGTAATTCCGGGTCCGAATCAGATTTGTAAGAGCCGCACCAAGGTTCTTAGGTGGCAGGAAGGGTATGGCGGTAGCCATGTTGGACGCTGATCGTAAATGTTCACATGTAGTTCTTCTGTCTATTCCGAAAACAATAACGAATAGTAATCAGATAAGATGTTTCGTCCTGAGCCCGCAAACATTACTATCCCATCTAAGGTTTCCCTTACTACCTGGAAATTCGTAGTGGTGCACTGGATATCCGTCAAATATTGTACTAACATGTCACTAGAAACATGGCCAACATTTTAAACACTCATCCCTGTTTCTTGAAACCTGTCTGCTCAACCTGTTTGAAACCAATTGCAAGGATAATACCGATTGTGCGCCTTGTGTTAGTTGCCAGCCGCTTCAAGGCACTGACTGCATATGGAGTAGCATCGGTGTGAGGACGGTGCCTGCTTAGCATGGCTGGCGGGTACGAGGGCGTGGCCAGACGTGCTCAGATGGCCGATAGCCCAGGTGCTCTGGAGAGGCACAGGTGATGTAGAGGACAGGCCTCGATATCGCCAGATCTCGTGCCGAAAATCGCCCGCCAACACCGACGAAAAGGGTCCTCCGTTCTCTCCTCGGAGCTTCTGGAGAATAGTTTCCAGATCGGCTTCTTAAAATTGATGTTTCTATTAAATTTTGTCCTGATCTTATTAAACATTGAACACATTGGAAACATTAGGAAATGTAATTGGAGGCGTCGAGTTGTATGTCTATTGCAATAGGCAGATCCAGGATTGCCAATACAGGGGGAGCGCCACTTTTGGCCGGCAAAACCTATTAGGCGGGCACCAAATCCTCTCGGTGGGCGCCGATTTTTGCATCCTGGGGGGACGGGAAGCAAAATTTCAGGGGGGGCGCCGTGACCACTTCAGGGGTTGCTGAGGGTCGATGGGGAGCACATGCCCCCTTTCCCTCCCCCTCCTTGATCCACCTATGTTGGATTGCTGCGACGTGGGTATATATTTACATTCGTATGCATTAGACACAGCGATGGAGATGAGCCTCGCTTGGCTGGGGCTGAAATCGATATATATATATATATATATATATATATATATATATATATATATATATATATATATATATATATATATATATATATATATATATATATATATATATGGGGACTACTGATTGATTCCATGCGTCATTATAAAGGGTATGATAGAAATACGTTACTTTGTTTTCATGATAAACAAAGTTGGAACAAAATAAAAAAACTTATATTTTATTTTCTACTCTTATAAACTGCTGAATATATTTTATTTCGGCACCATCAAAGAGAGAGAGAGAGAGAGAGAGGAGGAGAGAGAAAGGGGGAGAGAGAGGGAGAGAGAGAGGGAGAGAGAGAGGGGGATATATCTGGAGAGAGAGAGAGAGGAGAGAGAGAGAGGGGGAGGGAGGGAGGGAGGGAGGGAGGGAGAGATAGAGAGAGCCTCTATCACCCAGATGTGTCAATGTCTGTCTGCTTTTTTTAAAGCGACTGCTCGTACCGTCCAGGACCCTGACTCAGGCGTTGGGACAATTCAGGCGTTAGCATTGCGCGTGCTTGAAATCGTCAAATGTCTCCTCCTCTATGCCACTTAAATACCATTGTTGCAGTAGAATCTACACCGTAGACTACCCTCACCCGGGAAGTGTTTTTTGTTTTGTTATAAGTATATGATTCATGGTACAAAGGCAAGGTGAACGCTCCCGTGGAGGGTCACTGCTTTTCTTGAAGCTTTGATTTAAACCAAAAGAGTTCTATTTTTAGGGGAGGGGAAGACGAAGTGGTAGATACAGCTCTGAAAGTGAAATATTCATATCGTATTGTCTAGCCATCAATGAACACTGAAATCAGTTATTGTAAACAGTGGCAAGTACTCAACAGCCGTGTCAGTGACTAACCGGATAAGAACACCCGGGTCTGACAGACATGTATACATGAGGCCTGCTGATTCTGAAAGGGCAAGATTATGGATGTTTATTAAAAAGACAGTAATTTTCCTTGAGAAAAACGTAGATATTCTGGAGTATAATATTCAAATCTCTAGTCAATTTGAAAGCTAGTTCAAAGCAGAAATCAGACTCGATAACGTGGCTATGATATAGTTTCTGCTGGGGATGTTTTTTTTTCCACGAAAACGTTTCTTTTCTTGGTATAACCGAGCGCACACCACCATACAGGGGTTCCTCCCAGGAAATGGAGTCACATCATTCAAGCTGACATCTCCGAAAAGGCCGCACATCTATTTTGCTAGCCGGCTGGATAAATGCACGTGGCATGACATCGCTACATCAGCTCGCATATCTGATGACATTTCGGTTACGATACGTTACGATGCCCATTGACGGATCGGTCGTGTTTGGACTGTTGCACGGGTGTGTCTAGTGCATCGCCGTCTGTTGTATGCGACCGCTTTCGGCAACTCTGCATAACTGGTTCAGACTGCACCGCAGCACGCTTGTCAACAATCTGATGCACACGGCGCGCGTCTCGCCGCCTGCCCGTATCGGGAGGCTGGGGCCCTGCGCGGTGAAATCTGGTTCAGGGGCTCGTCTGGGGGCTCGACCTGTCAACAGCGAGGAGCGCTGCAGTGCGGTGGCGTAAACACAAGTTAATGTGGTGGTGGTCCGGTCAGTGCTGCATCCGATATAGGGCGGGTACACTAGTGCGCAGCAGCCTGAAACTGCGCATTCTTCATGCATGGTTACCTGGAAATGCCTCCCCACTGCCGGAAGGTGCGCCTTCAGGATTGGCGGCTTCTTTGAATGAAGCGCTTGATTTAGAACGAAGTGATGCTACATCTCTCAGATTGGTTGACGAACATAGGTATTTGGAATTAACAGTAATGCCACACCAAATGAGTAGGTACTTACTAAGTGTAGGGCCGCAAAAATAGCTATAGTTATGCTGGAATCGCATCTCTATTGGCATACGTAGCAATTTACATTCATAAAAGGAAAACTTAGATGGGTTCCTGTATGCATATGACTTACAAATTAATACCAATCCCTAGTTTTTGCTGATTGGGTACCCTACTTCTGTGGTATGAAGCTGAGAAAATTACGTGGTTTGAGATCTCAAAAACCAAGAGGGTCAGAAAATACCCGTTTGGGGGTGTGTGGGGGCAACGGGATAGGCGTCGGAAAAGGGGGGCTAGGGGGCCTGACCCACACTTTTGGCCTAAAGTTTCCAGATCTCATTCAAAATGGTAGGCAAACGGACATTTTTATAACCAGCTGCTGCGGAAGACAACGAGGACCCCGAATTCGAACCTTTTTTGGTCCTAACGTGGAATGTTTGTTGTCAGCAACAGGTTGAAGTTTGACTTGCCCCCTCACTTTTGTGACGGTGGGGGCGCTTATGGGCAATGGAGATTTCATTATAGTCGAGTTTAATTGACCTAAGTCGATATCTTCAATATCAAACGAGGTCGCAAATGTCAAATCTGGGTCGTGGTCGAGACCTATTGGTTAGGATGTGCCGCGATTATGCGGAAAAACAAAATAAACCAAAAGCGGACTAAAGTCTAGAGGAAAGGTCCTACATCATGTTTTCTCTGAAAAATTGATGTCTGGGTCATTCAAGGTCACTGGCCTATGACGTACTAACATGGCATATTCCGAACAATGTACAATATAACTGGAAACTTAAGCGGCCTTTGGGCGGGAAATGAGGATTTGATCTTAGGAAAATACCCTTTGACTTTCACTTGTGACCTTAAAATTGACATTGAGCAGGCTTAACTAAAGAGTAATAGCATAACATACGTCACAATGAATAATGTTATCTGACCGGAATAATGGGGTCAGTGTCATACTGGGGCCAATGATACAAACCCAACTAGGGGCCAACTGCGAGGAGGTTGCAACTACCGCTACCCCGTAAGGGCAAATGTGGCGAAACCAAAATAAGTGTGATGGTTATTCAGGCTCCAGAAAAAACTGCGTCATGAAGGCTCCGAAGTGTCCGGGCCGAATGCCGGAGGTCGGGGCGTGGCTGTCGGTGGATGCCAGGCCAAAGGTGGGAAACCCTGGAATCCGGTACCCCTGTACTGGCTGGTAATCCCACAGGGTGAAATTCGCCCTGAGCGAGACTAGAAGCTCGCCTTTTGCATTTGAATGGTTCTTCAGAAGTGATCAAATCGACTTGTTGGGGTCTCAGCTTAGTTCGAGTCTTGGAACTGATTGCTTGCAGTGCCATGAAGTGAGTAGGTATTATGCAGCCCAGACAAATTATTTGTTCATGGAAATTGGTATGTGGAAATTCCTTCTGTTTTCAAACCTGGAGCCTATCTAAATGGGTAGAACACACGGTCTCTTTAGAGGGTGTTTACCTCGGAAGATTAAGAAAGGCCCAGAAACAGAAGTGCTGACGGCAGCCATAAGGAGCAAGAACGATTATCGTTCATTACACGTGGTTATTTCTCCTCAGCAATATACGTTCTTGAGAGGATGCCATTTAAGAGAAACGGGCATTTTAGCATAGCTGATTTAAGATAAACATTAAGAAAATACGGGATGGGGCCTTGTACGCACTTTTACATATCTTTTGTAATTTACTCAGTGACACTAACGAAACCTAGGGTGTAATGAATTGAATTTTAATTGAAAAAAACTTTGATTTTGGTTTGTCGATGTCTGAATGCACGAGAAGCATTTGTGATTGGCCTTTGTGAAAAAGATGATTGACAGGGAAAGCTCATATAAGATTATGTTTTAGACATCCCAAGTTTTCCTGTTCCGTTCTGTCGTCAATGACTGAAAGCATTAGTCCTGAATAAGAGGAAATTGGAAAGCAATGCTGGTCATAAGTGTGTTTGTTGGAGCTGCTACCTATTTTACCCCGTTAGACACCGATCTCCCGCTGTTGTGGGTACGTGTATTTTCATGGCAAGCCTGCAAGTGGGTTCTTGGAGCAGACCTTTACTTGAACAGACTGTATCGATCTTGTCTGGACCCTCGGGGTGAGGTTTTATCGACCTCGACGGCGTCGGTTGCGCCGATCAGTGCTGGAACACGGTGTGACCCCACACATCGTCCGGCAAAGTCAGACACAGCCATTGCGGCGCTTCCGTGACGCTGGTCCCTTCCCTGCAGCTTAAAACCTAAGACTTTCTAACTTTGCGATATGGGAACAAGCGAGGGATCTTGGTTTGGTCCTATCAGATGGTCAGGAGTTCAAACCATTCAACAGTCTGGCGTGAGGAGTGACCCCGGAGCGACTGGAACTAAGCTGGACTGAAGTTAACCCTTTTCTGTGTGAATGTGAGACGGATACCAGTGACGAGGGAAAACACCATGTCGATGTGTGGAGTGACTGTGTGGAAGGTGTGGTCCCAGTGCCTGCCACTGCGTAGTTCGGACGCAATGAAGAGTCCCACAGAGCAGCAGACAGGTAATAAATGCCCCTGTCGTGTGACGCGTGAGTATATCATCCTAAGTCTCAGTACCTTTGCAGCACAAACTCTATTTTTGCCTCAATTGCTCTACTCGAACCAAGTATTGAGGGAAGAGAGAATAATTTAGTCCATTTTTCGGGCGTAAAACCTCTGTTCCTGTAGATGGTTTCGGATCCTTTTTCGCAAGTAGGTGCCGCCTCTTGCTCGTTTACATCCACCAAATGAATATTTTATTCGAGACTTTCAAAAGAGATATACATTAGTATTCTAACTCTAGACCACTATTTCCCTTCTTATAAAAGATGACTGATGCAGGAAAGAAAACTCTCTGGAAAGCAGCAATTCAAGGTGACTTCAAAATATTCTGTTTTTGTATGTAGGTGTCATCCCTTTCCCATAGCCGAAGGATGTATCGCTGTAAAACCGGGACAGGGTGCAGGTAGCGACACTTAAAAGACATGTGCCTCCATCCATCTCCAGAGACAGGGCGCCTTTTTGTTGTTTTTCTTCCCAACTTCTTTTGTTGTTTCTTGTGCACAAATAGCAGATTACCAATGGGAAGTGGTAGACTCAATCTGCATATTGATTATCGAGGACACAAATTCATCACTTGTGCTAGCCGCAGAACCGTGTGTTGTCATAAGCGTAGAACAAAGTGTGTTTCGTTTGAACTTATTCGAGTTTGAAGTGTCTGTAAGGGTGCCACATGTCCTGTTCGAGGAGTTTGCACTCATACAGATTGCTCTGTGAATACATAAAAATGCCTACACGCATGTGAGAAACTACGAATACCTCAGAAAATCATCATTGTCAATGGATTTATGTGGTTTCAGAATTAAAATCTACCTAATCTACCTGTTATACCTGCTATCCGTGTAATGTGCATCCAATGGGAAGTGGATGTGGAAAGTGGGAAGTGGCCCGATTAGTCTCGATTCAGATTTCGCTACGGTTCCCAGTCGACCAGATCTAATGAGGAAGAATCGAGTCCACTTCCAGGGCTTCTCAGTTCATCAACAACCGACGGAAACTGGGTTTGGAACAAACCGGTTCGAACGCCGTTGAATCCTGTTTATATTGATTGCTTCGAGTCGGGACGACCTGCAGCTGACTGTGTGGTTGCGCCCAGAGGCGGATCCAGCCGGTTGAGGGGAGGGGCAAACCCACGTCGGCGAGTAAATAAATAAACCTTGAGTGGTGGATGCGGCGGCCAGTAGGATTAAACTGGTGTAGTGAATCAATTTTTTCTCCTTCAAGAAGGTACGTGCCTCGTGATCAACGGAGAAAAAACAAAAACATGTGTTTACTGACAGATATTTCATTTTCAATTGACCAATTATGTTACACTAATTCGCTTTTTGAGTTGTGTTTGGCCCTCTCTATTTTCGCTTTGAGAGCCATGCCCGGACTACCCCCCTGAATCCGCCCCTGGTTGAGCCTTAAGCAGATGTCTCCGCTAACACATCTGTGTAAGACAGAGTTCTAACACGTCCCGCTCTGTTTCCGTTCACAGCGGAGGTGCCAGCCCTGTGCCAGAGCCCGGACGGCACCAAGAGGGCGGCCTCGGCGGTGGTTCTGTCGGAGGAAGGGCCGCCGCGGCCGCGGGCCGCCACCCTGGGCTCGCTGCTGGCGGGCGGCGGCGGCGGCGGCCGGCGGCGCAGCTTCTCACAGATGCTGCGGCAGCGCAGCATCAGCTCTGGCAGCGAGCCGGAGCCGGCCGCCAAGCTGGCCTGCTCCGACTCCGGCGACATCGGACCCCTCCAGGAAGGCATCGACGTCCAGGTACTCCACCCCCCCCACACCCTCAGCCTTGCTTCCAAACGTCGCCCAATGCACCCTGCAAGTTGGCTTGATGCGGTTTCGGCCGTAGAAAATACCTTTAAAAACAGAGTTGGTATCCTGGACTGCCGTGACATATTCTATGAGTAGGCTTCCCTGTTTAATATTATAAACACGTTGGCCCGGGCAGCCTATCGGGTAACACCACGAACTTTTGGCTTTGGCTACTTTGCTTACATTACAGAAAGGCAGCTTCAGATCCAGGCTAACCAGGTGGAGACATGGGGAAAGGCTCCTTAAACACTAGACACTCACCCCTGTAATCGTGTAGCTGGTCTGTTTGAAGTGCAGTGGATAAAGCAACAAAAATAAATAAGACTATTTACTTTCTTTTACAAGGCCAACCTGAGCCACTACAGCTTTCCATTTTGATAAATGACGTGAAGGAATTTTGTGGCGAAACCTTAAAAAACTCAACAAAGGCTATACAATGGTTTTAATGTAGCAAATATTTGCGGTGCGAGTATCTGTTTTTTAGTGTTTGCCTTCAGGCGACGAAGAAGGCGCTGCGTTCAGGGCGGCTACAGCTGGACTCGGCGTCGCGCGCTCAGCTGTGGCGCGTGGTGTGCGCCCACCAGGGCGCCGACATGACCGGCACCGACCCGGAGTACAGGGACACCGTGCTGCAGATGGAGGGCGAGTACGGTGAGTCCAGCCTGCAGCTGGAGGAGCGGGCATAGGCTGCCAGTCGGGATTGCAGCTTGTTCTCAGTCACTTTCTGACGCTGCGCTCTGCCGGGCTCAGACTTTCTTACTGAAGCCGTCGGAGAATCCTTCGACCAGCTAGTCAACCTTAGTATTGGGACAGAGATGGGATGAGTGGATGGTTACTCGGCTGGAAGTAGAGAGTATGCCACAGACCGCGGGTGCCGGCCTGCCGCAGGACCAGCGCGCGGACCTCAGCCCCAGCGGGCGCCGTTCCTGCACCCGTTCTACACCAACCACTACCGACTGGAGGGCGAGGCGCTGTGGACGGCGGAGCGGGTGTTGGCGGTGCTGCACTACAACCACCCGGCCGTCACCTTCAGTCCACCCATCTACTCCATCTGCTGCCTGCTGCTGCACCACCTCAGCGGTGAGCCGGAGCTGAGGTCGAAACAGGCGCCTCAGGGTCGGCATTGTGAACCACATTGTGACGCAAAAACTGATGAGGTTTGCCGCCACAGTATGAACACTTGCTAACGCTCCGAACCCTTCGGAAACTTAGAATGCTTATTGACCAGCTGAGAGTCGATGTCATTCACTAAGGCAAGCATGAGAAGCTGAAAAACGGCAGCACTGCCCTTTAGTGGTGGATGTCGCGGGATAGCATGTCATGATGCAGAAATCAATACTGCTACTCTTTTCCCCTTAATGAACGACTCTTGTTCTAACTTTCAGAGGTGGAGACCTACAACGTCCTGTGCATGATGCTGACCAACTCCAAGCTGGGATACCTCATCCAGACCAGAAAACAGTGTGAAATAGCGTGGAGGACCCTGGTGAAACTCTGCAGAAAACATGCCGTGAGTGTTTTGAGCCTTAATCTGTGTTTTTTCACTGGCCGAGCATCTGTTCAGAAGACTGAATATTGAAAATCCAATTCTGTGCATTGGATAGACTGAAAAAGTGAATATTTGTAGACGCATTCGAGGAGGCGCAACTCCTAATAGGTTAAATTGTTTCGTTCTGTTTTTCGAAAAAAGGATGTTCATTGAGTTGGAGAGAGGAATACATTTTAAACCTGGACCTTAGTGGCTACTGCACGTCACAGGGTGTTTTTTCTGGTAGTTTTTACCAGCAGTCTAAAATTTATCTGAAAATGAAAAACGGTCACCTTGGCATGTGTATTTGATGCTATCACCTATGTAATAATGCAGTCTCTTGTAGCGGATGCCTACTGTGCCGCAATGCACTGGAGACTTCAACTCTCGCTGCCAGGCTAACACTGAGGAGACGATCAACGTGGAGAGTACTTTTTTGTTTGTAATTTTAATTTCAAGGCGTTTGATTTATTGACTGGATTTTTTAACATTGGGGACCCCTCTTTAGAGCGCGTGTCAAATTTCTCTCAAAGGTCATGGACGAAACTTGCCTTACCTCTGGCAGAAAACGAGATAAGTGTCATTAATTAAAAACCCCGCTACATTTTGGTTTCACTGTTGCAAAACCCGTTCGTCTCCTCGGTAATAACTCATACCACATTTCTGCAGCGGGGCAGCATGCGGTTCTTGCAGAAGAACACTCGCCACGGGGAGAACGTGCGCCACGTGCTGGCGGACTGGATCACCTGGCTCTTCTGCTTCCTGCCCTACCAGCACGTCATCCGACTCTTCGACTGCTACCTCATGGAGGGCGAGAAGGTAGTGGCTAGAGTCTGACCGGAAAACTCGACTCCTGCGCCTGCTGAAGAAACTGCTGTCCCTCTGACTGGAATGGAATTAATGAGGGATCAGTCTGATGGGTTATTAATCAGCTTGGTCGGTTGGAAATGTTTTGTTGTGAGCGCAGGTATAAGTGCGGAAAATTTCCGATGTGCTTGATTCATGCTGTGTTTAGAACTAGATCATTGTTTGGAAATACTCCACAAGGTGTTTTTTTGGTTGGGGCTTTTGATTTGTAGTACAGAACTTCTTTATCGGGTTAGAATCGGATCTCGTGAGTGATCGGTCCCTGGTTTCACTTGACCCGATTCGATTGCGCTGACGAAGTTCTTTTATACATACAGAAAACCTTCGACCCGAAAAAGACTCCTTGTAGAGTAGGTCCAAACTAACTTTATACGAACATCCCAACTCTAAAGCATGAGCTATTTTGAACTAGATAAGTTATCATATTTAATCAAGTTCTCTGGACGGACTTCTTCTCATGGAGGCTCGCCCAGGAGTGGCTTGCCCTGTGGTGACAGGCATAAAGTGGAGCCAAAGATGCACATTCTGATGTGAGCTCGGCTTTACAATTCATAGTATTACAATGGGCAAACAAGGTATGCAGGGAGTCGGAACCGGTTGTTGATAGCCATTTTTTCACGCTGTCGCCGTACTATCACTGGCTTGTGAAGGAGTACTATCATATCCCATGGCCACTGGTACTATCGGCGTCAAAAGCGGGGATTGACCTCGAGTCCCCAAAATTGGTGAACTAGCGGATACCGCCCCCCTCCCCAAGTGGATTTAAGTTAATAAAGCTGGACCCTATATAAAGCAACGTGACCTGTGAACAACTGCTTCATCGAATCAGTTTATGCTAACATTCATCAATTGAATTGCACTGAAACGGGGCCTTCTCGCAGAACCGTGTGCCCGAGGCTGGTATATCGCGTGGTTTTGTACCAAATTTTCGAAACAAACTCAGTCTGTCTATATCAATGTCTGGTTCTCCCATGTCGTCCGCCCTCTGTCGAACACCCCGTCCGGTTGGGATTCAGTTCGCCGGTGAGGGTCCGCCGCCGGTCGGCAGGTTCTGTACCGCGCCGCCATGGCGCTGGTGGTTCTGCTGCACAAGAAGGCGAGCGGCCAGTCCACCGACGGCAGGGTGGACTCCCGCTGGGTCACCCTGCTCTGCCAGCAGCCCGTGCAGAAGGTGATGCAGCGCTTCTGCCAGGAGATACCGGTGAGAAATTACGTCGGAAAAAATGTCACTGCAGCTGCAGCGCCGTTTGAACATCGATAACGTTCGTAGGCATGTTCTATGAACATTGATGATGTTCATAGGCATGTATTCGAGGAGAAGGGAGTGGACCCACGGCGATGCAAAAGAAGTTACATATACTCCCTTACGTTTACAGAGGCCCCGTCTGTTCATGTTAGGTGCCCAACATGGCAAACCACACGCTTTAGATATACCAATACTGTGCGCTATAGGCGCACAGTGCTTGTGGCTTTATAAGGTAGTCCGGGGCAGATGTGCCTCGTTTTCCAGTGTCATTAACACCCGTGCAGAGTCGGCTAACTGCTCCTCCCTTCACCCCTGTAGTACCCCATTTGACTACGCACCGCCTCTTTCCAGGCATCTCGGGCTCTGCTCTGATTCAATTACTGTTTTATTTATTTATTTGCATTTCCAGAGGTTCCGATGTTGTCATGGCTATGACACCTCCGTTTACACACCACTTATCTCAGTGACACTGCTGATTACGGATTAACACCGACCGATTTTACCGATTATGGATTACATATTACAGACTATTATTATTATGAAATGGAATCATTTTCATTAACACCTTCGAAACCCGAATGCCGTCAGGAGGGGGCACTCATAATGCTAAAAATCATCGTTCGGGTGGAAAATGTTGTCACACTTTTTTCCGTATTTTGCATTTAGTTTTGTCATGTCTGTACAGTGGGAGTCTAGAAACTTAAGGCTGGAAATTAAGACGCAGCCAGGAAGATCAGGCACCTATATGATTTTCCCGTCGGAGGGTTCACTCCCCGCCTGTCTGCTTAGAGAAGCACTGGCTCTGGCACTGTCGACGGGTCACGTACATTGTTTAGGCCACGCTGTTTTCCCGGCTCTTGAGTCGTGCGCAAAACTTTTTTCCTAATTCCAACAACTGTTGCTTACTTATTCTTACTGGCGCTTTAGCGAGATGTAATCAAGGCGATACATCAATTTGCTCGATCATCATTTAGACGTGAATGATTAATTTCCTCTTCTAGAAACACGTAGGGGATACATAGATGGATAGATGCTCTAGTGCCGAGAATCAGCCTCACCTCTGCACTGCGATGCCCTCGGCGTCTGTGCCCTGTGTAACGACATCTCCGGTGTGACAGCTGACGCCCAGGAAACTGCTGAAGGCCATGTTCAACATCAGGTCCTTCAGCCGCGGCACCCTGGCGGCCAGCTACCTGAAGGCTCGGGAGCAGATCAGAGACGGCGGCGGCCGGCTCCACTACCCAGAGAAAACGTCAGTGCACAAACCACAGGGCCAACTGACGTACGGCAACTGCGACTGTCCATGATGTCTGGAATTTTTATCCATATTGTCTTGAAATAAGAGTGTATATGGTTTCAATTGTTCGCAAATCCATGGCGGCCATATACTATTCGGACATACGCTTTTTCTGTACTTGACACATTTTACTGAAGGAATGTGTGTAATTGTTTTATCTATGAGGAAAATCCCATTTTCACGTTTTTATCTTACAGAACTCAATGGATGTATGTGTTATTTTAAATCTGAGTGCTAGAGTGCGGAATAAAATGTGTATAGTCGCAAAGCATGGTATTTAATTTATTCACTTTGACAAGTCAAATCGATCACCCCAACTTTCCATCCCCATCTCCCTAGTCTGTTGTAAGAGCACGTGATTCCTCCGGCAGCTTGGACAAGTGCCTGGCCCAGGCGCCTCACCACAAGCACGGCCTGCCCAGCCTGGAGTCCCAGCGCCAGTTCCAGGCCACGTCGGGCACTATTGGGGTCAAGGAGGTAAATAGAAGCGTCTTCAGCGTCAAAGAGGTAGGTCGGCATTCCCTGATACCATGCACCCTGCACAGTTGCGCATCGGGCTGATGGAAACTGGTCTATGGAACTCCCACCGGCGCACCGCCAAGCCACAGACTCGGACGCTGCCAGGATGTGTTGGTGATGGTTTCTTCGGTCTGGAACGCTCCATTCCAGCGCGCTGGCTCTTGTCTTTCACGTTCCGGTTTGGCCTCAGATCTGGATGATCGCAATGTTTGGAATGCTGGATGATGTCACCGTGCGGGCAGCTTCTGCCGACCCCTCTGACCTTTTCTCTTGTCTGACACAAGCCGCATTTAATTGGAATACACAACATACTGAGGGAGTCCAAGCTGTCTCTCATAGATTACGAGGAAGTAAGTCTTCAGTTCTGTGCATGGATACTCTGGGTGCATGTCGCATCCGAAAGTGTTGACAGTGACGTCACGAGCGGGGGTTTTGTTACTGCTGCAACCCTTTTGTCATTGCTGTTGCCCTATGCCATGTGAAAGTGAGCTAGATTCTGTTTCATTCGAACAAACTATTTTCGTTGTTTCCTACAGTCTGTGCCTCACTTTCCGTCCGTCGTTTAGATCATATATTCCCGTTATTCCTGACCGACCCCGGTCCCTCCGCGACAGCTGTTACAACTCTGGGAGAACCTGCCGCGCCGGTTCGCTCTCTACTCCCCGCTCCTGCTCTACACCTCCAACAACGACGGCTTCTCGCTCAAGACGTTCTACCAGCGGGTGGCCACGTACGAGCCGACGGTGCTGCTGCTGCGTACCACCGAGGGCGCTGTCTTCGGCGCCTACTGCAGCGCCACCTGGAACACCCGCAACACACGCCCCGAGAATGGCGGCAGACGCACCTACTTCGGAACCGGTAAATGGCGTCTAGAATTCGGCACTCACTTTATTTTTGTACTCCATTTCTTGTTACTTTGGGCTCAAGTAATGTTATCAGATCCGTTTCTGATTAAGTCCCACGGAATATTATATAGAACGGAAGGGGGCAGTCCGTCGTTCTATGCATATATAAACACAGCAGTTGACGTTTTCCTTTGAAGCTGCGGTATCCAAGCATATCATCGGGAAGCCATTGCTGGCAAATCAAGGCGTTGATGCCGATACAATATATACCCATTCCGCGCCAATTGAACCTAGGTGGGAAAATGCCACCTGAACACGCCGCCGAAATTCGACGCCAATGTGAATTTATTGCAAGAAACACGGCCTTAATGGTTAAAGTTTTCTCTGGTTCAGCATTTCGGTGGCCGCTGCGAGGCTTCTATCTTCACCAGTGTGAGTGAGGTACCTCTCCCGCTTCAGTCGTCACCAGACTGTGACTGCGCCGTCCCTCCGGCAGGGGAGACGTTCCTGTTCACGCTGCGGCCGGAGCGGCGGGTGTACCCGTGGGTGGGAACGGTGCGTCAGGCGGTGGACCCGTCACTCAGCTCCGTCAGCCGCGCCGAACAGCTCTTCATGGCCGCTGACAACACCATGATCACGGTGGGCGGCGGCGGCGGGCAGGCCATTTGGCTGGACGAGAACCTGAGCGCCGGCAGAACCGCCGCCTGCGACACCTTCGCCAACCCGCCTCTCACGCCCACCGGCACCTTCAAGGTCGCCTGCATGGAGGCCTTTGGGTTCGCGCCGACGTAGGCGGCGCTAGTGTCGCGCTGTCGGGTGTCTGTGCTGTTGACTGTGCTGGTGTTGCTAGTTGTAGGGCGTGGAAGAGGATGCTGTAAGCGTGAGCGGCAGGTTCTGTGGATGATCCTAACCCTGTGAAGACTGGCTAGTGACTAAGCATTGACTTTGGCCATGCTGTGGGTCTGGGGCCTTCATTCCCTGCTGTGGGTGTTTGAATGCCCCTTCAATGTTGGTTGTATTGTATTGAGTGCCAGGATAGTAGTAAGCCATTGAAACGCTCTTTATTTGACGAAGGTGTGCACATCCTCGTGAAATAACTGCGATTGCGACAGTTATTTTGGCATTCTGATTCGAATGGTGTTTGGTATAAATACGCTCGGTCAAAGATAAGCTTGGCCTCTGGTCCGTATGTCTGTAACAATATGCGAAAAGAGATGAACATGATTACACTCGTAGTGACATAAACACACTTAGGTTAATGAAAAAATAAACATTATCTGTTCAACGCAAAGTTGTTAACTGGATATTTTTCCCGGTCTGAGTTACCCTAGTGTACCTTCGAGAAGTCAGTGAGGGTCAAATTATATAATGCACAGGAACGTCTGACAAGCAGGGGACTCGAACCTTGCCCATTATTTTGAATGATTTGACTGAAACAGGGGGCTTTCGGGAATTTGACAGTACTGGGGTGTTAATGGGTGCTCACCTGTGGCAGATACAGGGGGCTGGGAGGGGGGCTCAAGCCCCTCCCCTCCAAATGTCCGAGCTCCTGTAGTTAATACCTAGGCGAGGGGCTGCCCGAGGTACTGGTGGGTGAGGCTCGGGCCCCCTAGTCCCCCTCCCCAAATTAATTCCTGGATCCGCCACTTGTGCTTACACCACTGACCTGACCGTAGGTCACAAAAACAAATCATATGGGAGTTCTGAATTTGACACGCAGAAATTCTAAGACGAAAAATTTGATGAGTGTTATGTGGTAAAAAGTCGTATCATTTGCATATTCCTGATATTTTCGGAGGCCGGGTTATTTGCATGACAACCTCCCCAGAATGGCAGATTGCTGGAATGTTTGTGGATGTTGTGATATTATCTGGAATGAGAGAGATACTGTGCCTACGGCGTTGAGCACGCACCCTGATATCTCAGCATTTACGAAAATATTCCAGTGGGGTGTTTGAGATCCCAAGCGAGACGTCATGTATGATCGACTTGTTTTCTGTGAAAAGTACGTCTGACCTGAAGGTTAAAGGTGAAGTAAATCCGGCTGTCAGGTAGTCTCACTATACCATAAAGTATCGTATGTGATAACGGGTGCCTATGTACAATATTGACTAATGAGTTGATCCCAGGGGGAGAAACAAGTCCGGACCCATTTCGGTCGGCCAGACCGCAGCTCTGCTATCGTATTGTAGTAATACATAACCGTGTCGGGTTAACGCTGCTATACAAGGGTCACCTGGCGGTTTTAGTGTTAGTGCTGCTGACCAAGCCGAGTCCTGCACTAATTTACCGACCCCTTTAGTACTACAGATAAATTCATCTAATTTTTGCGTGTTTGTTTCATAAATGATTGCTCATTTCGATAGCTTCCCTAGAACTGTTTGTTCAGCCTCATGATATTTTAGCATACTAAGAGAAAATATTTCACTTTTCCACATATTTTCCATTGTACATGCAGATAGATTTGCAGACGTTTAACAGAAAACAGTATTTGTTTATAGAATCATGATAGTTCTCGTTATTATGTACAAATATACAACGTCTGTACGAAACTTAAACGCGCAACCGATATCGGGATTACGGTTTTGCAACCAGCCGGCCACAGCTCGGTGCGTCCATTTTCCCGGGAAATTGATATCCGTAATATATTTTCTGGCGTTTATAGATGTATGCTGTTAGAGGGACATCTCTCCTCGAACCTAACGCAAACAGACTGAGGCTATTCCCATTGCAACGCATGGTAAGGCAGCATGACCCAATATTGGTCAGATGTAAGAAACCGACATGGAAGAGACTGGCACCTCCTTGTTTATCAGCTGAGATCAGGAATGAGTCCCACTAACTCCAACAGAAGCAAACCTTCGATCCTTCTGTACAGATTGTGAAGTGCGCTATACGTATGTTTGCGTTTGATTCAGGCTCTGCTGCTACTGGCATGTGAGCAGCACCTTATAGAAGAATCGTCGGCAACAGAGCCAATGTATACGTGTTGGCCTGGACGTAAACTGAAGACAGATCGCATTTTGACACAATGAGGGACACTTCACTCAACTGAAAATTCGAGCCTTTCGCGTACCTTCTGACTTGTTTAGATAATCGCAAAGCTAGGCGCAGCGCGCCGATGCTGTATAATTACCAACGTATTTTCTCTCTTGCCGTTGGTCTTCGTTCCGCGCTATTGATGACTGGTGGTTATCATGTTCAGCGCTTGGCAATGTTTCACATCAAATGTTGGCCTAGTAAAATATGCTAAAAACAAGGGTGTTACATCTACCTGATAAATGTACATGGTGTGGTGATCACGGACCGCATTTTGGGACCACAATATAAACCCTGGCGTGGTGTAATTTGTTTTGTTCTGACATAGAGAGACCTCCATGTCCCCGGTAAGGCCTGGACTACACCGTCGAACCGTGGACACCATGTCTACACAGAGAAGGGTTAAACTAGCGCAGGGATCTCGGGTGGTGGTTTACCGCAGGGATCTCGGGTGGTCTCACGGATTCAGCCACCTTCGGCGGGGCCTATCTGATGACAAAAGGAGCATAGCTGGTCTCAGTGTGGCTGCGTTAGCCGCAGGGGTTCTGGCTGAGACAGCAAGAGTCTGAGGGACTTTTTACGGACAGAAGATATGCAATAAACGAATAGAGGGAAGGGCCACCGACTACCTTTTGCAGCCATCGCGGAACAAGTTCTGCAAGTGAAAGACGGGCAGCATCTGGCCCAAGCTTTTCTATTTCGGGCACATTACAAACAAACATTAATCCGCGGAATCTGGAGCTGCTAAATGTTGCTTGGCTCTTCCAGGCAGGCATTGGGAGAACTTGGGAAGCAGCAAATGGCTGGAAAGTTACGTCCCTGGTAACATCTTTTAAGCATGTTCTCACACCATCCTAACACATTCATCTAACCGTATCTAACAAATTATTCAGTTAAGGTTTTATGCTAGGCAAATGAGAAAATAAAAAATGGGCCCTGTCGAACGGGCCCCCAACAACTCCCCCTGAGAAAATCATGAATCCGCCCCTGGAAAAGTAAATCATATTGAAAGGGATTCGAGAATAAGGTCCAGGGATTCCCCAGGATACAAACTAGCTGCCCATGGCTCTACCACGTCAAACGTGGTATGCTTCTCTCGAAGAGTACCCCCATCCTCCTCCGTCTCCTAGCCTCTCCACACTGAAAATATTACGACCATTCTGACATCGCGGGTACGCCAAATATCCCAGGTACAGCTACCACGGGCGAAGGTGGCGAAGACCGGAATAATTAAGAGGCACAATACGCAATCCACCATATTCTTGGAGTCAATTTAAATTGCTCTCACTTCTCTCCAATATGAGTGGTAGGGATATAGGTGGAGCCAGGTGGGGGTGGCGATAGGGAACAATTACCCCCCCCCTCCACACTGATCAGCATCCCCTGGAGTGGTTACGGTGCCCCTGAAAGGTTGGTGGCGCGCCGACCTGAAATATCGTTTCCGGCCTCTTAGCGAAACCGGGGGAGGGGGGACCGGGGAATTGCCCCAAACCTCCCGGTTTTTTCCGATTCTCTTTGTAAAAAAACTTATACACGATTGGGGCCCCGTTGATCCTCCCCCCCCCCAAATAAAAAGCCGTCGCTCTGGATCTGGTCCTGTTCCGGCCCGGGGCTCCTCAATCCAGGATACGAGCATCGGCGCCCCAACCATAGGATTTGGCACCATCTGATAGGTTTTATCGTCCAAAACTGGCGCCCCCTCCTCCCTGAACATATGCCCCCTCCCGATCGGCAATCTCGGATTTACCCATGAGTAGGCATGAATGGGAAAACAGTTCGGCATCCCTAGCTTTCACTTTCTCTCATTGATATTTTCGAGAAGATTGCAGCTGGACCCGAATGAATCCACGGCAACATCTTATCATATTTGAATCCTTACACGTATATTGCAATACGCATTACATAGCAGCGCACACAAAACACACCAGCGGACGGATGAAGGGCTAGCACAGAACGCCCTCGGAACGGGACCCGATCACGTGTGCGGACGCTAAGAACAGAAAAAACGGCATGTTATCCAGCGCGACGCCGGGGGTCCGGCGCCACCTTCGCCCCATCGGAGGGGGGCATCGATGGTGGTCAAACCACTGAACTGAGCGCTTGAACATGCAAAGTAAAAGCCATCGATGTCCCCTTCCAACTCCGAAAATATGGGGGATAGCGCAAATCTGCAAAGTGCATTGGAAAGCTTGCGTAAATTCAGAATGATTTTATACTGTATGTTCAAGCGCTCAGGCCAGTGGTTTGCTTTCCAGATGTCAAGTTAGGTTATGATAGGCTATTTCCACTAAAATATGCAATGCTTAAGAAACCTGGGCATAGCTTTAATACCATTGGAGCTACTGAGGTCTAATAACCCTTGCCCCGGTGGCGGGTACGAGCCACCTTCGCCCTGGTGGGGGGGCTAAAAAGAACCCCCCCCACGATCTCAAAAACTAAGAGAGCTAGAAAAAAGCGCAAAACGGCAATCGAAAGCTCTTCGAAAATGATATCGAAAATACTTCGGTCATTTTTCTTGTCAGGTCAATATCAAGGTCACCAGAGGTCAAAATAGGTCAAAATCGCTAATATGAGGTGTACTAAGAAAACCTCCTATATCTCAGAAACTATGATAGCTAGAAACATTTTTCTAACACCATTCGAAAGCTCTGGAGATGCGCTTTCATTATAGTGGCATTCATGTTCGTGTCAGATCAAAGCCTAGGGAGCTACAGGTCACTAAATATTGGGCATATTCTTGGGAATGTCCATAGCCACCCATGCATAAGGGCGTTTACTTTTTCGCTAATAGCTTCCAAACCAAACAAGATACAGCCATAGTTTATGCACCATTGCAATCCTCTTGTCAATACGAATCGAATGATATATGATATTGCTATGCCAGGTCAAATTTAAGAATTTGACCTGACCCAGGTCAACGGTCTGACCCAACTTGACCTGGTATAGTCATGCTGTATATCATTTGACTTCCAGTGACTATACAAACACTTACGTGACAAAATAAAAGCTCTATCTTAGTTTATTCAAAATTTATAGAGAAAAACACCAAAAACTGCTTATTTGACCTAAGGTGACCTTTTAAAGGTCAAAAGTCAAACATTTTGGTATCAGCTTCAGAAATGGGCTAAGAGCAAGTCGCAACCGATGTTTGAAGTTGATTCCATCCATACTTACTGAGAAAAGCTCATTTCGTGATTTTCCCCATGCATTGTCGATGGGGAGGTCATGCTCTGCACATGACCTTAGGTCACCAATATCAAAAATCCCGGAACAAATGTTGTAGCTCCTGGTGGGCCCAAGATGTGGTATGAGTTTCAACTTGATCGATTAACCCTTCTTTTAGTTATGCCGCCCTAAGTATTTTTGAGGTGAGGTCACTTCACCTGACCTGGTGACCTGACCTGATATGACCTTGAGCCAAAATTTTCAGGAAAGATGTAAAAATGATGAAGTAACAGCTAGATCAAGTTTGGCGGCGCTGCGCGCCGCCGTTCTTTGGTCACTTCGGAAAAACCCGAGGGGGGTCTAAAAAGAAAGGGCGAAGGATAAAGTAATTTTGATATGCAATTTCCAGGGCTTTTTCCACTATTTAAACCTAACCTCCCGCCAGTGGTTTGACCTCCAGAGGGAAAATCTTGCCCTAGCATGACCTGAGGTCACGAAAAGCCAGTAAGTAAATTTTTTATTATCAAATGAAAGCCAGTGACAAAACATACACGCTCATGTTTAACTCAGCGTTCCAGCTTGATTAGGCCAAACGTTATTGTCAAAATACTGTTTTTTACCCTAGTGACCTGTGATGACCTCCGATAGGTCAAAGGGCAAATATTGCCCATAGAATCCGTGAAAATTGGCTATGCATGTTTTTTTAGAAATCTGAGCATTTTCAATCATTTTGGTGACTTTTAGATCATAAGAAAGTTTTCCCCATGTTTTGCCTATGGGAGATGTCACCCATTGTGACCTGACCTCAAGTCACTAAATCGAAAAATCCCGGATATAATTTTTGTACATCCTGAACGGACCATCGAGTGTAGAAAGTTTGGAATCGATCGGCTAAGAAATGTAGCTATGGTAAAGCTCAAAAGTTGAAGTGAGGTGACCTTGGTTGACCTCGCCTGGTGACCTGACCTAGCGTGGCCCGGAGTAAAAATTCAAGTGATGGTTGGAAAATGATGTGATGAGAAGAAGACACTTTAACTGCGTCGATGCGACTCGTCATTTTTCTGTTATCCCGAAAAATCTTAGGGGGCCATCGATGGTCCCCGGTGGGGCGAGGGTTATAGGAGTGGGCAAGGTGGTGCGCAATGCATTCAGTGGAGGTGGGTCGTATCCGAGACTATGTTTTACCTCGATAATCCGGGTCCATAGTTTTCCACTCAGCGGCAGAAGAGAGTCAGGATTCTTGGGCGAATAGCAGAGGCGTTTTAGCGCATTTATTTCCCGCTAAAATCAGAGTTAGCGTTAACACCCGACCCGATGGTCCCCTGGGGCCACTTCCGCTATGGTGGGGAGTTGGGGGGTGTTCGAACACCATCCCTTCGAAATCGGTAAGGGTACCTATGAGAGAAAGTAAAAAAAACGCGAAGGCTGGCGGCAGTGGCGGATCTAGCTGGTCGGTTTGGGAGGGGCAAACCAAAGTCGAAAAGCAAAAAAAACGTCACGCATTGCAAAACAGCGCTACAATATGATTTCCCAGTATAATTTTGGGTATGTGAGGCGAAAAGCAAAAGAAAAAAAACGTCACCGGGTGTGAAAAATATAGACTCAAGATACTTGTTTCCTCTCCAAGGCCCCAAATTTCCACTGAACTTAAAGGGAGATACGCGAAAAAATGTTTATTGGCTAGATCAAAAGGTCACAAAAAGTTGTTTCAGAAGTCATATTCTCATTTTTGCGAATTCGGCCTGCAAATGCCTTAAAATTGCTCTCAAAGTCAACATTTCTAGACGACTTTACCGGTACACCTCATATCGATGTATATGACGTACACACGGCTAGAGCTATCAATTTCACTAAAAAATGGTCGTATTTTTCCCAAGCATTGACTTGAAAGTTTTGAACCGATAAAGTAAAAAATTATTTCAGAAAATCCACAGCTCAAAATAATATTATAATAGAAATATAGGATTTTTAAGTAATCACAACTGACCAATCAGAAGGCATAGCCACCTCAAAGGAAGGTCACGTGACCTATCTGACGCAAAAGTTTCGTCATTCTGGGGATATTGCAGAAAACGGTTGAAGACCCGAGGACACAGTGAGACATATATGAACGAAAAGAGACATATTTAACCTGTATTGAGGGAAGGGAAACAAAAGCATAGTTATATAGGGGGTTTCGAAGATTTTAGTGAGAGTTGTTCTTGTATTCTGATGTTATCTTCCACAGGTAATAGTACAAATGGTATTTTGCAGAGCTGATGCAGAAGAAATCTTCTGTTTTGTGCCTGTTTTTTCTTTGAACCACCGAAAGTATGTGAATGGCTTCAGAAAAATAAAGCCCATCGGCCCATCCGCCGTGCTATCATAGTTAGCAAACCAATAGAGACACCATAGTTTGAGTTAGTTACAACAGTACTCTGAGCAAGTGCCATAAAACATTGTTTTTAGTCAGAAAGCATAAGGGAAGGAGATTGTGGGATGTTGGTGTGCGATCATACATGTAGGTTCTGGAGAAACTATGATATTGTGCTAAGGCTGATGATGGATGAAATATTTTTGTACCAACTGTAAGTGAACTCTGTGGGTATGCTAACTTTTAAAGATAGATGTTCTTTAATATTTGTCATTCTTAAAAGATAAGCAAGACATTTTTGGGTTTTGGCAACCTATGTGGCCCTTGAACCTTTTAAATTAAAGATTAAACAGAGCATTCAGATAGCTCAAATTAGAGCTTAACATGCCTTGATCTATACATGTTTAGGTACTATGGCAAGCTCATCTCTTTTTCTCCCGTATGCTAGGTGGGGTAAATTTAGAAGTCTTATCCATCCTCTATGTTGGAGATGTATGATGTGGGTAACAACAACTCTATTTTCTGCCCTCAATGATATTCTGTCTGGAGAATGTGGCTGGTTTCTTGAGGCATTTGGGGCAGCGCAGATCCTGCATATATCTGGAGGCATAAACTTGATTTCCAGAAGAAACTTTTGTTTCCAACCGGTGCACATATCCATTTTGGTGTGTGGGGAGGTCGCTTATCAATAATTGCCATTTTCTCTGTTCTCCTTTTCATTGCTTTGTAGCAAACATGATATGTTTTATATATATTCACCATTGTGGAAAGTATGGCAGCTGGTCAGAAGAGTCGCACCAGCCATCTAAAACTCTGGCACAAATTTGCACAGCCAGCCACCTAAATTCACACCAATCTGCAGTATACCAGGGAGAAAGCACCCATCCCTACCCTAGTGTGCAAAGTATGGCATTTTCTTCAAGATCTTGTTGGTGCGAGTGTACTTGGAGACAGGATCAAGTGGTGCAAATTCAATCAACCTTGTGTGAATTTGTGAGACTGGTGCAAGAAAGGTGACACTGAAAACCAAACAAATATTGACTGAATGGTTATAAAGACTGAGGAGGGGGCTTGAAAAAGTCCTTAACTATCTCACTAATAAGAGAGACAGCATTGCATTGTGTGGGTAGGAATGAGAGCGTTTTTCCCTGGTAATATGACAGGTTAGTGTCAATTTTTGGTGGCTGTTGGTGCAAGAATTTCAGATGGCTGGTGCAGCTTGTCTGGCCTGCTGCCATACTTTGCAGACAGGTCCCTACCCACATGATGCAATTTTCCTTGTGTCTTTATAACCATTTTTCCATTATTTGTTTGGTTTTCAGCGTTACCTCCCTTGCACCAGTCTCAAATTTGCACCAGGTTAATAAAATTTGCACCACTTGTTCCTGTCTCCAGGGGCACTCACATTGACTAGGCCTTGTCAAAAGTACCATACTTGTAGCAAACAATTATTCTGTTGCTTCTTTTTCTGCTGTCACTTTTGTGTAATAACTTGAAATATAGTAATGTGATGGATAGCATTCTTATAAAACATTTTGGCCCTAAGCCAAGTTTGTGCTCACATTTAAGTCCTGGGAATTGAAGTCTTCCATTCCATATTTTTTGCCTGTCCTTTCCTCATGCTTGTATGAATTTTTCAGGTGCTGCCAGTGGCTTAAGATCTGTGGATGGTCCCTCACTTCCTGAAGCTGCTGAGGAACCACATCTTGGACCAGGGTCTGAGGCTACCGGGTCCAGAGGCACCGGTAGTAGACAAGGGCCTCCCCAGCAGCTTTTGGCAAAGGACAATGCCAAGCTTCTGCTTTGCCATGCCCTTCAGTTGAAGCATATAAAGGTATGGGCCATCAGTTTTGTGCATCAAACTTTTACTTGCGTTCTTTTTATATGTGCTGGACGTGAAATTTAAATCATTTGTATAGGATTTTAAATTATTCAGTGCTCGGGAGTGCACCTTTCCATTTGGTTTGTACCATTTTTATTAATATACTGTGTACAATTGTATTTGCAGAGGCAAAATGGATTGCATTGCTATCAAATGAATCTCAGGTCACTCATTCGAATGAACATATCAATATATTTTTCACTGGCAACGGGAACATAGCAATAATTTTAGTGGTCCTCTTTTGAATAAAAGGACATTATGAACCTTCCCTGATAGGTGAAAATAGATTTAAAACAAATCTATAAATGTGTGAGAGCTGAACATGTTTCATCTTCTAATATCTGTTAAGTTGACCAATCATGATAAATGACTAGATTGTGAATATTTGGCTAAGTGTTAGTTATTCGCTCGATATAGCAAAATATCCAATAAAACTGTTCGTTTTGACAATCGCCCATCAGTTGATGATTGCCAGATGAAGTTTATACCAAAAAATTTCCGTCAGGTGACTGGCCAGGAGCGACAGCGAGTACGTCCAGCGGCCCAGATGCTCAGCGAGCGCGTGGGAAAGTGTCTACTCCACCTATTCGGTCAGCGCTTCGTCAAGCAGGCTCAGTTCGTCATCACCTGCGACGAGATGTTCGACACCTGCAACTTTCGGTGCTTCCTGGACGGCAAGGCTCATCGGTCAGCATTCGGCTTGGAGCAAACCATCAATGCTCAGTATACTTCTGTGCTCGAGTTCATGCGGCTGATTCGGGACTCCCGAGTCGGATGCCAGAGCAGGTACCATTCCAGAACGGGTTCATCATGTCCTTAACAGCCCTGCGAGGTCTCCACAGCATGCTTCAGAACATCTACGGTGTCAAGTACTTTCTGACGTCCCGGGTGAATCAGGACATGGTAACAAACTTCTTCTCTCAGGTCAGGTGCTTGGGAGCAGGCAGCACCCACCCAACGGCGGTGGAGGCCAAGACTCGTGTTCTCATGCTAGACCACATGCTGATGGAGCCCCAGTCTCGCTGGAAGAAGAATCAACATACCTGAGTGCGGCTACCCTGCAACTGGACACCCCCCCGACAGTCATTACTGAAGAGCTGGATGACATCGCTGCTGTGTGATCAGATGGAGAGGGTGCAGCCGTGCCCCGCTCCACCGGTACCGGACAACCCGGAGCAGGACTGGCTGGACGAGGATGACCAGGACGACGCCGCGGAACGAGCTGCTCCGTCAGCAGGGGACGCGAACCAAAAACTTTGTAAGCAGGCACCGGCCTACGTGGCGGGCTTTGTTGCTGCAAAATCAGGGTTGGCAAATTTAAGCCACGTTCTGGTTTAAACCGGTTTAAACCATGGATTAAACCGGCTGGCATAAATTAATTTATGCCACCCTGGTTTAAACCACTTATCATGACAATAATAAAAGCCACTCCACGTTAAGTTCTCGCGAGAACTGTTTTTCATATTTTCAAAAAATAATATGGAACTTAAAGTATAAATACCATATTCATGTTCAAGTGCTTACTGATCTTAAACATATATTTTTGGAGTGTCACAAACGCCAACAAAAACCCTAGCACAAACTAACCTATCATTAACATTTTAAAAAAATACCTTTGCATTCCAATAACCATGCACCAAATAATATTGGCCAACATCCACTAAAAGACCACCAAAAAAGCACGATAGAGTAAATGGCCTAAGTTTGAACAGGGCCAAAATTCTAACCACCAGCTTTCAAATGCAAAGCTGTCTTTCTGGCACAGGGCCCTGCGCGGCCGTCATTAAGCCGACATGATGCAGTCGAGCAATGTGATATGTTGCTGCCCAATGAATGTTTTTTTGTATAGTAATTTGTCACGCTTTGTGTGAGACCAATACAATTTTGCCTTGTTTTGGAATTGGTTTAATGACTATGTAAAGTCCATATATCTAACCAACCATAATAGCGAAGGAATATGTGACCTATCTCCACATCCAAGTAAAACGCTGTGATTACGTGAACTGTTGAAACAGTATCACATGCTCCTGTTCGTAACAGTATGCTCGAGCTTGCCAGTATTAATCAACATTGACTTTGTGCTCAGCCAACTTGATGGATGACATGCTCAACTCAAATTCTTCAAACAATATGCAAATTGATAGTATTGTGCAGTTCTCACCTATCTTTCTTTGATATGAAAGGGTGTTCTTGGATTAAATGGGTCTTTCATTGATTCTGAATTTAAGCCGGCTTTTATTAATTTAAGCCGGTTTAAACCGGCTTAAATTAATAAAAGCCACTGGCTGGCATAAATTCAATTTAAGCCGGCTTTTTTCCAACCCTGTGCAAAATGCAAACCTGTGGACAGCTCTCTCTGATACATATCATCGACCGTGCCTGTAGTAGATGAAGTGGGAAACTGGAGTGGTTGCAACGTCTCAATCGGGGTGGTCTCACAATACCAAGTGAAAAGTGGCTTAGGCAAGTAGGGGAGCTAGAGGTTTTAGTTTGTGATATGCATGGACCAAGCGACATCGATAGGAAACCAGGATTCATTCGCCGTTTGACTTCTGATGTGCTGGTTAAATTCCCGGACCTTCACGAAAAGTAGCGCGAAAGTACGCGGTGACGAGAACACACATGCGGGTGAAGTGGCTGCAACGGTTGTATGCGGAGGGGAAGCGAAAGGCAAGGGCAGAACAGAAAAGTCGTCGGGAAATGAAGAGAATGCGCTACTACATTTAGTAAAAGTGATTGAGTAGTATCCTCAGGTAGCCAGCTATTATTGATAATACTGTATCTGCACCCAGTTCGTATACTAATCGGGCGTTTACCCGCTGTAGCGCCGCGTCAGAGGTACGAGTCGGTGATTGATAAAGGATTATTTATATATTTTAGGAACGTGCATTGATCTATATATCTATGATAGAAGTGATAACAGTTGTGTGTACGTTTGGTTTTTTACATGTGTTTTTTGTGATTTGGATGTCCCTTGCGCAAAAACATTTAAAAACTTAAAAAATAGCGGGGAGTGGTGTGGCCCATAATATTTGCTATACATTTTTCTTCTTTGTTTTTCTTCGTAAAGTAAATGGGCACATGGGAAAGGGAAGGGCACTCCTGCATACCCAACAATGGGCAGGGGCAAAATTTTATGCGTGATCTGTACATTTTGTGTTGCGTAGTTTGTTGCCGCCGTAAACTTATCAGTTATGTATGCTAGTCAAATCAAACTGTTGGCTTCCCTGTTATGTATAGTAGTGTGACCTTTGTACACAGTGTCCTATTTTTGGTGCATCTGAACAAGAAGTGAAGTATTCGTCATATATTTATCGTGACGAACGGCTCAGTGGCTGAGACTGCGTTAGTGCGCAAACCATGAAAGAATACGTGTGGAAATGAACGCGACACCACACAAAACATGTGCACGGCGTTACGATTTCGTTTAGCATTTGTATACCGTCAATTCTCTGCTCACCTATATCATGATTAAATGTATGATTATGGATTGCGATATTTCATTTGGAAATGTCTGCCGAGATGGTGCTGAATTAAATAGTCTTTCCGAAAAATTGCGCTCAATGTGATGTCAAAGGAGCTTCTTCGCTGCCGTGATGAATATAAATCACTGCATTGGTACATAAATTTTGTTCCACGGTATTTACCTAAGCATTTTAACACAAATTATATCGTTTTCTGGTGAAGTTGCTAGATCTTCGAAAGAAAATGCCTCCCACGTTTGTTGTGTTGTGCCCTGATTTAGCTTGACAAATTTGAGAAAATGCCTGAAAATAAATATCCATTGAAAAATGTTCCCGCTGAACATATGGCTGGTAGTTATGTTAACACGCGCATTGACGGGGGGCGGGTACCCGCCCCCCTCGGGTTTTTCGGAGACAGTAGAAAAACGGCGGCGCGTAGCGCCGCCGTACTTGGCATACATTTTCCCTCATCATTTTTACAACTTCTGTGAAAATTTTAAGGTTAGGTCATCTCAGGTCAGATCACCAGTACAGGTCGTGACCTGACCTCAAAAAAAGTTTAAGATAGTATAAGTCGGAGCAGGGTGAACTTATCCGATTGAAACCAAACAAATAATGGCTAGGTGGTTATAAAGATACAGGAGGGGGCCTTATGAAAAGTCCTCAACTAACTAACTAACTAATAAGAGAGAACCTCTCGTGACCTTAAATGTGACCTGACAAAAAATGGTTCAAATATTTTCGATAAAGAAATAGATGGGCTACCCAACGCTTTACCGTTTTTCGCTACCTACCGTGGTTCTCGAGATCTTAGGGGGCAGGTACCCACCCTCCTCGTCAAGGTGAAGGTGGCTCAGACCCTCGTCAAAGCGCGTGTTAAATTAGGAGACATTAAAATTGTAGTGAAAATTTCCCGCAAGGTCATTTTCATTTCCGCTGGGGGCTAGAGGGTAAGATGCTCCAACGACAGAACACTTGTGCCAATTAGTGCCGCCACGGCACCTATAATTAGGGGGGCAAACCCATTTCTGCCTCTCCTAGGTGGGAACGAATATTTTTTGCTCTACAGACCTTGTGTAAACATCTCTTTCAGTGCTTGTCAGACCTAGTATAAAGCTACATCTCCAAGTACATGATCGCTCTCCGGGGCGAGGGGGAGCGAATATTTTTTACTCTACAGACCTAGGGTAAACACTTTTCAAAAATTTCTCCGGCGTTTTGGGGGCCAAAAGATAGTTTGGTCCCCCTCCAACGCTTTGGGGGCGATGGTCCCTCCGATACACATCAACTCTACAGCACAACCCCTGGCCATCCTCGGCGCTCATAGATTCTGATCTAAATGCACCTTTTTCCCCCCTACAATAGAAAACCTGGATCAGCCATTGTATGTTTCTGTTCAGAGCACCATAGTCTACACACTTGAAACACTAAAAACGGGTCTTCACTCATACGCGTCGGAAAAAGGGGGGCCAGGGGGACCTGGCCCCCACTTTTCGGCCAAAAATTTCCTGATCTCAGTAAAAATTAGGGAAAACCGGACATTCTTATATCCAGCCGCTGCGGAAGGCTACGAGGAGCCCAAATTCGAAGAGTTTTTGGTCCTGATGTTGAAAGTTTTTTGTCAGCATCAGGTTGAAGTTTGGCTGCCCCCCCCACTTTTTTGCCGGTGGCGACACTTATGTCTTCAATGTCCTTACTTTACCAAGCCGAGCCCATTACAGCCTTCGGGGTACCGCCGGACAGATTTTCATCTCTAGTTGTGTTCTAAAGTGACTCAACGGCAATTTGCATTACTCCCGGCCGGCTCCTGGGTTTGTTTTGCAAAACTCGAACAGAGGTGTGTTGGACTGCTGGCAACCTACAAACTCTTTTGTGGTGCGCAGGAGCAATTCTGCACATTACGGGCTCGCTGCCGTCTGCATTCTATAAAATACGATATTGCGCGTGCGCGTTGCAGAAAAACCTGCCAGTCCGCCTGCAGCCGAACACATTTCCAGTTAGTTCGGGTCGGACCGTAGGTAGAGGTTTAAATCTTTTTTCAAATCTTTCTTGTGGGATAAATTTGTAAAATTAATGACTAAAAAAAGTGTAAAAATACATTCTGAATACAAAAACATAATATGAGAAACATCAAAACACAATTTTAGTAACCATGGCAACGAGAGAAGACTGTCCCTGGCTAGTGATGGAGTGCTGGGTTTAATACTCTAACTGCTATTGATAAATATTTCGATAATTGTGATGTGGCCTCCCAAAAAATTGGGCGAAGATGCAAAAATGATTATTGGTTTCAGGATCAGGATTTTTCAAATATCAAGAAACCACAATAAAAATTTTTTCGCGTATCTCCCTTTAACTGGTTCTGTTTGAAGTTGAGAGTTAAAGCACCAAAATCTTGCTTTCAAACTAAAAAGGGGTAGGGGAAAAAGGAGGTCGATCACTTTGGGGGCAAAAACATACTTTTGCCCCGAGCTTTTCCGTTTGGCGGGGGCAAATGCCTTTTTGCCCCCCTCCTGGATCCGCCACTGGCCGGTGGACAGCTCATGCAAATTCATGAATTATATTGGTAATTTTTCGGCTCAGTTCAATATCAACCCTCGCCCCACCGGGGGTTCCGCGCCACCTTCGTCCCACCGGGGGCATCGATGGTCCCCCTCTAACTCCGATAATATGGGGGTTAGCCCAAATCTGCATAGTGAGAAAGCTCGCGTGAATTCAGAAAGAAGTTGCTTCGTGTTTTTAAGCGCTTAGGTCATTGGTTTGACCTCCAGAGGTCAAGTTAGGTCAAGAACGGCTATATATAGTCCCGGGCCAATGGTTTCATAGTCAGAAATCTTATAATATCCCATTATCTTGTTATAATAATATAATTCCCTGGTCCGCGATGAATAGTCGCAGAGACCACGCACCCTGTAATTTCACCATGGCAATCAGCTGGCCAGAGCTTTTATTACCCTGCAGCTATGAATGAATAACTCAGTTATCACAAAATTGTCGCTAGTGCGCCAGATCTGCTTGGAATTCGTGGTGTTGTTCTTCAATTAGGCGCTGTGTTGTCATTCGTCACTTCATTATTATTATTGTTCTGTTCCCTCCTTCCTCCTGGCGCTGTTTGTGGGTTACGTTGTGAAGAACAGGGAATACATGAATTACTGGTTGACTTTTTGTTAATGAATCTAGCAGTCCTTGTGGGGAATTATCTTTATTACTCGGTTTCACCGGTCCTCATTTCGTAATAATTTTTAAGTGTTTTGTAGGTATTATTTATCGGTGGTGTTCGGTACAACCCCTGGGCATATCAGCCCCTGCCTGGAGAATCGTAGGTAAGAATTTCACTTTTTCACCTTGTACCTAAATTTATCTAGGTATCATGGATTGGTTTCTTTAGAATGTCTTTTTATTTTTCATCCTATGGGTACTTGTATGTTTTGGTTAGCAAAGCTGATGCAAATATTCTGAAAATTGTGTGCAATTTGATACCATACACTGTATAGTATTACAGAATGCCATATTGGAATATGTATTGTTGATACATGAACAAATACAAACTTGCTATTAGGCCTGTGAGCCCTGTTCACAGGACCTGAGTACAGTGTGCGTGTAAACATGCCCCAGGTTGCCTAGGCTCCATCCATGTGTGCTGTGATGTCAGAGTCGTGTATGCTTCATGAACACATTGTGTATAAAATATGTGATTTTGAGTGGTGGCAGTCTCTACGCTATACCTTACCATTGGGGTGACAGTTGCAGGTGAATAGTTTGTGTAAAATATGGTCCTGTGTACAGTGTGTTTGTTCTTCTGATGTGCATATTGCACACAAGTATGATGTCATACCCATCTTCCCACCAAGGTTGGATCCACCGCCATCTTTAAATCCTGCTTGAGATGTTAGATTGTACACACAATCTGCACTGTACACCTGTGCCGTGAACACCCCTATCATTTGAGAGAAAGGTTGGTTGAGGGAGTGGTTAATAGCAAAAATAGGGCAATGAGCATTTCAAGTTTGGTGTGCTATGATATTATATTGAATTTTAATTTGAATAACAATATGATAATACATGCAAAATATCCAACAATATATAACATTAAATTATAACATAGGGGTATCCAATTTAAGAAAAGTAGGCATTTTTTTCTTTCTGGGCTCACGTCTGGGATAGTTTTGGCCCTTGAATGAAATATTTCTTCTGAAAACATTATATCATTTGAATTATAACTCACTTTCCAGTTATGGTTGACACTAAGTGGAAAACTTAGGTTTCATGACCTGGTGACACAAATTTTGGAACAGTGTTGCACCTGCTTATTTAATCAAATGCTGGTAAGGCTTGACAGGTAGGTAGGTGGTTGTGCAGGTAGGCTAACCAAACCCATTCTAACCTGACCTTACTCAACCTAACTTAATTTAGAGCAAAAATGAGACAAATCCTACAGCTTCATTTTCCTCTTCCTACTGCAACTTTGCGGTCATGATAATTACAGTTTTGAACACAATTGGACCACCGAGGCATAATTTTATGAGGTTTGTAAATATCCTAAAACAGGGTTAATTAATTAAACAATTTATACAAAATTTGGTTTCCACAATGTGATTTATGGTTAAAAATATAAATTGCATGTATTCTGGGTCTATATTGGAGCTATATTTGGTACCACATATGTTTATTGCACACACATTGCAATCAGCCAGCACACATCAGAACACAAGTGAGCAAGAGCCCCACAATCAAGGTAGGGGCAGAACATGTACAAGGCTGACCTGGTGGAGCTCCAGCCAACTGAGTGCAAACATGGCAGCGAAAAAAACTTACGTCCGAAACCCGCCGAGGTTTGACGCTTGATCTCCCGACCCTTCGCTCACTGCAAAGATCACGTGATCGAGCCGAACGGGCACGCTAACCAAGTGCGCCACCCAGACACCTTCAATGTCTTCCTTAGTTGCTGCATACATATGAGAAGAAAATTATACATGTGGAAAGTCGTTTTTTCTAAAATGCGTGACAAATGAGCTATCAATAAATGTGTATTAAATGTTTCTACAATCAGGACGCTGTTGATTGCTTGAGTTGATAAATACTGCAATCAACTCGGTCTCCGGGGATCTGCACTGACCTATGTGCTCCCTCCGCGGCAGTAGCAGGTACTGACCCGTGTTCTCCCTCCGCGGCAGTAGCAGGTGCTGACCCGTGTTCTCCCTCCGCGGCAGTGGCAGGTACTGACCTGTGTTGTCCCTCCACGGTCGTGGCAGGTACTGATCTGTGTTCTCCCTCCGCGGACGTGGCAGACTACGGGGATCTGCACTGACCTGTTCTGTACAGCAGGCGGATCGGCACAATGTACGCCGGCGCCCGTGGCGAGACCAACCCCAACGAGTCGTGGCTGGGCAGCCGCGGGGTCTGGCTCAGCTACGTGGTGGGTGTGACGGTGCTGCACCTGGCGCTGCTGGCTGTGCCAGTCATCAGCGTGGCCACCGCCTGGACGCTCACCAACGTCATCCACAACGCCGTACGTGGTCGCAGGGTTTCCGGGGATCGCTAGAACTTTGCATTGCTATTTCAAGCTGTCGGCATTTTAGAATGTTGAGGTTTGAGAGTGCTGGAACCGTCTGCGGCTGTGTCGATTTTGAATGCTGACCCGTTAGGCATGTTGAGTGCTCCTGAGATTCGCGTCTGATGTCACAGTTGCCTGATCGTCTTGCGTCTGATGTCCGACAGTTGTGCTTCGTGCTGATGCACGTGGTGAAGGGTGCTCCGTGGGAGACGGGTGACCAGGGCGGCTGCACCACGCTCTCCCAATGGGACCAGATCGACGGCGGCCGTCCGCACACGCCCACCCGCACCTTCCTCACCACAGTACCCGTCACACTGTGAGTCCAGCTTTATCCTCAGTGGACGCGTGCGGCAGCCTGTGGGGCCTCAGGGGCATCTGTTTCAGGGGGCTTCTCGCGTAAAGTTGCACCAGAGATGGAGCAGGTATTTGACGGTTTGTGTTGTGCAGGAGACCAGGGTTGGACTTGTTGCCGGTTCTAACTGGAAGGAGCCGATCATGAGTAGCGAAACAAGTTGCAAAATTACAGGGTTTTTCGTGCTGAAGTGTCCTCAGATTTTCCCCCATTAAATTCAAAGGAATCGTCAGTAGCCATGATCAGTGTATATTTCACATAGGAATAAATAGCACGGCTGTGGCAGATTAGCACTGATCGTCAGCTGGTTTATGCTCACTCTCCACAGTTGGCACTGTATACCCCAGATAAGTTCAGCAACGCTGTTTGACTGCGGGCAGGCGAACCTGCTGTAGGCGGGCGATAGCGCTTCCGAGTACCCAAACGGGAGCCCGTCTGAGCTTCAAACTATCACTTTCAGAACTTTGACATTTTCGGCTTTCCTGTATATGCTATCACCTGAAAACAAGTGTATGCAGGGAAAACTAGGATGACAGAAGGCCTAAAGATCGTCATACTGCTGAACCTGATTTGGTTTCTGCCCGTATGGTCGACAGCGCTATCGTCAATCTGCAGAAATCTCGCCTACCCACGCTGAAACAACAGTGGTTCAGAGCTGATGGGGAGCATATGGTGTAAGGGGTTGCGACGTCAGTTTAGATCAGCTCATGACTATACGTGCGACACACTACTGCGCCATTTTTATCGTATGAAACAAATAAAAATGTCAAAAAAATTAAACGATATTAGCTGTATCGAAATTTAATATATACATAAAAGGCATGGTGAAAAACAGCTGATTGCCTATGCCCTTTACTATCACGCATTATACTACTTCTCAGCCCGCCCCCTTCAAAAGCAGGGGCCAGTCCGTGGTGAGACGTCACGTGGGCGTAAAGGGATTTTCCACCGCTGGTTTGACTGAAAATCCTCTAAATTCTGGTCTGCTCGCTTGTAAATGCGAGAAAACACAAGGAATGCGATTTTATTCTTAATATAGCGGTAAAACATTGTGTTTTTGAATCGGTCGTCTTTTTATGTGTTCTGGATATATATATATATATATATATATATATATATATATATATATATATATATATATATATATATATATATTTTTTTTTTTTTTTTTATATATATATATATATATATATTTTTTTTTTTTTTTTTTTTATTTTTTTTTTATTATTTTTTTTTTTTTTTTTTTTTTTTCTTCAGGCAAAGGAATCCACTTTTACGTACCATAGAGTAAAATCGTATTGATTGCTTCTTTCAATCGAGGTCGATCGGCCACCTAGGAGGTCGCTTACATGCATACATGCATATGACCATGACCTGTGTTGTCGGTGCGCCCAAAGGCCCCAATGATGATGATGACGATGACCCGAACATACCGAAATCTCGCGGGCACGGCATGTTTTGTCGTCAATGCCTAGAAACAACACACCATAGAGGTCAGCTCCGAGACATTCTTTACGTTGTGCGCGTGTAATGCCTGTCGCCGCTCACATCCCGTCATGAAGGTGTTATATTCCCCTTAAGTCAGGATCTCGTGTGCCAAATTGTTGTTCATGGATATGAATTAAGTTCGTACCTTGTCTGTCGAAAATTCCCGTTCATGGACCAAGCGTTGCGAGAAAGCGGCTGAGCCATCGTAAGTCTTTGCAAACGACATCACGTATTCGTGACCTCAAATGACATGGACTTGAAATTCGCTCAAGTGTATAAAATCGAGTGGAGTCACGTAAACTGCACGACATTTATCTATGGCAGGCCGTTATTGGTGATGTCTGAAAACATGGATGGGTCTGTTTGGACCCCTACCGTTACGCGGTAGTTTCAGGGATCGGATCCTGTCGGGCTTTGTTGGTCTCTTTTTCATTTACTCGATATTTGCTAGACGTCTTTCTAGCGCGGAAGACACAACTGGTCGGCTGGCTGAATCAATACGGATTGGGCTGCAAGCCAAATATGAGGACTGAGTCCTGTTTCATAAAACGTGTACGTTACGCTCACAGCGTAGAAGTAGCATAATGCAGCGTAGAAAATGAATGATGCACCTCAATCTTGTAGCAGTGTAATTTTTATCCGCAAATTATACAGAATATGGAAATAATATATTTATTCTTTTTTAATACACGGTTATAATATTGTTGTGAAGGGAAAGTCTTTGAAAAATTAAGATTGGCTTGAACGTCTTTAAGCTTTTCTCTGCATCGAATTCCAGTGAGACATGAATTGACGACAGCTGCTGTTGTTACTGCTGCTACTGTACCACAACGGCTTACAGGGTCGGTACGAAAATAAGATAAAGATTCAAATGGAGGCAAAGTGATGAAATTGTTCGTGTAATTTACCATGAAATTATTATTTACCCTTAAATGTGGAAATAGCATAATGTAACCAATATAAACAATGAGCTGAAGGGCTATTGGTATTTCTACGGCTGGAATTGGCGTATTTTTACGCTGCATTGCGTTTCCACACCGTTTTCTGTGGAAGTATCCGCTCCGTATGACGCGCGATTCGGAATACGGCGTAACTGTCCAGATGAGTGCGGTGTAAAATTCGTCACATTTTTACTTTTTGTGAAACGGGGCTCGGGTGGGTATGTACAGTTTATTATTACTTTTAACAAATGTTGATTGAATGACACGATAACTGTGTACTCATTTTAATACATGCCAACGCATTTTTTAATTATAGGCACATGTTAAAGTTATAAATGTGCATGAATTTGTTAGTTTTCGTTGGTATCTTATAACATGTGCGAGTAAAGGCTACGAAGTGCTTTCTCAGGTATTAAGATATAAATTATTTACACGCTTCTGAAGCGACAGCTGGTATTCGACTTGTCTGAGTGTTTACCATTTTCTCCGTCCAGGATTTTTTCCAGCCAGTTTTACCGGGTAAAAACCATTGGCAGAAATCCGTTTCAGCCAATTTTGGAACTGCCCTACTCGGGCTCGGCATATTTTAGTTGCCATGCGCGAGTGATGATCTCCCCGTCTTTCCCTCCCCCTCCATCCCTCCATTGGCCGCCCCCGGAGGGAGCTGGAAGTTATGCACGTCTAATGTTTGCCTTAAGAGCTGACAAACTTGCGATTGGTTTTAATGGCGCGTCCCGGATCAAGCCGAACTTTGCCAACTGCCAATGAAACAGGAAATTTGCGACACTTTGCACTCTCGGGGTCTGTGATGTACGCAGTTTCGTCTTGCTTCTGCTGTGTTCGTGGTATCAGGAGGCGAAATCGCTGTTTTACAACGTCGGGCCGACATAGCCAAGGGACAAAGTTTCTCTTTGATGCGACGTGGACCTACACTTGAGAAGAAAGACTTCGTCTTCGTTTTCTGTTGCGCATGGCAAACTCGTGGAAAATTATCGCCTTTCAGACATTCAGCTTTTTACAACTTCTAGCCAAAGCCCATCCATTAATTGGACAAATTATCCTCCTAAACTGCGTGGTACCCACGGCCGTCGGAACATGTGGCCAGTCTTGTTTCCGGTCCCGTGGGTAAAACACAGCTTAAATTCATGAGATACCATCAGCTATCATCATATTCTGAATGTTTTGATTGGAAGATTTGGAATTTGTTTGAAATATTGGAAGATTGTTTTTGAAATCAATGAAGGCTATTACTTCTGGCGAACTCGTTACTCCCAGTCCATTTGCGAAAAATCATGAGGGCTAAATACCATCTATAAGATATGGCTCTTTTTCGTTCGTGTGTTTTGCCCTTCCAATATACATTTTACCCCACAATGACGCTTTGGTCGCGACCTGGAAAGTGAAGAATGTATTGAGTCCACGTCGCCTCGGCATCCGTGCCATGTTCTGAAACGTATTTTACCCTCAAATCTGGGAACATTTGTATATTTTTTAGCAAACTTTCTGTTGAGTCGCTTGCTGTCCTCAAGAGTAATTGCAGTCATAGCCGTATGACCCTTGCTGTCGGTGCGCTCTAAAACGCCGCCGCAGTCATAGCCTTATGACCCTTGATGTCGGTGCGCCCTAAAACGCCGCCGCAGTCATGCTGCTCGAGCTCTTTTTATCCAAATTGTTTATTTGGGAACTCCTCTCCGTGTGATAGGGAAGAATATAATGGTAATCTGGAAAACTGCGTTGCCGTGGTGGGGGGGATACGCCGTTACTGTTAGACAGTGTGGTGTACATTCCAGCCTGAAATGTAGGGCCGGACATTTTGCGCAGACCGTCTTCTAGCTTTCATCGTTCGTGTACCTATTTTTTAGCTGGTTGCCTTCTTTGTGCGACTGGGGTTAGAGTCGTCGTGGCATGCAGATCCTGAGAGCACCGCGCCTGTTCATCATTAAACTACTTAGGACTCTGTTGTCCTTAAGTTCATATAACGATTAGGAACGAAACTCAAATATATCCTACCCCTTTCAGCATCGTAGGATATAAGCGGTCTGTACAAGACGAGCTGTGCATCTGTATTTCAGTTATATCCGCTTAGCTGTTGCAAAAGACACCGGATGGTCGGCTCAAATTAGTTTGCTATTTTAAAGCAGATATGGTCCCAAAGTAAATGCTAAATTTTTAAAGATTATTGTGCAGTGATAGGACTTTGACCCTTGTCCGACCTAAGGACTATGATTTCGGCCATAAAACTCGAAATATCGATGATCTAGAAGCATACATTTTTTCTCATCCGAACGGATTATGTAAATTAAATTGTGAATCGGCGGAGTATAACCTAGAGGTTCGCGCGGCAGCTTCATTCTGGCGAGTTTCTACACGGCATACGACCCGCTCCACTTCGTCATCAACTTCGTAAGCCTGCTGTTCGCGCTGGTGCCGAAGCTGCCCTTTTTCCACAAGCGCCGACCCCGCGACGACGACTGAGCCTGCCTGCTGGAGGTGCAAACCACTGCTCTTCACGAGGTGGCGGTGCTCGCTTTTTGGTGGCGACGGCGGATTGGCGCCCATGTGACTGCTGAACCCCACACGCTGGTGAGAGTGAGCCACGTCACGTCACGCTGTACTGTATCGTGTCACGTCACGTCACCCTGTGTTACGGTGGTATTATGTTGTGTTGCGTTAGTCCTGGCCATGGGCTTATCGGTGCACTGGGCTCACTGGCTGTGTCCGGAGACCCTGTCAGAGAGTGTGTGGTCAGTATTGCTCCAGCGTCTCCCGTTAGCCTGCAGAGCTGTCTCTGGCTCCACGAGGAAGTGAATAATCAAAGTTTGCGGTATGGATTGTGGCTGGGTTGTCGAAAGCAGCTATGTGTACGCGGTACTTGCCGATGACAGCCTGGATCGCGGAAGTGACAGGACCTGCCGGGTTGGTTTTAAAGCACTTTATAATACGCTGTGGATGTCTCACTGTGTGAGCTGGACAATTAGGAGGTGAGGCGGTGTGGCTCTGTGGGTGAGAAGTGCACGAAATGCTACGACACCGGTCTTGATACGCCTGTGATTGTCCACAGCCATTTTGTCCGATCTGCAGTTTGGTGTTTGAAATGCTTGCATGCTGTTTATTATGTGAGGCTGACGGAGACCACCATTAATAAGCTGGAGGTTCGTTCGTGAAGGTAATGCCAGACCAGAGCGGTGCAGGGCAGGGTGCTTTAACGGGGCTGTCAATTAGTTTCGAACGCTGTGTATCTCAGTATTGTTGGAATTCCACGCGTAATTATAGCGAAACCGAGGGGTTTCGAAATTTGCGGACTTGAGCATTGGTGCCGTACAAAACTTTCCATATGTCCAGTAACATTCTGTGCAAAAAGTCATAATCGGGGCTCGGACCAAAGAAACCCCGTGGATAACGAACGAACCATTGAGTCCCGCCGTACCATCTCGAAAGGCAAGATTTACTTACGACCCAGGGACTTTTATTGGTCCGGACGCAGGTGTGTGGAAATGGATCATTCCGTCGCGGTAGACTGGCACTCCCCTTGGTCAACGACTGGACGTGTGTATCGTCAAATTGGCCGTTTATGATGGGGGGGGGAGAGCTCACGTATTTTCACACCGTGACCATGTTTCGATGGGCCGCCGGCTCGCGACGAGGTGTCTCCGATGTCTGTGGACACCCTGCTGGAAAACAGCGGCTCCGGTCTGGGGGCGAGTGTGTCGGGATGGATTTGTGCGTTTGCTGTGATACGGCGCCGTGGGGTCCCGCCGATGGGACCGGCTCTGCACGCGACGGAACCATGGTGTAGGTATAGACCAGACGTAGAGATACTGCTGGTGAGTGAAGGGCGGCCGAGCGGCGGGAACGTCAGTATTTGTATGCAAACCATGTTGGTTTCTTGCCCGAAATAAACTTTGACAGAAGTCCCGGTCTTTTATGTCAGTGTGTAAGCTTTTTGGAGGGAACTTTGCCATTTTGATACTAAATTGCATGCGCAAGTGCTCTATGCGAAAGCGCTCGTGTTGTTTCGGACGGGGTGAAGAGTGCTCTTGTGAAACTTCCTAAAGACTGCGCTTAAGCTGTGTGTTTACCATATTAAATTGGTCTCAACTTTTCAAGCTTTTCTGTTGTGATATGGGACGGGACTCTCAGTTGAATGCGTCCGGCGCACGTCTGAGACCGCCTCCACGCCCCGGGGTATCTCCTGCCTGAAGGGGTGAAAGCATACATGCCTTTCATATTGTGCCGAGGATCTACCCGAGCCCTTGCAGAAAGTACCACTTCAGCAGCATCTTTACAAGGAAGACCTGAGTAACGGAGACAGAAGAGTTGTGAATGGGATGGCCTGTGTAGGCGAGTCTCGTCACAGTTTTTGCCCTGCCGCTGCAGGCAGGCCTCTTATTTCAAGTAGTAATTCATCTGCCGCCACCGGTTTGTACGTAGGGAATCACAAGGGTCGTGCCCTCGGGAAGTAGGGGAAAGTGAGGTGAGATGAGCCGTAGGGCAGGTTCAGCCATCCCCTCCCATCCCAAGTTCTGTACCGTTAGGCTATATGATCCGTCAGGGGGGGTAGTGGACTAGCTATAAACACAACGCCCTATTTCAGCCAATTTAAGAATAAATTCGAAAATTTGGAACCAGCCAGTGTGGAGGGTAACTGCAGGCTAGAAAAGCTGCAGAGTAGACTATCAGTTATGTCGATCGAGGCCCATGGATATTTACTGGCAAAGATGTGTGTTGAGTGTAATGTGCTAGGTGTGGAGATAGTGTGTAGGAGCAAGCTTATTTCTACGTTTCTGACAAACAATAGTCGACCACAAAATAACTGATTAGAGGTTGTTCCAGAGAACACGGTGAGGAATGATGGTTTGGTGAAAATAACTACGGGATGGGAATAAGTAGGCAGTTCCTGTCTGCGCGTCTGCTAATGTGATCAACTCCACACTGATGCCGTTCAAACCATCTCGATGCGTTCAAATAAGTGTATTCATGGTAGACATGTTGTGCACTGTCGAGAATGACAACGGGACTTCATCTAGATATCACACGGAATGAGATCAATAAATATACTGGCATATTTTCGGCTGGCGCTCAGTGTCGACAATGCTCAGAATGTTGAAATGATGAGATGGATTCAACATAATACTTCTACCTATTTCGGTCCGATATCTGCTCTTGTATATTAGGTGTCTTCTCAGCGTCACCTGCCCGAAAACTGAACAGAAAAACGCCGACTTCGTCGATCATAGCACTCCGTGCAGCGCCCTGGTCCTGTAACTGCAGTTGTGTTTATTTTGTATAGATGTCGCTGGTGACACCGCGGGTGTTGAGCAGTCCGGAGCGCCAACATTTGTCCAGCTGAAAACACACAAACGGCGGTTAAGGTAAGATTTACGCTTGGCAAGCAGTGGTTGACATGGATTCGATTGTTTGTGGACATGCAACCAAGGGCGTCACCATTGGATTTTTACTGGTGGGATTTGTATTTTGAGTTGAATTCTTAACGTATTGTCTGTGTTTGAAAGAGCTTACGACCATGTACTTTATGAACGCTTACATTGATACACACGGTAAAAAGGCAAAGAACCTAAAATACCAACGTCAAGTCCCAAAATGTATGGAGGACGTCCCACTGATTCGCGAGCTGGGAGACGCTCCCTCCGCGCTTTCGGCGCCCATGCTTGTGACACTTTTCAGATCTGGAGCTATGGCTCACCATGCCACAGACAGAGGCGTCTTTATTCCTGCAGCCGTTTCTGTCAGTCACCCTGGCACAGAGCTTGCGTACGGTGACGCTTCCTCAGCTAGATGGCATTAACGCAACGACGCGGTTAGCACCGGCCGATTTCGGTCAGTTGGCCGGACTGCATTGGGCTCCGACCTCAGGTAGTCATGCTTTCAGCTGTGTTGAGAGAACTGTGCGATGGCCGCAAGCGTGCGCGATACTTCAACACTGGCGTAACAAGTTTCCTCTTCATTGAGCTTCACTGTGCTGCGCCAACGACCCGTTGTCGGACATTTTTAAGCCCTCACATTTTTTTATTTTATTTTTTTTTTTAATGGAGCTGCGGGGGTAATATTTGTCGAGTTTCGGGAACTGGCTCTGCCGAGAAGGTACCTTGCTCCGCAATGAGCCATGTAGATAGGCCGGGAAAGATGCAATGAATAGGTTTTTTGTTATTTTCTCTGGGTGGTACTTGTTTAGAATAATCCCAGAACGCTACATGAATCGACAATGCAGACAACTGACAAAAAGTTTCAGCTTTTGGTTGGTTAATATCGCCGTTCTTGGCGTGAATTTTTTATGTATTAAGTGCTCATTCCTTCGTCGATCTCAAGCTTAAGTATGAATTTTGCTCCTTAGAAAATAGGATGCCAAAACGCCCTATCTGTAAGCTACAGAAGTATGATATGTCTTTCCACGCAGATAAAATATTTTCCACGCTATGATGTAATTAGCTGATTGTATTACAAATTTAGCTTCTTTTGACCTGTAAAACAGCTTTGGCATTGGCAATGCAATGTAAAACTGGAAATGTCACGTTCTTAGGGGCTCATCGCGTGGCAGGTCCGTCCATTATCCTTTTAATTTTTAATTCTTTATGACACGTGCCTGCTGGTGCTCAGCGTTCGACCCCACGGGTGTTTTACTGGTTTTAAGTGTATCAATAGGAGTCCCATGAAACACAAAGGTATATAAATTATGCAGATGGTACTCCCACGAACCCGGGATGTATATTTGAGTAAGCCAATAAAGATATGCATGTTCGGGAAAATCCTTCTCAATCATAACTAATACAGCTTATCGTCCCCGCTGCAACGTTACAGAACATTTCAATTGTAACACAGATATTGTACACAAACACAGATATTGTTCAAAGTGCTGCTCGCACGGTACATTAGAAGGCTAGTTACGTGGTTCTAAACCAGAGTCCCGGCTACTTTAGTAGCTGAAGATCTTGCTATTTGGCTGCCATTTGGAGCTGTGTTTAGGAATATCGGGAACGACGGGGAGCTGCATAACAGAAATGTCCGAATCGTTTCTGAAATATCCCGATTTCTGGAAACATAGTCATCTATTAAATTCCTGCTGTCAATGAAGGGAAAAGGTCAGAAAGTCTCCCGTGATTTAAGCTTTGCCGTTTCTATGGCTGCGCCAACTTAACATTGGGTAAATCGTGTGCCCTAGAGTCACGATACAAAATGCCAACTTTTGTTTCGCGCCAACTCACCTATTTTACCGGCCGGCCTCGTTCATGATCTTGGGCAGGCCCAGCAGCGAGTTGATGAGTTCGGAGTTGCGTTTCTGTGACGTCACGGGCCCTGTGGGTCGGGTCAGCCGCAGAATCCGTCCTGCCATCTCAGCGATCATCTGCCGAACGCACTGCGTGTCACCGCGGCGCAGCCCCGCGTACCGCACTGCCCAGCGGCTCCGAGATTCAGTGCATAAATACCAGGTGTTGTGCTGGTTCGATCAATCTTCTGTTCATAATCAGTCTGCGGATGCGTTGGGTGAATTGATTACGGAAAGTATAAAAAGGAACAGGGAGAGAGGAAGATATTGGTATGGGATATCATTGCTGGAGGTACAAAGAGACTTAATTGGCATGAGAATTTCCCAGCAGAAAAGTGCCGATCAATTATAGAGAGAGAGAGAGAGAGAGCTCTCCCTTCCTTCTAAAGAAGGAAGAGAACGGACACTTGACCTGAAGTTTTGATATGTAGTATCCAATCTTTGTCTACAATTATATTTTCTTCTTGTTTTGTGTATTTGACGGGCGTCCGTATGTTCCCGAACATGGAAGTTGTTGAAATATTTCATATTGCAGTTGCCGCTGGCCAGCATCAGTATGGTTTGATTCACGGAACAGTTTTCGTGCGCAGTCTCAATTTTCTGCCGCGTTACCGGCTAATAAGCCGTATCTAGCGCAGAAATGGGATGAGATATGGATTGCCGCCCGGTAGCTCAGTTGGTAGAGCGTTGGGCCCGGCCCGCTGCTCAGAAGCATGCAGTGGCAGTGCATGCCCAGGCTTGGGATCGGTTCCCCGAGACGCTCCGGCGCTCAATAGTTTACCCGACGTACAGGTCGGCTGGCAACTGACGGGAGAGGGTGACCGAGCGGGCGGCCGTCCCTGTGCTTGTGGGACGTTAAACTTGGCTTCTAAATTAACCCTCCATTGAAGGAGTTGCTCGTTCGGGTGGTGGGTCGGCGTCTGTGACAAGTCCCTTGATGACTTAGTGAGACTGACTAGCAGCCTTACCAGGAACAACGAACAAAATTGAATAAAAGATAGCCACAGATGATGCATAAAACTGGGACTTGGCCGGCCCTGGCCGACTGCCTCCCTAGTTTTGGGAGCACTGACTAAGCACTGATGCTGTGTGGACATTTCCTTTCAGGATCGTCCATTTTTGTTGACAATGCTAAGAGGTTTGCCCCCAAAAAGCTGTCCCGCCTTTATTCATCTCTAATTCTGGGCCATATATGCACGTACTGGGCATGTTTGACTGAATCATTTTACAAATACGGAACTCCTATCAGTTCGTACAAACCGGTGTAGCCATCGGGGAGGGGGAGGGGGGCATTGGGTGAGCCATAACACTTTTTGGTCTGGTTCTTAAATAGCTACATACGAGTCCCTGCTAACCAATTTGGGTTGTCATACGATGGAGCCCCGCTTCAGTGCCGCAGCCCGTCGCCCCACCGGCACCGCCACGCAGTGAGAGTTCTTACCGTGGTCCACTGGGGCGCTGAAACGGGTCGGTTAGAATTCGCAGGAGGCTGCGCGGCTGGTTTCGACCAAGTTCAGCTCAAGCCATCGCTTGAAAATTACAGGAAATAAGAAAGTGCTAGTGAAGCCGTCGTTTTGCATTCAAATGTGCGCCACCTTCACGATCGACCGGGTACTCCACTGTCGCAAGCATTAGAGGTGCCCTCAAACGAATTTCAGTTCACTACCGGACTTCTTTTCTCCTAGGGAGAGTGGGGAGAACTGGGACATTAGACAAGCGGTAAGTTTAAAAAATTATATAAATTTAATTAAGCGTTTCTGGTAGATTGTATAAGCATCACATGGTGGAAGAAACATTTGGTTATGGCTCTATGTGTCTTTTTAGGGCGTAAACAGAGTAGAATTGTGAAAAATTAAGTTTTTGTAGAAGTCTATGGTTAGTGAGAACTGGGACAGCTGCAGGAGAACTGGGACAATGGGTGTTCAGAAGTGGGACACAAAGGGGAGAGGTGGGACTACTGAAGAATCATGTCTAAATCTTATAAAGTGTAGCATCTATATGACACCTTTTGAAAATAAACTGTAGAAGCTATAATTGATTGTCTGCGCGATATATTTGAAACATGTAGGTATTCTTTATTATACACACATTTGAAAAAAAAACTTTTTGTTGTTGCGGTGATGTATCGCACGGGACGTTGTTATATGGATCTGTTAATTCTCCAGGTTTGCATGTAGGATAGGGCAGCTACATAGTATATAGGTGTTGGCTAGGAGCAGATCCAGCAATTTCCCAAGGGAAGGCGAACCCGTACAGGGGCCCGGCCTCCTCGAAAGAAGCCCGAAATAGCTTTGGGGGCCCGATTGTGCAAATTATATTTTTTAAAATAAAAAATTACACATGAAGATGCATCGGCAAGCAAGAAAAACGTCAACCTCCGTTTTGGGGGTAAACAATTCCAAGAACTGTAGTAGCCCCAAAATTATGAACTGGCCCTAAAATCGCTGAGGTCCACTCATCATTGGACTGGATCTCCACAAATCCATGGACTGGGCAAATTTCGACTAGGATCATTGATCAGGACCATCTTAGCCCGCATACAATATTCTTGGCCTGCGTGAATTAAGATTTTAGGATACTATACCTACTACTCCCAACCCGGGCCCAAAGTTACAGCTACAAAGGGGCCAAGACCAAAGGGAACCCACAAGCAAGGCAGGGGCCGACAGTAGCCACAGAAGGCCCAGGTAGACCACGGGGAGGTATGAATGCTGGAAATAGGAGACTGCCTTCGGCCACAGTATGTCTGAGGCCACCGTGAGGGGGCCCCGTCGCGGACACATAGGTCCCAGTGAACCACAGGCGCTCCGGAAGCATTTTAGGAGGCCCAGATTGCCACAGGAGGTCTGGGTGAACCGCAGGGAGTCAGGCTGTGGTCACAAAGGGCCCGGTTGGATTACAGGGAGATTTCTCTGCAACGGCTGTGAATAGTGATCCGGCTTCGGTAGCAGTGGGCCCGGGATAACTCTGAGGGACCCGGTCGCAGACTCAGAGCTTCCAAGTGGACTGCAAGGGGCCTGGATGCATGTTAGGGTACCCGGATAGCCACATGAGGTCTAGGTCAACCGCAGGGAGCCCGGCTGTGGTCACAAATGACCCGGGGTGATTACAGGGGAATTCTCTGCAAAGGCTGAGAATAAGGGCCCGGCTTCGGTAGCAGTAGGTGCGGGATAATTCTGAGGGGTCCGGTCGCAGACTCAGAGGTTCCAAGTAGACTACAAGGGGCCTGGAGGCATGTTAGGGTGCTCGGATAGCCACATGAGGCCCGGGTTAATCGCACGGGCCCGGTTAGCCACAGGGAGTCCGGGTGAAATACAGGGGAATGCCCTGCAACGGGTTATAATATGGTCTCGGCTTCGATAGTGGGCCTGGGATAATTCTGAGGGGCCTGGTCGCAGACTCAGATGCTTTGAGTGGATTACAAGGGGCCCGACTACACTAAATTTGGGTGGCATTTGGAAGACAATTTGCGGGGCAGGGTAGAGCCGCCCCTCCTGCGGGGGGCGGCTGAAGTTGGGGGAATTTCTTTCCAGTGCTTAAGGTCGGTCCAAGGGGGAGGGGCGATCGTCCCATCGCCCCCCCCCACTTGGATTCGCCCCTGGGGCTTGCATGGATGAAATGTTGTTTTTATGGATAATTCCGCCATATTGAACTTATGGTCTTTATTCTGATCTCGATTTATAAACCACGAAAGAAGAAAAACAAGCTGACGACCAGAATCACTCTATAAAAATCCGACACAACCATATTTCCATCAAAGTACAAATATATAGGTACAATCAGTCAAAGTACAGTACAAGGAGAAGTGGAACAGCAAGGGGAGAAGTGGGACAACTTGTCCCAGTTCTCCCCGACCCCGCCATTTTTTCAGAATTGCGATGTCAGTAAAATTAAAACCACTTTCGTTATTCGAGGCTGGTACAGATCGATGGAGAATACGACAGCAGCTTTAGTGGACCAAAATAGACAATTTTTCGGTAACATATTTAGCAGAAAATCCACTCAAGAAAACGTAAAAAAATTAACTTTTTAAGAAACACTCACCTCCCGCTTCCAACACCCGCCGGAAAAGGAAGCTGTCTCCCTAGTGATGTGCAACGGCACGTATAGTGCGGGAATCAAAGAAAAATTATAAATTTGGCTTGCTCCTAGATTAAAAAATAGGCGTGTCCCACTTCTCCTGCGTCCCATGTCTCCCCCACTCTCCCCTACACACGCGGCATCTACGGAATCTGTTGTTTCTGCATTATCTGGAGGAGGGATTCGTCCCTGGAGATTGCATAGCTTTGTTTGGTTTTATTATTTTTATCAGGGCCAATTCCATCAGGCTCACTTACCCAATTATAGGGAGTATTGGCGTGTGTCTTCAAGGATCCTCTCCACTGGGTCAGATCGGACATGGAAGGCGGTTTCCCGCCGTGTTGATTAAACCCACGTTAATCCATGCTGTTCAATCTGAAGATGAGTAACGAAGCCACTAAGCCACCCGGCCAGACCTTACCAAAAACGCTTGGTTTTATATTACGTTTCCCTCAGAACTCATATTTTGCGAAGCAAAACTCTTCATGAGCGTATGTCTCTCATGCATTACCCTCACCTCTCTCCTACCCTCCCTCTACCCGCCTAACGGCCCCGCAGGCGATTCGGTGATAACTGGGGCCGAAAGGGACGGATTCTGCTCTTAGCACACCCTATGTCCACAAATGTTGAGTCAGGACAAATGAAAGCTTAACCAAGGGGGTTTTACGGTATGCTTTGTTTCCTGGCTTTCTCAGTTCGAATCCCATTATAAAATTGTTACATACCCTTCAAAGGGATCGTGGCACCTTGATCCAATTCCAGAATGGGGTAGCTTTAGGCGCGATATTTATTGAAAATGATTTATTTGTTCTTATTGCTGTTGAGAAATGGCTAATAAGTCTAATATTCCATTTCAGTCAAATTTCCTGTGCTAAATTTGAAAGTCTCCAAATTGGCGAGATGCCAAGTCGATGCGTGATCTGGAAATGTTCGAGCCATGACAAACATGTTGGTTTTGGTCATAAATGAATGCGATTAAAAATGATGTGTTTTTAGCTGTGAAACAGGCTGTTGTTAAGACCCAGAAGGACACTAATCAAATTGTGCACTTTTTCCGCATATTAAAACATTTCACGGTTGAAACTAGCAGATAAAGCAAGTCACGCGTTATAATCGTCAGTGCCAAGATCATGTTCAGCACGTAGATTTTGAAGCGGTATCAGCAAAAAATGTGCCCACGCAGTACGCGCAGCGGGCCTAGAGCGAGACATCACCTTACCAAGGTCAGCTCATACCTCGTGACCACCCGGGGAGGAGAGGGTCGATAGAGGGTAAATTATTGCCTTTTCCTCGAAAGGAAAGTTGTGTGAGAAATGCAATATCGATCCAGTTGGTTTCTCCGCGTGGTCTATCTCATGGCCACATCTCTGTTCGAATCCCATTATGAAGGTGTCACATCAAAAGGGAATGTGGCACCTTGGTCGAATCCTGGAATTTAGTGTAGTTAGGGGAACTTTTAGCCGAAAATCAGAGATGCGTCCATGATCTCTGAAAAATGCACAATAAGCTAAATATTTTTATTTTTACAATGTCCCTTTAGAGAAAAAAATAAATCTATACCTGGTGATGATGTCATGATCTGGCAACCACTACCATACTATTCAATACGCTTCAAGGGCTTCGATTGGCTGATACTCACTGTGACGTCAGCATATGTCGTCATACCAAAAGCCATTACAACTGTGGCCTGCTGCTAAGGGTACATGAGGGGTACATTTCAGGTAGGTTTCAGCTTTTTTCTACGGAAATATCGAGTTCCAAGACAAATGATATATTGAGTACCGGGTTTTCCGACTTGCTTTACAACTTGGCTATCTCAGTTAAAATCACGTTATGAAGGTGCCACGTTCCATTTAACTCCGGAAGTAAAAATCGCTGACAATGAGGTTCCCCGTGGACCAACGGGGGAGTAAGAGTAGCGCGCGACTTTGAAAAATATTCTGATATGCTTGGGATAGGGAACATGAATTTTTGTAGAGAGTCAGCGGCGAGTCTGACTTTCCACCAATCACATCAGACAATGCCAAGGAATGCAGACTGAGGTGTGTTTCTGCGCGTGCGCAGGTACTCGTACAACCCGCTCATAGTCTTTTCGCATGAACGCAGTCGCCTGTGGGGGTCTATTGAAGCGCGAGGAGGAAGGGTCGCTTGACTAACACCGGTTCTCAGCTAATGGCACCTGTTGGGATGGTCGGCGCAGATCTCCAGTACCGCCGGCTCTGGCTGACTGCGACTGGGGCGTGTAAATGAGTCGTCGTAAATGAGGGTCCGTGCGTCTTTGGCGATATATTCGCTGGAACCACCAGCTTGAAGCTTAATAGGAGTGTCCGATTTTTATCACGGGTTTTGAACTAAGATAACAGTTTTGCAGAGTGTCTCGAGAAACCACTATTGGTATATTTCAGTTCAGCCAAAACTTGCTATCCTCTATTTCTGCACACTTTAAAGTTCAAAATAAAAGACACTATGTCCGGAAGTAAAGTCATGAAGGAGTCTCTCCATCCGGCAGTGCTTGTCACGCAATAGACGTTTGCAGATGGCATGGCTTTTGCAACGTTACCTGCCGCAAACAGCCAGTTCAGTCGGCCGCAAACAGCCAGCTCAGTTGAAATTCGTAATTGCACGCCATGCTTAGGTACACCGAGGGTAGTTAGAAAAGGGACGATTTTGTTGTAATTGAAGGTTAAAACACAATGTTCTTTCTTTTATTTTTATATTTATTTTGTCAATTAATGGTCATTTCCAGAATTTCGACACAGTGGTTCACTCTTATTTATAGGTGTGGTGAAAATTGGCTGTTTTAAGCTAGGTTTTAGATGAGATAGGGATTCCAAGTAACTTAGTTGATTCATATAGAGATAGTCGTCTAAATATTAAATTTGACTATAACTTATCACTCGCGACAACACAGTTGAAACTGGTGCCGGGGCTGGTGGTACAGTGCTGACTCATGTGTTTGGTCCTACGGAAATGCAAAGTTATTCAACGTATCAGTCATCCTGTGCTGCACTGCTGTTGCACGCGGCAGATAACGAGTTGCACCACCTGACAAAAGACCCGCATCCGAACTCCCTCGTATATGTTCACGGGGCCCCGCGGTTCCCGCAAATGACGCGAGGCAGAGGACTGTTTATGCGCTGGTACCCCTCCCAATCACTCACACTGAGGATCCTGTGACGATCGTGTACAAGATGCTGTGTGTCTGCCAATACTGGGGCTGTTCTGTACCAAATGCGAACTAATGGTGGACGGAATTTTGCTGGAAACTGCCGTTTTTGTTCGGGGGAATGACGGTGAAAAACTCGATTGCATTCAGTTGGCTTAAGCTCTTAAGTGTTAAGCTGCACTAAGCTACTATGTAAGCACTCTTGAAAGACCAGCTTAATACATTCAAAAGACTGGGAAGCGGCGCATGCGTTCCATGATAGAAAACTAATGTGGTAACATCGTACCCGCTGCCGTAGTGGCACCCCACTCCCGTGCACACAGTCGTAAGAAGCCCTCATGTTTCCAATTTCGTCGTAAAGAAGGCATTTCTTAGCTTAACCCTCCTGAGATGCAAATATGCAGTACGAACCAAGAAGAGGCAGCTGTCCTCAAAGTAAGCCAAGTCACTAATCTGTGCGTTGCGGTAGGGGAGCGTTCAAATACACCTGGTTCAGGTCCCACTAGTGCCGGAAATGAGAGCGAGTGCTGCTGACGATATGTCCACGGTGATCCTACCAACAGGCTGCGGCATTGCGACAGAGGCAGGCAGCCGGAGATTCGGATATCGCAGTTCCACACTTGACATGAATTAGAAGTTGACAGCATCAGGCCCTTTAGAGCTGCATTGAGAGACACCCGAATGACGGCACGGTTAGGCGATGTTATAGGCATGAAGCTGTGAAAGTGTGCTGTTTTTATGGCTGCGGGTGCTGTGCTAGAGTGGTAATTTCTGTCCTGCTTAGTTTCTTACATTTTTCTTATTTCAGGATCATGTGTTGAAGAGCCATTTGACAGGTTAACGATAAAGGTACACACTGACAAATTGGATATTAAATATATTAAAACAAATCAAACATACGGACGCGTTTCGATACTTCCTCAGCGTATGTTTGGAAGAGAAGACCTGTCTGTCGACAAATATGTCTGGTAAACACAAATGGTGTTTGGCTGACTGACTGTAAACATTTGTCGACAAACAGGTCTACTCTTTCAAACATACGCTGAGGAAGTATCAAAACGCGTCCGTATGTTTGATTTGTTTTGATATATTTAATATCCAATTTGTCAGTCTGTACCTTTATCGTTACGATCATGTGTACTTAAGTTCTTCATGTTTTAAATTCGGACGTGTGTTTGAAAATTCACACGGAAGTGGGTCCATGCCATAACACACCGGCACCTGTATCTGTGGCTAAATACTGTCCTCTGTAAACAATGATACCATTCAACTAGCATGGATCCACATCAAACACCCGCCACGTCGCAAAATATCTGAGCATGTGTTCGGGTCTTAAATCCAAAATTGTCCCAGTACCCAGTGTCTCGGCAGTGTTGGTCTCACACCTGGCTGAACCTGTCAGGATTTATGCCGGCTGAAGGTACAAAAGTACACGAGGAGATAGTCACCAACAAATATTAGCAGATTTGATCGTTGGATTGAGCCAATTGTGAATGGGTCTTTAGCCCTATGTTCGAGACCCATTGTGGTGATGAAAAAACTGGGCCAAAACTGGCGTTTGAACGGAGGTGTGTGCATAATTTTTTTGTAAATGCCCTCAGCCTTACGCAAAACCTAAGGTCGAATCCAAAACGGCAGTAACTAAGGCAAGCTACTGGTGTTAATTCAAAATGAGGATCTATAATCTGTAAAATATCCCATATCTATTGGATGTAGGATATCCTCCCAATGCACTTCCCTGCATTTGGAGGATCTCGAGAATCCGCGCAAATTATGAGAGAGCGCAAAGCCTGCCTCCTGACATCTTAACCGCCATGCTAACGCGTTTTCTGGTGCCTTGTGCGTTTTCTGGTGCCTTGACGAAGGCTATAAGCGTACTTAAACCAGATTTTATGCAAATTTCTAGCGAAGTGTTTAACATTTTCAAGGTTGACCGGAGGAAGCTTAAAAGGTTCAAGGCGCTGCGGTGTCTGACTGACTGTGGGCTTAAATGGTTACATTGAACTCTGGGGGCTATAATTTTCTTAACATTAGTGGATCGCTAAGTTCTACCACTAGAAAATGAACTGAAATTTTCACGGAAGCTGGATAAGCTGTAAGCTCTATTCTTATCGGGAATGTAATCAAATGGTAATTGTGCTGCTTCATTTGACAACGAAAAAAACCTTGTTTTTATATAAATTTTGTTCAAGTTGTTCCTGGTAAGGCTGCTGGAGGGAGTCTCACTAAAGTCAAAGGGACTTGTCACGGAGACCGACCCCACCACCCGAACGAGCAACTCCTCAATGGAGGGTTAATTTAGAAGCCAAAGTTTAACGTCCCACAAAGCACAGGACGGCCGCCCCGCTCAGGTCACCCTCTCACCAGTCAGTTGCCAGCCGACCTGTACGTCGGGTAAACTATTGAGCGCCGGAGCGTCTCAGGGAACCGATCCCAAGCCTGGGCATGATGCCTGCCACTGCATGCTTCGAGCAGCGGGCCGGAGCCCAACGCTCACCAACTGAGCTACCGGGGCGGCAGGCTGTTTCGCGTAAGTCTTATAGCAACCTGTTTGACATTTACTGTACTGAAGTGTGACGAAATTAGGCATCTGATACTGACATACTTCATGCGTCAGAACAGACGAATGACGGCATTTTCCATTCAATGTTTACCCAGTTTTAAGGAACATTTGACATATTTCATACATGCACATACGTAATTGGTGGGGCTGCCCGTGCGGGTACAATGCTTTAATGGGAACACTGAAGTAAAAGTTCAAAGCACGCCAAATTAAACTAACAACATTCTGGTTTCTCGTTCATTACATTTGTGTCTTAATAGTGCTAAAATGAGAGAGAACTCCCAAGGCAGGAAAGATGACTTATGCACTTGTTGGCTTGATAAAATCCTCCAATTTCTTATGTTCCCATCCCATCAGAAATTAATGAGTGTTGTCGGGGCAATAATCTGGCACTAACAAAGTTATATTCAATGTTCGGCTATTATCTACGAGGGGAAATCCTGGCTTTGTGCTAGTTAATTAATCCAATTTAAGCCAGGTCCCAGATTAAGCTATCGCTGAATCTGGGCTTCTTAATGTAAGCAACTACGGTCCTGACCTGAAAAATCATTTAAATATTGGTCCTATACACCAGTCGTCATGTGGGATTACTTGTTAAAACAATTGTCCCATTTTAAATGCTACTGAATTGTTTCACAATTTTCAGACTCTGCTGCATCCTTTTGCGGGAATGTGTCACTGTTTGAGCAGGGGCGGCGGTTTTTTTGGGGGAACCATTCTGCCTCTCATCCTGGGGGTGGGAGCGATATTGTTTTGCTCCAGACCTAGTACTATAAACACCTTTTCAGTGCTCACAGACCTAGTATGTACCTCACCAAGTGCATGATCGCTCCGGGGGAGTGAAGATTTTTGCTTACAGACCTATTAAACACCTTTTCACAAATTTATCCGGCGTTTGGGGGCAAGATAGTTGGCCCCTCCAGCCTGGGGGCCATGGCGGAATGACCCCTGCGTCCGCACTTGAGTAAGATTGTTGGCCTAAGACCTAGAATGTCAGTTGGACGCGTGTGTTTTAATGTGCAACTTTTTTATAATAATTCAATCTAAAGAAGGTCACAATAGAGAATTATCAATTATAAATGTTATTTGGTATCTAAGTCTTTTCTGAGATCCCGACACATGTAGTTTTATCGAAATTGTGTTCTGAACAAGGCATGGATGGCGGGGTATCGACCTCGTCTGTGGCTTCTTCATCAACCTTTCAATCCAGTCATTAACAATGGAAGTCAGTGTCTAACCACAAGACTATTTCTGGAAAAGGAAATAGGATATCAATTTTTCACACTGATCGTTTGGTGCAATGGTCGGATTGGGATGTCCAAGATTTTAAAAAGAGAGGCTTGGAGTGACGCCTCTGATTGGGGTCCCGGCCCACTTAGAAAACTGCTGAGACTGACCGGCAACAAACTGGGATGGCGGCACTGGTATACCACCATGTCATCAGAGGCTTGGAATGTGTAATCTCTAACCAGATTGGGTCTCTGGAACGGCTCGCAGTGATTTTAGTCCCCAGGACGCAACAGGGCTAAAATTGTTTCGTCGCCATGAATTTGTATGCATTCTTTAGACAATTCTGACGCCGTTAACCCTCGTCCTTACGGGGGTTGTCGCATCCCCTCTTAGTTTGTTCGGGGATAGTAAAAACGTCCTTCAGGTTAATTAATCATTTAAAATTGAAACTTTGCAGCATATGGACATGCATTGCGTGTGTTTTGCAAGAAAGCCTGTAGTTTTTAAGGTCACTGCTTTATGACCTCAGAACTGGAAGCGTGTTGGGGTCATTTGGATGCCAGGACACGTTTCCACGCGAACGCTGGAATCTCTCACTGTTCTCCTCTGTTCCCGTCATGACAGGGCTCCGATTATTATTTGCTGTTGACCTTCCAAGGCCACCTTTAAAAATTTGGCATTTGATGACCTTCGCTGACCTGTGTTTACCTTGTGTGATCTCTGCAACAGCGCATATGATAAAGACTAGCTTTTTATGCAACCAGATTTCGGGTGCGAACAATTTTAATGTTGTTTTTAGTGTTGAATTCGAGTTCAACGTCCAAGACCATAAAATAAACATATTTGGATTTTTTAACTTACCCGTCCATGACCTTTGACAATTGACCCCATCTCCTGCGTTACCTAGGTGGGTGACATAGGTTCATAATGTATCAATCAAAGTGCAAATGTCTCCTGGTCACTTTCATGACTATATCGATGTGTTACTGATGTCCAAAAGCCAGGTCGATAGCGGCCGGAGTACGGAAATGGCAATGAAAGCAAAAATTCAGGCATTTGACCTGACCTGAAAGGTGACCTGATAAACTGAGGGCGTACAAATATGCACCAATTGTGAGCTCTCATGACGAGCAACACGCAGGTTTTTACCGCGAAGCTCTTTATCAATTAGGGGCCAGTCGTGATAGGGGTCGAATCACCCCTCTCCCTGTAAGGGCGAAGGTGTCGAAAACAAGAATAAATGTGAGGGTTAATGTTCTGTATAGTACCTATTATTTTGTAATATTTCTGGGACAGTACAGGCCGAGACCACAAACAATATTATTTTTCCCCTAAGTAGACCATCATATATACGGAAAAGGTGTCTCCCAAAGAAAAAGAGGTGGCTTTCATGCACCGTTCCGTGCTAAACTCCTTGACAACTGTCCATGTCAATCGTATAAATATTGACTGGCTGTCACAAACCCAAGATGTTCTTGGTCCAGCTCATTATAAGGATGTGATTTAAACTACGTCATCTCTCTGTGGTGCTGTAGTGACAGCACACTCCATAAAAGAGAGGGGCGCTTGGGCGCACCGGAATTGCTCTGCGGAGATGCCTTCACATTCTGCAGACAATAGCTCCAGAACGAGGATATCAAACACTGTGTTGTTGAAGAAATAGCTGAAAAACTAGAGTGCTGACTACCACATCATAAGATTACCATAATACATAGAACTATTCTCTATAGGTATCAATAAGGTTCATCCTTCTCAGAGCTCCTAAATTTGCTCAAATATAAAGAATCGAAAGATAGATGTATTAAAAATTGTTGATAAATACCTGCATTAATTTAGCTGCCAAGCTGATTAATATGTTTTTATTGATAGATGATTTTCACTGATGGCCGAACGATCGCTACCTGACTGGGTGTGAAAACAAGTATGTCAGGGAAAATTCTCAGCTCCGGCATTATATAACCTGGGACAACTGATGTGCCCTCAAATCCCAACACTACTGAAAATGCAAGCATGGCGAGTAATTTTTGGAGACAGGTCTTTGAAATAAAAGTTTTTTTGTTGTATAAAAGTTGTAAAATAAAAGTTTTAAAGTTGTTTGTTGTAAAGACACTGTGGCTATGACATTTCAGCGCAGGTCCGAACTAACACAGTATAGAAGCTGCATATTTAGCACGCACTGACAAGGTCTATAACACCTCTAGCGATAGAAATATAATAGTGACAATAAGGCTTGATTACTCTGGCATATCACTCACGCGAGAGTAATTACTCTGGCAATAGGTATAATGTAATGACAATAGAGAGAGGCTTGATGAGTTATAGTACTACATTAGTCTAGAAATCTTTGCAAAAAAACTTAAATGTTTGATCAAACCATGAATAATATCAAGGCCAATGTGATGTGGATCCAGATAGAAAATTAAAGCTTTCTTTGCCTTACGAATTTAAGCCGTACGCTGTATCTGGTGTCATTAAGTGCTGGTGGATGATTAGGGACCTGATGTAGCAGAAGCTCTGCTGTGGACCCACTTGTGTTTTCCCCACCATCGCCACAAGCCCACCCGCCGTTGTAAATTTCCATCAAGGACTGAGAGACATCGTTATGGACACTGCAGCCCACTCAAAACCACTCAAACCTCAGTGATTCAACGGAATTTCAAATCAATGATTGTGCGGATTATTGCTTGCCAATATGTTCGCTGTAGCCGCGACCGTTGATCCCTATATTGTGGTTTCCTTTTTACCCCGTCATTATCCGTTCAACGGATGCACGGCTAATTCATGCGGCGGAACCTTTTGCTGTGCAGCGGCCATAGGCCGGGGTTGCAGCTTCGGCGATCGCGCGGGTCGCCGCACACTAACACTCCGGGGGTCACCGAACGACGCAACTGAGGCGTATCTGACGCAGCGGCATTCCTGGCGTCGGAGCGTCGTCAGCGGCGCGCGTGGCACCGGCGCGCCGGACCGGTTCCAGCCACCGATCGCTCCTCATCGGGCGCCTATCATCCAGCCACCGGTTCCCGTCGCTGACGACGTAACGATGGCACAGCTGGCTGGATGAGTGGCGCCGGTCAAAGTTCGCCCCGCGCTTCCGATGTGGAGGTGGTATGATCATACGGACAGACGTTTTTTAACTTGGCTGGACTGATGTGCATGTTGATTTGGTGTGCTAGATGCAAATGTGATCATTTGCATTTGTCATCTTGACATGCAGAGTCGGGGACAAAGTGGAGATAGCTTAAGCTTAAGTGTTCAATTCTGTGGAAGATTTTCGTTGGATAATATAATAAAGTGGAAAAGTGAGGCAAAGTAGTGGGAAATGCGGCTGAAACGGAAGCCGTCAGGCAGCCTGACGTTTGAACTTGCCACACCGCACAGACCTGACCTGCGCATTTGCTGACCAAACTGCGTCACACGAGCAGAAACGGGTGTTCTCCACCAGTCGGCGAACCTGCCCAATCAGCAAAAACGCACCTCGCAGACGGAGAATCGCCACAGAATTCTGGAGCGATGACGAAGTTAGATTGGAGGAGGTGATAAAGACAAAGACAGCGGGCAAACGACTGTGGCCGCCACCAGGTTGCGTAAGATCGCCGACGCACGAGCTTCCGCCCGCACCGCGCCTTGATCTTATCTTCTTTTAGGTGTGCCTCTTGGGAGGTGAAATTACCACAGACAGACTACAGCTTTTGACAGAATGTACGTACATGTACCTCTAGATAATTTCTGAGTGGTCAATTAGCAACAGAAAAATAAGCCGGAACCGTAGATAACAGAAGTACTGTTGAAGTGCTGACTGAACTAAAACATTTGAAACCTGGTAAGCCAGAAAACTTCACTGAGCGATACAGTTGAGCGTTGTTCTAATATGTGAAAGTGAAGTTTGCATCAATTTTTTTATCAAATAGGTATCGTATGTTTTTGAGAGGTCTCCGCGCTTAAGTTCGTATGAAATGACAATATTACAATTATGTTCTCCATGAGAGCTTGATTGATTGATTGATTGATTATTTAAGCTTAATGGCGCGCCAACCATCGTCATATAGCGCCTACATAGTATAAGGCCAAGGACTTTAGTAATCTCTTCCCCAAGAAATGAACATAGTCTGTTCCAAGTGGTCCAGTCTTCAGTAAAATAAGCACTCAGGTAAAAGGAAATCCCTCACATTCCCGTCATCATCACCATCGTCGGGCGAACATACCGTCAAATAGATTAAACAGCCAAATGTCAGCACTCGGTAAGCTGTAAGCTCAGTCAGTAAGCTGCACGGGGTCTTCCCTTGTGCAGAGCAATTACCGTGGATCATATATAACCGTGAAATGTATGACCCTTAGGAATTCAAGGATCTGGCTGATCATATCAGCATTCCTGCCAATCAAATCAATCAGCGCCAGTTCTTGCTCTCGAGGGCCAAAGTACCTGTCTCTTTCTAAGTCGTAATCAGGGCACGACGCCAGTACGTGGCGGACTGAGAGCGGTTCTGGGCAGCGTCGGCAGAGTGGCCTCGTCTCCCCGCAAAGAAGGGCGCACCAGTTAATGCAGTTATAATAAAGGTCATATAATGAAAGACCTAGACTAATGTATTGAAGCCAGGGTACCATTTTGGATGGTAAAACCTTTAAGGTGGGCAAAAAAACTTGCAGGGGCACCTATACTGGTATCCTGCAGGATCGTTAAAAGCCACCCAATTAGTGTGGAAGTGTTAGTAATACATGATGATTACATGATGATGATGATCGTATGTCCGCCCAACCCCATGGGGGTGGGCGGGGAAGGATATTTTAGGGGGTACCATCAACTTTTCAGGAGGGCACCAGGGGTCGTTAGGGGGAGAAACTGTTACCCTTGCCCGTCCTCCTAGATCCGCCTATGCTCGAAGCGTGGTAAGAATCCGCTACTGAATCCGTGTGGTACCAAGGAGAGTGTTTAATCACAGAGGATGATGATATCCTCTGTAAATGACCATGTTCCAACTGGGAATGACATATAGCGTGACCAGCAATCTGCTTGTTGGACAGGGTTTTCGGGATCAAAATAAAGCTTGTGCAAGAGACTTACAAGTGTGACATTTAAACGTCTTCTAGCCCGGAAGTAAGGTTACAACCTGAGTCGCTATGCCGTGCCACTGTTTGTGTTACCAAACACTGGTTAAAATCGTGCTGGCACGTTTTACAACACGATAACTAAACGTAGCTAACAGTGTCGTGGCGTAATGATTTACTTGACCAAGCAAGCATCGAATGTACTACTGGCATGTGTAGGACTTGCTGTGCTATGATAGCAGATGCCATGTTTGTTTATTGCGCAATATGTTCTACATACATTGTAACCCCAGGGAGGGGACTGGACCGCTCGGCAGTAACCCCGACACCCCAGTCAAGCTGAAAGAACAGCGTGAGTTGGCCCGGGGCGTATCAGAACATCCGCGACCCGGCAATCCACTGGGCAAAGTGTGAATGTGCCTGAGTGACCCGGAAATCCGCTTGCAAACTGTGAGTGTGCCTGAGTGACCCTATAATCCACAGGGCAAAGAGAGGACGAGTACTGTGTGTATGTATGTACACACATAAACACAGTACTCAGTCCTAGGGGTCACTCAGGCACACTCCAGTAGCAAGCGATTTCCAGGTCACTCAGCTACACACATACATACAGGGGTAGATCCAGACCGACAGTTGGGGTGGGGTACTGGGTACAACATCGAAAAAATGTTTTTAATGAAAATCGGCCAAAAATTGGGGGTATTTGGACGGCAATATCTTGGTTTGCCCGCCCCGGATTTGCCAGTGCATACATACCCAGAGACCAATCCGGTAATTGAATGCATTAAGTTTAACTGGTTGTGTGGCATGTACCCTATGCCCACTGGTTGCCGAAATGTTCAAGAAGTGAAGGATAGGTCAAAGGAATGCATGAATGTCAAATATGGCATTTTAGCCACATCAGGAGTTGTGATGCTCCCGCCGGACTCCTTCGGAATGCTTTGGGTAAAGGAGACCGGGGCAAAACGGACTTTGGGGCAAAACGGATTTGAGCTATTTCGGTATGTTGCTGGTGTTTCTATCCAGATTTTAGAAGATTAACTACTGCTTTAGACAAAGAACGTCAGAATATAGCGTGTATATCGCCAGTTAGCGACATCATTTCGACGCGGGCTGGCTGGAGAGGATTTCCTGGAAGTATTACGATATTTACAAGTTTTAAATCTTCGTTTTTAGCGACAAATTGAGTTCAGTTCTGATGGTGATATGTCTAAATAAGTGACAGTATAGTCTTAGGGTAAGGGTAATTTCAAATCTCAAAGCCTGCTATTTTTTCCGACACGTAAAAACTTGAATCGGAGTAGCAGTGGGGCAAAACGGAAGGGGCAAAATGGACCAATGATGTAAAATGGTCTGATGGTCCCGTTTACCCCAATCACTTAGGGTAATTTGCTATGTAGTTTGTTATCGTGGTAAGGTCAAAGAAACAGCGAGAAAAGAAGGCAGGGACGGGTCCAGGATGTTGGGGCAGTCTTGTGCCAAAATGAAAGCAGGTTAAAATTTAACTGAGTTATAAGATGTTGACGCTTTAACGAAAACATGATATTTTTCGCCATATTCCCCAGGCTGTCAGGGATGTGGATTTCTATATTTTTGGCGGTACTCGGGCAAAGTCCAGTGACAGCAGGTCATACTGTCTATTTTGCCCCTTCCTGAAAACCATTATGCCCCAGGGTTGGGGAAAAACGGACAAAAAACATTAGCTGATATATTTTACTGTCATGTTTTCCAAATTAATTTTTCAAGTTGATACTCTTACATTAGAGATACAATTTATTAGGCTACATCAGGGTGTATAGCTAAAAATTATCGGCCCGTTATTGACCTTGCTATGCTAGAAAAACACTTAGGGTGTCCATTTTGCCCCGGCTTCCCTACACCAGCCTAGACGACACCTAATACGACATATAAGGCTTTGGACGACACTACCATACTCAAAACCAGGCTGCACGTTCGCGTTGTATGTTGGCAGAAATGTTTTTGTATTGAACTTGATGATCGCAGGCCGGTTTAAGAATATAGAATTAGCAGAATTAATTATTTATTTGCCTACCGTGTTATTCCGAAAACGAACGAAAAATTCAATTTAGAATCCGTAATAATTACTTCTTAAGTTATTTATTTGGGCTATACGACGCTCCAATCTGCTAAGGCTATATAACGCCCATTTTAGTAATAATTCCAAACGAGCGGGTGTATTCTACCGACCGGAGTATTTTCGATCCAGTGCGTTGTTTGAACCGGTGTCCGCCTGAGGATCAGCGTGATTTCCTTGCAGTTGGACGGGGTAATTTCTAGACTCCACCCAACAGACCACTGATGCATGCCTTTCAGGTACCTTCTGTAACTGCAATTCGTCAGATGGCTGCTTCTGTTGAATAAGTTTAGCATCATCCGTGTACAGAAGACGCCTAGACTCGCTTTCGCCTGGAAGATCATTATGAAAAGTGCAAAACAGAATTTAAAGAGCCTTCCGGGTCCTATGACCTGTCTTTCCCACTCAGAGGTTTTGCCATTAAGAACGACCCTCTGGCGGCGGTCGGAGAGATACGAGACGAACCAGTTTAGGGCTGAGTCTTTCAGGTGATTGGAATTTCGGAGCCAGTAGATGAGCAATGTGTGATCAAAACTCTCAAAAGTGACCGATAAATCATCTATATCATATGTCGGCGTCAGCAGCCAAGCCACTCACTGGTCCTCAAAACCGCCCTAATCGGCTCATCCCTTGACACCTGTGGAGCGGCGGGGCCTGGCGACGATAATCTGCAGCAGGACCGAGACCCGTCCAGAGCGGTAGCTTTTTACCCAGAACACAGGCAGCGGACGACCTGAGCTCCTGAGGTCGATGGCTCTCCCCCGACCAGCTAGCTTTCCGCCCGACAGGTAAACGCATCCAATCGAACCAGCCTAATCGCGTCCGAACGCTGACCGCTTTAGCTCTGAATGGAACGGAATTAGAGCGGCGGTTTTTTTTAGCTACAGCTGCAGAAGAGTCTGCCTCGGTGCTTGATGGTGTGTTTGGGAACACAGAAGCAAAGGCATCATCATATTGATGGATAAACAAAACAATATAGGGAAAGTGTACTGGTGCATAGCTTCCCATTTTTAGCTAATATAGCCAGGTGATAAATCGCCGAAAAAAACGTTATAACATTTTAATCGCCTTAGAACTCACCATTTACGGATCAGAGGGATGTACTCCGTGTATTCCGTCCCCAACTACCCCACGCGGACGGCAGTTACCAGCAAACAGCCGGGCTAGCCTGGTAGGAGCTAAGGAGAGAGGCATGGGAGCAGTGCCTAAAATAAAAAGTACGCCCACGGAGGGCTGCTGCTCCTTTAAATGGGAGTTGCCGGACAAAAGATATGCCACCAGGGGCTTCTCAGTATGCTCTAAGTGCCCGATATCTCATTTCAAAGCCCACGAAGGTGCCATATTCCATTTAAGATTCCTTTCAGCCACAGTCATAAACAGCTGTTATATTCCAACCTGCCAAGTTTGCACAGTGGACCAGTCTAAACTTGCTAAGCTCTGCTGTACTTGAATAGGCATAGTGTTTTCCAGCATTTTCCTAGCCGGTCACTGATTTCAAAACATTTACTTTCTGCACAAAACAGATGTAAGTAACCTAATTGTCTTAAAAAACTGTTTGAACCAATAACTGGCGTTTGTGCTTTTGAATATATATAGTTGCCTAAGAAATTGACTATCCGTATGTTAGCGCCGGTTTGTACACGCATGCATGTTTTGACCCCTTGCCCGGACAGTGACCTGACGGGGTTCGAAGGTCGCCATTCAACCGTGGTTCTACAGTGTGATTAGATTATTCTTCGCCGCGGGAGCATTTTGTTGTCAGAACTGATCATGGCCATGGCACGCTCTGAGAGCGTTCCTGCCCAAGGAGCCAAGATATGGAAATATACAACGTTTCACGTCTCCCGTGACCCAGAAGGAAATGACTGCTATCTGCTAATTTCAGGGATACCAGGCTAGAAAAAGAGCGATTGACCCATCCGCTAGAACAGTTTTGGAACGGTACACAGCAAAACTACCTGGTCGAGACATTGAAAAACGTGATTGGACTTCCCAGCGCTCCTCCTTTTCAGCGGCTGCATTTTTGCAAGTGGTTGGGTTTGTCATCGCCGAGTCGACTGCCTCGTTAATTGTCATGCTCTGAAGTGAGGGAACACTACTTTTTAGCCCAATAATCGGATTAAGTTGCTGCAAATCGACAATCCCACATTTCCGGCATGTTAAGCTGTAGCTGTGCGGGTCGTAAAGCTTAAGCAATGCAGTTTGTACGGATCAGACGACAGGTGGTCTATTTTTAAAAAAACGAAATAAGGAATTGTAAATTGGGTACCCTGATTACTGTAAACATATACGCGAAGCAGCTTACGAAAAGCGCCGGGGGGACAGTGACTCCTCAACCTTACGCTGACAGGAGATCGCCTGTTCAAAAACCAGAAACTTCTCGGACTTGGCGTGATATGGTTTCTGTTGCCGCACGTTGATAAATTGTACTTCAATGAATCGATTATATTTTAACGTCGCTGTGTGTGTCTTCTCATGCCTCCTAGCGAGCAGAGTGGCCACTCGGTACCGAAAATCGACGATTTGCAATGAAAATGAAAATGATAAAATGTACATACACAATTTGCCCGAAATAGCAGAAGTTGCATCATCACGGTTTAACATTCACACTTCTTGCTGGTTTTCTCCGCTTCGACCATACATTGGGGGTTGTTGCGACTCCCCTTCTCCCCCATCCCTTCGTGATTGGACCCTAATTGACGTAGAGCTTTGCGGTAAAAACCAGCGCGTTGCCGCCCCTATTTGCCCAGGTCATCAGGTCATGCTTCCAGGTCAGGTTAAATACCTGATTTTTACCTTTCAGGTTTAAATTCCGGCATTCTATAGGCCACAAAAAACACACCACCAAAAAACGCAACAGATATTAGTGTTACGCAGAGCAGAGACCAAGACCACAACAAAACCCACATCTGCAGCCTTGGCTGTGACCATATTTACCTGGTTTAGCATTTTCAATGGTGACACACTGAACACTATTATGGCCCTGGATAGTGATGAGGAGATATTTGTGCTTTGATTCATATCTTATACATTTATGTGACCCATCTAGGTAAGAAGTGAGATGGAATAAAAGATATAAAAGGTCCCTGACAGGTTAAGTTGAAAGTTACCCAGTATTGCCGAGTTTTCACTTCTCCGGGAAATGTTTTGGGACGCTAACTTCAAATTCAGCGCTAAAAACAATATTTAATGTCCTTGCCTTCATAATCTGGTTATAGCGAAGAGGTTGGTCACTATTATACGGGTAATTGCAGAGGTCAAGAAGTCAAAATATGTTAAAGGTAGTCCTGGAGGGTCAGTAGGAAATACTCAGGGTCAATTCATGAAGAGGGACAGAGAGCAATGGTGAGAGATTCCAGCATTCGCGTGAAAATGTGAGGTGGCGTTTTAAGGAACCCAACATGATTCCGGTTCTGTGGTTATTGCTTAGTAACCTTAAAAGCTAAATACATTTATCATTTTCAAAATACGCCTCATGAATGCCCCATAGGGTACTCAGAGTTTAAAGATGGTAACCAGAACGACATTTTTGCAATCCTCTCAAAATCTGGGGGGGCGTTGCAACAGACTTCATAAGGGCTGGGGCTAAGACAAAAAAAACTCCACAATGAATCACTTTGGATCCACGCTTCATACCCGTTAAAGGTCAAATGAGCAGGTGGACGGTGAAAGGACGTAATTTAGCCAAGGCGTAGTCGCATTCACCATCGGTGGACCTCGTCTCACATGTTCTATTCACTAGAACAATTGAGTGATATTCCGGGAACCCCCGGAGCTCCTGTGGTACTGAGATGAAAATTAGAGGAATTTGTTTAACCCTATCCCTTCTGCAGGCCAGGCCAGCTGGCGGCCTTCGACCGGCAAGCCCTGCAAAATCCCCTCCCCCTATATCTCAGCCTTCAGAAAAAGCTAAAAGTTGTGAGACATTGAAAAGCTCTAGATGGGAACAGTACGATTTATCCAATCATCTGTTTGCTATAATCATTATCGAGGTCACTTGACATCAAATCGTACACAAGAGTGACAAGAGGTGGTAGATTTAGGATTTCATCAGGGTAGTGTAGAGGAGGCGGGTGCCATTTGTTCAATATAAGCGTCGTCTTCACATGGGAAATTTATGTCGTTTTAGGGGTCGACTGTTTCCAAAGTATGGCCGGAGAAGCAGCGAATGCAATACAGCCCACCTGGTCCAACTGCAGTCTGCCGCTGACAATTGCAGGACCCCTTCAATGAAGACGCCGGGGAACAGGCCGCCTCCCGCTGGCCATCTTCAGACGCCAAATTAAAGGACTGATTATGTGGGCTGAAGTGCGCGGCAAACTTAAGGCTCAATATCATAAAAATTGTAAGTATTTCACGACGTTTAGCTGTTCGTTTTGGACGCCGTCGGTGCCCTATGCATTCAGGGGGGAGAAGCCACAGCAGACCGAAGGGAAGGTGCTGACCACCCTTTTCATTCTCCCCTTTGATTCATCCCTGGAAATAAAATATCAGCCAACTTTAAGTACAAGTAAAAACATGCTGACGTCTAAGTAAGAGTTATACGCAAATCTCTTCCAAAATTACTGACTAGAACCAATCAAGAATGGAAACTTACATACCTATAACAGAAACGTGACCTCAGATGACCTCTCAAACGTCACCGATCGAAGCGTTTGACCAGATTTTCACGAGTGACCCAAATGCATAGAGTGCCTCTCATTAGAAGTTGATACGTTCCGAGTTTACTGCAATTGTCACACATTGTCTACCGGTTTGAATTTTCCTCATGCATGTCCGACGGGACAGTCGTAAAACTAACTTAGAACTGCATTACAACACACTGCTGGGATCGCATGCAGTCTGACCGATAAGTTTCTTGTGCAGGAGGGGGTGGGCAACGCGAGTAAAATCGTTAAGGGAAACATTTGTATTAATAAAATCGGCCGAAATCGGCTGAAGTAGGTAAAGCTTGGATGCTAAAGGGGGTATAACCCCGATGGACACCCCCTGGATCTTACCGTGCATGCATATTGCATGCAACATGAAAGATGCATTTGTATTAAATATTTCAATGATCTGCCTGCATTCGACCAAACTCTGACGACTTATATGAGCGCCGACAAGTGCATGTTAGATGCATCTGGTTTCATCAAAAGAAAGGTAGAGCACAAACCATTTGTAAGACCTCGCAGCATAGGCGGATCCAGGGGGCAAGGGGGCAGTGCCCCCCGATCGACCCTCGGCGCCCCCTGAAAGGTCGATGGCGCCCCTGAAATGTCGCTTCCCACCCCCTCCAGGATACGAAAGTCGGCGCCCACCGACAGGATTTGGCGCCCACCTTGATAGGTTTTGCCGGTCATAAGTGGCGCCCCCTGGTCCGGATGGCGCCCCCCGGGAAGGTGCCCCCGATCGGCAATCCTGGATCCGCCTATGCCTCGCACAACAGCTCCACGGCGGAATAACAGCATGTTATTGTCTGTAATGCCAGCATATTGTTGTCGGTAATGCTCATCTCGTTTTGTCTCCGTTTTGTATCGCTTTCTCTGTTTGTTTTCTCGTTCTCTGAATGCTCCTTCTTGCTGGGAGTTTATATTTTGTTTCTTCTACCTATGTTACACTTGTGCTCTAGTCTATTACTGGTTGCTTACTTCCTTTTGTTTTTACTGTGTGCCTGTGAAGTTTCCATTCTGTTGCTCATTATTTCTGTGCTTCGCTCATGTCTTCTTTTGCTGGTCTCTTCATTTGCCTCTGTCCCCTGTCTGTACATAAAAAATGAAATAAAAAAAGCTGATGATGATGATGATGTTAACTGAGAGCCAATTAGCCTTCATATTCAGGTTTAATATTATTTATTCACACTAACTGGTGGCTGGTGCGCTTGAAACGCTGCGTTTGGATATTTATTCTCGGTTATTCTGGCGAAGACAGTCGATAAAAGTACGAATTTGTACTGTTTTCGATGTTGGCATAAGTCGGCCGTTCTCTGCAGGAGCTGGGGATTGGCAGCGAGTCTGATTGGAGGTCCAGGGGATTAGCGCAGGGTTCACTGCCCCAGCTAGTAACGGATAGAATGCAATGTGGAAGCTGGATCTGTGAGCACGTCCCGGAACCTCAGTGGTTACCCGGTCCGGCTAAAGTCACGTCAAACATTACCTTTAGAAATGCATGACCTCTTGACAAAAGTCAAATTTTGGATATTAACTCTACTCTGGTATGATAGGTACCTACTTGTAGCATGGAGTATAAATTATCGTGTATAACGAAAATGTGTCTTTTTTCGTGCTTTTAGCTTTTAAATGTTTGGATTTTATCTGACCACATGTAGGTAATGGGGAAACAGAAGTGCAGATGCATTTCAGAGATTATATATATATATATATATATTAGTTTTTAATCAATCTATACAAATATTATCGGGCTCGTTTTTTAAAGCCATACGATAAAAATATTTATCGGTGACTAGTTTTATCCCAATTGTTTTGCAATTACATTTATGAAATTGCGTTCTCAGTTGCGAAAAACGATTTTCATTTAGTTTTTTTGTTGTTTAGAATCATGAATATTTCAGTTTAAATGGCGAGCTAAAAGTGCCTTTATTTGGTAGCCAGGTTTAGCGGAAGAATCTTTAGAAATTTGTTATGTCCCTTGCCCGGATCCCATATCACTCCATATTTATATATATATATATATATATATATATATTGGTGCGCTATGCGCTCACCTGCCGAGTGCTGATGCCCAGCTCCTCGTTGGCGTACCGTTCGGGCGCGGCAGAGCCCAGGGCCACCAGCGCCGCCAGTAGCAGACACACCAGACTGCAACGCATTCTGAAAACGGACAGCGCCACACTCGTTACTGTAGAAACACCAGACTGCAACGCATTCTGAAAACGGACACTCACTGTAGACACATCAGACTGCAACGCATTCTGAAAACGGACACCACCACACTCGTCACTGCTCAGACTGCAACGCATTCTGAAAACGGACAGCGCCACACTCGTCACTGTAGACACACCAGACTGCAACGCATTCTGAAAACGGACACCGCCACACTCGTTACTGTAGAAACACCAGACCACAACGCATTCTGAAAACGGACAGCGCCACACTCGTCACTGTAGAAACACCAGACCACAACGCATTCTGAAAACGGACAGCGCCACACTCGTCACTGTAGAAACACCAGACCACAGCGCATTCTGAAAACGGACAGCGCCACACTCGTTACTGTAGAAACACCAGACTGCAACGCATTCTGAAAACGGACACTCACTGTAGACACATCAGACTGCAACGCATTCTGAAAACGGACACCACCACACTCGTCACTGCTCAGACTGCAACGCATTCTGAAAACGGACAGCGCCACACTCGTCACTGTAGACACACCAGACTGCAACGCATTCTGAAAACGGACACCGCCACACTCGTTACTGTAGAAACACCAGACCACAACGCATTCTGAAAACGGACAGCGCCACACTCGTCACTGTAGAAACACCAGACCGCAACGCATTCTGAAAACGGACAGCGCCACACTCATCACTGCTGCGATTCGTCTCATTGGCTTATAGATACCTTGGCAGTGGGAGTACCCGGGCCAATTTCTGGGAGCTGGTGGTGGTACACATAGATGTGTGGTGATTATGATGTGAACGTGTTCTTTTCTTCAGCTTCTGCATCATTTGTGCGCTCAAAAATTGAGAGAGTCTGACGTGCAATCTGTCTTAGTTTTTTGTTGCAGCAACCTTTATTAGGTTGTAGAGCGCTTAGGTGAATTCCCTAGTGCTTCGACCAACCTTGAATTACTTCTGTTTGTATTGTGAGCATCGAGAGGCTCGGTGGGTCAGCCCCACTCCAGCCTAGCAACAAAGCTGAACTCGGGATGGCAGCCGCAGCCGACCAGTGGGACGCACACTTTATCTGATTGGAGAATGTGTGTGACAAGAATCTCCAGAGAACGAAGTCGGGCCTGGAATGCTACACCGTTCAGAAGCACTCGCCCTCGGCTATAACGGATATTTTGTTGGAACTAATGCAGAGTCCTGGAAATATCTTTCTGCTCCCTCGATTAGTGAGATATCTACTCGTATGAGACACGGTCAGCCATACGAGTCTTAATAGGGGTGGGGGCAGGCAGTCAGCCCTCCCCCTCACATTTCACAGAAAAAACAATTTCAGCCAAATTAGGATGAAATCGTAAACCTATGATCAGCAAGTGCGAAAGTTAGCAGTGAGTCCATATTCAGAGTACTTGGGGCTATAGAGGGTAAACATTATTCTCAGCCGTAGATTAAATACTGGCTGGTCCCCTCTCTTTTGCCGGAGCTCGTCACAAGCCCAAAATAGATAAAAAGTCACGTGCGTGCTCTTTCCGCTGTGGCTCGGTAAGAGTGCGCCAAAGCGGAGGTTGGAGTATGTATTGATACCACGCTATCTTTAGGTTCATAGACTGTGTCGCGAAAAGTGGTTTGTCTTGTATCACCCTAAGTGTACAGGAACAATGCTGCAAAGCTTAGTTTTCCAAATATGCATTACGCACTCTGTCCCGAGGGAAAATACATTTCCCTAACTGTTAGGCATGCTTACTCTTGCACAATGGTCCTGCCTTCTCTTGCTGGATATGCTTCCTTTGAAAGAAAGACCTTATGAACATTTTGCAGGCCTTAAACGTGGTTCAAGCCCTGGGACACAGTCTTAGCTCAGCTCCCTTACTGATGAGAGAACGTAAGCAAGAACTCTTAATGGAAGTGTCCCATTTTTGTAATGGGTTTTTAACCGAGAAAGCTGTTTTGTGGCGCCTGTCATGAAATCACTATTGATGTATTTCATTTCACCCAAAACTCTGTCTTAAATTTTCGCACCATTTAAAGTTCAAAGTAGTGAAGCTTTCTACCTTATTTCAAACCATGAAAGAATCCCTTTCCATCTGGCAGGACATATCACGTGATAAATGTTAGCAAATGGCAAGGCCGCGCAACCTTACATGTCGCAAACCACCGCAAGCTACCAGATTAGCGATTACATGCGATGCTCGGGCTGGTTCCATGGCTGGAGATCTCTTCTCGATCCAGGGGGGGGGTCTTGGGTGGGTTAACGCTGGCACGGAAATACAAGACCTATACAAAGCCTATGAGAAACCCAAAATACAGGGGGTCCTGACCCCCTGTATATTTTCAAGACTTGTTATTGATGACCACTGTGCCCAAGTTATATTATAAAACAAATAGCGTTAGGAGGTGCACTCAAGTCAGAATGGAAGATAAAACTCATAAAAGAGCACAGAAATGCACAATTATTTGATATTTTTGTCCGTCAACGAAACGAAATAAACACGAAGCCGAACATCACCCATTTTACCTTTATCTTCATTGGTTTGCTTTGTGTTTTCAGTTCATGTGCGTGTGTGCGTGTGCGTGTCTATGTGTCAGTAGCATCCGGAAATTTTAATCTTATCCTCTTTTTTCATTCCTAAACTACCTGAAGGCAGGGAGCGCATGCGCATTGGACAGCAATTACCTCTCCATGTAGCAGCTCACCTTCCTTTGCCCTCATCCATCCTTATACTTACTTACCGTCTCCCGCCATAGTTTTCATGTCCATTATGACGGCGTTTGAAAAGCCACCTCATGCATGGAGGTGTTCACAGCGAAGCACGGAATACGTAAATAGTGATAATACGCTTCACCTTCACATTTGAGAAGCTTCGCACCGCTTATGGCAAAAAAAGCAAAAAAGCTTAGGTTGGGTAGAAAGGCGGATCCAGGACTTCATTTCGGGGTGGGGGACTAGGGCGCTCGAACTTCCTCCGCCATTGCCTCGGAACAGCCTACGACTATGTATTTATTGGCTATGGGGACTGAGACATTGGGGAGAGAGGGCTTGAGCCCCTAGCCCCCTTGTATCCGTCATTGGTTGGGTACCACTATTTTTAAAGGGAAATTTCCCCTAATTCGCGAGCTCAAGAATGCATCCCCCTGCCCCCTTAATTTCCACACCAATAGTTGCAACTATTTTAAAGCTGCCTTTTGGCGTTGTCGGACAAAATTATTCCCGTAAAAATACTCGGAGTAAGAAAAGCGACGTACAGAGTATTCATCTGGCCTGAAAGTTGTCCATGTGTTCATTGCCCATCATGTGATAATATTAATAAGCGGGCATGCAGCATGCAAAGCTGGCAGTTGAAGCGTGATATGACGCTGTGGGAGGGTTAAAATAGACGGGTCTTTGTCTGACGCACAATATAGACGATTTGCGTTTCATAAAAGCTAAAAAGTCTGCCAGACCCCAAAACGTGTCAAAAATAGCAATACTTAATGATGAATTCATTTAGCTCGGTCTAGAAGGAAGGATATTAAAATACGTATTCAGACTTTTCTAAAATAAAACATTGATATGCCTGAACTCCAAATCGATTTAGCGAACAAGCCAATGCCAAAATGCTGGTGTTTGGCTTATGGAGACGATGCAGTTGAAACATTCCCGACGCCGTTAAAGGGAGTGTGGCACATTGGTCGAATCCTGGAATTTAGTGTAATTAGGCGTACTTTTAGCCGAAAATAATGAAACCACTCATGATGTCTCTGAAAAATGTACAATAAGCTCAATATTTTGATTTTTAAAATACTCCTCTAGGAAAAGAAATAAATATCTGCCTGTGGATGATGTAATGATCTGACAACCACTACCATACTCGAAACGCTTCAAGGGCTTCCATTGGCTGATGCTCATCGTGACGTCAGCATATGTCGTCACACCAACAGCCATGACAACTGTGGCCTGCTGCTGACGGTACATGAGGGGTACATCGCAGGTAGGTTTTAGTTTTTTTCTACGGAAATCTCGAGTTCCAAGACAAATGATATATTGAGTACCGGGTTTTCCGACTTGCTTTACAACTTGGCTATCTTAGTTAAAATCACGTTATGAAGGTGCCACATTCCCTTTAATGCTGAGCCACACAATGTTGAGGTTTGCTGGTATCCGGACGAGACGGTGGCACAGCTAATAACTAGTTGTCATACACTGCGAACTAAACCAGATGCAAGCAGTGTTTGTTCGTCGGTGGAATCACCGCAATAGAATGAATGACAGTGGCTAAGCATGATGAAGACACCTAAACCATTTTTTGTTTTATTTCTCACTTCCGTATTAAAAGAAGTTATGCTATAAGCTCGAGAATTAGCGAAAATATGCCTTAGAAAACTGATTGGGGCAAAGGGATTCCGAGTGGTGTGGAAAATAATATGGGGCAAAAGGGATGCCGAATGGTGTGGAAAATAATAAACACAAGATGTTGTTGCGCATTTAAGATAGACACGGAATTCGCTCTGTAGACCATAAAAGTGAAAAACGGTGATAGGTGACGAACTCCATCGCACAGTACAAACAGGCGTGACATTTGCACAACATAAGCACAAATTAGCTCGCCCATCCGACAAAATAATTTGAAAGTGTCCAATCTAACTCTAATAAACCATTGAAATTTGGGTGCATTTTATGTTGCAAAAATCACGGGGAAATCCTACAATTAAGTCAGTTAAAATGACCAGAATAAGCCACCATGACAGATGACCAAGTTATTGCTTCACGAAGACACCCTTATCGAATACTTTCTAAAAATAAAAAGGTTAATATATTAATATGTCAAAAAATAGAAATATGGGCCTCTCTTCTTTTATCCATGAAAATCAAAAAAACACTCATTCAAAAAAATTAGAATCCTATGTGCTTGAGTAATGTGTCACATGTTCTTACATCCTAATACTACACCGATACCTTATATTGTCATCTCAGAACGACCATATTTAATGTTTGGTCAATTTTGTCAGAAGTCAAGTAAACATTTTTGCCGCAAAAGCGATTAAAGGGAACCTGACACCTTGCTCGAATTCTGGAATTTAGTGTAATTAGGGGTACTTTTAGCCGAAAATCATGGAATCATCCATGATTTCTCTGAAAAATGTACAATAAGCTCAATATTTTGATTTTCAAAATGCGCCTCTAGGAAAAAATAATTCTCTGCCTGTGGATGATGTCGTGATCTGGCAACCACTACCATATTCCATAGGCTTCAAAGGCTTCGATTGGCTGATACTCACCGTGGCGTCAGCATATGTCGTCACCCCAACAGCCTGACAACTGTGGCCTGCTGCTTGAGGTACATACATGAGGGGTACATTTCAGGTAGTTTTTAGCTTTTCTCTGCTGACATTTTGAGTTTCAAGGCAAATGATAAATGTAGTACCGGGTTTTCCGGCAGGCTTTATATTTTGGCTATCTCAGTTAAAATCACGTTATAAAGGTGCCACACTCCCTTTAATGGAACAATTCCATTAATTCCATTAAACAATTCTAATTCCATTCCAACAGTGCACTTTACAAGAAACGGGCCCATTTCCTTGAACAGATCTGACAAAGGCCAATGATTCGATTATATCTTTGTTTTTTTGTGATAGAATGTGCCTAAAACATATTGTTGATATAATGTTTGCATAAATCAGAGCCCAAAACCTTGACGCGACAATGCATAACTTGCCCACGTTTACGATTGTTCCTGACCTCTATAGCACTCGTGGTGAAAACTGGCCTGCAATCACTCATCAAGTAGACAATCCTGTCCCGTGGAGCTCTTGCAGCTGATACTCTCATAATATGAAAAACTGGCAGCTTAAAAATCACGGCAAGTAACTTTCTTATGACTCATCGCAAAAAAGAGGTCAAATTTCCTAACACATAGCGCATGTTTCGTCTCGGTGGCTTTCATAAGAGCAGCGTGAAGGCGGGAACCTAGTTCACTGGACAGATGCCGACCTGCAGCCAATCTCTACCTTCCACCCAGAGTTCCCGAGCTGTTCCAAACAGGCGTCGTGTATTTAGCTGGATTGTCCGTAAACGCCTCCAGTTCAAACCAGCCGAGCCCCGACTCGTGGATGGATTCAGACAGTAGATAGGGCTTCTCCGAGAAATTGATGGGATTGACTACTTCACCTCCGGCCAGGAAGGCTCCCCAGAAGCCATAAGTGCCATATGTGACCACGCTGTGGTTACAGGCGGCCAGCAGGGCCAGGTCAGATCCTGGCCGCTCTATGTTTCCTGATCCCACCAGGGAGACGTCCGGCGCATTCAGGTTCTCCTTGCACCAGGTTATGTCATCCGAGCACACCACAAACAGGGCGTGCGGGTGCCGGTCTCGCATCAAGGTCATCGCTCTGTTCAGGTAGTCCATTCCTACCAGCTTACCCCGCACTTGGACGTCCAGGTGTTGTACGTAGTCCGTGCGCCGCACGTGCACTCCTATGAAGGTGGTGCTGTTAGGACTGCGGCCGGCAGCCGCAGCCACCTTCCTCAGGAGGTACTGAGCGTGGTCCAGCAACTCCTGTCGGAAGAGGAAATCTCTCTGCTGCAGCTGGGACCGCAGTGGCGCAAACAATGGCACGTACTCAGGATAACCAGTGATGAGCTGACGGGGGGCCAGCGTCGCGCCCGAAGAGAGCTTCTGCTTCAGCGCATCCAGTGTTGTTGAGCTCCAGCTGATGTTACAGTCCGGTGACAGCACCGGCAATGTCGGCTCCACAAACACTTCACGAAGCTTGCGGGCCATATCATCCAGAACCCACGCGCTGCAGAGGAACTTGACACACAGCGCCATCAGAGAGGCGTACTCACACATGGCGTTGCCCAGTCGGCCGGCGTGGTTGACGGATACGATGGTGGTGTTGGGCGGGGGGCAGTGACTCGGCGGTGGGTCCCGTGCTTCTGTGTTGCTCGCTCCTCCCGTCTCCTGTATCGGCGGCGGAGACGAGGGCGCAGAAAGGCGAGTGATGCACTGGCCATTCTGGCAGACGTGGATCAGCGCGATGAGTGTCAGAAAGAGGGAAACGACCAGAAGCAGTCGGGGAGAGCCGCACCGCGGACAGGGCCGTCGCTGCTGCATCATAGCTGTTGTACTGAGCGTGGCCGAGCTGTACTGAATGCAGCGACACAACAATGCATGTGCACTGGTGGGTGAATGGGTTTTCAGCTAATTTTGCATTGCACTGGCGCCACCGGCCTTCACTGATCCAACAGCTCAGCAACCAGGGCAGTCCATCCCCTTCCACTTACAGTGAGCTGCAACTAGCAGCGGTGGAAGGTCCTGTTCAAAGGGGGAGGGGGTAACATAGACTTTTCAACCGATTTCTTTGCAGTTAACACCACAGTTTTAGCGTTAAAATTCATCATTGAAGGGGGGAGGTGGGCACGGTGCCCCGGCAACCCCTAGGTCCACCGCCTATGACTGCAACCACACATGTGTGTGGACACAACAGTGTCCGGTGTCCGGTGCACACCTATGTGTATGAGTGGTATGTATGTTACAGGCAATGTGGAACATTTAAGGCCTTTTGTACGTGTCACAGGCGATGTGTGGAACGTGAGATGGGCTGGGCAATTTGCAAAATGCCCAGTTTTCATTCTGCACGTTTATAACATATAATGACAGTGTATTTTTGCTGAATATTTTCACTAAGACGTATTTCATTCCACAGTACTGGAGTTTCTTATTCTGTAAGATTCCAGCGAAGTTTCTGTATGTGGTTAAAATGTTTCCTGGTTGGATCTGGTAATGGTATCTTTTGTTTTTTTCTGAGATGTCCATATAAATTACATTTTACCGCTATTAAAACACTTCTTATATGCAAAACACCTTGCAGCTAAAAACACACCGATTCCATCACAAATACGTTTTTCTATACACCTCAGCGCCAGTGAAATGTAAGTATATGGGTGAATGTTTAGTAATAGCTTATATATGTCGATTTGCTGTGCTTCTTTTATGAATATACGCTAGTGGCTAGTGTTCATGTCGATAGTTTTGGTATTGTATTTCAGGAGTTTATGTGGTGGTTTTTTCTCCGTCCATAGAATACTAGATAAAAATACAACACAAAACCACCACACAAAATCTTGAAAGGCAACACCAAAATTATTGACATGAGCAATAGCCGCCAGCGTATATTCATAAAAGAAGCACAGCACATCAACAGATATAAGCTATCATTAAACATTAAAAATACACTAATATTTCACTGGCGCTCCGAGTTGCAAAGGAAAGCATATGCGACAGAATCAGTGAGTTTTGAGCTTAACTGTCTCTGCATACAAAAAGTGTTTGGAATAGTATGCCACGAAAAATTGCATGATACGTTAACTTTTAACACGCGCATTGACGGGGGTCTTTGCCACCTTCGCTTTGACGCGGGGGCGGGTACCCTCCCCCTAAGATCTCAAGAACCACGCTAGGTAACGAAAAACGGTAAACGGCATTGGGGCCCATCCACTTCTCCATCGAAAATATTTGCACTATTTTTGTCAGGTCACATTTAAGGTCACTAGAGGTCAAAACAAGCCGTCATAGGGATAACATGTAAATGAAGGTTTTCGGTCATTACATCTGAACATGTAAAGATAAAGCAAAACAATTTAGACCATTGCAATCCTCGCAGCAAGCCAAATCTAATGATATATGCTAAGATCTTGCTTGGTCAGATCAAGGATTTGACCTGACCTGAGGTCATGTCATGGTCAAATTAGATAAAATGCATATCATTAGAACTGCAACGACAAGGCAAATCTAATGCAGTTAAAATAAACACTCTATCTCCATCAGTTACTACGTTATTCTGTTAAAACCATTTTCCCATGTATTTCCAATGGAGAGTTCATGGCTGTCCTGACCTTAGGTCATCGACATAAAAAATACCGGAACAAGTTTTAGAGAACTCGGTGGTTGCATTATGTGATATGAGTTTCAATCGTTTAAGTTCTCACTGTTCCGACTTATGCTATCTTAAACTTGTTTGAGGTTAGTTCACTTGACCTGTACTGGTGACCTGACCTGAGATGACCTAACCTTAAAATTGTGAAACAAGCAGTAACAATTATGTGAGAAAAGGTATGCCAAGTATGGTGGCGCTATGCGCCGCTGTTTTTATGCTATCTCCGAAAATTGGAGGGAGGCGGGTACCCGGACCCCCGTCAATGCGCGTGTTAAAAGAACATGGAATCGAAAACTAGTAATCGCAGACACCTTTTTGACTTATGTAAACCTGCACAATGGTTTTGCTAAGTACAATTAAAACTAGTGTGTAAAATGTAATGTAAATGAACATCTCAGAAATCCTTAACATTTTACCAGACTTAACTAATAAAAGTGTTAACCATGTACAGAGACTTAACCTGAAACTTAAAGAAGCGAAACCTGATGTGATGTTTGATGAAATCAGCCATTTACATAACGGGAATCCCCCAGTCAGCCAAATGCCCCCCCAGTGCCCGAAATGGCCCCTTAAAATAACAGATACTTAAAATACCAAAGCGACCACCTAACGAAAAAAGCCGAACACCACCGATAATTATAACTTGTCATTTCGGTCCCAAATTGGCAATCCACAGAAAATTGTTAAAATAAATTTCCACCCGTGGCTGTCTGCTCCATCGTGCGAAACGAAACAAAGCGCTAGTTACGGAAATCCCGCAAACAGCCTCAGCATCAACTAATCACAACACGGAGACGACTCTGGCCTACAACCAATCAAACATCCTGTTCTATCCGACCGGAAGCCCAAATCCAGCCAGTACCGTACATTGCATGATTCTCCATTTCACATGCAGTCAGTTTTCAGCGCTAAGGGCTCGTTCGGGATTAGACGGACACGGGTAGTCAAAGTGCGTAGACTGGTGCTGGTGTGGCGGTCCGAAGTCTTAGCCTTTTCATTATGTGTGGAGCATGCCACATAAGCGTCGCCATCAGCAAAAAGAGGGGGCCAGTCAAACTCAACTTGGTGAACAGCAAACTTCCACGTTAGTACCAAAATTAATTGGGCCCCGTTGCCTCCGCAGCGGCTGGTAACAAATTTCGGTTTGCTCCTATTTTCACTAGATCAGAAATGTTGGCAAAAGTGAGGGGGTGACGATGATCCAAAAAAACTGCTTATTTGACAAAACATTCAATGGCCACGCGGGTTAGAAGGCACCTGGCTTCCGATTAGATACGAGTTCTAAATTATTGCGTCAAGTCAATATTAAACTGTCAACAATTAGTTTTTAACAGTGAACAAGTCACTTTTCTGTGGTTTTATGACTACCGCTAGGGATCTTTTAGCCTCAAATCTGGCTTTGTGGTGTTTATTTGGCTATTTTAGAGGAAATATTATTTGACCCCTCTTGGCCCTTTAACTCGGTTTGACCTTTCTACTAAAAACGGCAGCCCTGGATAGCATCTATGATCTCTAGACATGGAATATTACAAAATTTAAAACATTTTTAACACTAACGCGCCTAATGTCTTAGTAAACCCCTCAAAATGGGGTCTTGCTCCCTGAAGGCACCATAATGGCCAGCACAAAAATGCCCCCGCACTGACTTTTCCTTAAAATGCCCTGGATGAAATAGTTATTTTTCTACCATATCATATATCGTACAAAATTGCATACGTTTGAGGGTCGAAACAGACGCAGCAAAACATGTTTTTTTATGCTCCGCCGATACACTTCCCAAACAATATAATTGGAGCATTTGCTTAGGTCCACGCAGGTAAGGGGTAAACGATGCAAAATATCCTAGATCCAGTCCCATAACTGTTGGGGCCTCCCTCCCTGACTTGTGAGTTAAAAGGACCCGTCCCCCCTCCTCGCCTCCGGCGCCCATGCACAGGGCACCCTTAACCAAAGGGCATTTTAGAGCAAAACAATTCTGTCATAAAAAAATTACCCTGTTTTAAGCATCGTGTCTTCGGGAAATCTTTACTTGTGGTAGGAAGGCACCCCATTGTAACCTGCCGAGCGAGTCTATCTAGACACTTCGGAAATAGTAGGCTGCCTGTGAGCAGTCGGGGTCCTCGTTGTGGGATTTTAGGGCCTTTTGTGAGCAAATACAGGATCGCTATGACCAGTTTGCTTTAAATGTGATTAAATGGACTTACTTTTAGGTATCAGCCCACTGTGGTGATCGGGGGCCCTTCTTGCATGGGCATCCAGATTCTCGTTCAACGAGTTTTTGGTTAGGTAAAAGGATACCTAAATGCCTATACTTGAGCACGTTAGCTCGTAACCTTCCGACATCTGATTATTTGGGGAAATAGCCTTATATTGCATATTTCTTTGCTTACTGGGAAAAATATCACACTCGGGATACTGGGAAGTACCCAAGAACATCAACACGCCTATTATTAGCATACATCTGTTGAGGGCTGATTTTCAACCCCTTGAACGAATATAATTTCTCACTGCCTAGCACTGCAAAAATCGAGCGATATTTCTCGCTTTGAAATTTGCAACTTATGGCCTTGTCGTCGACTCGAACATCGGCTGCAAATTTGAAAGACCTCGACCCCCAAAACGATAGTCAATGACGTCTACTTGAGCTTCAAATACTGTTGATGCTTTGGTTTTGTTCTTTGCTTTAACGCCATTCAGTATGGATGATAATCATTCAAATTTAGCACCATACCAAAAGAAGAGGTTTTTCTCCCTATCAACTTTAATTGAAGGAAATAATGTGCGAACTACAGATAGATAGAAGCACTGCCTTCTAGTAGACGGCACGTGTTCTAGCTCCTATACAGTGATGGGCTTAGGGCATACCAAGCATATGTGAGCCGGTTATGTTCTAGATATTCACTTTATCCGTGTCACGATTTTTTCAGACGTTCTCTTCTTGCTTGAGCTTTTAAACTATTAAGATTGTCCATCGTGTGCATGCCTGGAATTTTACCGGTGTTTTAACTAGAAAAAGCAAGCGTGACGGAACGGGAAAGAAGCACAAGACTTCCGCCCAAATTTTGCACGAAACTGACGTGTTTCCCGCGCCTCATACGTCAGGTTCCGTCAGGTTCCGAACGATCGATACAGTATGCAGTATATTTAGACAAGTTAATCCTGTTTGCAAACTTATGAATGTCTCTGAATTTAAATATACGAATTTTGTGATGCCATAAAATCTAATAAACATGACCAACACATGGCATTTATGTCACATCCCTGCTCACCTGCGAGTTTTTGGATAGACCGTTTTCCAGTGTCGGGGCGAAAACCTAAACGAGCCGGTGGAAGCTTTTTAGCAGTGGTGTCGGACGGAGGTGTTCCCGCTCTGCTCCCGGCGTCGTCGCCGACGGCGCTTATATAGGTCTGCGTCGACGACGACGGCTCGGGCCAGTAAATGGTGCCGGCGCTGCGGCGCACGTGCCCGCCCCAAACGTTGCACTGCCTATTGACAGATGTCCACAACAGCGTGGCCCCCGGTCCATGCTGGTAGCAGTTCTTTCAGGCCGCTCGGGTCGTATTGAGGTGCGCCTTTGTCCAGCAAGGCTTTCAACATGCTCATGATTGTGCTGAGCATTTACTACAGCACTGCACTGGAGCTGTCCTCTCATGCCTTTGGCAAGGCTAAATGGATACGTTTTATCTGATAATGACGTCATTTGCGCTAGCCCTGCAACAGAAATGGTGTCAGTTAAAGCAGGTTTAGTTTGCATACCGGACATGTACCGGAAGGCGAAAGCCTGATTGATGTTTCCATGACGTCAAACATGTTTTCCAATCGCCCACTTCTGTTTCTTTTTTTCATTCATTGTCCTCGACCCCTTTGGCTAGCACCATTCAACACAAAATCGAGCTCTGTGAAGTTACTTGCTGCACTGTAGTGCTGGCTTTCTACTTATAGCCATAGTTCATGCCTTGTTTGGCGGTGATTTCGCCATTGTAGTGCCGTCGTTCATAGGCGGATTCGCCGGGTTGGGGGGGGGAATTTACCTCCTCCTCTGATCGATCCTCAGTGTCCCCCAAAATGGTCACGGCACCCCTTTGAAAGGTCGATAATGCCCCTTGAATTGTTGATTCCCCCAGTATGTCGATATCGGCGTCCTCACGATAGGATTGTGGGCTCACTTGATATATTTGTGCACCAAAAAGTGGCGCCAACTGGTCCTTATGATGCCTGCCCCCTTCCCCTCCGTACCATGTTCCCCGCCCTGAAATGCTGGATTCGCCTATGACGCCATCATGGACAGTCAGCGCAGAGCAAGCATACTTTTTTTAGCCCTCAGCTTGTTTGCCAGCTGAGGCTCCTGGGGATGTTCTATGATGAGGTTGAATAATTTGCGTACCATGCGACGTTTGAGGCAGCCCAGGTAATGTATATCTGGATACTTTAATTGGTCGATTATTTCCCAGACATTTTTTCTATGAAAAATATGTTCATTTAATGTGTAGTGGAATACAGTTGCTGTGTTTTTCAATCCCTGGTAGAGCCTGCTAAGAACATTAGCGATTTCGCTGACGAAGGCTTGCAAAATAAACCGAAAACTCCCCGAAAGAAATTTTCACCGAGTGGAGAAAACCCTTCATTTCCACCGTACGCATACTCCGCTTATCATGTCATTCCAATTAAGAGCATTAGCACTGCCACCTTTACCATCAGAGTCCGCCGGGTGGTCTCGAGCCCTCAATACCCTCCAGGCTGGGCAGGGTGTCCCCGGCCGAAACGAAGTCGCGCGCTAACAGACTACGCCAACCAGACCCCAATTGATTTGACTTGATCTGTCATTGGAGTTAAGTCCTTCCTCCAGTCGTTCAACGTAAAAATAATGGATGACCCGGTGGTGCGTAGAGTCAAGAGCCAGTTCCTGCTCCTCACTTTAATACTAACGACTTAAGAGGAGTAATTAATAAGGGACCCAAGAGTCGATGAAAGCCTAACACGCGTACGGAAGGGGGCCTCGGAGGCCCCTCCCCACTTTTTAGATGACTAAAGAACTGCTCGTAGCTGAAAAACGCTACTTGGCACTAAAAAGCCACAGCATTATTGAACGGTACTGATGGGCGTCAAAAATCGTGGCATGGAGGAAGAGGTATCACAAATAACAAAATACCCGTTACGTAGTCTATGGACGGCCCTTTGGGCCCAAATAACTAACTTTTCAAACAAATCACCCAACAAGAAGCACAAAGTTCCGTTATTGAAGTGATTTTCTAGTATTGAGCTGCTTTTTAACGAGAAGAAAACTTAAGACTGGCTCTGAAAGGGAATGTGGCACCTTTATAACGTGATTTTAACTAGGGATAGCCAAGCTGTAAAGCATGCTGGAAATCCCGGTACTCAATATATAATTTTCTGGAAACTCAAAATTTCCGTGGAGAAAAGCTAAAAGCCTACCTGAAATGTACCCCAAATCTACCCCAGCCAGGCAGCCACAGTTGCCAGCTGTTGGTGTGACGTCACAGCGCTGACGTCACGCTGAGTAATCAGCCAATTGAAGCACTTGAAGCGTTTTGAATATGGTAGTAGTTGCCAGATCATGAGGTCATCCACAGGCAGAGGTTTATTTTTCACCCTAGAGGAGCGTTTTAAAAATCAAAATGTTGAGCTCATTATACATTTTTCAGAGAAATCATGGAATTTTTCCTGATTTTCGGCTAAAAATACCCCTCATTACATTAATTTCTTGGGTTCGACCAATGCGCCACATTTCCTTTAAATAAAATAACAACGTTGTATCATTAAAAAGATTATTGCGTTGAATTTTCCCTATCCGGCATTAAGATCAAGACCCGGTTTGCAAGCTCGGACCGATGGAACGGTTAGACTATTGTTATCTGTTATCTCTATGACTGGCTTTGTGCGCCTTTATGCACCGTAGGCTATTATTCGCGTTTCTCTAATGACGCGGCGCGCTGTTGGCATTTACAGAACACGCCGGGTATATTAATGCCTGCACAGGGCCGCGTGAGTACCGCACAATGACGTCGCTAATGCTGGACTGTTTTGTTACTTAGAGCCAAGAATTCGGGGATTTTTGTTTTGTCTTCTTTGGTCGATAACTATGTCTGTTGTACTGAGGTGTGGATGTGCGAGCATCATTAGGGGTGGCCAAAGCTGAAGAAAAACATTTTAATGACCACCATATGAAAGGAGATAGGATAGCATACTTTTATCTTTGTTTTAGTCATAATAGTCCTTTTGAATCCTAAAATTGACGAGCAATACAACTTCATCTTATCGCGGGTGCCCGGACAGCCGCAAAGATAAGTCTACAGCCCTGAATAGAACCACTCATTAAAACCCACGCAACAACCCACCACTGATTTATTAAGAGACTGTTCAGCTACTGTTTCCACTAACTTGTGCCATGATATAAATATTTCACAATCAATTTTAAACATTTTGAACATACTAAAAAAGCAGCCGTTCAAAAACTGGCGCTGCTCGAAATAATCTAATTAACGTTGCTTGATGTTTCATTAGTGTCCTCGCCCATCCTCGTATCAAAATTTCACTACGCAGTATTGCTTCGGTCATTACGGAAATTTAGGCCTGGAAAATCCACATCTATCTAAGTTTTGTTCCTAGGATGCAGCTTTTTCAATACTTGACACGACTTGCAGGTTCACCCAGTGCCGCAGTTCCACGAAATTAGGTATAATTCGAAAGCTGAGAGCTGAATATTAATGTAAAACGATACACGACTTTTGACGACTAATTATAACAATACACAGTAACTAACTAGGAACACAACGTCACCCGTGATATTAACCCCGCCCACCGGGGTTGGCGCCACCTTCGCCCACCGGGGCCATCGATGCCCCCTCTAACTCCGAAAGTATGGAAGTTAGCGCAAATCTGCAAAGTGCAATAGAAAGCTCGCGTAAATTCAGTAAGAAATTACTTCACATATTTTAGTGCTCAGGTCAATGGTTTGACTTTCAGAGGTCAAATAAGGTCAAGATCGGCTATTTTCACTCAAATATGCAATGATTAAGCAAACTGGGCATAACTCTTATGTCATTAGAGCTATTGAGGCCTGGTAAAGTACATTTGATAGGAAATTACCAGTACTTTTCCGCTATGTGGAACGTAAAGACCTCCCGCCAGTGGTTTGACCTCCAGAGGTCACCTCGTGACCTAATATGACCTGAGGTCACGAAAGGTCAAAAAGTGACCTTGCTGTATATCAAATGAAAGCTAGTGACAAGACAAACACGATGGTGTTTGTTTCAGCGCTCTAGCTTAATTAGGTCAAAAGTTATTGTTAAAATACTGTTTTTTACCTCTGGTGACCTTGGATGACCTTGGAAAAGTCAAAGGGCAAATATAACCCCTGGGATCCGTGAAAGGGTGTCCAAAAACGCTTTTCTGAGCAGTCTGAGTATTTACAATCATTTTTGTGGCTTTTATATCATGAAACAGCTTTTCCCCATGCTTTTCCAATGGGAGAGGTCGCCTCGTGACCTGACCTCAGGCACGAAATCGAAAAATCTCGGATATACACCTTGTAGACCCTGGAGGGGTCATGAAGTGTAGGAAGTTTCAAATCGATCAATTTTGAAATGTAGCTCTTACAGAGCTCTAAATTTGAAGTGAGGTGACCTTGGTTGACCTCGTCTGGTGACCTGACCTTGGGTGACCCGGGGTAAAAATTTCAGGGATGATGGGAAAATGATGCAGTGAGAGGTAGAGCCCTAAACCGCGGTGCTGCGACTCGTCGTTTTTCTGCTATTCCGGAAAAACCTTAGGGGCCATCGATGCCCCCGGTGGGGCGAGGGTAGCGGAGTACTGCAGCATACAAGCCGACTTTTATAGGCCTAAGAATAGAAAGTTGGACAATCACGCTCAGAAGACCATTCACAGTGGCATCTGACTACCTGGAGGCCGGGTGGTGGCGGCATCGAAATGATGTGATAGGGGAATGGCTCATGCTAAAACAATGATGTTCACGCCATTCAAATATGAATACTTATCAGTTAATTGCCTCGTGCATCCTGCGATTTCCTTTGGACCCCTTGTTTACACGGTCAGAACTACTTATTCCTCCACCCCAAATAATCATTTTAACAATTTAAACTTCTAGCTTTGTTGCATACGCATAAGATGTCAGCTAGACGTGTATGGTACTTATACCGTGTGTGTTGTATTACTAACAAGTGTGTGAATTTAACAAACAAAAAATAATGAAGAGCTGCATCATCTACCCCGATGCCAAACAAAACTATGGACTCGAAATCGGTGTCTCCAATTTCGTTCGCTAAGCATATTCATAAACCAAACTCATTTGGTCAAGTCGTACTCATGTTCTTTCAGCATTATAGACACCGCACATTGCACAAAAACCTGACCCATATATCCACCCACGTGTACAGAATGTCTCCTACGCTTGTCCATCTCCCTCCGTCTAATACCAGGTCACCCACCACTATTCTCGACACCAAGCATGTAGGTATTATAATCCGCCTCACGACCCCTCCCCACCGAGGCTTGAACTCGGCGGCAGCGGTGCCCAGCGTGACCTCTAACCTCTGTGCCCGCAGGCAAATGACAGCCAGTGGATGGCGGTCGCTGATTGGCGGACGCGCGTTCACTTATATTGCGAGAAATTCAGCGGAACTTTCTCCATGAAAATGATAGAGCTTCGAACCATGAACCAGGATATGTATTAAAGTTATGTTATTCAGACATTCCTAGCCATACGTTTCCCTCCATTGGTGTGATTATCTGATCCACTGTCCGAGGCTGCCCTTTGGTACGAAGAGACGGCGGCAGAGTTAACACTGGCTAGCCGGCGGCCGGGTTCACTGAAGTCGAGAGTGTTGCGATGGGTTTCTGCTAAGCGGAGAGGACTTGGGCCCGGTCCCAAGGTAACCGAGCGAAGGAGGAGAGAGGCGTACTCAAACTTAACCTTCGGACGAGTTATAGAGAGTGAGAACTACTAGGGAGCGCTGCCCAAGTACAACCAGATAATATACCAGCAGAGGGAGGGACGTGCTGCTTTGCTCTGTGTTAGATGGTAAAAAGACACAAAATCTAATTCGGGACTCGTAATATTATCTTTTTGTTGTCCATTGTGGCTTAGGATGTCCGTTCTTTGGTAAGATATTAATTTGTAGGTCAAATGCAGAATGTCACTAGCACTGTCCACCACGTATTTGTTGATAAACTTCCTCTATTTACGCACTTAATAAGGACTTTGAGTCACCTTTTGGTAGGGGCTACCAAAATCACCATTGGGGTTGCCCAGCACATCATTGGGGGTTCCGGGTCACCCCCAAAGAGATAGAAATCCACACCCCCGTTATTGTATTTTACTCGAGTTGAGGTTTAAGTGAAGCATTTGCCAATATGACTCCTACATGATATTGTTTCAAATTCGTGACACATGAATGGTTCATTGTAGATTACGAATGGGAGATTTGCAAAATGTCTTTACACTCAATATATTTACATTCGTGCAAAACATGATAAAGTAAGGGCAATCAGATGACAAATGCTAAATGTTCACACTGTCTAAAAGAAGGATGCGTAAGGGCTTCATATTTTCATAAAGGAGTGATTGTGTTGAATCTTTGGTTAGATGAGCCTAATTGCTCACTTGATTTGTGTTACACCAGGCCTATTTGATCCCAGATTCTGCCCAAGGAAACAAAAATCCGATGTGTGACATATGTCTAAGGGACTGAGAATTTGATATTGCCTGCCCGGTATCAGTCTCTGTTCCAGTTTCCTACCCTCCTACCTAACGCCAGCTCCACTCTTCTACCCAACCTCCCGTGCCCGTCCCCCCTGCCTCAGCCCCACTTCATTACCCAGCCCAGCAGGATTCCCGTGCTTCCCCCCCGCCGTGTAGTCCCTGCCGAATTCTCAGTCCTTCCCAACAAAAAAATGGTCCGTCATAGTCAGGCGTGGATCCAAGGGGAAGAGAAGGCTTTTACTCCGTTAAACCCCCGATTTTCGCCGATTTATCTAAAAATCATATGCTTTATTACGATTTTGAGCTATTTTTCCCTCCTCCAATCATTTTACCTAGATCCAACATTGTTCATAGTTAATGCATTTATGTTTAAAACTTTACCAACAGCTGCAATTTGATGGGTAATGCCGAAACTACAGCGTGGTAAATGGACAGAGGATGCAACTATTCTGAAAGAAAACAGTGTATTCCCTGGTGTTTCCTTCAAAAATCGATCATGAGTCCTAGGAGAGAGTTCAAGCAGAATGAATAAACCGGAAACCATTATTTCAGCTCGAAAGGAAAACCCGGCCAGAACGCATTGAACTGTCGATAAATGAGCATCCCCTTGCCCTCAGAATGACAGAAACCACTAATGCATAAGCCTCTATACGTGTGCGCCAGGCAGTTGAAAAAGTCTTGACCTAATCTTGTCCTCCAGGTGTGCTTCTATATGAGCCCTCCCTGATTGGTGGTGCGGGGTGCATATTGAATCCTTGCCGTTGTGCCTTTATGTTTCTTGAAAATCAGGAGCAACACTTACTGGATTGCTGGCCTGCCACGTAATGAAATTATTACAGTGGCAAGCCATCGGATGAACAAAATGGTTCCTGAGGTTATCCAGTATTTAAAATTATCTTAATTAACTGATACAGCGTACACGCATCCTCGTTCGGTGACCTTGAAATAAGAAATTAATCTCGAGAAATGACCCTCATTTTGACCTAGACCCTTGTTTCTGACGTTAATATTAGACGCTTGGTCTTTGGAATTATGAGATACATATTAAAGGTTATGAAGTAGAACAGAAATTGCAAGGATGTGGGTGTATATCTCTTGACTGAGGTGTCTAAGTAATTTTAAGATATCCAGTAGATTTCCATAAGTTTTGAAGTGCTGCGGCGAGGAGCATGATGATAAGTTGATAACATGTTCACTGGCCTGTCCCCTCGAATCCGGAAATGTAAAAAGCATTGAAGATTATATATTCGGGCACAGCCCTTCATCAGAATCATGTAGTAAATATCAATAATTCTCAGTCATAGTGCAGCCAGACCTCGCATTCGAGGTCGGTTTTCTGTTGAAGGGCTGTGTTCGAATATATAATCTTCAATGTTTTTAACATTTCCGGATTCGAGGGGACAGGCCAGTGAAGATCTTATCCTGTAAATTGTTTTATTATTCATCATTAGGGCTTTAGATTGGCTTTGTGCAGTTCAGTGGGCCTGTGGGAGACCCAAAATTGTTTCATGTTCTTTAAATGTGATGTTTTTTTATAAATTTTGTCCAACTTGTTCTCAGTACGGCTGCTGGAGTCGGAGTCTCACTAAAGTCCTCAAGGGACTTGTCACGGAGACCCTGACCCCACCACCCGAACGAGCAACTCCCACAATGAAGGGATAATTTAGAAGCCAAAGTTTAATGTCCCACAAAGCACAGGGACGGCCGCCCCGCTCAGGTCACCCTCTCACCAGTTGGTTGCCAGCCTACCTACGTCGGGCAAACTATTGAGCGCCGGAGCGTCTCAGGGAAACCGATCCGAAGCCTGGACATGCACTGCCACTGCATGCTTCTGAGCAGCGGGCCGGAGCCCAACGCTCTACCAACTGAGCTACCGGGGCGACTATGTTTATTGGGGCGGATTATGTTTCTTGCCAAGATTTCAAATTTTGACACCCTGATCAGTTAAACAAAAAATCCACGCCCCTGAGCGTTTTTCAGGACATTGTCTAGAACTGCTATGGGCATCTTACCTCCGACTGAGCCTATCACTTTTTTGTCTATAACTCTTATCTTAAACCAGACAGTGCCTTTCTGAAAATACTGAACGTATGCAATTTAGGATCTCGTTTGGGACTGTGTGGGTGAGAAAGCTCACAATTTTTGTAATGCGTTTACAGCATCACTTTGTAAAATAACAAAATAAAATTTTCTGTTCTGAGCCTTGTCACGTGCATTAATGTTTCCAAACATTAAAACAATGATAAACTGAACCCTATTTCTCTTAGGGGAACGGGGGGTTTGGGCGCTGGACTTCCCCACCCCTTATGTTTTTTTCCGGGATATCTCCAGCACAGTTCCGATAAGGTCTTGAAATATTTTGACTTTTAGTAGATTTTCAGTTTCTCTTGAACTTTTGAGATAATATGTTCATCAGGATCGTAGCTATGGCTCGGTGTTTAGGGAGGATCTAGTCACAACCCTAGTGTTATGAGTATTATTTCTGATGCCATTCAAGATCTGGGTTGGCTGAACTCACATCAATTTGTCGAGTACTTCGATTTATGCTTAATGTATAAATTACTTGTGAACGGTGAGCCATCATCATTGTCGTCCAAGTTCCGCTTCAATCGTGTCGTAGGTGATCGTGAGACACGTCAACCAGACCACCTGTGTTTAGAGAGGCCTCGGAGAAACCACGGTAAAAGGACCTTTTCCTATCGCTTAGGACGCCTTTTTGGTCGTTTTTATTAAGTCACTGGAACACACTAAGCTATTCTTATTTCTAAAAGGTTGGCTATAAATATCGTGAAGGGGAACTGATGTTGGAGCGGTGTTTTTATCGATTGATAGTAGCAGCTGTTGTATCTTTTTTATTTGAATGGGACGAGATTTTACCTTGTATCTATTGTTTTTAATTAAGGTGCTTTTACCTGGGATTGCTTACCTATTCTTCTGATAAGGCACTGTGATGTGTGTGACAATGATCCATGAATAACCCATTTTGTGAGGAATATGATATGATATGACAGCTATAGTGTAAACGAATAAGAAATAAAAATATTATCGTGGATGGTGCATAATTTTCATTTCTCAAATCAAAATATCAGACAAGAATGATGACCATGGAGTGGGCTTGATTTGGGGATAACAATATTTAAAATAGGAGGTTATGGCATACTGCATACATTTGTGAGGGCTTTCAGTGCACCGCTGACTTCTTTCAATATCTGAGCTTCACGTACCGCTCATATCAACGTCTTGTGCAAGCCCTCTACATTGTGTCCGTACTAAACTTGTCAATGTGTCTGCTCTGTTGCTGCCCTACGCATCGCTGCCCCGGAGGCGGTCGGGACCACGTGACTTGGATCGCCTCAGGGCGAGCGTGTGAGCCACCGCAGGTATTCGCGGGCATGCTTCACTACTGTCAGAGCGTAGCACCAACCCAAAAACCGAAAACTGCGGAAATAGGGCCCTCAGAGTTAATTTGTCTATATAAATGTATTAAAAAAACTTGTAAATAATGGCCAAAGGATACTCGGAACGTTGCAACAAGACAAGATAGGTATTTACAATTTTTTTTACTAAAAGGAAGAGACGTTTTTCACTTAGGCCGGGCGGGGAGCCACCGGGGGGCAAAAAGACCCCCACGATCCAAAAACAAGAGAGCTAAAAAACCAAACGGCAATGAAAGCTCAAAAGATACAAAAACCGTCATTTTCTTCCAGGTCAATATCAAGGTCACCAGAGGCAAAATAGGTCAAAATCGCTAATAAGGGACAAAAAACCATATATCTCAGAAACTAATAGCAGAAACATTTTCCTAACACCATCAAAGCTCTGAGATGTGCTTTCATTAAGTGGCATTCATTTTCGTGTCAGGTCCAAGCCTAGGAGCTACAGGTCACAAATATGGGCATATTCTGGGAATGTCCAAGCCACCCATGCAAGGGCGTTTACTTTTCGCTAACAGCTTCCAAACCAAACAAGATACAGCCATAGTTTATGCACCATGCAATCCTCTTGTCAATACGAATCGAATGATATAGATATTCTATGCCAGGTCAAATTTAAGAATTACCTGACCCAGGTCAACGGTCGACCCAACTGACCGGTATAGTCAGATGTATATCATTTGACTTCCAGTGACTATACAAACACTTTGGTGACAAAATAAAAGCTCTATCTTAGTTTATTCAAAATTATAGAAAAACACCAAAAATGTTTATTTGACCAAGGTGGCCTTTTAAAGGCAACAAGTCCAAATTTTGGCATCAGCTTCAGAAATGGGCTAAGAGCAAGTCGCAACCGATGTTTGAAGTTGATTCCATCCAGCTTACTGAGAAAAACTCATTTCTTGATTTTCCCCATGTATGACAATGGGGAGGTCATGCCTGCACATGACCTGAGGTCACCAATATAAAAATCCCGAAACAAATGTTTAGCCCTGGTGGGCCCAATATGGTAAGAGTTTCAACTGATCGATTATCCCTTCTCTTAGTTATGCGGTCCTAAGTATTTTTGAGGTGAGGTCACTTCACCTGGCCTGTGACCTGACCGATATGACCTTGAGCCAAAATTTTCAGGAAAGATGTCTGATGAGGAACAGCTAGACCAAGTTTGGCGGCGCTGCGCCCGCCGTTTTTGGCACTTGGAAAACCCGAGGGGGTCTAAAAGACCCCCACCCGGGCGAAGGTTATGGTACTGGTCTTGATTTGCTGCCCACTTGACAATGGCTGCCCTTCCTCTAACAACTGATTGATGTTTTGCTAATGGCTTGATGTCCAAGAGGCCGATTGATGCTCCTGAGTATGATTTAGATTAGTTGATCAGTATATTTCGCTACTAAAAATGCAGCTCTAAATCAGCTCCTCGCTGTATCATAGTTTACAATAGTTGGCATATAAAGGCCAAGTTACTGTATGTTGTTCCATCTTCCGATGCTGGTGCCGAGGCTAACGGGAGCTTGCCTTGTAATATAAGCTGTATGTTACTGGCTGATTACTACTCTGCCTTGGTTGTTTTCATATTTTCTTGCAGGACCATCTGTACCTTGGTGCACCAAAAGTAGTTGCAAACAAATAATCCAAAACCCTGGCTGTTACGTTTACAATGATGCCTTAAAGCCGATGAAGACTCCTCGAGAAGTTATACCGTTTGTAGAATTTGCGGTGTTTTAGGAAAGCCCTGGCTATGAAGGCCTTGCTTGCGCCCTTGGCAGCTGTATCCATAATTATGCAATAAAATCTAAATAGGACAGTGTCGAAGGAAGCCCCAATTATTTTTATCTAATCTTAGTGTTCCCGATAAAGTTTCTGGGAAAATCAGACGGCAAATTTAGACCAAATGCAGTTGGATTAAAGCCCATTACATTTTTGACGTTATATCATCCAATAAGTGTGCTTATAAAAGTGAGCGCGCTTATAAAAGACAGGTAATAACGACAGCAATTTGTTGTGATATAACCTCAGCCTGATTACCTCAGTATTACCGCGGTCCATCATGACGGCAGTACTGGTGCAACGAGGGGTCTGAATGCAAACACCTATACATCGAACTTCTCCATACTGCCGCAAAGAAGGTTGGAACACTTTGTTTCGAACTAATGTTTAACATGGGATAATAGCACTCACTACGATCTAGAGCTCGCATTGTTTCATCGAAGCTAAATGCTGCGTCGTTATTATACAGACCGAAGAAAGTTTGGGGACCTGAGCCGCGTCATAAAGGCATTGCTGGGGTCTAATGACTCACCAACGGGAAAGGTTCCTGATATTGCGTCGCCGACTTGTGCCCTATTGGCAGATATTGCGGTAACCCCATCACCACGCATTCAGTGGACACACCGGGACTTGAACTCGGGACACATTCGTAGATCAAACACTTATTAGATTATTAGAACACTATTAGACACTTATTAGATCAAACGGCACGTCGTATAACGTCTGTATGGCATGATAAATCTACAGCTTCGCAACTAACGTCACCCCAAAGCGACTTTGGGCCCCTCCATAACCCATTTTACAATTGGCATATGAATTAGAACTAGTAGGCTCGCTTCAAGACATAGCAGGATTCCGACTATAAGCAGCTTGGATCAAAACGTCCACTTCACGGCGTCGCAACGAAGATTGAGACAGATGGAAAGCAGAGGGGTGGGGATTGAGATTGTTTGCATGACACGAAAACCAATTTGACCTGGTCTAATGGACGGCTGCAAACTGTGCTAGAAATGCTATAAAGACTGCTCGTTCTGGATCAGTCTCTTGTTCTACGACCAGTTTCACCTCTCGCCAGGCTATCAAACACTAAAACTACGGAGGTAAAATCCTTTTGTTGGCCTCTAAAGCGAGTGTGGTATAGCTTATCGGGATCAAGGTGTCGCCACTGGCTCGGCAGTGGCACTTACACTTTCCAAGTACGAGTTTCGCAGGTTTACCACTATAGACGAGCTTTCTTTTTCGTTGTTTTCTATTTGCTATCGTGAAATAGATGATCTGACACACATCAGCAAGTACACGGGTTCAATGCGTGTTAATTCTAAGGCCAGCCAAGAGTGTGTAAAAAATGCGGCCTTTGTGTTGTTTCTAGCATTTGTGTGAAGAGTAAATGGCTTGAGTACTTGAAATCAGTGGCGGCGCTTCCACAGAGGCACATTAGGCACTGCCTAGCCACTTTAAAATGTCGAAGTAGGTATGTATTTTATGTGGAATAAATATAATTTGACACGATGTTTAAGTTTCAGAGAATATTCCTTTTTCGGATTACTGGATCAAAGAGCCGATGGTTTGCATCACTGAAAATCCGCGTTCGCAGCTCCTGCCGTTAACAAATGTGAGGTGAGGCAATTCGCCATTCAGCTGAATCTGCCCAACCCCGTGGCGAATCTAACGTGTGCTTTTTGACTGACATCTCTAATACCTCATTCATTCGCACGCGAGTACTGACTCGTTAAAACTGTAAATTAGGCATGCCTAAGCGGCTCTTAAACCCGGTATTTGTGGCAAACGCTGCCGCATATTATAACCTTGACAAAAGCCGATTTGTTTAATGACATTCTTATATTCGTGGATTTCTAGCCTTCTCCAGTGTGGGGCAGTTGTATAGCAATTATTAGCAAGATATCTAATTAATGAAAGTCTTATGCAGGACGTGAGTCAAGGCACTAAATCTGATGGATGAAATCCTAAAAAGATCCGTTCTCGAGTCGATCGCATCCCGAGAGATTGCACGTTATAAAAAATGAAGTGACGAAGCTGTCCTTCAACTGGGAAGCTCTCGTGAGTACCTTGTCCTGCCCGGCTTACTTACCTACCTACCTATCCTTCTTGAATCTTGCCTTGTACCTGCATACACTGCCGTATAACCGTTTCCACAATCCACCGACCAATAATGAGGGAGGTGGTGAATGTTCAACTGGTTGTTGACAAAAACTTCCCATGCCAGGACCAAAAACTCTTCATATTTGAGCTCCACGCTGCCTTCCCTACTGCTTATTTAAAGTTGTCTGGTTTCCTCCCAATTGGACTGAGATAAAACAATTCGGACGAGAAGTGAGGACCTGCCCCCATTAGCCCCCCGTTTTCTGACGCCCATGCATTGCCGAACCTACTCCTAGGACGAGCATTTAGTGGGGGCGACGGGGCCACCGAATCGTGAAAAACGTGTTAATTTAGAAAAGCAGCGAAAGGCGAACGGGTCGGATGCCTTTTCGTCCCCCTGGATCCACGTGTGTGCGCACAGAAAGTTGGTATCAGACGCAGTAACGTTTTTAAGCTAGAAGGGAGGGCAAAAGTTGTCACCGTTGCTGGGGCCAAATGTGATTCGGCCTTCGGCTTGATTTGTCAACTGAAAAGGTATGAAATTGGCTCAAAGTTGGGGGGACATTGGTCCTCAGTCAGAGTTTGCCAAAAAGCCTGGGCACATCCTTACCTCTAAGCCAATCGTGCCTAGGCTAGCATAATGTGCAAGCGGCGCCGCTGCTTAGAATTGTTATGTGCCGTGAAGAATAGCGCAGAATATCACACCGAGAGTTCAACTAGAAACTATTCACCAGTGAATATACTTCTTGTTCCGTGTAGGGGAACGGTTGCTATGAGTTTCTGTGGAATCACCGTTAGTGAGCGATTTTCCTGCGAGTTGCAGTTGGGCTGGGGAACGCCGAATCTGCTGACCCGGCTGCCAGGGGAATCGTAAACTCCGCAGACGCCGGCAGTATCAGCGCTTACTATTGCTATCAGGTCCCAGGTTTACGGCCTGGTAGGGTCCACGCAATTCACATAGATTCAGCCAGAGATACAAACTGCTATTATTGCTGTATGATCGCCCCATGGTGTCTTTTCTTCATCTTTCATCTCAGTTCTATGAAATGAAATCTTAAGCCATGTCATTGTTTCTCGATCCAGCAATTTCCAGTGGCAGCTACAGCTGGCTCAAGGAACAAATCTCAGTGAATGAATTCAGTGAACTGGCCTCGGCGAACGGATCTCAGAAACTCAGTGACCTTACGGGTTTTTTGACGATTGACTTCTCTGTGTCGTCGCAGCAGAGAGGCCCTGCTTCATTCGCGTTGCCCAACGTGCGTATGTGAGGCGCTCTAAGGTGTGGCAGTGCGTTGTATTAATACGCAAAAGAATTGACCGGTTTTTCTACGTCATAGTTCAGCCACGGGATGAAATAATTTATGTGTTTATGTTTGATTTAGATATTAGGGCTGAGGCCTAAACTGATCCCCAGAGAACCCCAAAGTGTGTGTGTTAGTTAAAGTTAGGTAAGTGTCATGTTTCTTACTGCGTTAAATGGGAATCACCATGGCAAACAAGAAAATACGTCGCCATATGAGTCTCCCTTACATATGACTAAGACTTCTTTAACTAAGTCAGGAAAAAGTATTATTATGATAAGTGGCTGTAACGACTGCAGAGGATAGCAAAACTTATCCGTTCTATCCTTGCCTTGAAACACGATTCGAATACATCTATGTGCCCTCCACCAACGTCCAAAAGGTATTAGTATCATACAATAATACCTGCATTGTTCAAAATATGGCAAAAAGGAGCGGATAAGTTATTATATGCTTCATGTAGATATAACAGTTGGCTTACATGGCAAACTAGTTCAGCGTATTTTACGACAATTATAATTATTAGGCTACCTAATAGCAGACAATGGCACAATTTATTAAATTGCACGTGCCACGCAGGAGGTACCTAATCAGCAATCGTTCTGGCACGGTTAGGACCTATGATGTGCTGACGTTCACTATAGAAGGGGAGGGAGCTGGCTTTTGTAGACGAGCGCTGATAGGGGGGAGGGTGGCCAGGGAAACATCCGTGACCATCATTAAAACATCCACTGCGATTCTCTTGGTCCGAAGTACTCATTATTGTGGTAATCTCTCCTTTGCCGGATCGAAGCCGATGATTTTGAGGAGGTGACAACGGGGCCCAAAATCGTAAAAACATAGGTTTTGAAGAAAATCAGCGAAAATTGAGGGTTTTTAGGGAAAATGCCTTATTCTCTGTCCTCTGGGTTCATTCCTGAATGTGTCACGGAAATAAACTGCCTTGAAAATCCAAAAAGAAATTTTTGCCCACTTGTCTACCTTTTGTATCTTTTGCTTGTTGCACATTTAGGGTCTTTCGCCATTGTTTTGTATGTGTAGGAAAGCTTTGTTTATGAAAGAAGGGGTCTGGCAATTGCTGTCGCCTGCTGACAAAGAGGATTAGGGAGTCAACCATTTACTGCCTAGTGCTAAAAAAGAGGCGAGGGAGTCCGGGGACCCACAGATTTTGCTAGCGTCATATGTGAGCAGCTTCTTAAGTTATATAAACCACAAGAAAACAGTTGCACAGACAAATCTTCCGTGTTTCCTCAACCACGTGCTGTGCCAACCTTGGGATCTGCTGGTGATAAATAAATTACCGCTGGAAATCAGCTGAGCTTTGACTCACTTAAACCCCACTGGCCACTCGCTAGTAACGACAGCTGAGGGTCAGCGATGAGTTGAGAGCGCTGAGTTAGGCGCGCTGAGTTAGGCGCGCTGAGAGCCATTGAGCTGACCTCTCCCGGTGTGTGTTTGTGTGCCCACTGCCGGTTCCGCGGTCGACGATTCGCTGGGACACACGCCCCAGCCGTATAGACAACCAGTTTTGCACGTGACTACCGGCAACGGTCCAGCCGCGGTGGCGCGTGGAGTGGGGGTGGGCATCAGAGCGGTGGGGTTGGCGCAAGGGGGCTCGGACGTTGACCCCGGGCTCGATCCTGCTGTCACGAGTGCAGATGAATTTATCTGACAGAGCCGATTGGCTGTGATGACTGACGTAACACAATGTTATGCAAGCATCTGCATACAAGTAATAGAGAAGGCTGAAATTATGAAAAATGGCAAAATGCTCAGCGCAAAGAAAAACCAAAAGGAAGAACATTTCATTTAATTTCAAAACAGTGTAAAATATTTGAACAGTCCTACACATTTTACTCGATGAAAGGGATGCTAAAACACGCAAATGATGTTAAAACACTTCGTTCGTCATCGGCTTCTGGTAGATGACCTTTCCAATTCCTAATGAACCTGGACTCAAAACCAGCATGCGATGAATTAAAAGGATTCGCCTCAGGGTAGCAACCAATGTGAGCGTTGAAAGCTACAACTGCCCGGCGAAACAACCCTCTTTAAGTCTCGACACTTAAACACCAATAATCATCATCATCATCCAGACACAGGCACATAGATGGCCCAGTGCTTCCCTGGTGCTCAGCTAGTGGACGTGCAGCGGGAAACCTGCTATGCAGGGGAACATTTTCCTCTACGCTGGAGTCTGCAGGGTCTATTCTACTGGAAATAAATTAAGCACAACGAAAATGTAGCACTATTGCTAGTTGTTCACGTTGAAAAGCTTTAGATCATGATGTGCCAGTGATTGAGAACGCCGAGATGTATGAGCTTAAGATGCAAGCCAAACAAGACCTGTATGCTGAACTCTCTCTATCCAAATTTCATTTTGCAGCTCCAGATGCAAAAACGCCTCAGATGCTTCATCCATGTTCTAGAATTGATCTGATGCTCTGAAATATGCAGGCAAAATAGGTCCCACTTTAAATCTACCCGCTACGTGATCAGTTTCAAGAAAGTGTGTGAGCCGACCCAATATGTTTTGCGTTGCTAATGGTAAAGTCTGCATACAAAACAGTGGCGAATACAAAGGAGAGGGCTGGGGGCTCAAGGCCCTCGAAATGTCAGTCCCTATAGTTAATGCATAGTCGGAACCTGTTGCGAGGCAATGGCCGGGGTGGCTCGAGCCCCCTGCCCCGCCCCCGCCCGCCTAGTCCTGAAATTTTGTCCTGGATCCACGACTGGTGCGAAACTCAATTTAGAGTTAAGTCAAACACCAAGATCGTGAACTTTTTTCATATGCTCCAAGGTGGTGCTCTGAACTTGGTGTGTGACCAGAATATTGTGTTTCTAATTGATTCGAGAGGAACGACGTTTTGAAGGGTTCCAATTCTGTCTCCGGACTCGCTGTCAGCCTACTGTGATCCTACCGAAATAATTTAGCATTTTCAAGTAAGCAAATGTTTTATAGGGATTTATTTTGTCAGCAAATATCAATCTTTTGTTTCGTCTCAAAGATTGTTTATAAAGAAGCCAAAGGCAAAGGAGACAATTCACCACCTTGAGGTGTTCCGAAGCGCACTTGCTTCCAGCGCAAACATTTTCCATTTAGAATCACACGCTGCTGTCGATAACAAACAAATAGAATAAGCCCAGTCAAAATCCTTCCAGATGCCTTACATGACCCTTTGAGCTTGAAGAGCAGGAGTTTATGACTTACGCTCTGGAACGCCGCATAGTACTCGCCATAGATTATGTCAGTTTGATGGCCGGAGGAGATAATGTCCCACGCGGTTTTCAGAAGGGTTTCCAAAGTATATCACATTCACCGTAGATTGATAAAGCAACACACACAAACTAGTTCTCCATTTCGTCCATTGTTGTTGTTCTGATTTTCTCTACATCTTGCCCTTAACCATTCCCTTCACTAACATTCGGCGTAGGTATTTAGTCAATTTAGTCATTTCCTGTTTGCTGCGATACCTGGGTATTTTTATCTAGCCTGCTCACCATTGTGCACATACAACAGCATGGCATGTAGAGCAGAGGTTGAATTGTAAATCAGGCACAGGCACAAATTCCAGAGTTTCAAACTGATGATGAGTCTGCTTTTGCAAGGCTTTGCTCGGATATACCCAAGTCTCAACAAGTTGTATTAGTATTTGAAGCGGAAACATGTTCTTCTTACAGAAGGGATAAGTAAGAGTAAGCAGTTGCCGCATTAAATCGCCCTTAGAATCCACAACCATAATTGGACATAAGCTTTCACTAGTGGTGCGGCGTGCCGCTACAATTGTTTTAAACCTCTTCCGGTACTTAAGCTGCCATGGCTAGCTAAAAATTCTAACGCTGCTGGCGCTACTTTTCAAAATTGCGAAAACTGCTACCCGCTACTCCGCTACTTCGTCGTGGCTGCTTTTTTGTCGTAAGTGCTACTGCGCGCTTCCCCGCGAATGTATTTCCATTGTTATTCTCAAGACCAGTAAAAAGCCTTTATTGGAGATATCTGAGCAAACACTTTTACTTTAAGACGGCTATTAAAATTTGTTTTTATCTATGTTGGATGGCTTATCATTGTTCTATAACGTATGCATATACTGCGAAATTGCACTGTTGTTTAGCTGCAATAAGTGAGTGCCTAATCAGCTGACATGGAACACAAACGAAAAATTAACGGGAAAATAATTAGCAAATAATTGTTTCTTTTTTCCTTTTGGACTTTGTAACCACACTACATTTTAGGGTTTAATCGTCAGCTACCTCAGAGCTTCTATGTCAGCCACAGTCAAACAACTCCCCGTAATGCAGGCCTTTTGATCTTAGCTCATTCCGGCTGGGAATGTTTCGTTTTCCCTGAGTAGAAGCTTCACAAAATCCATACCCGGCGAATGTTGCAAGGTCTGGTGGAAACGCACACCACGGGTACCTATGTCAAGTAGCGGTCTTGCTTGGAAATGTGATGCATTGCATTGAAAGGACACTGCTAGATGTTGGTGTTTTCTATTGAATTAGAGGGAAACCTCATGGAGGCTCGCTGATTAATTTTAATGGAACTACCGCTTTTAGCTGAACAGTCATATTTTTGTAACATGTGCCAACAAATCCACTCAAACATTGCCAGAAAGCTTCATTCAATCTCCTTTTGTTTTTGTTTTTTTTGGTGGATGAAAATATGTTCAATCTTTTTCTCCAAGTTGTTTTTGGGTGGCGGTCCCTTTAGCAGTCTGTTGGTAGCGGTAGCGGTTTTGAATTCTTCTGAACCCGTTACTCTTTACTCCGCTACCTTTTGGTTACAGGAATTGCTCCAACCACTCCACTGCCACTTGGAGAACTCTCAATTATCGGAGTACCGGACTTAAGCAGTGAACCACCTGGCTCTGGACTTCAGAGGTGCAGAAACTTGCCAACTCGGCTACTGGGGTTTGTGACACACTTATGAAAATTGAGGTGCATAAGTGTGACAAAATAGCCATCGTGACAGTATGGTTCAAAATCAAACCGCATATTTTTGAAATACAGAATGAAGCGTGTAGCGATAAATTTAATTTAGCAACTCTGTTCTTCAATTGCACAGCGTACCATCAGTGATACAATATTGGTACTGTGTTCAGTTTCTACTAAAACGAGGGACCCCCGCTGCAGAAAACCCGGAAACCGCTGTCACAGTTGCCAGATTTTAACATGCAGCACAATGGTGCCGATTGTTAGTAGTTGCCAGAAAGTTGCCGCCTAGATGCCCGAAATGTGACAGTCAATTTTTACAAGAAATACATGATTGTGGGCATATTTAAGGCATTAAAGATAACGCAAATACGTTATCAAGTATTTCTCTGTCCATTTTTTCAGGTTAAATAATATTTAAAGTTTGAGTCTCTTCGATTTAGCGGTCCCTATTTCTTTTAATTTAGTATTAAGTACGTCTAAAAGCTACTAAGAAAAGTACTAAATGAGTGAAAGAAATAAACATAGCTTGGCAGCAATTCTACCTAAACTACGCAACAGCGACAAGACAAGTTCGTAATGTTTATTTGATGTAGAGCCTGCCAAAAAATGTACACAGGTGGGAAGCCACTTTTTTAGGGCATATTTTTGGGGTATATCTGAGATAAGTGCAGGCTAAAACTGGCTGGAATAAATAGTGCTGCCCATGGCTAATCTAAGATGAATGTAGGCTACTTTGAGACTGATGCACTTTCACATATCAAACTTGGTTTTTCATTCCTTAGCTTGCTTGTGCCTTACCTTATTTGTGCCCTAGATCAAGATTGGTTAGGTAGATTTGGAGCTGGAGGAAGTTGGGAGAGTTGGTGCCAGCAACAGACTGGCAACAACAGTAATTCAGGTGAGATTTCATGATCAAATTATCATGTCAATATTGTACAGATAGCAAATGTGTGCCAATGCAGTCCTCCACAAAGTGTTAAAACACACACTAACGTGCACTGGAGGGGGCCTAGTAGACCCCCGTCCCATCTCAGGAAATCGCAGAAAATCTCAGAAAGAAAGAAACTTTGAAAAACGCTGGTTGGGGGTGTGTTGCTTACTACCAGTGGTGGTAAGCAACACACAGGACCTGAACTGCATGGAGTTAAAGCAGGACTTTGACTACACTGGATCTTTCTTTGGTATGAGACTTCCAATACCTCTGTAGGTACTTATTAGGCCAATAGACATAATTTTACATCTATGCAGGGTAGTTGCCTCAGAGTTTTTACTGCAAGAAGGAATGAACAGGCAGGTGATAATCAGGTGTTGGGGGAAATTTTAAGCATTTGATCTGTCTATAAAAATGCTACCTAAGGTCCACTTTATCAACACATTTTAGGTAGATCCAAATCCTATGTTGACATTGACATTTTTATCCCTTTTGTTGATATGTGAGATAGAAGTTCAGTGGGGGGGAGCTGTGATCAGGGTTCCTAATTGTGTGTAGGTGCACGCTCACATTCATAGATTAGTTCCCAATAATAATTATTTTCATGATAATTGCCACATTTAATCATGGGGAAATGTACCATAATTGGAAACACTCCTTCCAAAAATGGAAACTTTTTCAAAAAGGGGAAATGCATGTCATTAGGGGAAACTGCAGTCAGAGTTGCCAATAAAAGTTATGATCCCAATACTGGAAACAATGATCCATAATTGAAAATTTTCCTTCCAAAACATAAACATGATCTAAAAATGAAAACACAGTTTAATACTTTCATGCAGTAACGGCTTGGTGCTTGAACCTTGTCTGTTGCAAAAAGTAAGAGACAGGTAGATGACATTCAGCATATTGGAAATAGTATTCAAGTATACAATTATCATTTCCAGCTTTTTGTGACAGAGGAGGCATACGTCGCATTGAGTTTGTGACAGCCAGCATACTTTCTGCACCTCTGCTGGACTTCTGCTTTTACCTTCACCACAGGCTCTCTAGTGGCCAGCGTGACATATCATTCCTATACGAAGTTCCCGAACGTGTCGCAGGCTTTCTCGACCCTTGCCCTAATGCGTTTCAAAATGTGAATGTTATCTTTAGAATTGTGATTCTAAGGTGGCGACTGCACTTAATGCTAACAGACCTCTAGTTCTTTATCTAGATCTTTAACACGCGCATTGACGGGGGTCTGAGCCACCTTCGCATTGACGGGGGGGGCGGTACCCGCCCCCTAAGATCTCGAGAACCACGGTAGGTAGCGAAAAACGGTAAACGGCGTTGGGCTGCCCATCCACTTCTCCATCGATAACATTTGAACCATTTTTTTGTCAGGTCACATTTAAGGTCACGAGAGGTCAAAACATGCCCGTCATAGGGATAACACGTAAATTCAGTTTTTCGGCCATTACATCTGAACAAGTAAAGATAGAGCAAAACGACTTTAATTATATGAATCCTCTTAGCAAGCCGAATCGAATGATATATAATTTGACCTTGCTAGGTCAAATCAATGATTTGACCTGACCTGAGGTCAGGTCAGGGTCAAATTATATAAAATGCATATCATTAGAACTGCAAAGCCCAGGCGAGTCTAATACAGCTAAAATAAATGCTCTATCACCATCCGTTACTGAGTTATTCCGTAAAAACCATTTTTCCTATGTATTTCCAATGGAGAGGTCATGCCTCGTACCTGACCTTAGGTCATCGATATCAAAAATACCGGAACATATTTTAGAGAACTCGGTGGGGCCATTATGTGATGTGAGTTTCAATCGGATAAGTTCACCCTGCTCCGACTTATGCTATCTTAAACTTTTTTGAGGTCGGGTCACTTGACCTGTACTGGTGACCTGACCTGAGATGACCTAACCTTAAAATTTTCACAGAAGTTGTAAAAATGATGAGGGAAAAGGCATACCAAGTACGGCGGCGCTACGCGCCGCCGTTTTTCTACTATCTCCGAAAAACCCGAGGGGGGCGGGTACCCGCCCCCGTCAATGCGCGTGTTAAAGGTTTACTACCTTAAAGGGAATGTGGCACCTTGGTCGAATCTGAAATTTAGTGTAATTAGGGGAACTTTTAGCCGAAAATCATGGGAGCGCCCATGATTTCTCTGAAAAATGTACAAAAAGCTAAATATTTTGATTGTTAAATGCCCCTCTAGGGAAAGAAACAAATATCTGCCTGTGGATGATGTCATGATCTGGCAGCCACTACCATATTCAATACGCTTCAAGGGCTTCGATTGGCTGATACTCACCGTGACGTCAGAATATGTCGTCACACCAACGGCTGACAACTGTGGCTTGCTGCTAAGGGTACATGTGAGGTACATCTCAGGTAATTTTTAGCTTTTCTCTTCGGACATTTTGAGTTTTAAGACAAATGATATATAGAGTACCGGGTTTTCCGGCATGCTTTACAACTTGGCTATATCAGTTAAAATCACGTTATAAAGGTGTCACATTCCCGTTAATAGAGAACACAGAACAAGGCAGGCATTCATGGAAATTAAAATGTTTATTCAGTGTTCTAGAGCTTAAAGTCAAGCACCAGACTCCTGCCCTGTCTATTTTCTCTCCTCAACAACTTTGTTTAATTCCTAATGTCTGAAAACTGTTCAATATTAGGTCTGTCTCCCCAACAATCAGCTCAATTTTGACTTGGTAGGCTCAGTGGCTAAGCTGACACCAAAGCAGAGTATAATCATATATATTCGTAACGAAATGATTCCTTATTGATATATGGCCGTTACGAATAAGTGTCCATCGTTAGATGCAGGGGAAAATGTATGCATTGTCCAGTTCTATAATGTGATACCATGGAATGGATATAGTATAGATATGATACAGTTTCCACTTCATGGTGATGCTACAGGGCTGATGGCTGAAACATGAAATACCCCAGCCCTGGAGTAGTTCCCCTCACATATCTACCCTCACTTCTTTATTACTGATCCTTATTCCTAATCAATCAGGCTACGGCCTGTCGGAAGCTATCTAAGGAAGCATCATCTCAATGGGGGCAATGCATCAGAATTAGTTCTCATGGAACCAATTCAGGCAAACCCGTCTGTGACGAGCGCTGAAGGAACTGACCGGCGAGCGTGAAATTAGAGCTGCATATAACTACGACCCATGGTCGTCTACAATCAAACCAAATCAGTTCCTATCCTCCACCATTTCCCTATTTGATTGGGAAAAACTTGGCTTAAAGCTCTCAGACGCCACCGGAGCATCGCCTTTACCGTATCCACACATGAGTCGTGACTATGGGCACGAGTCCATAATCGTATTGCGGTTGAGGTGCCCGACCACATTGACTCATTTTCCCACGATGGCCCGCGTTGTCAGCCCGGCCGCTGTCTCCATGTATCAGTGTACATACAGGTGCGTTTATGAAACACGCCGCACGGCCCAGGAAGAAACCGGCGGAAAATGATACCAAATTAGGTTTGGGATTCTCCCGGTGTGTTTTTACGCTTAATGCCAGATAAAAAAGCCGGTATAAGTTACCTGTACGTAGCTGGTAGTCTAAACAAAGAGGTTTCTTCTTGCGGCACCGGTGACTTCGGTAAGCTACCATGCATGCCGAAAGTCGAGGTGACCTTGTGAAAGTTCCCACGCTGGCTCCTAGGCCGCACCACTTCCGGCGCCGCTTCTGTCTTAACTAGCCGCCATTTCCGCCCATGCTGAACGGAAGATTCCCACCGAACCTCTGTAGTTGAGATGCTGTGCGGGAGACAACGCTTCATTGCTGGAAATGGTTCTAACTTGTGCTTGTGTTTAATTAGTTTTCTGTGATACTTGGGTGGTGATAGGGTTTTGTGATTCAGTGGGAGAAGTATGGCTGGCGCATTTGATGGACGCGTATAACCAGCGTTTTCCGCTAACTGGGGGTTCGGGGCTCAATATCGCCACGGACACACTTTGGTGCCAGGCTTAGTACGGCTAGGTACATCCAGCTTATCACGGCGTTACCACACGCCGCGCAGTCTGTACTTCGTCAAACCTGAGAAGAAAACGTGGAGAATAAGTTTCATTCACGAGGCAACCACAGGTGAATCCATTTGGTTTCAGACGCAGTGAGCTTGCGAGCGATTGCGAACCCGCAAACGCGGCTACGGAGGGTATAATGTTGTACATGTGTTTGTATGCCACGAAGAGTAGTTGTGATTTCACTCGGATCTATCGAAGTAGTTGCGAGAAAAGCCATATCAACAGGTTTCTCGTTTTTAGCAATATTGCATGGGCACAACATTGTATTGACTCTGGTCAGGTTGCATAATCTGCCCGTGAAGACGTGCTGTATTGCTTCGCCCTAGCGACGAAATTACTGTTCAAAATACAGTTCGCGCAAAGTCTGAGGATTTGTCTAACAACTCCAGTGGCATTTTGATCAGTGACCACGTTGGCTGCAGAGTGAGGCTCAGTGAAAGTGGTGCAGAAAAATGCGTTGCCAGCCTGCTCCATTCATATCGCTCACAACAGCAGAGCTATGGCTTTAGAGTGTGGCACATGTAAGTATTCACTCTTGGTTGCAATTTGATTTATGAATATTCCTATTTTGACATCAAAAGATGCGTGAGAAACGACAGGTGCTGGTTGAATCACCACTTTGATTTAAGACGGCCATGATTTAGCGATGCAGAATTTACCTAGTTATAAAATAATGTTATCAAGCATATTCCTGACTTTTAGCGAAATGTTCTTACATGCACATTCCACAATGATAATGTTGCAGTATCGTTTTAGGAAGACGATTTGATTACACTGGCATGCATCAAAATATAAATTAAGAGCAAAGAGAGAATCACATTTAAACAGTGGACAACACGAAATTAAAATGTCTGGAGGTAGCCATTGCGTGTGTTTTCTTGTTTACTTTGTCTCGTCATGCCATGAAAGGTGCCTTTATCAGTTTCGCATCATCTAACATCCCCAAACACAACCTAACATTAAAACAGTTCCATGCGTGCTTGCCTCCGAAGATATGCACTAGTGGCAAAATGATGCTGTTCATGTGTCATCGTACACATTTCAACCCTAGTAAACATGTTCTCGCCTGATTCCTAAACCGTGTTTATGTGTATGGCACAATGTGAGTCAGTGTGTCATTGACACCGTGCGGCACAGAAGTGAAGCAGGCCCCTGCTTTCACCTCTGCCCCTGTCTTTAAACAGGTGCATCTGAGAAGGGGTTCGGAGACGGGCTCTGGCTAGAAACCACTGTGTGATCGGTAGCCGATGGCCCGTGAATTGTTCAGCAGGTGCGTTTTCATTTACTAGGTACTGCTGTGGCCCTGATTCAAGCTCGCTGAATTATGCACTGACCCGGTTGCCGCCGACGTGGGCGCGCCACCAAGTGTCATGCGCGGTGCATGTGAATCAGGCAGTGGCGGATAGAAGGGGGGCCTGGGGGTCTCAAGGCCCTCTGAAATGTCAGAGTGCGTATAGTTAATACATAGCCGAAGGCTGTTCCGAGGCAATGGTGGGGAGGCTCGAGTCCCCTAGCCCCCACGAAATGTTATCCTGGATCCGCCCCTGGAATCAGGGTAGTCTGTGACAGCAGTGTACCTATTTCCACTTAGATGATACCCGCTGGCGACGAATGCTGACCAGGGTTAGCCTGGGTTGGACACGTCAGGCCAGATGTGGGCCCGTCGGATGCAAAGTGGGGGTGAAGAAATGGAGTGCGTGAGTGGAGTGTAACGATGTTCTACATATCATCCCAAACAAGTCACGGGAGAAGGGCAGACCTCGTGTGCACCAAGAACAGAAGTAAGAACGCCGACTGTCGACAAAGCTCGGGAATGAGAAGTGGTCGTTGCTCATGACATAATGCTTAAGTCGGGCTATGTTAGGTCGCTTAGGGTCGTCCCTGACCTTTTTCCGGAAGAGGTATTTATGTATGTAGTATTATAAGGAAAACAGACACCTTCGAACCCTCAGGATCTGTTGATGTTCTCATTGACAGACTGGCACCACCTGATGCTGCTTCTCAATGTTGATCATAGCACGCAGTGAATTTTTTTAGATTTACCTTTCCCTCCCTTAGATTTAAAACTGAAACAGTGGAGTAAGAGAGAGTCAAATCTTTTAGAACAGTCATGTAAAACGGAATATGAAAATGGAAAAATTATAAAATATATTTATTCCTTTCAGATTCGGCTAGAAATATATTTCATAATATAGGTGAGACTGGTGTTTCTCTCGTAAGTGTAGACTTTTCCCTAATAGTGCGAAACTGATACCATTAACTATGTCAGAACAAGGAGCATGAGTTGATTTTATTAATGCAAGTATTTTTAGATCCTGGGCATTTAAGTTATCGCTTTCCAGATTTTTTTTAAGCATTGCAGTACCATTTGAAAACTACGCAAGCATAGCGTCTTGTTTAGTCTCAGACAACCCTGAAATATACACCCACTATATGTTTTGCATTGAATGGAATGGAGGGTAATTAGTGACACAGGTGATCCGATGGCCATCCAATTATATATTCGGGCACGGGGCTATCAGGGCAGCATTCATCAGAATCAGCATAATCAATAAGTGGAAATCGCAAATTTTTGGTCATAGTGTAACAAGACCTCGAATTAAGTTTGATACAAAATGAACGACAAGACTCCCAATTTGGAGCTTCATACGAATGAGTTATGCATGAAGCTGAATTCGAGGTCCTGAAACACCATGGTCAAGAATTTGTGAGTTTTCCTACTGTATTGTGTTGATTCTGATGAATTCCTGCCCCGATAGCTCAGCTGGTAGAGCGTTGCGCTCCGGCCCGCCGCCCAGAAACATGCAGTGGCAGTGCATGTGCACATTGTGTAGCACAGGCTTAGGATCGGTTCCCTGAGACGCCCCGGTGCTCTATGCTTACCCGACATAGGTCGGCTGGCAACTGACTGGTAAGAGGGTGACCTGAGCGGGACGGCCGTCCCTGTACTTTGTGGGACATTACACTTTGGCTTCTAAATTAACCCTTCATTGTGGGAGTTGCTCGTTCGGATGCTGGGGTCGTGGTCTGTGTGACAAGTTCACTAATGACTTTAGTGAGTCTTCGGGTCTAGTAGCCGAACTTGCGACAACTAGGACAAATTTTATAAAAAAAAGTCGGTGCCGGAATAGTCTCAGTGTATAAGCTCCATTTTGTATATTGGATTCGAGGAGACAAGCCATGAAACATTTCGTCAACTTATAATCATGTTCCTCGGCTCGGCACTGCAAAATCTATGACATTCTTGAGAAGTTCTTAAACTGGCCTGGTCGTTCCATCTTATCTTAAATACTCCGCGTTCGATCTCGCAATTGTTTCACTGGAATTTTTCAAATCCAGTCTGGCACAATTAAAGAAAAACAAATTATAATAATGTTCCCATTACTGAAACTGAAACTGAAACATTACAAAAACTGAACAGGATGTCGCACACTGCACAACCTGTCATCTTCTTTTGACGACGGGATGTCTTCGTACTTCATCTATTTCCTCTTTATGTTTGTATTATGCAGTGCTCTGCTCTCCCGGTAGGCCTTTATCTACCATCTATCCTGCAGTAGGTATGAGCATCAGAGCAAAGACCTCGCTCGTGCAGCGCATGACCCCCAGACGGCCGTCTCGGCCTAAAGTCAGCTACCAGAACCTGTTCTGCGACGTCAGGATCAGCTGATTGCAAAGGTAAGCGTCCGGTGAAGAGGGGGGGACAGATGTTGACTGGTCTACTGCAGCGGTGTTGACTCGGGCAGGCGGGTCATACATCATAGTCAGTGAACTCACCATGTCAGGCAGAAGAAGACAGCTGATTGCTCTGATAGCTACTGTTTTGGATTGGAATGATAAAGATGCATTTCGTTTTTTTACAATGGGCTTAAAATGGCGTTGTAAGGCATGATCGGTAGCTGTAGTTGTGCTGCAACAACGGCTGTTTTTTTCATTTACCGAAACGGCTCAGAGTTGCATTGCATGAAAGTCTGTATGATTTGATAGTGTGAAGAGTTACTTAAGTGTGTATATCATGACCAAGTGCATTGTTAACCGCCTGGCGCTCATAACAATATAAATTTGTAAAAACACCGAAAGGACTTTCGGTGCGTCATATGTTCCGGTTTCTGCGTCAGATCATGAGACCTAAGAAGCAGCCGAACTATCCGCCCTACACATGTGGTGGTCTTTCGTGGCAACAACGCTTGATATAGGTATACGACAGTGTGACACTTTAAAAATTAGGACGACGCGTCCACAGAGAGAGTCTTATTTTTCTTGGAAAGGAAACTTTACATATTAATATTACGAAATATTGAGTTTGGATGCAGGAGCAGCTCCAGGGGGGACCTGGCCAGAGCAAAATAGAGATGGCCAAACTCTATTTTTGCTGCAATAATTGTTTGTCAGTTAAAAAATTGAAGCATTTTTGTCGTTTTTGGATGGTACCTGTTTGAACGTGAAAGAAATTCCTCCTTAAGAGAAAGATAAACTGGAGATTTCTTCCAGTTTACGTGCGATCGTTTAGTAATAATTGGTGTAAAATTCATTTTCTTCAGCAGTCTGATCCCACCAGTCCCGTCGTCTCCGCCGCTCAACTTCTTTTTAGGGCCCGAGGATAACATGGATTTGCTTTCCACAAACCAAGCGTTTTGATCATCCCGTGCTTAGGTTTAAGCAGTTTTTGCAGCAGAAATGTTGTTGATTTCACGTATTTCAAGAGAAAATGTAGTTAAAATACTACACTATTATTTCATTAGGCTGCCACATTCTCTTTACTAGCATCTGTGATGGATTAATTCAAAACTTCTGAATGAATGCTAGTACGCTGTATTGCTGTACAAAATATTCATTTACTGCATCAAATGAGCCTTAGTGCCAAAAAACTGTTATATACGGGCTATTGTATTATATTCACTTATTATTTTACAAGTGAATAGAATACGGAATAGAATACTCCCTATAAGTGAATAGAATACTCCCCCCATATCCGTTTAACGGTAGGTGGGTAATACTTAAAGAGAATGCTTACCAGAGGCTCATTCCTCTATTTCTATTTCGACATCCTGTGGGAAATGTGTATTTAAAAGACATAACTGCATTATAGGTCGTAGCTTAGTGTTATCAGAATTCCGCTCGTTCCCCAGAAAATTTCAAAACCTGCGAGCTCTCTGCCAATAGCTCCAGTCTGGAGCTTGAAGCGCTTATTGCCACTATTAAAGCCTGATACCCACGTAACTGATATCGGAAGCCATTCACTTCTAGACGGTGGAATGTTTTATGTTTCAGGTGTTATTGGGTACGTAACCACCAAAGGCACTAGAAGAGTTCACGCTCATGTCGATTCGCTGCGTGTTCTGTGGCACAGTGCATGTTTCAGCATTGACTCCCAGCGGTGCAAAATAGGTTCAGCTATTGTTGTTTGGGGTACGATTCGACCCCCCATACAAGGGGAGGAACAGGACACAGTAAAGGCCCAGCGGTGGATGCCTGTGACACAGTACGCACATAGTGCAGGCACCAAGCGTTTCTCGCATTCAGGAGCGTAAATCTCGTCGGGATTTCAAATTGAAACAGGGAGAAGGGGAGATGGACAATAATTATTGATCCAGTCCAAGGGTTTCAGTGGTGTCACGGATGAATACCGGAGAGTGTTGCAGTCGCACATAGTATCCTTCAGTAGTCCTGTTGCATCAACGTGAAGCTTCAAGATTAGGATAGAACAATAAATTACCAAGACCTATCACATGCTGTTTGCTTTGGCTTTTGACACGTGTCCAGTTGCGGCAATTTTACGGCGAGAAATGAGGCATAAAAACCGTAAAGATATGTTCTCCGTTTCAGCATTATTAAACTCAAACTACCTACGTCTCCCCTCTCAAAAACTTATGGTACCCACGTAGCAGTTTCATTGGGGAATATTCCATTATCTGGAGATACAGGAGTGAGCCTACAACTCACTCCCGAGCTGGTTCATTAGACTTCTTTCTGGCACTGTTTACCTACAATGGTAGCATTTGGGTTTGGGCTTCATGCCTATTTTATGGCCACGCTGCGTGTTTTCCTTCATGCTTCACATTTAAACCTCGGTTCATCCCTACAGCTTTGTGGCTAAAAGTCTCACCAAATGAGAGGAACGCCGAGTAATTTGGCGCTCCGTCCGCAGGGTTCGTTGACCTGATGTTATGTAACAACGTCGCTGTATGGTAGTACTATCACTTAAAAGCTGAATAATCCCAGCCTGCCAGTCTATGTGCTTGGCAGTTAATTAACTTATGCAGCCAGGTTGAATAATTTACTTTGCGATTCTGTGCATAATTATTACATTTGTGTTAATTGTGTCCCTTTAAGTGTGACAATCATTGCAATTTACGAATGTTCACTCCATACAGGAACGACAATAAGAACAGGAAATTCCTGGACATTCCAGCAATGGCTGTCAGGGACAGATTGAGCATCTTAAACATATCCATCTGCATCATCTGGCACATATGAAACATGCACGTTAGCTATTTTGTGCAAGAAGGTGGATCATAGATGGATCCAGGATGTTCAATCGGGTGCGGGGGCCACATGATCTAGGGCGCCATCTAGTCCAGGGTTTGCTACATTTGGACAGCAAAATCTATCGAGGTGCGCGCAAAATCCAATCGTGGGGGCGGCGGTACTCGCATCCTGAGGAAAATGGCTGGGAAGTGACATATCAGAGGGTGACATGAACATTTCAGGGAGCACTGAGGCTCGATCCTCCTATGATATGGACTGGAAAAGTCCTGAGCCATAGGTTTTCCATCTAGTGGAATTACTTCCCCTTTTGCCACGTTTCAGCTGGTGCTAGAGCCCCCGATGTGGTGCTATCAGTGGTGCTGTCTGGTTATCCATACTTCTCGAACAAATCCCTGTCTATGTATAACCAGTCGTTACGAAATTCGTCACAAGAGGTGTAAAAATGTGTGCAGTAATGAACTGGAAGCAATCGCCCAAATTTGCGTGCTTATTTTCAGATCAAATTGTAATCAGTGTCAGAATTAGGACGTGTATGTGCGGCAGGGACGGTAGCATCTGCCTGTCTCAGAGCGGTGAGACCCGACAGGGATCATGCCCTCCTCAGAGTGGTCAGACTCGATAGGGGCCGTGCCATCCTCATAGCGGTGAGACCCGACAGGGACCGTGCCCTCAGAGTGGTGAGGCTGGGACCATGCCTTCCTCATAGTGGTGAGGCCCGACAGGTACCGTGCCCTCCTCAGAGCGGTGAGGCTCGACGGGGGCAGTGCCTTTCTCAGAGTGGTGAGGCCGGGGACCGTGCCTTCCTCAAAGCTGTGAGACCCTGCAGGAATGTGCCCTCCTCAGAGCGGTGGGGCAGGGGCTGTGCCCTCCTCAGAGCGGTTAGACATGGACCGTGCCCTCCTCAGAGCAATGAGACCCGGCAAGGGCCGTGCCTTCCTGATAGCGGTGAGATTTGGTAGAAGTCGTGCCCGCCGCAGAACGGTGAGGTCTGGCAGGGGCCGTGCCCTCCTCAGAGTGGTGAGGTCCGGCAGGGACCGTGCCCTCCTCAGAGCGGTGAGACCCGACAGGGATCGTGCCTTCCTCAGAGCGGCGAGGCCCGACAGGGGCCGTGCCCTCCTCAGAACGGAGAGGCAGGAACCGTGTCATCCTCAGAACTATCAGGCCCGACAGGGACATTGCCCTCCTCAGAGAGGTGAGGCAGGGACTGTGCCCTCCTCAGAACTGTCAGACCCGACAGGGGCCATGCCCTCCTCAGAGTGGTGAGGCAGGGACTGTGCCATCCTCAGAACTGTCAGACCCAACAGGGGCCATGCCCTCCTCAGAGAGGTGAGGCAGGGACTGTGCCATCCTCAGAACTGTCAGACCCAACAGGGGCCGCCCCGTCTGCCCGCCGCAGAGCACTGAGTCCCGGCGGGGGCACGAGTCGGCCTGCCGCCGCCGGTCGCGGCCGCGGGCCGCGCCTGACGCGGCAGTGGGACCGGTTCCGCACGGGGTCTCTGCACCTGGACCGGAGTCGCCGTCTTGCAGGAAATAGCCGGGATAACCGGGGCACCGCTCCTGTTCCCCGCCCCGGCCCGTTACCAGGGTCGAGCCCTGCCATCGCCCGGCGGCTGGTAATCTGGTGTCATGCAGGTGCCATTGGGGTCAGGGGCCGACTCTGGCAACATGGCCAACGTTTTTTAGTGTTGCAGCTCCTGAAGAGTTTTTCCTCAAAGCATGAACCTGCCCGTGCCTTATTATGCGACGGACACTAATGAGCTGTGGTTGCCAGGCAATGTTCCACCCTTGGTAGACCAGTTTTCTGTGCCTGTTTTGTTGTGCCAGGGACAGTCAGACTTATTGTCAGCCATACCAGGGACAGCCTCTTATGTCCTCTAAAGTTTTTTTCAGCTGATATTTTTCATCTACCATAATCTATTATTACATACAAATTCATCACATGTGATGCATGATCAATAAATGAGAACACATTGATAAGTGTACACATGAAGCACATTTTGTGACCTAGAGGTGATAAAAACAGACATGCATTGACCTTATCTTATCATAAAAGGTACAATACGTTAACACGTGCAGTGGAGGCTGGTACTAAAGTGCCCACACCTATTTTCCGAGGTGGCCGAAGAACCATTCACTGCCGGAAACGCTACTTGGCCATAGTTGAAAGAATTCATGAGCGTGCCGATTAGTGAAGGAGCTTTGAAAATCGTTGAAAATTATTTCACTTTTTGCTTTCAAAGTCAGACCTATATTTTTAGACCGTCGCAATCGCGCAGTCGCACCAGTTCGCCTGCACTGTCGACCGAGTGGTGACGTTATACTGTTATATAATCACAGGTCAAGGTCATTGGCCCCATTATCCCGGTCAGATAGGCATTATTCAGCATGACGTATGTTATGCTATGACTTCATAGTTAAGGCTGCTCAATATAAAGGTCAAGGTCACTGGTCAAGGTCAAAGGTCTTTTTCAAGGTCAAACGCTCATTTCCCGCTCATAATTATTGGGGCTTATCACGCACCAACTGCCAGGCATATGGCGTCGCCAACTCTTTCCCTGTTGGAAGGGTTTCCGGGAGCCAGCTTCTCCTTGTTCAGGTAGCCGCCGGGCCTGAACCCGGGTCGGCTGCGGGAAGCCACTACGCTGACCACCCACTACCGCGCCCCCTCATTTCCCGCTCCATGGCTGTTATAGCGCCAGTTATGTTGTACATCATTGGGAATGTGTAGTATTGTTACGCCATAGGTTATTGACCTTGAATGAACTTGACCTCAAAATTTCAGAGAACATTGTGTGGGATCTAACCTCTATGACCCTAGTCCGCTTTTGGTCTCTTCCCGGATTTTTTTCCGCATAATCACTACATTTCCCAATAGATCCCCAATACGGCCCAGTCTTGACCTTTAGTACCTTGTTTGACCTTGAATATGCTAACCTAGGTCAACGAAACTTTGTCATAATGTAGATCACTATCGTCTTCACACACCCCCAACGGGCGTTTTTCTAACCCTCTTGGTTTCCGCGACCTCAGGGAGGGACTCCTCTCCTCTGCACGTCAACGCCAGACCCTCTATACTGCGCGTGTTAAGTTTAAACCGTGTGGCGTCATTTGGTGCATCTTAAATCCAGCAAAGTGGGCTGTGTCTTCTGACATTTGCTGGGCCTTTGTTGGGCTCACATGACCTTGTGTGTGGTTTCACATTAATTTAGCCGATAGTCTGTGAACCACAGTTTCTGCTGTTATTGATTTTCCAGCAACAGCCCTCACTGAGTGGTGATGTTTTATTTTATAAATTCTGTCCAAGTTGTCCCAGTTCAGTTTTTTGGAGTTGGAGTCTCACCTAAGTCACCAAGGGACTTATCACGGAGACCCCGACCCCACCACCCGAACGAGCAACTCCCACAATGAAGGTTTAATTTAGAAGCCAAAGTCTAACGTCCCACAAAGCACAGGGACGGTCGCCCCGCTCAGGTCACCCTCTCACCAGTCAAGTGCAAGCCGACCGACGCCGGGTAAAACATTGAGCGCCGGAGCATCTGAGGGGAACCGAAGCGATCCCAAGCCTGGACGTGGACTGTCACTGCATGTTTTTGAGCAGCGGGCCGGTGCCCAACGCTCTACCAACTGGGCTACTACGGCGGCTCATGACTCGATGCTCAGACTTTACGGAGAAATCAGAAAACGTCTTAAGGTGTGCACAACTCAGCTATGTTGCGCGGGTCTGGAAACCACAGTTTTGTTTTCATTTTGGGAAACCCAGCAATGGTCTTGAATGACCCCAGACTGTCCAGGGGTGAACGCTTGGACTGGAAGAGAGTGGGTCCATATGTACTCTGTCTGCATAAGTATCTGAATTGGTTGAAACACCACAAAGGGTTGAAAAGTAGAACCCCATGACATTTTTTAAGAAATCATGGAAACTGTGACACGTGGGATGGCTTTAGAAGTGCACACAAAATGTTTCTTAATATATGCACTGTCAAATTCACACTTGTATTTCAGGTATGTCATGTGCGAGTAAAAGCTAAACCCTTCTTCAGCGCAAACGGTAGGACCACCTGGCTCTTGGGTTCTCAAGTCCAGCCTCCAGCAAGACAATTAAGACAACTGTGCCCATAAAGAACAGTGTCAAAATGAAGCGTGTTGATGCAAAGGATGACTCGTTTTTAAAGACCCCAGCAGTCTCTTTTTATCATCCGAAGCAAGCCAACAAAGAAGCACGTTTTGAATAGTTTTTCTCAGAACTTATCCCTATGTGTATTAAAAATTACAGTCGGGACAAAATTGCACCATGATTTATGCTTCGAAAATGTTTGCTTGCAGGGCTAAAGCCAAAGACAATGCTTTTAAAGGTTCCTACCTCATATCTGACGTAGTGTCCACCGAAAATGTCCCCAAATGTTGACTACGAATGATTTTTCCAGACATGGAAGACGGAGATCAAAAGATGTCTAAAACGCCTAGCCCGTGATTGGCGTAGCTCTCTCGTTCGCTGTAAACTTTATGCGAGCTTGAAAGGGCTCGACAACCAACTGATGCGGGGCGCGGGCTGGCTACCCGTTAGCGCAGAAAGCAGCATAATCAGTGTCTAGCGCCTAATCAGAGGATTAGAAGTCTACTCATCAGGTCGCCTTTGCTGGCGGTGATTAGCCCCCGGGGCCTCGGCTTCGGCTCTCAATACTGGCTGCCCATTGTTGGCGAGATGAATAGGTACTGTTGGCAAAACGTCGAGTTTGAGCCATCGAACCTGATGGAGAGGTCGCCCCGCGATGGTCTAAAATTGGAGATTTGTGTTATGTAAATCAGGACGAAATTAGACCCTGTAGACCTCAGGGTATTTTTTGGTGCTGTATTTGTCTATCTTTAAAGCCTTTATTTTACTGTCTTACGAATGAAGTGGTAAACGGAGAAATATTGAAGCTTATATCTGTTACTTTCGGTACAAACGACCTTTCTTGGTATCTGCTATTATCATTATACTCTTAAGGAACACTTATGCAGGGAAGGAATTCAGTGTCGGATAGCAAAGCACAAGGCAACGTCAAAGAGATCAATCCTATAGCATACGTAAACGAAGCTATCAAGCTTTGTGAAGGCGGTTCTTCTCAATGCTCATTTATTTAGACATGAGACAGGACAGATTAAAACGTGTTCAGAAAATGCTAGTCTTCGGTTTGACGGTCTGTCTTGTTTGGAGTTTTTTCCAGATTCATGGAGCCTTGCAGTGAACCAGGCCATAATTTTTATATTTGGATACCATTTGTCAGATGTTGATTTTGTCAGCACAGAAGCCAGACAATACCTTCGCCGTTTCCTCTGTCAAACGGGAAGTATGCCAGGATTAATTGCGGGAAAATTTAAATGAAAAAAGACCAAAATTTACCGGACAGGGAACATCTTCCATGCGTATTTCTCCAGCTTATTCGTAGCTTTAGTAAAGGATACTATTAGATGCATTAGTGCAACATAAAGTCTTCGTTTTTATTGACTAATACTACCAGAGACCTTGTCGGTCTCACTATCAAATAAGGAACGAAATTATGTGAACCGCTGCATACCTATCTTTAAAAAAGTCAGGAGCTAGGCAGTTAGAAAAACCTGTGCCAGATGTTTGCTCCACAGTTCAGTTTCACTTGGACGCTTTTGGCTCAATTCCTCATCTATGCGTAATTATGAAGGAACCTGATTTTCTGTGTAATATATGTTTTATTTCTGAATGTTTTGTTTGCTTCGAAACCACTCCTCCCAATCAGTATAATGTCCTGTTCCATAGGCGTGCTGTTGTCCCTGGCTGCCTGTCAGCGTTAGCCCTTCCCTGAGGGTTTCGAGAGTCTTCTGCTGCTCTAAATTCTCGCAGTTAACACTTTCTTCTCTTTGGGCTCTGCTACAGTCATTACATTCCATTTTATAGATAGGTCCCGGTCCAATCATCATTGAAATTGGGATGTTTTGGTTTTAATAGTATCTATTTCAGTGTTTCCTGTGGCTTAAAGTAAGTACTCCTCTGAAAATTTGCGCAGATTCTTTGGACTTGCTTCAAAGCACCTTTCACATAAGCTGTCACTAGCATATCATTTCAGTCACTGGCCCTCCTGGTGCGAGTTTTTGGTGCTCTGGATTTCGAATCTCGGAGAGTATAATTCATGACACTGTTTTGTGCTCTGCCCGTGCAGCCAGAAATTCCCCAGGACAGTTGTTTGTTTTCAGCCTGGACCGGATGTTTGTGGGATCATTTTTCAGTGTTTCTAAGCCATCGGATACGGTGGAGATAGGCTTATCTCTTATCTCTAGGCCACCGCTATCATTTTGTGCTCTTGCGCCTGTTGGCTGAGGTATTCCAGGTATTGGCTGATTGTCTTTTGTTTCCAAGAGACATCCACGAGACAAGGCCATGAGTAACGACTTTTGAGTAGTTTTATTGCTCGCACCTTCCCACCTTTTGCAATTTCCATCGTGTTCTTGATGGATGGCGTGAAGGAACTGCAATTTTTAAAGAGAGGCTCCGTTTCTGGAAAGGTGCAGTTGTGCCAGTATACGGATCATAAAACAATGCAAAATGCAGGGGGTACTTGGCCTTGACCTGATTACTTCCTCTCTCAGATGTGCTATGAATATGTTTTCCACCATCTCTGTTAGGACAGGAGCAGCTAGAGGCACACCGAATAGCTTCTGGTAGTTATTTCCTTTGAGCTGAAGGAATGCGTTTCTGGGGACAAATTTAAACAGCCTCAGTGCCACTTCTCTTTGTGTTCCATGCCCATTGTTCATGTTTCGTGACTCTAAGCTGTTGACCGGACAGCAGTTACCGCAGCCCTTTGCGAGACGTGCCATCCTCTTAGGGTATGGATCCTCAGACCCTCTGACCAGAATACTAATGGTGCACCCTTAATGTAGTGGTCTGCGGTGTGGTCAGTAGCGGCGTTGTACAGCCAGGTAGTGGCTTATGTATGTACAGCCAGGAGACCATCGCCAGGAGGTGGCAGCCAGCAGGTGTCGGGCAGGGGCGGATCCAGGATTTCCGCAAGGAGATAGCGAATTAAATCCTCGGGGGCCCGTCGCTTGGGGAGGGTGCCCGCGGAAAAAGCGTTAAATGTGGTGGAAATAATATTTTTTAATAGGTGCCCATGCCCAACCCGGGGCCATTTTACAGGTTTCCACCACACCTACACGCTGGCACGCACTGTATAGTCAGTAAATACATATACAGACAGGGCTTTTTACTCATAGCAACCTTGCGGAGGGCCCGGCAGCTGCGGCGGAAGGCATTTCTTTCCAGTGCTAAGGCCGGCCCAAGGTGGGGGCGATCACCCCATCAGCCCTACCTTGGATCCGCCCCTGGTGTCAGGACCCTCCTATCCGATCGTTGGCCCACCAACTGTGCATGTAATTCTGCATGTTCACCCGGGATTCGTACGCTTCGCTGCCTAACCTTGCAATATTTTTCTGGAAGATGGGACTTAATTGCAACAACTGCAAAGCGCGTCAGCCCGGAACACGGCATGCTCATCCGGGCCATTGCCGGCGGCCATCGCTACAGGCGGTCGCGGCCTTGGTCACAGTTTTGAGGAGGGCGTGACCTCGGTTGACAGGTGTGGTCTGCTCTCGAAGATTCACTCCAGGTGTGAGGGCCGCTCCATGGCGCGACCTCAGCCTTGCCCTTCACGCGTGATGGCGTTTTACGGGCATGTTACCCGCTGGGCAGGAGTTGGTAGAGATGAGACCGGCCAATAAAGTAATCACGCATCCGGCGCCAGCTGGCTCTCAGAGATCCAGCGACCAGTGCCGGGTCCAGGCCCCTGGGGGGGCACCAGGGGACAAAATCATGATAAATAGTTATATTGAAGAAAAACGGCGAGAATCGGAGGGTTCGGGGTAGCCCTCTCGCTGAATCCGCCACTGGCAGTGATACAGCTGTTGCCCCGGGAGGGGCATCAGCGTCTTGGAAACAGCACGCCATTCGCACTTGGGAGACCGGACTGGCGATGAGCACTCACTGGATGATCCTTGTCTCACACGGAAAACATGCATAATTCATGAATAAACACAGAACGGGGGCAGAGCGAGGCAGTCTCACTGGGACCGCTTGCTTAAGTAGACGAGATCAGAAGCCATCGTCTAGGGTTGTTCATGCTCTGGAATGTCGTGGAATGGATGTGCTAGCTATTTAACTGATGATGGATCTTGTGTGCTTGGCTCCAGCTATCTCTTTTTTAAACTTGGATTGTCCCAATAACAGTCGTCATCTCTTCAGCTGTATGCTCCATGGTGGTCATTATTTCGGTGGTGGCTGGCTTCATTGTGGTCGGCATGGTCGTCACACCGCCGGTGCTAAGCTTCTCATTGATGGCGCGCAGCAGTGGCCACTTGCCGCCGCACACCCCCTGGAAGTCGTCCAGGTCGATGGCCCAGATGAAGGCTCCGCCGAGTCTCATCTCCTCCACCAGGTCCATCCAAAAAGACAGGGAGTGTCGGGTCAAGTAGTGCTGGTTTATTGCTGGTTCTAAAAGTGCTGGAGAAATGCATGTACGCCATGGTGGCCAAACTATAGATACACAGGAAAAGGGAGAAGCAAATTGACGCATTCGTTGTTACACTCTCAGCTTTAAAATTTGTAGGGAGAGGCGAAAAATGTGTGGCGTGATTAGTTCGTATCAAAACGAAAATCAGTCTATCGCCCGATTTCCCTTCTTAACTTAAAATTATAATGATCACAAATAGTAGCAATTATGGTAAAAGGAAAACAATAATTATAATAACAAAGCAATAATAGGTATATTGACATCACCCTACAACTGTTCTTATCATTATCTTGTTCTTGATAACGGTCTTGTATGATTTTCTATTAATAACCGTTTATTACCCATGTACTTTTACGATAGTAACTTGGTAATTACGCCAAAAGCGTTAGAACGGTCGGGCAGGGCGTGCCTGGGTCGTGTATAGATTTTTCCGTTTTAAGTTATTTGAGAACCTCGCTTTCCTTCCGCTCGGCTTATTATTATTATATTTATAATCAATGGTAATACGATTAAATATTGTTATATGCTAGATAGGTTTAATAATCACAGTGCCTAGATATTACATCAATAACTATTATTTTTATCCTCATCATCATTATGTAATATGATTGGCATTGTTATTATTATTATTAGTGTCACTATTGACATCATGGATGTATTACTGTCATGACACTAGTAGTAGGTGATGGCATTGTTCTTAGTAAATAATTCAAACTTACCTTTTTATACACGTAGCTATAATCGGCGTAGCTCACTCAGTCTTCATTGAGGTTGAGAGCGCACAGTCCACCTATGCCGTCCATTTTCAAAATCCAGTCGGACCCAGCCACCATTGTTCTGCAGACCACTAAGTAGGCCCAGTAGCCTTTCTACTGCAAAAGTTAGCACCAGCATCAACGAAATACCGACCGCAGGTCAACAGGGGCGGAGCGGCTATTCTTCTCCGGTTATGGGGGCTGCGTTGTTGTAAAACACGGGCGTAAACAAAGCGTGCCGCCAAAGAACGGTAGTCAAACGTGTGAATCACGCCAGTGTTAGTGATAGTCATTCACTTCCTGTCGTGGATGCTGCCATGAGACGATGTCTCATTGAAAAGGTTCTGGGAAGGGCAGGCCCTTGTCCAGGAGCTCGGAGACTTTACGTCAATCGGTTAACAAACATGTCCACAGTATACAACAACAGTTTTAACCTTTTCAGGTGAATTTGGATGTTAGCTAAAATCATTTTACCGGGCTTGTATGACTGGCCTGACCCAGTATTCATGCCTCTTTTTTATATACTCGCATTTTCGACTTGGGGAGTTTTAACGCATTTGCACCACCCACGTTTTAATTTAGGGGCACCCTCGCCAGATAGCCGTGTCGGCACGCTTTGTTTCGTTTTCCACACCGTACCGTACGGTGAGGATATCTCGATTTCTCTGGCCTGGCGGAACAGAGGACTGCTCCGGTGACACGCGGCAAGGCCTTGCCCTCGGGGCGCGCCACCGGACCAACGGATCTATTTAAAGACTGATCAAACCCGTGCTTCCAATAACAAGGGCGATGGTTGGTCAGTGAAACTTCCGTGTTAAGCGACGCCTTACCAAGTTTACTGTCATCTCCTAGGTAGAAAGGGATTGAGGAAAGGCTGTCAGAGGTCAGCTTTGATCCAGGGACCTCCCGCGGTGACTGACAACAGTGACGCATTCACAAACTGCGTGGTGGCAGTGTTTATAGTCCGGTGCAGGCGCTGGCGGGTCCGAGTTCACTCTGAGGACGCAACGCAGGAGTGTGACAAACCGCTTCCGCTGCCTCAGGGAACAACAAATATTCGGAGGATTCTTGCCAGCCAAACATGTTTGGTCCTTTTGAGATAACTTCTCAGAGTGACTTGCCAGCTTGAACGAAATTTGATTAGTTTAACAATGGAGAGCCGCACGAAGTTTTTGCAAAAGTTATCAAGCCGGTCAAAATGTCGAAAGAACTAGTTTATATATTTTGCAAGAGCACATATAAGCTATAAATAAGTTTTAGCCGGTTCCTCTCAAAGAAGCGTGTTCGGGTACAAGCATTGATAGCCAAAACTACAATATCGTCTTTTTCAAGATATCATGAGGGAACGTGGATGTAATTTCTAATTCGCGTGCGTTCTTTGGCTGCCAACAGAGGAGAGCTGAGAGCGCGGCGTTCAGTTCGCGGACTCCACTCGTATATCCTTGGGCAGTGCACTGGCGCGTGGTGGTCGGTGATCTCGTCACCGGCCGCGCAGGTCATATGCCATCCCTTTGATGAAGCCTACCTTCGTGGCCAACCACATCAAGAGGTAGCCGGCCTTCATGTGGAAGGGGGTGAGGGGAGGATACGGTGGCAGACAGCCGTGCGTCTGAAAATGGCGTGTGCCAAAAAGGTCAAGTTCTCTTTCTTGAGGCACTTACCATTCTTATCCGATGTCGCTTCCACAATCTGACAACAACGTGGAAGCTAGTCCAGGCTTCTGTGGCTAGGGAATAATTAAACGGTAAACTTGCCGCCGAGATACGATCGTTTCATTCAACAACTGTCCCATCGCCACCTAACGCAATCCTGGAAAGTGTTACAGAAATCCCTATCAATGTGAACGCAATCTACAGCAGAAACATAGAATTTCACATACCTATATTTATTTGATTTTTCCCAAAGTCGTTGCCTCTTTTCTTGTTATGTTTATCAAGTAAATTACATCGTCAGGTATGTGTTCTGGCCGTTTTGTCGACGTGCTTTGTTTTTATCGCAGACACAAAAAGTAATTCGGCACCTTATGCCAAATGCGCAGTAGGGACCAATCAGTGACATTAGCGGCCGGCTAGATCCTTTGTGTGCGACCCAGAATATGCTGAAATAATCGAACACCCGACATTTTTGTCCTTGTCCTTACTCGTCCCAACAAACCAAGCATAACGTCCGTTGACATAGGTAGCTACATTGTGTTTCTACCCCTTAAACTAGAGACAATAGCTGTGCCCTAACAAACATCACATGAATCAGGTCCCAGCTATCTCCAATCCGGAGGAAGCCGGCACTGATTCAGTTCCTTATGGTCGGGGTGTGCGCCGGGACATGTGACTTTTCCGGCGCTTCCAGCCATTCCCATCCACCCTGTACTACAACTCACGCAGCGTGACTCAGCCCACAAAAAATGCCCGCATTCTCTGCTGTCCACTTGTCCAGAAACACTTCCAACGTTCGCGCCTTTTGAGTCATGTTCCGCGTGCTGCCGCGGCGCTCCCGTTGAGCCGTCGCCGCCCTGCCGCGGTGTGGCGGATCGCGGCGCTGCGCGGGGTGGGGCTCTGGCGCGATGCTGCGCCGCCGCTGCGCTCTGCTGCTCTCAGAGTCGCCGATGGCGGCGCACGGCGGAGAGGCGCTGCAGCAGTGACCTTGACCATGAAGAGGGCCGGAACGCTGCGGCCGTTACCCTGGACGACAACGGCCGCGCGGCGGCGGCGCCACAGCTCACGGGCGCCGAGCTCAGATCCAGTCATGTTTTACGGCGAGCTGCGGCCATGAGCATGGCTGAAAAAAGCTAATGGACGCTTAACGCACCAGCGTAGTAGATGCTGTCAGGACAAGCTGAGAACGTGCGGCCTGGCGGAACCTTCAGGAGGGGTTCCAGTGTGCTGGAGTATGACCATGAACGAGATAGGCCTCTTATATTGGCCTCAGCCCATCTCTTTGAAAAATTTATCTGGCCTACTCATTTTTGGACAGAGATGCGTGCAGGAGCCGCAAGTGAGGCAAGGCATTCCTGAACAGTAGAAGCGCGGGCACTGTCAGGTACATGTGAATTGTGGACTTCTCAGCAATCAAGTGCGTCACATGTAAACTCTTCATTGATATCAAAGTCGAATAACGATGAAAATGATCGACAAGAGTTGGTAGCTCACAACAGCAGTAAACCCGCTGCAGAGAACTTTTTCGCTCCAGGCCACCATACATTTCTCTCCCCATCTCCTTGAGAAGGAGAGAGAGAGAGAGAGAGAGAGAGATAGAGATAGAGAGAGAGAGAGAATGTGTGTGTAGTATTTTTATTAAACCAAACGTGTCCATATAGCACACCACTACCGACATCACATTATATTAAATGATTACATCACCAAAAATACCTGGCTTTGATGTCCTGACTATACAAGAATTCACCTGGATTTGGTTGATTTAATTGCAATCAATTCGTTATAATAGTATGGAGCTGAGAAGATTCTACATTACTACAATATCAGCCACGGGCATAAGCGAATCCAGGATTTCCGATCGGGGGGGGGGGGCATTCAAGAGAGCGCCATCCGGACCGGGTGGAGGAGGCAAACATATCAGGCCAACCAATCAATACCCATCCGGTGGAACACATTTCAGGGGCACCACACCAGGGGTGCGAGGGTGCCAGGGGGCAACCAGGCCCCCGGATCGCTACGACCACGGGTAACAAAAAAGAAAAATCGCCTCTAGTTATTGTCCAAACACCCAAGCAAAGTCGTAATCTCACACCAAACAGTCAAATTCAAAGTACACCACTTAATTCAACTTGTTTAATACAATTAACTAATCAATGTGGTACATCAAAAATGGCTTTTATTTCCTTTATACCCAAAGATGTCCAGGACCGCATTGGATTAGTTTAAAATCGATGATAATCCCTTCAGGGCAAAAACCTAACCACAAACTCACAATGCTTCGACAATGCGCCACTTTTGATACACAGGGCTTCTGCGTGCTTGTGGCGTTTCGAAATTACTTATCCCGTAGAACGCACCGGACTTCTACGTTGGACGACGGCGACTACCTGAAGCATCAAAACGACGGAGCCGAAACCACGGTCCCTTGGATAGAGGCTCCAAAATACCTACCGCAAAAGATGTCCGCAACAGCGTGAATGTTAAGCTCCAACCTTTCAGCACGTATCATGGAACATCCTTCAAGTCCGGTACAATTTTCAAAATTAGGTCGCTCTTAGTCTAAAGCAGTGGCGCTTTTTTCTCGTGCCGCATCGAACTTAATGCCAGGAAAGGTACGTATGATCTCAAAGTGATGAGAACCAAACCTCCCAGAACATGTATGCGCCTCTTCTCAAGCGTGTTTGGAGATCGCGTCCAGGTAACGACCCCACAAATGCACTGCACACCGTTTCAGTGGTATCATGTTGGAGCTTGACAGTATCTCAAGAACGTAATGTATAATTCAAATAGGAATACAATACACATGCTGCAGTTGGTACGGATTTGTTCGCCATTTTCAGCAGGACCCCGAAATTCGTAGTGCTTCGTTACAGAAACGTGATAGCTTCATGGTAGTTGCTGTATCCTTCTTGCGCTTCGTCTTTGTTTTGCGTCCAATAAGTCTACATATTTGCGTGATATTCCCTCGCATCAGAGCCTATATTGTCATCATGTACTAGCTGTCTCTTTCGTTTCTGAAAAGAGTAACGTTTAACCTTAATGGCCTAATGAATTAGTAGTATTAGTAGCTTAATGAATGAATTAGTATTAGTGGTCGTAATGAATTAATGACGTAAACAAAAAACGTAAGTTACCCAGCGCATATTTTGTAATTTTTGACCCCCAGTGAACGCTCTTTTACGCTCATGCGTGACGTTTGATAATGCTGCGGCTGACTCCCCACTCTCTCCCGCCGGACGTTACGTAGTTTATGGACGGCTCCTTATAGTGCGAATATAGCTTTAAAAAATCCAGGAAACCAAAATTTTGAATCTGATCTTCCTGGTCTTTTTTTTCTCAAGACCGGCACCCATTGGTCGATAAGCCATTCATATCAGTATGTATGTAAGTACCTGCCGCAGTACAATCTGGTACCTGGCGTACTCATATGCTTTGGAATAGTAATGTTTCCTCTTTTGTTCTCTCAAACTTTGGGCGATTTATTTTAGGAAAATTTTATATCTTGGGTTAAGATTGTTTGCCTTGGGAAATATACATAGTTTTTTGTCTGACTTCCCGATGTAAACATGATGATCCTGATTACAGCAGTAAAGTAACTGAAAGCATAATGCCACGTGGAGCCGAATGATTTACATTCTGACCCCTGTCGGAATCGTATCAATACTTTAAATTTGCATAAACGTACAATCCGAAGGGGTTTTACAGGGAATAGCTTAAATAGCATCTAACCCTAAAAAGAAACCGGCTCTCAATGACTCATTCCTCCACTGACACAGATTACGGTCATGACCCGTGCGGTTTTGGCCTGCCACTGAAAAATCCTGGCGGCAAGCGCGGTGGCATCGCGCCAAGCCGGTTCGGCATCCCATCCACTCTTCAGTTCCAACCGGTCCGGCATCACCAGGAAGAGCTGTCCTGACCACCCCAGATCAAGAGGTCAGTGAACATCGGCGCCGCTGCTCTCTGATTGGTCCGGGTAACCAGCTCCTCCCGCCCCCCTGACCGGCCGCCGGCCGGGCCCCGCACATCCCGCGCCGCGTCTTATAAGCCTATACCGACAACCCATCGGCAACTCAGTATTGTCGGTAGCGGCGGCCCCGAGAGCGGGCCGAGTGGCACATCTCTGACAGAGCAGTGGTAGACAGCCGCCGACCTCACAGACGTCTGTCCACACCACGGAGAGGATCCCTGCGCCGGCCCGAACAGGTAGGCCGTGTCCCGTCCCAGGAGCGCTCTCAGTCCGGGTACTGCACGAACTAAGCACGCGGAGAGAAGCGTTAGTCGGTGGAAGTTTGGGTGGAAGTTTGCCATGCTGCTGGCATGGAAAATACCATACCAGCAACTTAGGTTGGTTAACTGACGGATTGCTTGGATCGAAAAATATTGACACTTTACAACATAATAGCGTATACGATGTGTAAATTAGACACACATCCCCGGTCCTTTCGGAAAAGCGGAAGTGAGCTACATGCGCTTCCTAGAATTCGTAATCCCATCAGAGACCATCAGAGCCAGGTCGGTATAGTGCCATCTAACTGTGCCTAATTACCGGATGGGGTCACCAGGTGCATAGACACAGTAGCTCGTCACACTCACAGTTTGCCGGGTAGATTAACACGTTTACTCAGTCACACTCTTTGTTCAGTGGATTTTCTGGGTCATTCAGTCACACTCGCAGTTTGCCCGGTGGATGGCCGGGGTCACGGGATGCGCTAAAGCGCCAACGGCCCCACTCATGACTGTGCCTTTCAGCTCGGTTGAACTGTCACGGTCACTGTCGAGTGGTCCAATCCCTCCCTGGGGTTACAATGTACACTGTTCTGTGCGATTTACCTATAGGGCATGGCGTGGCACACCATGTTGGTTCCGACATATCAACTTCGAATATCGGATTTCAGTTCTGGTGGTACGTTATTTGGCATTTCGGAGATTCTTTGGCGAAATTTGGCCCATGTCATGGATATTTTTTACAAAGGAATCCTTCTGAGTTGTATTTCTCTTTTAAATGTTTGAAATGTGCAAAAAATGAGCAATGAAATTAAACTCATTATTTGCCTTCTACTCATGTATTTTTCAGTTCGTTTCTCTCTTTTCCCTCCTCGAGAAGTTATCACCTTCACCAGTTGTACTCGTTGTAAAATATATTCAATTTCCGGTTGATTGATTTGTTGATAAAATGTTTCTTCCATCAGATTGTTCGATCATTGCAATCCCAACTCCATCCACTAATCAAGAAATGACACAAGTATCCAGAGATTTTAAGCAAATTCTATTCTTGATCAACTGCGGAATCTCCATGAAATCAAAGTTCAAGAGAACTGTTGCCATTAGTCTCTCAGAGTAACGCTTAATTGACCTTTCCATTAAGCGCTCTCAATATACTTGCGAGCAGGTGATGTAACTTCTCTCCTGGCTGCAGACCAAAGTTAAAAGTGTCGTTTCATCTAAATTCTCTTCAGGTCATTGAATAGCTGTAACCTTAAGCAAGCAGCTGATATTTCGAACTACAATCTAGCATGTCTTTGCTTCTTTGCACGAAGAATAGACCTTAGTCTGCCTCCCTTATCCGTTGTGTGTGCAAAAATAAATGCTTTCGTATGTCACGGAAATTTGAGATCACTTAGCAGACAGCAACAAAACAAGCAGTGAAATAGGAGCGCCCTTAGAGGTTGCATGAGAAACCTCTCGTTAGATTTCTAGAATTTCCCCATCGGATGATTATTCCAAGACCCTTTTTTGTTGCTTTACCGCCCGGATCCCAAGTCCGAGAATGCGTGCGCGTGCGCCGTGACCAGGTACTACAAGCGGTGAGGATGGCCGCATGGCTTCACGGTCATGACCACGGCCTTGGCGATGGCCGCGCTGACGTCGCGGCGCCGGCTGGGGTAGTCGCAGGCTACTGGGCCCCATATCAGAAAATCCTCGTCACTAATTACTGGAGCTGTCCGCTCCCTGCTAGACGTTACAAATGGAGGAGGACTGGTGGGCGATCAAAACTCTTCTTTGGCGGTGCGAGTCTTCGTGAGACATTTCAAGCCTTTGACCAAGACATGGCTTCCTCTCTGACCGGGAGTAGGATGACATTTCTGGGAGATATGTGCCTATGGAATGTGTGCAGCTTCAGTCCGTCTTATTCAAACCTCGTTTGTTTAAAGCATGTCTTCCAGCTTGTTGAAAGCTCTGCTTTTGACATATGCGTCCCAGTAACATGCCCCCAATAATGTTCTTGGATTATCTCACCCTAACATAAAAAATCCCACGACGAGTGGAAAACTTGAAAACCACCTTTACACGTCCCGCAAAGCAGAGGGACGGCTGGCCCGCTAAGTTCACCCCCTCCTGGGTCAGCTGCCGGCCGACCTACGTCGGGTGAAGCGTTAAGCGCTATGTTGTCTCAGGGAAGCCAATATCTAGCCTCTTCCATGCGCTGTCACGGCGTGGGTTTGAAGGGTTTGAAGCAGCAGGTCACAGCCCGGCACTCCACACACAGGACAACTGGAGAGCCAAAGGAGTAAACAGACTCTCAATACTGAGTTTCCATTTCAATCTCCTTAAAAGGCAGCCCAGTTAAAAATAGCGTGATCTATTGTATATATTTCAATCCCATACAAGTTTCCAGTTTTCTGAGTTCACTGTTTCAATCAATAGTTATTTGACACATTGCTACACTTTCCAGGGTTAACCTGCCAAGGAGGGGTACTATACTCGAAACACTTCCTTATAGCTCCGGAGGCTCTTGACTTGTAAAATTGTAGACATTGTTTGATCCACTAATTATGGAGGACTGAACCATCGTAGCCATAACACACCTGAATGACTCCAAAGATTCTCCGAAATACTTTACGTTTCGGCTTTTCACTAATGGTCCTTGATGCTGGTTTGACCCTGTAAGGGCATGAGTCATTACGTACAGTCACGCAGAGGAAAAAGGAACTGGCAGGATGTGGTTAGATAGACAGCATCCGTCCGAAATGACTTCTCTTCCAATTTCCGATGAATCATTTGTGGATTGCCATGGTGGGTTTCACGACTTGCTTCGGGTCTAATAGATCCGAAATGCCGAGAACAAAGATTAATAGCTACGATCAGACGCCATCTTGTGCCGACTTCTTTGGCAGTGGTGCTGCAGTGAGAGTTAGTCGATATCACAGTACCTGCAATAGTATTACATTGAGATAAACAAAGATTATTTTCCGATAAGTGCAGCACAAAAACAGCCTGATTAGACAGCGTTATCTCGCTTGAACTGTTAAATGTGGTAGATTACCTTCCGGAACCCTAATATGACACACCCTTACCTTGAAAGACTCCAAAGGGGCCACCGTGCGCCAAGCATGATCACAAAAAAACAACAGGAACCGCTGCCACTCCAACACAACACGTTACGTCCATCGCATCACCGTTTCATAATGCAACTGAGGTCCCCCCGCTCGAAGAACCTGGTAACCTTGGTGGCTGTTCAGACTATACATACTAAAGCACTAGTTGGCCTTGGTAGCGCCCGTCATAGCAGTGGGATTTTTCTCATTGCTCGGTCGCAATCTTCGATCAGGGCTGTGTGTCGTGCACTGCAGATTGTATCAGAAAACTGCAGAGAATTACTCCTCACATAAACTAGGGCCCATGTCGAGAGATAGTGGTATTGCTGAAAATTTGCTGACAATACAACAGGCAGTGGAACATTTAACGTCATTTAACACATTTAACGACAACACAATCAAGTGGAAACTCTGCCTGAGAACGACTTTCAATCTTCCGTATTTACTTCTTTGTGTTGGCCTGGTACTGGCGTCACCTTGAGTCGCCTTTACTATAGAGGTTAATTCTGGAGAGTCAGGGATATAGTTATCGCCCCCCCTCCGAAATCTCCGATAGCTCCCAGCTTGAAAAAGGCCGGACTTTTGTCAGTTGCACGAGTCGAAGGAAGCGATGAGCACAAATCCGAAGCATGTTGGGTTCAGATAAGATATTTTCTTCCCAGGACATTATCCGATTCAAGTTTAATTACTGTCAGCCCGTGAGAGTTAATGAAAACTTAACTGGTACTTCACTGGTAACTTAGCTTGGTAACTTGGTAACTTAAGTGATAACTTAATGAAAAATGTTCTGGACGTTCTTGACCCGGAAACAACTGACTTATTTTTTTAGTTACATTTAGTACTCTACCAGTTTCGGCTTACGCCATCTTCTTAAAAATACAATACTTTTTGGAAAACATCAGATCAGAAATTCAAAACTGTGGCGCAGCTTATACTTTTCAGTTACATTTATTTCACTTTGTGAATGTAAAGAATTTCAGAAATCAAGCTTTTGAGATATTCAGTTCTTTACATGGGACAGGTTTAATGAGAAAAGTCCGATGTCATTGAATCATATTTTTCCAGAGGTATAATATATTATTCATCATGCTTATAGATAAATAATCTTCTGCCAGCCCTATGCTGTTGGACATAAATATGATTCGAAGCATGCGCTAGTGGTGCCATAGGCACATGTAAGCATGGCAGGGTCGACACAGTCAGGAATGTTTGATGCATTTCGTGCGCTGTGTTGTAAGCGCCCTTTTGCTTACACTTATATTTAGACATCGGATTATGGCAGTACTCGCAACGTAGTGTGGTAATGAGCACTCCTCATATATGCGCTGGTAAACACGATGTGGTTTAATCTGCAGCGTACACTGCGTGGGCTCTGTGCACTACCAGCTCCATATACGCTCTGAATCCCGACTAGAATCGCGGCATGCTGATAAGCATCAACAGCTTCCTGAGAGCTGTAAGCTACCGGGCTGATGAATAGTCTGTAATGCACTTCTTTAATGCACTCTGTTTAAAGACCCTCTTCTCTGCCTTAAATTCTGGAAGGTGCCGGTCATTAGTCTTTCTGGCTATTAGAGGCGTATTCTTTCAGGAAGACTTCAGACAGCCCCCCCCTATCGGACAATCAGATCACCCGTCAGCTTGCAAGGGCCGACCACAAGGAGGTACTCCAAGACTGGTCCGAGACGGTCAGCCTTAACCTCACGCTGCACGTGCAAAGGCACTGGCAGAACCCGCTCGTGCGTGCCGAACGTTCCCACGTGCGAGACTGGAAGCTTCCGGCCGCCTCGTGCTTGGACAATTAACCCCTCCAAATGAGGCGCACTGCACATCCACCGACCGGAAATGTTCGTGGTAACTGAAGCGAGTCCTTCGGGCAATGACAGGCGCTTTGTGCACAATCGCGACAATCGCGACGCTGTCTGGCGATGGTTGCAACAGGAATATATCATTGTAACGAAGTGGTGTTAAAATCTACGTGTGTGTGCCGTTTGGTGTGAGTTGCAACAAACCTTTACCGGGCTACAAATTTTCATAGCGGGTGTGCCGAGCTAGAATGGTTATATTTGTCACTGAGAAGCGACGCATGCATCACCCTCACGGGCTGGTGGGTGAAATTACTATTGACAAACAGCTTGTGTTTTGGTTATCACAAGTCCGGGGGTGAGTCTTTGGGTGAGTTAAATCTGATCCCAAAAATACCGCCCAGAATGATGAGTTGGTAGCGCTCTGAAAACCCCTGGCTTAGCATCTGATTTCCCCTAGGACTCGACATTTGTAGAGATAAAGGATACTGTAAGATTACGTCCCCACCGGTCCTGCGCCAGCAGCAGTTACCAACGAACGACTGCGCGCCGTCGTTATGCTCGTAGGGGGAGGGGGCGTGAGAACAATGTGTTCAAAAAGAGGCACGCTCGTGAAGCGCTGTTGCTCTGTAAAATGTGAGCTTCGGAACCAGGGAAGTACGTCGCTAGAGTCTTTTCATTATGCTTTACGCGCCTGATAGCTCAGTTAAAATCCATTAAGGTCCTGAACTCTCGTTAAACATTAATAGTTTTTATTATATAAGCTCTGCATTTAGTATCGTTATCAGTCGGTTAGGGTTTAAAATCAGCTTCCAGAATGCAGTCATTACAGGCTAGTTTCAGGACGTATCGAGTTGCTCGCAACTAGCGACGAGCAATTACTCATTTTTATGGTATCCTTGCTCTGACATTTCTCAGTGGCGTAATGAATGGTTAATCAGGTTAAATATAACTCTTGTCTGCCTTGGGTCCAGCCCCGTGTTACCGACTCATTTCTGAGCTAGAAGTGTCGGCAGCACCAGTCGTCGGCAACGCGATACCGGAAAAATGCAAATCCGCATCGCTTTGTTTCAGGGCTCAGAGGACGAACGCGTTCAGGAGAGTGGTGCAATTTGTTCTATCAAACAAGGCGGAACGAAAAACTCATTTTACTTGATGAGGGAAGTCTGAAAGTCAGCACCTCAGTGTTTGTGTACACAGCTAGATGATGACCGGATAAATAATCATGATTTTGGGAATAGTTTTATCAGTTTAAATTATTGCGATCCCTAAGAGCTGGCCTGGTTAGCAGGCATTGTATGAGACAATACTACCAGACACATACTACCTTCTGACCAAAAAGAGGTTGCGGCAAACAGCAGATGGTGTATCTCTCAGCTTTGCATCATCCTAAGATGCAAATTCCTGTGGAGCCAATCCTACGCCAGAATGGCGTCATTACACCTGCGCCCAGTAAATGGCGCCATTAGACCAACGCTGCAGAATCGAGGAGTAGCAGGTAACCTCTCCTTCACCATGGAGGGGGAACGGCCGCACTATGGGTCGCAGTGATGTGAGGCAATTACCGTCAAAGCGCCACCCTTGCCGGCCGGCGGCACGGACGACCTGTGTACTTTGCATGAGAACTGTGCCGCCGCCGGCGCCGCCGGCGATAGTGGTGACAGCCGAGATGCCGGCAGTCAGCGGGGCCCGTTCCTGGCGGGGTCACCGCCGGTCGTTGACCGCGCCGGCTGGGGCCAGGCCCTGTTTTACCGCTCGACCTTGAGAAGGTGAGTAGCTAGCTCACGCCTGGGCGGCCGGCGCGGCTCCACGGCTGCGCCCCAGGCGGGGCAGGTGCCGCGCGCTCGCCAGTCGGCGGCTTTTTGTTGGGCGGCGAGCAGAGAGGTACGACGCGGCGCGACCCAACGCGATGTCGCCAGACCAGGAGCCCCGCCTGGAAAAAGCGCGCGTCCCACTTATCTGATCTGGAAGCGTTCACTGACTCGGTCAAACGTCCTGGCCGTGACATCTTAGGTCCCGGCGACAGCTTCCAATGACTTTGAAAACATCCAGAGGCCTCTCCACGGTCAGAGAGGTGATTAACGGGCAGAAAACATACCGGCCCCTGAGGGTACGCCTTATACCACATCAGCCGAGCTGGAGATCCCGGCGGCCGGCGGCGCTCATGTTTTATGATCTCGGGTAACGGCACCAGCGTCGCCCATGTTGAGGACCGGTTGGTGGGTGCTCTGGTTCTCACCAGCCTTTCGACGGCGTCGCCCGGGGCCCGGGTGCGGCCGATTGATGCTCCGCCTGGGCCCCGGCAGCGATGCGGCGGTCTACCCACAGCTACGTCACGCACGCACGCCGCGTGCCAGGGCGTGGACGGGCTGTGTGAACGTGCCGCCGCCTACAGCTGCACGTGCGGCAACGGTGTATATGGGTGGGTCAGCTGCCAGCACGTACCACCGCCAGGAGTTTTGCAGTGCTGGTGTACACACCACACCCGGGTTATGGATTTGCAAAGTAAACGCCTGCCGTGGAAGCACCTGGAGTCGGTGTCAATGACACTTGTCGGGCCCTGTGGAGCTCCGGGATTGGGGCTGTTGCGAAGAGCGATGATCTCCGGGTCAATAATTTCCTGCCACCGAGGTCTGATTTGTCAATGACAGCCCCGTGCCTTGTTAGACAAGCACTGCATCCTTGCAAATACCATGTAAAATCAATCACTTCAAATGGAAACGCTTCAGCAGAGATGCTGTGCGGAAGATTATGCTTTAGATTTCAGCCAAGCCTAACACGAATTTGAATTATTTTCAACATGAACATATTAATTTAATTTACTTTTGAGCATTGAAAAAAATATATAAACAAATACTTCTTAAAAACTCCTATCTCGTCAAAGCAAAATAGTTATTGGGCTGGACATAACATTCAAAGCTGCTAGTTTGAGGGTTAAATCAATTGCCTCAGTATGCCTGTTTGATATGGTAACTATCATTCGCAAAGAGTTCTTTCATTAATCAGACAGGATCCTTATTCAGTTCCTTATTGATGCTGCTCTGAAAGGTGTTCAGATCGACGGTTTTACCATGTTTGACGGAGCCTAGTCTATCACTGTTCATGGCTGTTGGGGTGCCCCGAAATGCGGCTTAATGAATCACGCTGAAAGCGCCCGACTCGCGTTTTCCCCAGAATTAAAGGAGGTCCCGGTGACTGACCTTCAAGCGTAGTTGCTGTGTGTGCACAAGTTTTTGAGCCTTCTCCTTAGGTAAAACCTAGTCATCTGTCAATGATAGATTAGCTGATCTGTGAATACTTAATCTCAAATGAAAAAGTATTGAAGCTCCGCCCAATATCAGGCAAAACACCTGGTTACATCTATGCGGAATATCGCTCTCTGTATAATTGGAAGTGCTGGAGGAAAACTTGATCGTATCTAGCACCAAAAACCTGTTTTGTATGTGTTTTTGCATGAAATGACGCCCGAACTCATGTAATGTCACAATCACCAGTTTCCGAATCAAAGGCCACTGGTTTCTGCATAATAGCACCGAAGTTCCCGCACAAACACATCGATGTGGTCCAATATTTGCACATATGTAAAAACCGTATAGCTCAGACATTCTACCGGCTCATTTGAACCCACACGTTTAGGTTAAGCATATAACCTGACTGGAATATGCTCGCACTATGCTCAATACCAATCACTGGCGACGAAACTGGGGGGGCGGGGGAACCGGGGCACGGTGCCTTCCCCCTTAAATCAGAGATTTTAACACTAACCCTGTGGCGTTTAGTTGAAAAGACCATGGTCCCCTCCCCATTAAATTAGGATATTCCACCGTCACTGACATCAATCAATGTTCTTTCGCTTACTGGTGTCATTGCTTTAGCTGGATGTCTTTTTCAAAGCTGGAGAAGCAGTCAGGGAGATAAAGCCAGTCATTACCGTGGATGAAAGCGTCAGCTGTAGGCATGATAACGCCTCCAGTTCTCATTTAAGTCTGGTCTAAGGTCTTCAGCCTTATTTGATATGCTCACTTGCCTGGTATTTTCCCAGCTTTGAAGTTCCTTAGATTAATCTAATAATTGAAAATGGAAACACGTATTGAAAGCCTATTGTTCAGGATTTGTTTCAGATTGTTTCCCGCAGTTTCCTGGTAATCTGAACGATAAATTTCTCATCAGTATGGTCAGAATTCAATATCCTGACATTGTTATACAAGATATTTTCCATATTTTTTTCTGCAGTTTCTCGACATATCTTAGTCCGGCATGTTATTGTCAAATCAATATAAAATGTAAAAAATAGTGTTGATCTTGTCGAATAATTCCTCTGATACTTCACCAGGCACACGAATCGTGACATGAAAATTTGTATTTTACTATGGGTTGTGTTGTTTGTGGTGAAGAATAGTTATTCTGCCTACCCATTGTTTTCTTTGTGGGCTATAGAGAACAGAATAATCCTGAAAAGGCTAGATCAGTAACAGTGCCTTTATGACGTATTTTATCATTTCACTCGTGAAGTTTGTAAAATCTGACACACGCAACAATAGGAAAACATTCTGATTTGACGGCTACAGCTAACGAGACGCGATACTCGCCAGTTTTAGCCTCCTAATTTGGGGTGTGTAACTGTGTAGTCTTTAGTGCTTGTTAACTGTTGGGTTTGCATCGCATATGCAACTGACATGTCATTCTGGTTTCCGTTGGTAGTTAATTAGCTGGCTAGTCACAACCCAGGAAGACTGCATGGCAGAGACGGGTATGTAAATTCGTAGTTATTCTGACAGGCTGCCTACAATGAAACATTTTTCTGGACTGTTCATACGCCCTAAAGTCAGTGATCTGCATTTGATTTATCTATTATTTTTGTGTATCATGAATGGTATTGGCCACTTACAAACCTGTGGAAATATATCCGCCGTAGCTGACGTGGTGTAAGTTTTAAAGGGAATGTTAAAATGACGATTTCGGCTTTGTTTCGGCTGAAGAACAGCTAAAAAATGATATTTCATATTATTTAATTCTATTTTACTATGGATAAAAAGACTCCATTTCCGCATTTCTTCATGCTCCGGTGCCACTTTGCTGCAGATTAAACCTCTTAATTTGAGCCACAAATGAATACGAATACAAATGGAGCATTTTTAGTTAAAAGATGATATTATAAGGACCAAAGTGGCACTTGTCGAGTTTTTACCTCCTCTTTTTATTTATTTTAACATATCTAATGCTTTCAACTAGCCATTGAAGAAAATGATACCCATTTGCAGTCGCCTTGTATCAAAGTCACATTTACAACGCAGGTTTAAAAGGGGTCCAAACAGAACAAATTCCTCTGCACCGCGGTGCGTGAGCATTGCGTCACTTCCCCTCGGTCACCTGACATCACGTGACCACCCAGGGATGACGGGGTCAATAGGAGGTGAATTGTTGCCTTTTTTCTCCGCGAAAGGTAAAGCCTGGGGCAAATGAAATATCGATCAAGTGGTTTCTCCGCATGCTCTACCACATGCCTATCTCAGTTCAAATCCCATTATGAAGGTGTCACATTCCCTTTAAACTGGCTAGCAGTGATAAGATCGGACAAAAACGTCGGTGGAGAACACGATAACACGCAGGGCGATCTTTTCTTGTTCACTCGGCGAGGTCGGGAAATCTTGACCTTGCCAACGTAGTTGGGAAGGTCTCGGGGATGCTGAAGTTTGAGTGTTTTTTAAACTGAGAGTGGTACCCATTGAATAAGTCCTTTGATATACCTACTATGGTGTCACAAGATGGTATCAGACTGACTCTTCTGGGCGTGGGAAGGGGTAGTCATTTCCACTCAAAAATTATCTGTGCCGTCTTCAGGTGCCCCTTTCTTTTGAGGAAACCTCTTTGTCTAGTAGTAAAAGCTGATCTCCATTGTAAAAATAAATGATTGTTCTGCCCCCTGTCCATTCGTTGTAGAAATGAAAGTGGGTTTGTTCAAATAAAGTACCATTAGATGCTAGGAGTTCTTGCCTGAAGCCCTCCCAGCCGTCGTAATCGTGCGTAGTTTGAATTATTTCTGAAGGATATGTTTAGGATAACAATAAGTGAGCTGTCACGCCAGCAGCTTCATACATTTTGAACTGTACCAAACCAGGCAAAATTAATAACCGTGGTGTCGTCATTCGTGGGACTTAGAATTCGATGCCTGGGTATTTTGTTTCTGGAAACCAGACACTAGCAAGTTTATAATTTCACGAGTCATTGATTCCATAGAATATGCAAAACACCTGGGCACTGAAACGAGCTCAATCTCAGCACTGCACGTAGAAAGGTGCTTTACGTAGAAATGAGCCAATGCTAAACAGCGTCGTATAAGCTTGTTACTCACTTATTAGTCCCATGAGGTCACAAAGAATCGTATTTTCTTTTGGTGCGAATACTGGCGTGATATTTTTCTTCTTCGAAGGTTAATGACTAGCTCCGTTAACACCCCGTGGAGTAGCTGAGCCCCGTAAAATGTCGGCTAGCGTGGGATTCCGGCACGCCCAGGCCAGGACCGCTTAGTCCAACATTCCAGCACCCATAGCAGTGGCACTGGAGCTCATTAACCTGAATAACCCTTCCTTGCGTTGGGCCGGAACAAAAAGCAGGAGTTCAACGATTAACTGCGCGATAGATTACGGTAGACATATTTCTTTGGCACCACCTGAATTACTGAGGCCCCATATCGCACCTCTTCTGTGACTAGGTTCCTGATGGATGACGCTCTGGGAGGTCGGGAAGCCAATAACATTCCTTACCTCCACCTGAGCGCTGCCTACGGTCGAGTCATGCGGGTTGCCTACGCTCGCAGGCAATTGCTCAGAAGACACCTGGTGGGGTAGTTTAAAAGCTTTAGTCCGCGAGTGTCGGAGTTCCCTAGGAGAATTTCGCGAGAATGATCTGGAGTGGGATGTGTTGCTCTATACGGATGGTGTCAGCTTTTCCTTCACATATGAGGCATATGCAGAATGTCAGCGGTGGCCGGTCAAGGCAATTCATTAATCGGAATTTACCACTGTTCCATTTCCTCACGGCTGAGCTGCGGGGCTCTGGAAATGAAAAAGGCAATACGTCTTAGTGATCATTAATTCGGTTATATTTTCAACCATCGTTACGCAAAAGTGTAGCTCAAATTTAGGAAAGGAATTATGGTAGTTTTTCATGTATATTTATATGTATGGGTATCATAACACCATAGCCCTCCTAAAGGAGATCTGTGCGATCTGTACTTTCATTACTGCAGCCCGCTTTCCTAGATTCGGGCAATCGGTCGTATTGGGGTCACACAAACGAAAACTTTGAGTGGACTTCAGACGGATTACCTGGCTGTGAGCCGCTGTTTGCCTCCGTGAACACATGAAAAATGTGAAAGGAACTTTTTGGAAGCATTGCCTGGCTGGCTCGGGTGCTGCCAATCTCGATGGAGTGATATAAGGTCTCCTATATAGATGCTAGTTAACCCTATGTTAGCGGTTGGTGTTTCTAGCATACCTAATTCCAAAGTATCAGATGCATGTTTTCGTACATTGAGACTCAAAGGGCTGTGCCACCAGACCAACATCTCCAGGGCCTGTTATTTTATACCAAAGCATTTCTGCTGCAAAGCTCAACAAAATCTGGATAGGAGTGGAACAGCTGCGACTGCCTTTCATTCCCTCTGATCTGCACCGCGGCTGTATTAGCCGGCTCGGGTAGAAGCCTCCCCGCAGGTTAGGCGTGTGCACCGAGCCGGCAGCTCGATGTAAAAGCCAGGGCCGCCTCTTTGAAGAAATACACTCTCAACCAAAGCTCCCAGAACGTCTCAAAATTAGAGATATGTTCCAGCTTTGGCACATCTATGCTTATCCAGAAAATCTCATTCAGCTATGTAATCAGGTGATTGGGCGCGCAAGGCTTCCGCACTCAGCCACGCTGGCTCCTGAAATTAATTCCGGGATGACAGCGAAAGACCTGAGAGAGGAGCTAAAGTAGCTGATATTCTTATCGCAGCGGCTGTTAAGGCTGCAGACTAAAATCCCTCCGGCTTACGCCCACCACTGATTGGTTTCCATAAATAAGCAGTCTTACGCGTGCAACTAAGCGGCTAGATGGTGATCCTAATCTAAAGAATCTAAGGCCAGCTCCGCCTCTAATTACCTGTAACCGGGCTGAGATCACATGTTGTGTGGCCTAAAGACCTGAATCTAATATGGAAAATTGAGTAGAATCACTGATCATACATTTTGATGCCTCAAATTCGAGTTAAGTAACTGAATAACGGTCGATGATTTTTTAAGTGGCTGTTACATCTAGATTATGACGAATGGCTGTGCTCGAGTATAACCATCACTTGTTTTGCTTAGTTTTCCATTCGGGATTCGAGGAGACAAGCCAAATAATTTACTATCAACTTATGATCATGCTCCTCGCTACTGGCGGACACAGAGAGGGGGGCAAGGGGCCGTGGCCCCCGAAAATGGCGAAATTCTGGCCGATATTCTTTAAAAATAGTATGTTTTTGCGATTTGTCCCGAGTTGCCCCCCCAAGCCGCGCTCCTGCGACCTCCCCTGCTCTTCGTACCGCTCTGCAGAGGCTATAAACTATCCAATTCCTATGCGTCGAAATTGGGGGCGGGAGGCCAGGAGGCCTGTCCTAACTTTTCATCCCAAAATAACAAGATTTCAGTCAACTCGGAAGAAATTGGAAAAATTTAGTAACGGCCCAGTGTGAAGGGTAGCAAGGGGTTTAGATCCGTTAAGTTTTTGGTTCTAGAGGCCCTCTAGTAGAGGAAAAGTTTCTGGTTAGCAGCAGGTCAAGGATTGACTGGCCCTTCACTTCTTTGCGAGTGGTAGTGCCTATCGTTAAAACCAGTAGCGGAGCTTTGATTAGAGTGTAAACAAATGTGCCGTAATGACCGTTATAATTGTTTCATTCGCGGGATATAATTTGTTTGTGTTTGTGTCGACAGGCTAGTGAATGCTTGTGTTTGTGGTGCCGACAGGCTAGCGATGAGGCGATCAGTCGCCGTGTGTGTCGCCGCCCTCCTGGCGACCGGTGTGACGCCGGAGTCCCGCCACGAGCCCGCGCACCGCACCTACGGCGTAGGCGACGCCTACAACATGAACTCCGAGATGCCCCGAGGACACGTGCAGAGCGAGGCGGGCCGCTACCACCAGATGACCAGCACACACATGCGGGACTACAGCGGGGTGGCCCAGCTGCGGACGCCGGCGGAGAACGGTGAGTGATGGAGGGGGCGGGAACAGGGAGGGAGAGAGTATGGTGAGGGCCAAACAGAGGAGAGCATGGTGAAGACTCTGAGAGAGGGAGTGAAGTGGAGACAGGAGAGAGGGAGTGGAGTGGGGCAGGGGAGGGAGGGAGTGGGGTGGAGGTACTAAGAGAGGGAGTGGATTGCGACGGGGAGGGAGTTGCTAGTAACTGAGTGTCTTGCATGTGCCTCTTTAGGTACAGGTAGATATATCAGTGAGCAGCACCTTTAATTTCCGAGATAAGAGATGAGAATGCTTTACAGGTTAATCATTCTAAGGCCTCTCCTTACACCACCCACCCACGGTCCCGCAAACCAATGCGCCCGGTCAAACACAGTCCGTGCACAGAACGCGCCGCCAACGGACCGTGCCGAGTATTCGCGCTAACCGCCCGCCGACGCCACCGGGCGACACAGTACACCAGAGAGATCAGTGGACGGCGCGGTGGCTTGTGGCGTGTCCTTCGGCCGGTCATAGGCAAACAACACAGTGTACAACCGACATCACACGATGCACGAATATTATATGTCTCGATCGGGCCAACTACAGCGGCCAGTGTCCCACCAGCACACTGTCGTGCCTACGTTTTGCCTCGTTAGACTTGCTCTTTTAAAGTTCGACCCATGACATCAAACGCTTTGTATAACTTTAGCTTCCATGCGGTCTTCGAAACCACAGGTGTTGATGGAGTCAGTATTTCACTGCTTCAAAAATGTTTCTTTGGGATTGGCTTCCCTCTGCTTGATATCATAAATTCTTCTTGACAACCGGGTCTGTTCCAAAGGATTGGAAACATGCTCTGGTGACTCCTATCCCAAAAGGCAAGGTGGCTGCGGAGCCATCTGAAACTCGGCCAATATCAATCCTCCCGGCTATTACTAAATTGGTAGAACGTGTCGTCAAAAACAACTCTCTCATTACTTGAAGACAACAAATTACTTTCCGATGCACAACACGGCTATAGAAAGCACCATTCTACCGAATCAGCTCTCCACGTGATCACTGACGTAGCTCTTCAGGCTATGCAAGAAGGTAAAATTTCAATTCTGGTACTCTTGGATCTTTCGAAATGTTTTGATGTAGTGCCGCACTCAAAATTACTTGATAAACTTAACCTTTACGGTATAGAAACCAGCTGGTTCCGCAGCTACCTTGAGGGCCACACCCAGCAAGTTCAGATGCGTGGTATCAAATCAAAAATTCGGGATAATAACATTGGTGTTTTCCAGGAGGGTCATTATCATGTTTGATGTACATGCTGTATGCTAACGACCTGAGTTTGTGTGTCGGCAGCGATGTCACAGTCGTGCAGTACGCTGACGACACACAGGTTCTTGTCAGCGGCAAGAAAGGTAATATCCAGCAGGTCGTTACCCGCATCCAGGCTGCTCTGTGCTCCATGCACCAGTGGTTTTGTCAGAACGGCATGAAACTTAACGCCAAAAAAACAAAGATGTTAGTACTTGGTACACCAGCTATGCTGCGTGACATACCCCCAATTTCTTTAAATTTTTGCGGCACCACAATACCTGACTCCAGAGTTGTTCAGAACTTGGGCCTAAGCATCGATCGACATCTAAATTACCAATCACACATTGATGTTTTATCGCGTAAGTGTACCGGAGTTTTGTTAGCACTGAGTCATGCCAGACATGTTATACCGCGAGCTGCCCTTAAGACTATCGTCGAGGCACTTGTTTTCTCCATTGTGCGTTACTGTTTATCTATATACGGCTCGTGTGGAAAAGTCCAGATCCATCGGGTACAGAAAATTATCAACTTCGCAGCGCGCTTGTACCGGGCGCCGGCGTCATGATCATGTTTCGGATGCTGTTAAGCAGCTTGGCTGGCTCACTGCCGAACTTCTAATCCAATACCACACTGCTACCGCTGTGAACCGAACTGTGGTGACGGGACTACCCGCACACATTAGACAGACTTTTGGACTGCGGGGAGTGAGGTGCACAGCCACGACACCCGCAATGCCAGCGCGTGGACTCTGCCGCCGATACGCTCTGAGGTCGGTCGCCGCCGTTTGTGTCACAGAGGCGTATCTATACTCAACCAAATAGAATACGACCTGGTGCACCCCACTTCGACAAGATCTGAGAGCGGTGCGACACGCCGTGGTGCTGAATAGGGACGAACGTGCGCTCGATTTCTGGTTGGCAAATGATGCGAAGTGTCGATCGATATTGAATGTTTATGGCCATGCATGTGTGTATTTTAGGTTGTGATCCCTTTTTCCTCTTTATTTACAGTTTGACGTGGACAAGTGAAAAGCCCTTGAAGTGGATCTTGTTTGAATAAATCTGAATCTGAATCTGAATCTCCAATGTTTTATTGTATTATAAAAATTATGGAATTGTGTAAGAAGGGCTTTCTGATTTTATATCCCAAACCTCATAAAAACTAGTATGGCCTAAATATTCAACAGTCATAAGTAGCAGCGATTTCTGACGTGTGTCTACCGGAGCTGATTCCTCGGATGCAGGCTCAAACCACACCCTCGTCACCCTCTCTTCCTCTGTGCAGGCTACAAGATTGTGTGCTACTACGGCGCCTGGGCCATCTACCGCCCGGAGCCGATGAGCTTCCGCGCCTCCGACGTACAGGCTGAGGGCTGCACCCACGTCATCTACTCGTTCGCCGGCCTCAGCAACGACACGCTGGAAATCGTCAGCCTCGATCCCAAACTGGACATTGAGAAGGGTAGGTCAACTTACGGTTTGGAGTTAGGATGGACTCCTTTAACGTCCTCCAAGCTCCCCCAAAGTTGTAAAACAACTCTGCTGAGCTTTTTTGTTCAGAATATTTGTATCTTATTAGATTATTTTGATCAATTTGGAGGCGCTTGGAGGAGACTGGACGAATGGCAATAATTGTTGGGCTTTAACGACGTACTAACTGCCAGGGCTTACACGACGTGGTCAACTCTCATCCTGTTGGGAGGGATTTGGGGGATCATATCAATTTATTAAGAAGCTCTGTCGGGATATGAACCCGGGTTCTGTGGCTCAGAAGGTAGGTGTTCTACCACTGAGTCACGCATCCCGCAGAGACTGGTGGAGCCCTTGGAGAAAGCCGAGGAATGTTATTGGAACTTTGTAGAAGCATAGTATTTGGTTGCACTATTCGGTGTTTGGTCATCGAATTTGCTTTGTGTGGAATAATTCGTTCGAATATACAATGGAACATTTTTCAAGATGGAAAAGCATTTTCCGCTTCCTTTTTGTAAACAAAATTGTTTTTAGCGCGTCGCTTTGCATTGCAAACCGAGAATTACTTGTTGCAAGTCATTTCGCGATGGAAATATTGCAAGAAATGCAGTCCATATTTACTCTTATCAGGACGACTGACCTATTGCTGTTGGCTTTCAGGAGGCTATGCCGAGGCGGTGGCCCTGAAGAAGAGGAACCCCGAGCTGAAGGTCATGGTGGCCATCGGTGGTTGGAATGAGGGTGGAAAGAAGTACTCAGACATGGCGTCATCGTCCACCAGTCGGACCCGCTTTATTGACTCAGTGGAGGACTTCCTGAAGGCGCACAGCTTCGACGGCCTTGACCTCGACTGGGAGTACCCTGGTAAGGAGAACGCTGGCGAGGACTTATAGACGGGTGTGTAGTAACTAAAGGGTCTTTGACTGCCAGGAAAATGCACCTGCCTTATATGCAGAGTAATCTGAAACTGAAAACAACTGTCAGCGCTTATTCTACTTCACCTTTGAACGTTGCTTACACGAGTCTAACGAGAATTGTAACTCGGGGAAATTGTCCAACTTATGGTGTGTTCCAATTACCCATATCATCCCTCAAACGTGGCACACCACCATCGACTCCCACCACGCCTTGTATAACCGGGGGTACCTCCTCGCAGGCGCGTCGGATCGGGACGGCAAGTACGTGGACAAGGAGAACTTCGCCCTGCTGGTGGAGGGGCTGTACGCCCGGTTCCGGCCGCACGGCTGGCTGCTGTCGGCTGCCGTGTCCCCCGCTCGCTTCCGCATCCAGGACGGCTACCATGTGAAGCGGCTGGCCAGCAAGCTGGACTTTATTAACGTGATGACGTACGACCTGCGCGGGCCGTGGGAGGGCGCCGCCGACCACCACGCGCCGCTGCACCGCCGCGCCACAGACAAGTGGAGTCTGCGCGAGCTCAACGCCGTGAGTAGCCCAACTTGCTCTCCTCATGTTCTCGCCAAATAAAACACAGGCAATCGAAGAAGACGGGTTATATATCCACTCTCGGTGTTTCTTAACAAACTGGTAAGATAGTGCTGGGATTTAAAAATATAATGTCTTCTAAACGACACATACCGGCTTCAACTTCCAGCGGGTGCTCTGAATAGGATTAGTCCGATCCCAGAAATATCTCTAAACGAGGTGGAATTTCTGGCACCGCTTGACCTTCCAGTTGCTGCGTCCGCTGAGTCTCAGCACTCATTATCAGCTCTGGGTGTCGTGCTCATAAACAGTTACAATCTGCTTTTTCCACTTCTGTTTAGCTTAGCTTCCCATCATAATGACAGTTCACTATACTCTGATTATATTTGGTTGAGCCCTTACGGATTATATGTGCTATTTTAGATTCATCAACCATTTCATCCGACAATTTGATTAATTGTACAACTTTTGCAAAACTTCGTAAGGCTCTCCATTGTTAAACTAAATATATATTATGCAAGCTGGCAAGCCGCTCTGAAAAATTATCCCAAAAGGACCGAACATGTTTGGCTGACAAGAATCCCCAGAATATATGTTGTTCCCTGAGGCAGCGGGGGCGGTTTACCACACTTCCGCACTGCCTCCTCAGAGGGACGGTGTGAAACTGTGGCTAGACAACGGAGCTGCGCCTGCCAAGGTGCTGCTGGGAATACCCTTCTACGGACGCAGCTTCACCTTGCGGGGCTCCAACACGCTTCCAGGCGCTGCCATCACTGGACCCGGACCCGCCAGCGCCTACACCAAGGTTTGGACCGTGGGACTGGGCTACAGTGACGTCATATTCCTGCGTCAGGTCGTGAGCTAGGCTGAAACTTATGCCGAGATATCTTAATCTAGCACGATTAACCCGGAGGGAAGGTCCGAGCTCTAATCATGTTAGATGTAAATCGGGGGGGGACTTTCAACGAGGGGCCGGACTAAGATCTCATAGTTTTCCTGATCAGCAATATCTTCTGTGTCACTGCCTACATCACTCCACCACTGTAGGATGTCGACTGCTCGAACGAAGTGTTAAAAATGTGCAGTCTCCCAGAATTTTGTTACCCCCGGAAGTCTGCTCTTAGACACTTTCTCAATTTCCCATACAGTTATTTCGGTCCAGAGTACCATTACTGCTTAAGGTCTCTTAGCTTAGCTCATTTGGAAGGAACCCTCGCGTGAATTCGTCTGAATTGTTATCGCATACTGTGAAAAGTGTTATTTACTGGCTATCTCAGAGTGTGCAGGCTGCTGGGTCTGCTCTTCCTGGAACCTTTTCAATGAGACATTGTCCCATGGTGATAGCATAATGGCAGATAAATGACTACTACTTACACAGATATGTTTCACACACATGACCAATCGTTCTTCAATGTCATGCCCGGTTTACGCCCACGCAGCGTCTCAAGGAAAGCTGTTCTGCCCCTGTTGACCTGTAGCCGGCATTTTGTTGACGCCGGTGGCCACTGTTGCAGGAGAAAGGCTACTGGGCCTACTTTGAGATCTGCAAAACTCTGTCCACCCGCCCCGGTTGGACTCTGAAGAAGGACAGCGCCGGGGGGCCGTACGCCTACAACGACGATAAAACATGGGTCGGCTGGGACGATTATGGCTACGTCTCCAAAAAGGTACAACGCACATCGTCTACGAGGAGTCATACTTGTTTTCTTATGACTGTGATCATTTTTTGGGCAATGACATGAAAAACTGACATCACTAGGAGTCTCCGCAGGGGCCCACTGCTGTTTGTTGGGCGTTTCGCAGAAACCCAAACGCCACCCGAAAGTTGGTCCCGGGTGCCCCAAGAGTTGGTCTCGGGGGTCCTCAACAGTGGTCTTGGGGGCCCCAGAGCTGGTCTCAAAGCATCTTCCGTCCCATAAGAGTTAATCTCGGGGCCTCCCAAAAATATTAAACTTTCTAAGCGCGTTAGAAATAGGTGTCTCGCAAATTATTCAGTTTGTAGATATTTCTCGTTCAGTAAATGGTAAGCTGCGGGCACTCCGACTGGGGGCCCCGAGACTAGCATCAGCCCCCTCCCCGTCTTGCGGAAATCCTGGATCTGCCCCTGGCTCACCGCAGCATCAATGCAATTATCCAGCTCTTGTAAACCCGGGGTCTCACCTGCCACGCCCCGTCTTCCTCAGATGGACCTGGTGAAAGAGCTGGGACTCGGCGGAGCCTTCATCTGGGCCATCGACCTGGACGACTTCCAGGGGGTGTGCGGCGGCAAGTGGCCACTGCTGCGCGCCATCAACGAGAAGCTTAGCACCGGCGGTGTGATGACCATGCCGACCACAATGAAGCCTGCCACCACCGAAATGATGACCACCATGAAGCCTACAACAGGGGAGATATCGACTACCATGAAGCCGATGATGTCCACGGAGGCTTCGACGACAATGGAGAAGCCCATGAGCTCCGTGAAACGTGAGTGTCTTGCTTTTTGTTACGGGAGAGAGGGATAGAAAAGGGGGCAGAGGTGGGACAGGGCTGGAGAACATCGCTGGCGACCTGATAAAGCAAACTGGTATTACGGACAAAGCGGCAGAGTAAGGGAAGAAGAGTAAACAGCGAGAGAAGGTAAATGTGATCTATGAATGTACACCACGTACTTTACCACGACCGATATTACGTAACTGAAGTTACGTAAGAGTGCACGAGGGAGGGCTCCTAATATTAGTCAGGTTTGCTTGGATAGCCTGGGATGTCCAACTCCATTGTCCACCAGTCCCGGCGGGTTTCCGGCAATATGCGCCTGGCCGTGTCCGCCTGCCTGGACGTCACGGCGCGGCAGAGCTGGCTGTCAGAACCACTGCATCCCGTCATAGCCACCGCGGTCACTGCCGCGCCGCCGCATTATACGGCCAGTGCCAGGACTGAATGCCACCGGCAGCGTCGCCTTCGCGGCAGGCGCGCCAGAAAGCCGCCCGTGCAGCCGGAAAACGCCTCCCTTTCTGTGGCCGTGAATGTCGCACGCGTGCACATGAGTGGAGCTAACTGCTCTTGACATCTAAATGGCTACTGCGCGTTGGGTGTAAAGATAAACGCGGGTATTGTAAAAAAACATGGCTCCCAGATTATCTTTGCACTATTTCAAGTGGCTAAGCTTTATGTTTGATATTGACCAAGTCGTGGTGTGTTTGTTTGTCAGCAGCTACTCAGGGTCAAATGATTTTTAACAATAATTGCAGATACGTAGCAAGAGAACAAAATTCAAATATTGCGCTTTTACTTTGAAAACATTCAAGAAAATTCCCGGGTTCAAACATCAAAAACTGCAGCTATCAGCTAAGTAGCAATAACAATAATATTTCGTTTTGGACCACAAACAACTAACTGCTACTTTCCTTCTGCCTACAGCACCAATGACTTCCACGCCCCTGCCCTCGGGCAGCAGCGAGTTCGTCTGTCCCTCCGACGGCTTCTTCCGCGACCCCAACAACTGCAAGGTCTACTTCCACTGCTCCAACGGCCAGGCCTACAAGTCGGTCTGCAACAGCGGACTGGTGTTCGATAGCGAGATGAACGTCTGCAACTGGGCGGATCAGGTGTCGGACTGCCCGTCCGAGTCCTCGGAAACCGGCGGACTCGGTAGGTGGACTTGGGCGGTCTCAGTTCATGGGTGAATCGTAGAAAATCACGGATTGGGGAGATGGTCCCAGTCCACGGATAAGGAGTGACGGATTGAGAATTAGATACATTGGATTGGTTGCTATGGTCAGACTCTGGGATGGGGGGGGGGGGTTAGGGCGCTTCAACTGCGTGGTCATTTCGAGACTCTGGGATCGGTAGATACTTTACTGGCTTCTAGATCTTCAGGAAAAAATGAACAGAAGGATGGTAGCTTTTTGTATATTCATTTTTTTCCTCAAGAGCCCACTCATTTTAAAAATTTTCCATCAAAGCTAAAATTTATGTCACATTGGCATACATATGTACCTTTCTCAGCCGTTTTCTCCCACTTCAACACCGGCCCCACTAACCTTCCTCTTCTCTGCCCTCTTCAGATGGTCGGGACCCGTCGTTCAAGTGCCCGCGCTCAGGCAGCGGCCTCTTCTCAAACCCCACTGACTGCAGTCTCTACACCTGGTGTCACGAGGGTCGCACCTACCAGCTGACCTGCGGCCCCTACATGCACTTTGACCCGGCCACCGGCACGTGCAACCACCCTGGCGCGGCGCCCTGCACCAAGGGCGTGGCCGTGCGCGTGGCTGGCGTGGGAGAAGATGATGACAGCATGGCGACAGCAGCCGCTCTGCGCTCCTCCACAGGTAACGACAGGTCTCCCTAACTGCCTGTGCGACGGCACGAGTGGAGTGGATGGACTGGTTGAAGCAGGGACAGCGGCTTAGAGTGAAACCATCTCTTATCAACAGGCACATTTAAAAGGCGCCGAAGTGGACATGGTGCTACTAATTTGTTGGTTTAGCAGTATTTATGTTTTCGCATTTCGCCTGCATACGCCTTTTTCTAGCTGATTTACCTGTCACAAAATGGCTAGGTTCTACAAATTCCGTTGATTCTAAACGAGTTTGAGCCACTGCAGTCCATTCAAAATCGCTTTCACTTCACCCATTTTCCTCCAGACTCACGGCTGCTAGTGTGTTGCGGTCCTCAAATTTCCGATTAAAAGCACCAATATGAACCTTCACGCTTTGTATGCGGCCCAAGAGGAGGCCTTCACTCATTAACTTCACACCTTGAGCTGCGGCCTGACACGCGAGCGTCGGCAAACATTTAACCGAGCCCGTTTGACTTGCATGGGTGCCGTTGCGTGTTGTCGAGAACGAAATTAAATCAGCGCGGCGTGAGGCACTTGTCTTGCTCGAGTGCCAAAACAAACGCTTCAAAGCAAATTCGATTACATACGGTAGCACCTCAGAATACGCTCAGCAAGTGGAAGAACGTGGTGCTCTTCCTGCCGCTTTTTGTTCATCTTATCTTAAATTGCGGGACAATGTTGTCTTATTTGGCAGCGAGATCCAATCATTTTGCCGAGGTTTAATCGTTCCATGATGAATACAGAGCTCAGTGAATAGTGTGTCTGTCTCCCGAGGCACAGGTCCTGAGTTCAAGTCCTGGTGGGTTTTACTGAATAAGTGTCATCGTATTCTAAAAAAACCCTCCGAACAGAGTGGCGTTGGTGTTCCCGTATGATCTGGGCAGCTGGGGCGTTGTTAATCCCCAATAGTAAATATGATAATCATCCAACATACGAAAATGCTGCAACAGGAAATAACAAGATCAGGCCCAAAGCGTTGGCACCGTCCTAACACACTCTGTCCTGCTGTCCCCTCACAGAGAAGAAGGTTGTGTGTGTGTTCCCGAACTGGGCGTGGAGGCGCCAGGGAGGCGCTGCGTTCGCGCCGGAGAACATCGACCCTTCGCTCTGCACGCACGTCATCTACGAGTACGCCGTGCTCGACCCCAACGAGCTCACCCTGGTGTCCTTCGACGAGTGGACCGACTTCGACAACAGTGAGTACAGATCTGACGTCGCGACCCGAGGTCTGGTCCGTAAATTCACTGATGGCATGACCTGAATGCTGGGAAACACAATTAAATGATTGTTTGTATGGTGTTTTAAGGCGCTTTAGCGGCTAAGGCCACGTCGCCTAAATAATTGTCAGAACTGGTTCACAGCGGTGCACACTGCACATCTCGGTGTAAATGCAAGTTTTATGCCATCATTTAGGAAAAAAATACTTGCCATCCCGTAAGTATATATGCACCGTTTATTTGTGACCCGTATGTAATAAGCAGAAAAGCACACTTAAGAAGTATTAGCGCCCATCACAACTTCCCCCACTCATACATTAGCACGGCTCCAAAATTAATGAGCAGCCACAGCCAAGCTTGAGCGGCAGGAATCATGGATGGAGCCTGCGTCAGTGTGTCAGCCCGTGCCGGGCCCCTCTGGCCTCCGCTCCCCCGCGCCCGTCCGTTCCGCTGCGAGGTAACGCTGAGATTTCCGGTCTGTGCCGCGTCCCCTCGGAGCTGGCAGCATTTCGCGGCTGTCGTTCATTATTCTTCGCTAGCCGGCTGCCGTTCGGTCCAGCACACCTCAGTTCCTATGCAAGTTTCATGAGCGCGACGCCCGGCAGTTGAGCCCCGGCGGCATTTTGGCGACACAGAGACGTCGCAAGGGCTTAAGAGCGGTCGTTTCTATTCAGTAGCTCAGTATCAGTTGACCCTCGACGAGGAAGTTCTGTAGCACGGCTAATACTAATCAGGGCTCAGCAAATAATGAAATTCCATGTCGGTGTCAAGATTTGTGGTGACATTTCTTCCGCTAAGAATAGGATTTGCCTGGGCCATGGCCTGTGTTATAGGGCTGCAATCGGCTCATAGGCATGGGGTGAATGACTTCACGCTGGACCTTAATGCGCCTAGCACGTGAAGACGCCTCACACAGGAAACGTCCTCTTACTTTTTCTGAAAATATTTCTCAAGCAAGAAACATGGCAAGTGTGTTAACCTGAACGCGTGCAAAAACTTTGGCTCACTTTCACAACAGATGTAGGCTGTTATATTTGAAACAAACATGGAGTTATTAAGACGATGCATAAGAGATTACGCTTTATCGTGTCTGTTTATCTGCTCACGACATTGATATGCAAATCAAGGTCCCATGTCATTTTGGGAGCTTAAAGAAAATGTGAAAGCTTCATAATGCGATTTACACTAAGATATCCATGTGATAGAGCTTGCCGAGAAGCCACTTGCTCAAAATTTTGCTTGCCCCAGAACTTACCGTTCGCGGATAGAGAAGGTAAAAATTCCCCACCTACCTACATCCTCCTCCTCAGGTGGTCACGCGGTATGAGTTGAACTTGGAAACGTGTTTTAATGCTACGCGGACAAACATTTCTCTCTTAGACCTCTTTAAAACTTACTGCTAAGCGTACTTTCCGTACTGGCGACTATAAATGCGTATAACTCTCTTTAATCACTAGTTTCAAACGTGAAATATTCTGCAAGACAACAAGTAAATAGCCGAAATTGACAACAGTCACTGTTGTTCATAATAACAGTCTCATTGTTCTCAGCACGCTTAATTTGTATTCACATTTATTTGTAGCGCAAATCAAAGAAGTGCACTCAAAGCGTTACCAGATCGTACAACAATTTGACGTCACATGATTTGGATGTTTTTTAGCTTTTGCAGAGGAGAATGAAGTTAAACAAAGTATTAGGTGTACTATCCATTTTCAGCAGCGATAAAGCCATCTCCAGTTTATACAATAATTATTTCTCCTAGAACCACAACAGTCTGGAATCGCACCAAGGGGTTATATTCCCTTTAAAAGTATCAGAATAAATTTGTATTCACCCTTAATTTATTCAGACGCTTTCATACATATTATATATGTTACAGGGTGGATAGAAAATCCGGGTGTTTAAAACGAACCTATATATATATATATATATATATATATATATATATATATATATATATATATATATATATATATATATATATAAAAGTTACAAGATGTTTAGGCAATTTCAAAAACTAATTTATAAAAACATTATATTGCACCACATATAATGTTTCACTACATATAGCAGCTTCAATATATATATATATATATATATATATATATATATATATATATATATATAATGAAGCATAAAATTTCCCGGCAAATACTGCAAATAAATTTGACATCATTCCTACAAAAATGCGCTTTCTGTTGATGATAGCCATGCGCTTAAAAGGTGAAACCAGCCTAGAGTGTATTCTACCAGCCAGACCAAAAGACACCCTTAGTTTATTAGCCAGCCGTTTTCATGCTCCTATGCATCAGAACCTATCTAGATGAATAATGGCGCTCCAGCCGGTGTTATGCAAATATATAAATGAAAAATGAGTTTAAGTCAGGAATACGCGTCAGGAATAAAAAGAGAACGTGGTTAGAGATGTGCATAGGTCCGGTGTTGCTGTTCACTCGAAACTTAACTTAAAGCTGAATTCAGGCGACACCGTGTCAGCTTAGGAGCTGGGGTGTCCAAAATCACCCACGGCTATCATAATCCTGAAGTAAAATCAGCGACGCAAGTTGAAATTTTCACCGACTAAAATGGTCATTCACAGATTTGCCCTGTATTAAATGTATCATGTGTCACACATTTCACGTACAAGTACGTGACACAATTTTGTGTAATATGTACTATGTACCGAATCTGGCCAAAGAGAAGAAAATTTGCGACAATCACTTTGGAGTTCATCCAATGGCCGTTACCATATCCCACAAGCCAGAACCCCCGGATCTTGCCAGTAAGGTCGGGGAAAATCTCGAAGAATACGAAAATAAAGTATTATCACCACTGGGACTGGTAACCATTGAGGTGCAAATAATACCTTATGGCATGGTAAAGCAGCACAATCTGTTACCTAAACTAATTATTGTGTGCGCTTACTATGTTTATTTTCTCTTTTGCAAGACTCCAAAAAATGTTTGTCCGAGGAACAACTTATCCCGAGGCAAAAGTTATTTTCCGTTGGGGAAGATAGTTTTTGTTCACCTCAGCCACCCCCTCATCATCCTCCTGAACCTCTGTCTACCAGACCGCTCTAACCCAAGCGGCTCCAACACACCGTTCTAACCCACTCGTCTCCAATCGGCAGACTTCATCCTGCGCATGAAGAGCCGCCTGGGCACCAGGAGCAAGCTGCTGCTGGCTCTGGGAGGCTGGACCGATTCGGCCGGCGACAAGTACAGCAGAATGGTCAGCAGCAGCGCCAGCCGCGCCAAGTTCATCGCCTCAGCGCTCAACTTCGTCACCAACTACGGCTTCGACGGTCTGGACGTGCAGTGGGCCTTCCCCGTGTGCCCTCAGGGCGATTGCAGCGCCGGCAGCAGCGCCGATAAGATGAACTTCGCCATGCTGCTCAAGGTGGGTGGTTGAGTCATGAGGAGACGGCAGAAAGAGAGAGATGGAGAGAGAGGGGAGCAGGTGTAGAGAGAAGAAGGGAGAAGGGTGAGGGAGTGGAGTGGGAATACAATGTAAAGGATTGAAAATACAAAATGTGTCACGTCTAGTTTCTGTTTTATTTATCTTCGGCACATTCTTGCTTAACATTGCGAAGTAATTTGATGACCAAAGACTTTATATTCTCTGGTTCATTAGGTCTTAATGTCTATCCATTTTTATATTCGCGGTGCTCAATGGTGATAACGCAGAAAACCAAACAGCCTACAGTTATTTAGCGCTCCAACATTAAACACGCGACCATGTTGGTGAGCCAAAAATTGATTTCCGGAGAAAAACCTACCTGGTGTGTATTTAGGCCAACTGTCGAAGAAACAGAGTAGGATAAGCATGCCACACTGTGAGTGTTTGAATGTGCCACAAAGCGTTTTGACCTGGCCCGTCCCCTGCCTGTGCTGTAACCCGTGCTCTGCTCTCCTCCCCTGCAGGAGCTGAGATCAGCGTTTGACTCCCGCGACAAGAAGCTGCTGCTCACCGCCGCCGTCGCCGCTCACGGCCACATCGCCGACAAGGCCTACGACGTCGGCGCGCTCAACAAGTACCTCGACTTCGTCAACCTGATGTCGTTCGACTTCCACGGCGGGTGGGAGACCACCACGGGACTGGTGGCGCCGCTCTACGGAAAGTCGCCGGCCGACCCTAACAGTGTGGTGAGTTCTCCGCAGATGGCGCGCACATGTACAAAGTACGAGTGCATACCACATGAAATATGATTCTCGCATGAGATGCACAGCCGTGTGCCTCTCACATGCGTGAGCAGGGGCGTAGCCAGGATTTCACTTCTGGGGGGCGCCCTGAAAAGGGCCCCTGCGACAGCACCAAAAGGGCCCTGATGGGTAAAAAGAGCCCTTCTTGTTACAGAATCGTGTCCTCAGGGGGCCCTTCGGGCCCCTCAGGCGGGGGGCGGCTGTCCCTGCCGCCCCCCCCCTTGGCTACGCCCCTGTGCGTGAGTGCCGCATGTGACATGCCTCCCACGCAGAAATCATATACAGGGCAGATGAAAAGACAGGTTTCAAACAAGCATCTCTCGTTAAAATTTATCTAGACCCTCCCCCCAAAAAAGGCACATTATTTCCAAATAATCACGTTAAAGGTTCCATGTCCCGCGGCGAGGCCTGCCAATGCCGGACCAGCGTGAGAACGGAGCCGCACCGCACTAATTGTGCGTGATCTCGCAGGACGCTGCCGTGAAGATGTACACCGGCAAGGGCCTGAGCAGCGCTAAGCTTCTGGTGGGCATTCCGTTCTACGGACAGACGTACAAGCTCTCCGGCTCTGACCAGAGCGTGGGCGCCCCGGCGGCGGGCCCCGGCCTGCCGGGAGAGAAGACCCAGCAGCGGGGCATGCTCGCCTACCACGAAATCTGCTTCAGGCGTGAGTGCAGGGCCTCAGAGCGGAGATGTATTAAAGGAAGCCGGCCCTGTGCGAAAGCCGTGTCAAATACTTTCACACACCTTGATTTACCACACCAGTATTATTCAATTTTATGCCATTGCTGTTACCTCATAATGCAATTGTATGGGTAGGCTTCAGACTGGGTGTTTTAATTCAGCCGGCAGTAGGCTTCCCATTCATGAAAACGCTTCACAATTTCAGCTAATCTGGCAAACCACGTGTTCTGCAGTGCGCACTGGCTGGACTGGGAGGCGCACGGCCACTGGCGAGCCCTACATGTACCACAAGGACCAGTGGGTCAGTTTCGAGGACGTCAACTCTATCAAGATGAAAACGTCCTACATCTCTGCCAACAGTCTCGGCGGCGCAATGATCTGGACGCTTGGTAAGTCCATATCTGTATGACACGGCATATCTAAGGGAGATGAGTAGATTATAAACTTGTGAGCGAGTGTTTCAGTTATAAAAGATAACTCTTGGAACAATAGCAAGAACAGTTGGAAATATTTATGTTTAAAATCAACCTCAGTATTTGAATTTTGTAATCGAATAGCGGCCGGGTGCCCTAGTGGCTTCGTTGCCCGCCACGCCTGAGGTCACATTTACCCAAGTACAAATCGTTAACGGAATTGCCTGTGCTCTCCGCAGACCTGGACGATTTCAAGAACGACTGTTGTCTGGAGCCGCAGCCGCTGCTGCGCGCCGTCTCGCGGGCGCTGCGCAGTGTGCCGGCAGCGCCGCCTGCCAACAACTGCGCGAAGCCGCCGTCCGCCGTCACCCCCACCCCGCCGCCGCGCACCACCACCTACGACTCAGGCTCAGGTGGGGCTGAGAACACGGAGCTGGTGACGCAGGTCTGCTTCTGTGTCACGTCCTGTGATGGATGGGGCGACTGGGATGGAATAGTGTAATGCCGGTTATATCGCCATTTTACTCGTCTAATTTCAACATTATTCGATGCACTTCATGTCTTTAGTTTTGCATTTTCTCATGATAAACAAGATTATGGAACTTGCTGGCCCTGAGTCAGATGCGCATGCCCTGGCACAGAAAGCTAAAAATGGCGTTGAGTCTTAAATTTCCTTTCAGAAAAAAATGAAATCATCGAATTCATGCAACTGAATAATATCCTAGAAATACTGACGAATTTCCGTGCCTTTTCAGTGGATGCGGCTTCCACCACAAAACAGCCATATCCCGCCTTCACAGATGCACCGTCATCGCCGTCCACAGAATCTACTACCACAACTACAACCACCACAACTACCACAACCCCCGCCACCACCACCACCCGTAGAACCACAACCAGCAAAGCAACCACCACCAGCGCGCCCGCCTCGGCCAGCGTCCCCGGCGGCCTCAACTTCAACGCCTTCGGGTTCGCAGCCGACCCCGAAAACTGCGGATCGTTCTACCGCAAGACGCCGGAGGGTCCAGTGAAGATGAACTGCATCGCAGGACTCCACTTCAACCCGACCACCAGCCAGTGCGACTACCCAGAGAACGCCGGCTGCAAGAAAAGGAAGGGTGAGTCCCCGCAGCCGGGATGCTGTCGTTTTTGTTACTGTAATCCCCTAGAAGGTGGGCTTCTTTAGGACACGTAGCTTAGTTTTGGTAACAAGAAATTCTAAAACCTCAAGAACGCCCAAAAATCAAGAGCATGTTAGTACTTCGTTTTGAAAAAAATGACATATTTGATTTCCAAGATAGTTCCTAATATCGTTCCATCCTAGGTGATAGACTTATCAAAGTGATGATAAACTAACACAAATATCCTAAACCCACACAGATGGAGCTGAAAGTTCAAAGGCAGAGGCGCAGATGACGACCAAACCTCCCACCACTACGACAACCACCACAACCACCGCGGCGCCTACAACCACCACAACCACCAAGAAGACGACCACCACCATGACGACCACCACCACTATGAAGGCGACCACAGCCGCCATGACCTCGACAACAACGGAAGAGATGCACTTCACTTCATCTACCGCGCCCAAATCCTGCGTGGATGGTAAGGAGCAGGGCAGGTCGACTACCAAATTGCCGGTTTGAGAATTTGGTAACGACGTGATCTGGCACAATGGGGTAGCGAATAGATATTTTACTATTTATCCTTAGGTTAGGCTCTCCCATCCAAAGCTGCGCCAGAGTTCGGGGTTAAATGTGTTTGTAATGAGATAATCTCGCATTTGAGTAGTTTCGACTGGCGTGAGCATGTGCTCAGCCGTTGGAGCAGGATGGATGCAGAGCCATCGTAGAAGCAGACAAGGGTGAAAGTTTCTCCTTTTCACCCGTGCATATTGTTTTCAATTAATTATACTGGAGGGATATGGAAACGTTATCTAGCCTGTGAAAGCACATGTTCTCATTGTATATAAAAAAATACGAAAAATTAAAATGAGTTTGTTTCGTGAGATTTCACGAAACTTTGCGGCAACTTTGCGACAGTCACTTTCCCTGCACGTCCTCTGACCTCGCATGGCCCGCAGGCACGTTCAGCACCGTGGAGGGCGTCTGCAACGCCTACAAGATGTGTCTGAACGGAGAATACCTAGTCCAGCAGTGCGCACCCGGCCTTAACTGGAACCAGAACCGCTTGATCTGCGACTGGCCAGACAACTTCTCTTGCAAGGACGGTATGTGGACGCTGTAGGCCTGAAAGGACGGTGCATCTTTGTTGGACGGTGATGTACATGGGTTAAAAACCGGTCATCTGAAGGTTTTATCCTTCAGTTTTCTATAGGTGGCGTTCGCCGTAGTTTTTATTTATAATGTCCTAGCATTTCTCTTTCTGGTGTAGATTTAAATTCGAATTATCTTTGAATTATAATACATTTGAAAATCTAATATCTGTCGATCTGTCCGTCTAATTCATGTTTCGTAAAGTACCAGCACTGAAATTTTGCTATCTTGCTCATTGAGGATGCAGTCTATTTCCTATCCCTTTAGAAGTACTGTGCTGTCTTTTGATGTCAGGGTTCTACGTCGGTTTTACGTCGCACAGGCGTCAAAAGGAAGGGAGAAGGGGGATGAGGGGGGGTTCCCCAGCTCACCAACTCTTATCGGGCTGGAGTAAGGACAGCACCCTCAGAGTTCGTGCTGATGAACGGTCTGCAGAGTCCTCTGCCGGACACTCATTGACATTTTTACTTAACTAAACACCTCCTCCCTTTTTGGGCGCCAGATGACCTGCGTTGTCGGTTCGCCCTAAAACCCCAACGACGATGACGATGACTCCTCCCTGCCGTCGTCACCAGGTGGGGTCTCTCTCCCAGTATGAACTCGTGGCGACGCCCCTAGCACTACCTTCTGTTTTCGCAGGCACCACCTCGATCGCGACATCGGCATCACCTACCCGAACCACCGCAGCCATGCCAACCACCCACGACAGCGCCGAAGCCACCACCGAGGCTGCTGGGACGCAGTCCGAGCTGGACGGTAGGGCGCCGCCGAGTGAGTAGTAGCAGCAGAAGGTCACGTCCCCTGTGAACAAACGAAGCCTGGCTGCCCATCAATAACTTTATGTCTATAATATTCAATGATGACCTGATCAGTGGTCTTTGGGTCTATTTGCGTGGGATTACGTTGTTTTACATGTACATATAATTCAAAAGTGTGGGTATAATGTTTGTAATGATACCACAGTTTTATATGATTGTGACTAATGCTGTACAAAAGGAATACGGCCGCACGCATTTCGAGAAACTACTGGACAGCTCTCGGGTCGACCAATCCACCATGATATGTGTGGTTTTTGTTTGGCTTACGTGAATGTTCTCCTTCAGTTGTCGAAAAGGGGCACGGAAACAAAAAGAAACCTCCAGGAGGTGCCAAGCATACTCGTATTGGCATGCCTTGATGCACTATCATGGCCTTCTGAATGTCACCACGGATACCATATTGTACAAACGTAACGGAAAAGGGACGATGGTTGGCATAAAAGGTTTCATTCATAGAACGTTACTTCTACTCCTACTACATTCTTACAAGACTAACACAAAACAGTACATGACCTATACTAATCCTGTTGGAAACACTAACACTATAACTGGTAGAAGTGTATTTTAATTGTGTTTACCACTTGGATAACCACGCATGATTTTGTGTCAGACTAAACCCGTGACTTGCAAATCTAACAGCGAGAAAATATAAAAAACAAAAGTGATAATTATGTAGATATCAATCTGTCACCACTTAATAGTTTTGACATAACAAGACGCAGGAGGACAAGTGGTAATGCTAAGAGTTATGCTAATTGTTGTATTAGTTTTATCTATTCAGCTCGATCCGCAAACATTTCTCACAACATATGTACAATCAATTCGGAAATACGAATATATGAACGGCTTTTCGGTCGTTGTTGAGCATGACGATGTCAATCCACGATTTTGTTGCACGTTCATACAATATCACGTGCGTTACGTCACGCGTGCCCTCTCCCAACAGCTAAGCGCAAGGTGGTATGCTACGTGACCAACTGGTCCATGTACCGCAACGGCATCGGAAAGTGGACGCCGGAGAAGATCAACCCTTCGCTCTGCACCCACTTCGTCTACGGATTTGCCGTGCTCGACTACTCTACCCACAAGATTCGCATCTTTGACCGCTGGGCCGACATTGATGAACCAAGTCAGTAATCGTGCAGATGCATGGATAATGATATGGGCCAGCCCGGCACTTGGCTGTTCTTATCGCCAGATTTTGCTTGTTGTATTCTGGCGTCCACAGCTGGTAAATTAACAGTCGAATTTGTGGTTGTTGGGTTTTATGGGGTTTACTTCTTTTCTTTTTTTAATCGTCTCTTACAGTGGCAACTAAACGGTGCTTAACTGGATCAGTTTCTGAGGAGGACGCCGAGTCTGAAATTGAAAATGGTCACATTCTGTAGCTGAAAACTTCAGCAAATATTTTGACAGATGGCGCATTGCCGTAATTGTAAACAAGAACCAGCAGTACACATATCATTTACGTGTCACAAGGTGTGAGTACAAAAATATCTTACGAATTTGTATCTGTGTGTGCAGACAACATGTACAAGAAGGTCACCGATCTGAAGAAGATGGGCAAGAAGGTACTAATTGCCCTGGGCGGTTGGAATGATTCTCTGGGCAGCAAGTATAGCGTCCTCGTTAATAATCCTGCGTATAGGAAGATTTTCAACGATGATGTCGTTGAATTCCTCAAGGAACACAACTTCGATGGCCTCGACTTGGACTGGGAGTACCCTAAGTGCTGGCAGGTGAGATAGGGCGAAAATATGATGCCCAGTTATTCATCAAAGTCGAATGATTTGATCCATGTTAAAACGTAAACTCGAATAGTATGGGAGTATACTATTTACTTTGGTGGCTATATTTTCAGTTCATTGATAAGCCAGAGAAAGAAAATGTATCGCAATATATTGACACATTGGCGGATCCAGGAGCAAATTTTGAAGGAGGCCAAGCCAACGTTGGGAGGGGGGCTAAATTGAGGGAGAAATCGCGAAAATATTGTATTTTTTTAAGAAAAAACGGCCAAGATTTGCGCCTGGGGGCGGCAAAAGATACTATTTTAGACTCTGAAGAGGGTACGGCCCCTTTGCCCCCCTTGGATCTGCCAGTGTATTGACATGATGGTGATTAAAGAGAGCAGCAGTTGAGTCTTCCCTCCACATTGAAGCGCCCCTGTGACCCTCGCCCTGGCTGGCGGTGATCGTCCTCAGGTGGACTGTAGCAAGGGCCCGGACAGCGACAAGGAGGCCTTCGCCACATGGACGCGAGAGCTGAAGGAGGCCTTCCGCCCCCACGGCTTCCTGCTCTCGGCTGCCGTCTCCCCCAGCAAGAAAGTCATCGACGCAGGTCAGAAACTTCAGTGCTCGTATAGGACTATGGTGCGAATCTGGTCCACTGCTCAGTGTAATGTCTTGCAGTGCAGGTTTGGTTGCTGATGTGGCAGTACTGCAGTGACAGCATATGGCTGGGATCGTGGGATGTTTGAGATACCGAGGACGCAGGTCTGTTGGGCTTCGCCAATCATGGCGTGCCATTCATGTTCATTTCACCACCGTTCAACCACATTGCTGTAGCTTGGACATCTTTAAACAGCCACCACGGCAACTACAAAATTCGTACAATTCACACTATACAATCGATATTCAATTCATACAATATCTTCTCATTTTCTTCAGCAATAGTCCCTTATGCCTGTAACCACGCCTCCGCTGACACTGGCGGGACCGTTGCAGGCTATGATGTTCCGGAGATCAACAAGCACCTGGACTGGATCGCGGTGATGACGTACGACTTCCATGGCCACTGGGACACCAAGACCGGTCACGTGTCTCCAATTACCGCCCATCCCGACGACGAGTTCGATTACTTCAATACGGTATGCTCTTTGCGCAAAGGTACATGCATAAGCTTTTCAAAGCAAGCTTCGAATTAAATATTCCCAACTCGTGTCACAGTCGGTTAAGTCCTTGTTTTGCATTGCAGTGATCATGGTTTGCAAGCATTAGCTTCAGCCTTTCTCCTTGTGTTATACATACCGCGCATGGGCTTTGATTTTTAGTGGACCTTCCCAATGACCATAATACGGTACGAATCGTCAAAACATACTGCACTGTTTTGTCATATTAAGATTAAACATCAGAGCTGGCATAGTTGGGTCCTGTGGATGAAAGATGATAACAAAATGGAATTTTAACCAGGTCCGCTGGGTCAGAATATAGGACTTGTCCTGATGAAGACTCAGAAGTTCCGATGGGAGGCAGCCATGCCTTAGGCCACATTGGATATGAGTTCTACCATGGCATCTAGCGTCGGGCTAATGGCCAGCCCTTTTTCAGATGTCCGCCATCCAGTACTGGATCAGCAGTGGCGCCAGCCCCGGCAACATCGTCATGGGAATGCCTCTGTATGGCCAGTCGGTCACTCTGGAGAGCGCTTCCAATAACGGTCTCAACGCTCCCATCACGGGCAAGGGCAAGGCAGGCCAATACACTCGCGCTGCAGGCTTCCTGTCCTACTACGAGGTAAGACTGAGCAGCGGAATAACGTGGCCGGGGCGGGAAGCTGGCTCTTCCGCCTCGAGACTTTCCTGGGGGTGGGGTGGTCGCTGAGCAGTGGATTTACGCAGTGGATTTGTGCGTTGCATGCCCTTCATGGTTTGATCGTTCCTGGGTGGCAAAAGGACATAAAACTTGGCAAAAGGACATATTTTTACTGACATAGGTATTTGAATACTAAGAACGTAGTATTGCACAACATTTTGTGAGCTCTCAATCATAATTTTTAATTAAGAAAAAGAGGTACTGAATATTTCCAATTACATCTTTTTACATTTTTTAACGATCATTGTTGTGCACAATCCCTAAATAATACGTACCGTTTTACCACGATCTTGAAGGAAATGAAATACTTTCATCAACAACACCTCTTTTTGAGTTCACTAAAAACGGCATACCCATTGCATTGGCACTTCCTTTGTGTCGGGTTGTTTTATATATTCCGAGGTCTCATTTTTTAAAGACGAATCGTCCATTTGTCGTCGTTGGAAATGCCTATTGACACGATATACTAGCTTAGCCACTTTCTTCCTCGCAACTACTTAGCCAATGTCATGTGCCTGCAGATATGCCAGTACCAGAAGGAATCTGAGTGGACCACCGTACAAGACCCTCTAGGCACAATGGGACCATACATGCACAACGGCAAGCAGTGGGTGTCCTTCGATGACAAGGCTTCGATCGCTAAGAAGGTTCAAATGATCAAAGATCTCAAGCTCGGTGGTGGAATGATCTGGGCCCTGGATCTGGACGATTTCAACAACGTCTGCGGCATGGGCAAGCATCCGCTGCTGCAGGTGATTGCTGATGGCTTGCTCATGTCTGATTCCGAAGGAACGGGCACCACTGCAGCCACAGGACAGAGGCCGGCGACGACGGAAAGGCCGATGATGACGGAAAAGCCGATGATGACTGAGAAGCCGATGATGACTGAGAAGCCGATGATGACAGAAAAACCTATGATGACAGAAAAGCCTATGATGACTGAACAACCCATGATGACTGACAAGCCAATGACTACAGAGACAGCCCCTACCGATACGGACACTGCCTTGGCTCCTGTGTTTGGTCCCTTCCCGCCCGCAAAGGAAGGAGAGTTCAAGGTAGTCTGCTACTTCACCAACTGGGCCTGGTACCGTCCGGGCCAAGGCAAGTACAAGCCAGAAAACATCGACCCCTACCTCTGCACACACATCATGTACGGCTTCGCCGTCCTAAACGGAGACGAGAGCATCATCCGACCTCACGACTCCTGGGCCGACTTTGACAACAAGTTCTACGAGCAGGTGACTGCCTTTCAGGGAGAAGGGAATCAAGGTTATTTTGGCTCTGGGAGGATGGAACGACTCTCGCGGGGACAAGTACAGCAAGCTGGTCAACAGCCCCGAGCGCAGGAGACGCTTCATCGAGCACGCCCTGGAGTTCGTGGAGGATAACAACTTCGACGGCCTGGATCTGGACTGGGAGTACCCCACGTGCTGGCAGGTGAGAGCTAGCAGCGTGGTCCATGCTTGCAGACACACCAATCCTTTGACTCTGTCCGAGTGGCATGCAAACAATATCGAGGGGCCAATGCTCGAGTTTCAAAATGCAGTCGTATCGAAATCTGGTAAGGAAACTGACCGTTTCAACCCAGTACAATGAACAGTGATACACTACTGCGCATTGACGGACATTTTATGTTTCACTGCGGTTGTTGAGGTTTCCTGTAAAAGGCATGCGGCTTAATTGGCACATATTCTTCCCCGAATGTTCTGATGGCCCAGCTGTCTAGTCATGGTCACATGGTAGTATTTGGTCATTATTCCGATTATTCGGAATGATACGCAACATCGAACAATAAAACAGGACTAGTCACTCGGCCACTCCCCTGCCCGCACACACCATCCTAGCTGAGCTGATTGGGCACGAGCCATTTTCGAGGAAAATTGTCGTACTTGCTCTTTTTCATAATCCGAATCTAAAGGTTTTAATTTTAGCATGGTGGTGGCTCTAAACTTGTCATTTTCCTCCTTAGAAAACCGTAGTCTTGGTGTCTGTAGCATCCGCGACGTCCTGTGAAAATGTAGCACTGTCCTTTTTGCGTGCTCCTTTCTATTACAACTGCTACTCCACACCGGTGAATTATTTGAATGTGATGAGTTTTTGAATCTTCTCTTCAATCAGCGCATTTTGACCCAAAAGCTATCAACTTAAGCTATTAATAGATTTTACCTGCAGCTCATAAAGATGAATAAACATAAACATAAAAAGGACCTGATAATCAGCCTTTCTCCTTTTTTTGATTTCACACTTCTACACAAGTGTTACTCACCTCTCCCACCTTTTCAGGTCGACTGCACAAAGGGCCCAGCCTCCGACAAAGATGGCTTTAGTGCCTGGATCAAGGAGCTGAGTGCGGCATTCAAGCCTGAAGGTCTCCTCCTAACCGCCGCCGTCTCTCCCAACAAGAAGGTCATAGATGCTGGGTACGACGTGCCGGAGCTGTCCAAGTACTTGGACATCATCTCCGTCATGACCTACGACTACCACGGGCACTGGGACAAGATCACCGGCCACGTGGCGCCCATGTACGTTCACCCTGCTGATTCTGTCAAACACTTCAACACCGACACCACCATCAAATATTGGCTCCAGGAGGGAGCAGACCCGAAGAAGATCGTGCTCGGCATGCCGATGTATGGCCAGACATTCTCTTTGGCCGACCCGAATTCCAACGGTCTGAACGCCAAGACCTACGGCAGGGGTGAGGCCGGCCAGTTCACCCGGGCTGGAGGATTTATGGCCTACTATGAGATTTGCGCCAAGATTAGCTCTGGTGGCTACACCGTCGTCAAGGACCCGCGCATGCGCATGGGACCCTACGCCTTCCGCGGCAACCAGTGGGTCGGATTCGACGACACTGAGATGATCCGCTACAAGTCAAATTATGTGCGCCACATGAACCTCGGTGGAGGCATGATCTGGGCATTGGACCTCGACGATTTCCGGAACGTCTGCAACTGTGAAGAATATCCTCTTCTCAAGACGATCAACCGCGTTTTGAGGAACTACCCGGAGAGAAGTCAGGATTGCGAGATCGGTGGAAACATAGTGACCGCCCCAGAAGGCACTCCTGTCGAAGGAGAGGAGGAGACCATCACGACTACCACACAACGCCCCTCTCCCAAACCACCAGCGGTGAGCCTCTAGAATAAGCAGCATACGAAGCAAAAACTTACAAACAAAACCTTGATAAGTAGAGTTATCTTTCAAGTGAGTTGGTGTGAAATGTATACTTATCGCTAGACTATTTTATCTGAGCAATACTGTCTTATTGGAACTACACATTCTGGGCAACTGCCACCCAGAAACTTGTCATAGAAACAAATACGTATTTCCCGTGTCTGGGCAAGCTCAAACCTAGACTACTTGCTTCCTACGACGCCAGTTGATCTTTGCAGTCGTTGTATCGTGAATCCTGTATCAGATCGGTGGCCATCTGTTCGCCAGACGGGAGGCTCGTGTACTGCGGATGAACAGGGCGAGTTCCGCCCTCACACCGACTGCAACAAGTACCTGCTCTGCGACAATGGAGCCTACCTTGTCATGTCCTGCGCTCCTGGGCTGCACTGGAATCCCACTGTGGGTGTCTGCGACCACAAGGAGAACGCCGGCTGCCAAGGCTCGAGAATGTCCACCAAAGGCCCTATGATGGAGAGCACGGTAAGGAGATCATAGTAGGTATCATTATTTTCGTGTACCAACCATGGTGCAGTGTTCCTGCAACAGGGTATTTGGTGTAAAATCTGCATCCTTTGTACGATAGACGATGTCTTCGTAGACTTTTGAACAAAGAACGAGTGTGCAGCTCCAGAATGGGTGGTATTACACAAGTGTGGTTTGAGGTCGCCGTGTTGGCATCGGTGAAACAGCTCTGCAGGAGGAAGTGCAGTGAACTTCTAGTCTCCCGCTGCGCAGGAAACAACTCGCAATGAAACAAGCAGCTCTGCAAATTTGGTGTCATTGTTACCTCAGGCATGAACTGCCGTGGAACGTTGTATTTTTCTACACAAAAACGTGTTTCGAAATCATGAATGTGCGTCCCTGAAAAAAAATCCATGAGCTTCTCCGCCAATAACATTAAGTTCCGTTTTTCCAGATGGACAGCGGGGATGAGTCTACTATGGACATGCAGACTACTAGTGTGTCTTACAGCACCACCCCCGAAACCACCACGATGGAGATGACCACACAGAAAACCACCACCGAGGAGATGATGACCACGCAGAAAATGACAACGGAGAAGGAGATGATGACCACCACAAAACCTGCTCTCCAGTCAAAGGTACATCAATCCCGGGAATTCATTCGTTTGAGAATGATGCCAACATAAGTGACCAAATAAGAACACTGAATGAGACTAAATGAATTTGAGCTCGCAACCTAATGATCTTGAGATCTACGTCCTAGCACCAGACCGAACTGACCTTCGGGTGAAATTTTGATTGGTCGCAGAAAATAACGGTTAAAAGAACGTTAAAGCAGACAATGTCCTCTTCCCACATGGAGCTCGCCGTGTTAAAGCAGAATTGTCTTGCCACTGTTCTATTTGTTCGTCCCTTCACGATTTCTCTCATTATCTCTCTTTTGATACGCGCTTTAAGCCGCTTATGGTCTGAAAGCTGTTATGTTGTCCCATCTTCCGTTGTTGAGGAACTATGAGCCATCACCTTCCGTTAAGGACCTTGTGACTGGATCCAGACCCCAAGGGACCGGAGTTAATCTGCAGTCAGTGGTGCGTTCTCAGCGAGTGGGCGTCTGCGGAGCGCCCTTGGGGTTTTACGGCGTTGCTGCGCCGTCGTACACGTCTTAGCGGCCGAGTAGAGATCCGCTGTCTGGAAGTCCGCGTGTTCAGTGATGACACCTTCCCTGTTTTGGTTTAGGATCTGGAGGATGGACAGGCGTGCCAGGGCGAAGGCACGAAGACACCCAGCAGCGTGGACTGTACCAAATACTTCATTTGTGTGCACAGTACAATTCTGGAGCGGTATTGTGCACCCGGCACCCACTACATCAAGGTAATTGGAATCGGTGTTTGCACTGGAATCCTCAAGTTTGTCGTGAACCATTGAATTTTGATAACTGGAGGTAAATGATTTTGAAGACTAATAAGCACTAATGCTTTGCTTGATTTCGTGGAAGAAAGTTTTTCTAGTGGCCCCTTCTAGGGCTAATTTACATGTCAGGCTTTGTTTGGGGCTCTTGGGTGACCAGAGCGAGTCTCGAATTGAAAGTCTTCAGAATCCGTTTTTCCCAGGCGACAGGCCAGTGCGGTTTTCCGAATGACGCCAACTGCAAGGAATCTGGAGGCGGCACGGGCAGCGGCGCCTCTACCGGAACCGGTGGCTCTACCGGAACTGGTGGTTCTACCGGAACTGGTGGCTCAACCGGAACTGGTGGCTCAACCGGAACTGGTGGTAGCACGGGCACTGGAGGTTCAACTGGAACCGGTGTCACCACAGTCAAACCAGTCACCACAGCCAAACCAGTCAGCACCGAGGTCGGCACCAGCCAGGACACCGGCTACATGGTGGTCTGCTACTATACAAACTGGTCTTGGTACAGGTCAGTACTATCCTTCTTTGAAAGGAAGATAGCTCTTTTGCGCACATTCAGAGGCAGTGGCTTGTGCAGGAAATCCACATCATTTTTATCAAGATAGATCAGAATTACACCTGTTAAAGCTGGTTGCCCATGGAAGACCTGAATGTGCTGAGACCCTTCATTCCCTTATGCTGTTCCCTTCGGTGTCGACAGACGAGGCAAGGGCAAGTATGTTCCTGAGAAGATTGACTTCGAGCTCTGTACGCACATCGTGTTCGGGTTCGCCGTGCTAAACCCCAACACCTTCGAGATAAAAACGCACGACCCATGGTCCGATATTGATAACAGTGAGTATGTAGTATCATACATCATTTGAAAAAGCATTTCCACTACCTAGTTATAGTGGAGAAAAACACAACATATATTTACGCGTGATAAAACCTTGTTACCAATTGAGCCTTTCTGTTTTTGTATCATCTGCAAGACATTGACGCTTGCCATGTTGTCCCGAGCAGATTTCTACACCCGGGTGACCGACCAAAAGTCAAATAGAACCAAGGTTCTTATCGCACTGGGTGGCTGGAACGACTCCTTGGGCAGCAAGTACAGCACCCTCGTTAACGACCCTACCAAAAGAGCACGCTTCACCGCCTCAGTAGTCACCTTCATCGAAAAGTGGAACTTCGACGGTCTCGATCTCGACTGGGAATACCCCAAGTGCTGGCAGGTACGACTTCCAAATGTGTTCTGTAGTAGACACTGCAACTTTCACCCATTTTCTAATATTGGTACAAGGACGTTTAATCATGAACGCTTATTAGGTCCGCGTATGAAAAACTGGACATCCTAACTCAGACACTTTGTGATGTCTACCCCTAACTAGCAGGACATTGTTCCGAGCTCCGTGCCACCACACTAGCGGACCGAGGTCTGCTGCTCCTTACACGTCCTTGCTGATCCTCAGGTGGACTGCGATGCCGGGCCCGACTCCGATAAACAGGCCTTCACTGCCTGGATTCGCGAGCTGAAGGCCGAGTTTGAGCCTCGAGGCTGGCTCCTCACTGCTGCCGTGTCGCCCAATAAGAAGGTCATCGATGCAGGTCAGTGGCAAGACTCGGAGTCATGCTCTGTTCGTAGTTTCCTCACCAGTGAGGAGTATATGTGGAACTTGACGCTAGGAGTCGCTATCTTTCAAATAGAATGCGTCACTTCGATATTTGTTGTGTGCCTGGTTACAATTACATGTATTTTCTCGTGCTGAAATGTTGTTCTGTTAGCGTCAAATTTGGCACAACTGTATCTTGTTGCTTTGGAACAATACTTGTTTACAGAGACACGCCAGCTTCACCTCACAACATCATGACACAGTCATGAGTTAAGATGTTGAACAAGTGTTAAACAGGATTTCATTTCAACTGAATACCTCTCCTGTGAAGAAGCAAATTTCCACACTCGTTGTTTTTATGTGCTGTAGACTGACGCAATAACCGCCCCTTCGTAGGGTATGAGGTGCCGGAGCTGTCCAAGTACTTGGACATCATCTCCGTCATGACCTACGACTATCACGGTCACTGGGATAAGAAGACTGGCCACGTCGCACCTATGTACTACCATCCGGAAGATCAGATCGACTACTTCAATGCTGTGAGTCTCCTGAGATTTTCGTAAACATTGTTGTGGACAGAAGCTTTATTGATTCATTGTGATGGCATGGGCGCTGTACGACTCAGCTTATGCTTATCCGGAAGCGATCAAAAATAGCGAGCACTTCAAGACAAAGGCGTAGCCAGGGCGACCACTGGGTCATATCTTCCTTTGGTTGGCATTCACCTGCGTAAATACCTATACTAACCGCCTCGCAGCTTAAAAATAGCGCGATAAAACCATTTTGCATCATTTCAGAAGTTTAGCAAGCAAAAATCATAACTAATGACATGTCCAACTGTTACAGCAATACTATTCAAATGAAATATGACAATTAATGTTTCCTTCATGATTTTCCAGAACTTCACCATCAACTATTGGATCGAGAACGGTGCTGACCGGAAGAAGATCGTCATGGGAATGCCGATGTATGGCCAATCGTTTGGACTTACGGAAGCCAGCAAGCATGGCCTCAACGCCAAATCTTATGGCAAGGGCGCAAGAGGAAAATACACACGAGCCGAAGGATTCCTTGCCTTCTATGAGGTCAGTAGGAAAATGTGTTGTATTTGTCAAATATGTATGTACCTAAACGTGGAGCGCTGACCGGAAAGTGTATCCGAGACTCAGTGCTGGCCATTGGATTTCGCAACCAAGCTCAAAACTTGTTCTGAGTGTCATGACTGTAATGTATCCTTTGGAAAGTTTTCCTCGAGTTGTGAGGCTAAAGTACAACCATCAGGCACGAATTAGATTCAATTGAACTCAGCCTGATGTGAAATTGGTATGATCCGTCTCCCTTACCACTCATGGTGTTCCCACAGATCTGTGAGAAGGTGATGAGCGAGGGCTACACAATCGTCAAGGATCCGGAGAACCGCATGGGCCCGTATGCTTACAAAGGACAGCAGTGGTTCTCATACGACGACAGGGACATGATTAGGCAGAAGTCTCAGTATGTCAAGGACATGAAGCTTGGTGGTGGCATGATCTGGGCCCTGGATCTAGATGATTTCAGAGGCACCACGTGCGGTTGTGGGGAGCCCTACCCACTGCTGCGCACAATCAACAGAGTCCTTCGTGACTACTCTATTCCTGAACCGACCTGTGATGCCTGAGGCATTCGGCCTTGTAACTTGCACCCAGTCAATCAGCGGGCGATAGCTTCCACGCGAAAGCCAATCTACATCGTCGGGCAGCTGGAGTTGGAGCGATGTAAGAACTCCGGCTAGAGACAAAAAAGAAGAATCATTAAAACACTCCATTGCTGGGTCAGATAAGGGTGTTCTGTAGGTGCAATTGGCCATATGCTACTAGGCGTCACTTTCTTTAAAATGTAGGCGAACACAGGGATTCCAGATAAGGATGAGGAATGACAATGTACCTTCCATTGTTGTGTGTGATAAACCGTGTATTCTGAGGCATTCAAACATGTGTGATGGTGTTTGAGGAACACTTGTGGCATTATGAAGTCAGGCATTAGGTTGGCATGGCAGGAAGTGATAGTGCTGCACAATATCATGACACACCCAGCACACTGTTCCAATTAGATGAGTATACATGAGAGCATATCAAATCAAACTGATCAGATACTGTATCGTCTTTTGTTTTCGTCAACAGACTGAACCAAAACTGGACTTATTTTCCCGGTTTGTGCGTATGCAGTGTGCTCATGCAGTTGGCTACATAAGCGATAGGCTTGTACTCGGCAGGTATTTATTTATTTTAGTGGCACCGCCTGAAAGCCGACTGTGTGAAATTCATAAGTAAACATGACAACTGTCTCTCGCAGACACTGAGTGAATTCGAGGGCTTCGGCGGTTGCCGAGGGAAGCGTATGTCACAATATATGCCATCAGTAAAAGAAACGCGTGTCCTCGAATGCCGGGCAGTGAACCCGCAGAAAGGAGCCTAATAAGAGCAGCAGAAAAATTAAATCAATAGAAGTTCAGCGGTGTCTTATAGACTTCTTAGGTGAAAGTCTAATTTAGCTTTAGCCTCTGCAGTATGTGTGACACATACCTAAAGTTCATCACATGAATAAGATTCGTTACAATTGGGATGATTAAATACCTGCAATACAATGCATCATTTCATACATTAATTGAAAAAATTAATGTTTGTCACAGTTGGGAAAGTCGGTTCTGGGGGATGAGGTGGCTTAGTAGATAGCACCCCTGTCTTCTAAGCCACTGGTTCCGGGTTCAAGTCCCGGCGGAGCCTCTGAATAAGTCGATCTGATCCCCAAAATCCCTTCCAACAGGGTGAGAGTTGGCGACGCCGTATGACCCTGGCAGTTGGTGCGTCGTTAAACTTCAACAATTATTAAAGTGGGTTCTGACTCAGAATAGGTATAGAGAAGAATTGGGCATATGTACTGCGTGACATTGGGTATGGTCCAGCCCATGTTGCTAACAGTTCTTATTGAGCCCACGACGTCAGACTTATCTTGATTAAATCAGTATCATCCACGAGATGGCATGAGGGTGGGGCCACTCGCCTCTTTTTCATCCTGGTCCGTCCGTGTATTGCGATTTGGGATCTATATGCGTACCATAGTATGAATATTACTTTAGCTGCCCATCTTCATATACTATATATGGTATTACTCAGCTGAGTGAAAAGCGTTTTTCAGTAGATTTTTAGCATCAAACGTTTCAATAGAAACGTTTTCCAAATCCCAAAATAATCCGTTCAAAACATCGGCCGCGATTGCGCAGCGACTGGCTTTCTCAGCTTTCGCTCTTGTGCCGCCGGAAGTCGATCCTGACTCGTCACCGTGAGTGGTAATACCCCGCTCTTGGAGAGACGCCGTCGGGTTCGGCATACGCGAGAGAGCTTTGTAATGCTGCATCAGTCGTATGTTCCCCAGATGCGACCTCCCTGACACTTCTGCTCTTCACCCAGCCATTTTTGGTCTTGACATTTCTTACTTTTAGTGAAAATTTCCTTGCTGTGAATAACAGATATCCACATGCACGGTAGCCTGGCAGGTAATCACCAGGTGGCGCCCGTTGGTGACCAATTAAGGAGACCGTTCTCGGCTGCGGCCCGTGGCCTCTTCCGGCAGCGTGTGCCATCCATCGCCGCGGGGCATTAGCCAGCAGCCTCCCCAGTGACAAACGGTTGCGTCGCGTCGTCAACGACGCCGCATCGCTCGGCGGCGACAGCGCTTCCTCCCGGGGGAGCTATCTGACGGCAATGGCCGAGCGGGAGCTGCACTAGCTTCCGATTGCCTTTGGTGACCAGCTTTATTGTAGCCAGAGCTGGGTTTGAGACCGGTGATAGAGTGCTTCTGGCCAACTCGGCTAATTGCATTGCATACAGTGATGGTGCCAGATCCGTTCCAGAAGTTTAGATGATGATCAGGGGCCTTCTAAACTCATGGGTCTTCCAACCGAGGGAAACAAAGAGGTATGGCAGTGCCACCGATTTAAGTGACTGTTATAGGATTAATTAGTTAGAATGGTGGCTTGTTTCAGTGCCGTTGCCGGCAAATTTTTGCAAAAGCGAATAGAAGATGATATGATGTTACCCTATGTTTAGTGCATTTCGCGTCTATTCCTGTTTCCTGCAGAGTGTTCACTCCTAGATTTTGAAGCGAAAAAGGCGTCACGTATTTCGACCTACAAGTTGTAATTGGATGTCTGGAATTATAACGATTTCAGAGCTTGAACATCTATTTCAAACTGCTTGACTTTCGTCAGTCCGTTATGCTCAATTCAAGGTTTTGTTAGGTAGAGAAATTAACTTAATGCAGTCATTTATCGTGTTTTATAGTCATTCGCTCTAGGAATTGAGTTGAAACTATCAACTTCCTGTGCTTTGGTACAATTTAACAACGCTTTAGCGTTGTCATCAAAGCCACTCAATAGCTAAAAACGGCTGTGAAGTGTGATCAACATTGGGACCGGAGAAGTAAGCGATGACCAGCGTGCAACACTGTTTAAAAGACCTGCTGAATCGCCTACCTGGCCGAGTCACTGCCCAAATGAACTGGCTGTTATGTTAAACCGCCAGGGGTGTGGTACCGCCACCGGAAGCTCTAAAACAATGCACACAGAAAAATATTACAAGGTACAAGCTTAAAATTGTGTTCTAAAGTTTTACCATTGCAGAACAATAGTGCACGAGTTCAATACGAAGAAAAAACCCTGGTTAAGCACTACAAAACACGCAATTACAGGAATGACAATCTGCCTGGCCACAATAGGTGCGCCGGTTCATACCTAGTTCATACCCTGCGCACAGCCGCACTAACGAATACTAGGCGTTGTAGTGGCATTGTAAATAGCTGGTAGGTAAACTAGGGCTTGTTGCACCTTCTCGGCCATTGTCGTTTGACTATGGTTTCAAATACCTGCTCGGGTTACTGTCGCCATCTTGCTTTCTGTTTACCCGTGGCGATACACAGTGGCCGGCAGCTTGCCGTGTAGGTTAGAATAAATGGACTATTTTAATCAATCGTGGAACTTGAACGTCGGAATATTTGTCAGTGATCTGCAGTGGAAAGTATTGTTCTCGTTCCAATAGTTGAAAAGTGAGGCATTTGAATGGCAATCCAGGTCCAGGTAAGTAGGGATGTGGTTACGTCAGGCATATGCCATATTGGTATTAAGGCTCATATTTTCGTGTCAAAGACACAGATTATGTGACCATATGGCTTAGGTACCTGCAGTGGGTAGAACCTAATTGTGTTTGCCTTATGGGCCCGTTTGAAAAATAGGGTGAGTTGAGTTCCAATATGATCTTGTTGGTGTCTTCAGATGGATCGGTGCCTGATGAGTGATGCTGTGTTTTACCGATATGGGTAAGACAACGTGCGGGTTATTTTCTTGCTTGAGAGGTGGCTCAATGCTTACCCCTTTTCTACCGATGGTCTTCCGGTTGCATTTGGGGCCAGAAAACGCTTTAGCTTTCGCATAGAGACTGAAAAGTTCCTTTTGAAGCAGAGTTAGATACAAGGGGAGGAGCTAAGAGGGCTCAAGCCCCCTTCCACATCATGAAATGTCAGAGTGCCTAAAGTAAATGCGTAGTCGGATGCTGTCTAGACACTATGGCGGGGAGGCGCGAACGCCCAAGCTTCCCCCTCCCGAAATGAAGTCCTGGATCTGCCGCTGTTGTAAAGACGTAATCCGAGTCTCGTTTTACCCTTGTAATAAGCCTTGCAACACCCTTGTTCCCTCCCCGTTACGCACTGGTAGAGCGGTTGTGCAAGCAAGGTTCTAATCTCGTCACGCTCTTGTAGGAAGGCTGCCGTTGTGTACAAGGCGGGCACAAGACTATGTTCTACCCTTGTTATGGGGTAATCATCACCTAGTAGAGGGCTTGTGGGGACGTTGTCAGCCATTGTCTTTGCCATGTAGGTTAACCATAGTTAAGTTACAAGGTTTGTACAACGTCTTCTAGCAACCATTGTCGTACTATGGTTCTACCATTGTTCTACATGGTTTTTCCTTGTATTTCCGTTGTTTTCGTGGCATGGATTTTGAACGTACAAGCTTTGCGTTTTACCCTAGTAATTTTCCATGTAAACAAGGGTCTGACAAGGTTTGCCCTTGTAAAAATTTCTTTCTGTGCATCGATTCAAAGTGGTCCAGCCTCCAAACTAGCGCACGCAATGACACAAAGCTTGATTTGGGTCTAAGCAACGCCACGGAACAGACCAACTTTTGTTAATCAAAATCATACGCGACGGTAAGCATACATTCGATTCCAGTTCTTCCACAGCTAAATCGACATTCAAATGTGAAAACCTCCTTTCCTCTGGCGCTCGGCGAACAACTGAATTCGAACCCTCCGTAACGGCAGTTGTGGTGAGGACCCCACGGGCGCTCCCCGCTGCGGGCGCTGCTAGCGTGACGCCGCCGCCGTTACGCAGGTGCACGCCAGCGTCACGCCGTCACGCTGCGAGTGTTACCGTTCCAACAGCTGGTTCCGCACCTCTCCCTTCAAATCAACACCGAGTTTGAAACGGTGTGCGGGCCGAATGACTTGCAGGATCCCAAAGTGGCAAAGAGATGACGCCCTTCAAACGTCCTAATTTTCCACTAAAAATAGTATGATATTCACGCTTTTGATACCCCTCGCCACGCCCCCCTCCAAAAAAATATTCTGTAGTTATTTCCTTGGAGTCCTCCACTGTAGGTAACTGCACCATGTGATGGAGTAGGCTGCCGCGCTAGAATCAATATAATCAGTGCAGTGGCGGATCCAGCCGGTTGGTTTGGGAGGGGCAAACCAAAGTCGAAAAGCAAAAATAAAACGTCACGCAGTGCAAAATTGCGCTACAATATGCCTTTTTCGGTAGGATTTTGGGAACTGGAGACGAAAAGCAAAAAAACGCCACGGGGTGAAAAATATGGGCTCAAGATGTTTTGTTTCCTATCCAAGCCCTAATATTTACGCTGAACTTCACTAATTCTGTTTGAAGTTGAGAGTTGAAGCACCAAAATCTTGCTTACAAACGAAAAAGGAGTCGGGCAAAAGGAGGTCGATCGCTTTGGGGGGGGCAAAACATAGTCTTGCCCCGAGCTTTTCCGTTTGGGGGCAATTGCCTTTTTGCCCCCCCTGGATCCGCCACTGAATCAGTGTGTTTTTTAAGTCAGCAAATACATTAGCTTTGTATATACGTTTGAGTTTGTTTCAGGACCTGGGATGTTTCACAGGTACTTGAGAAGGTAATAAGCGTGCTACTAAAATAACGTAATCCTAACCAGGGACATTGGAGATAGGGTTAGATTTCGGGGGTACCGAGAGTTCAGAAACATTGTGTATTATTCCCAACGCGGGCCAATTGTTCTCCCCAACAAAGAAGTATATCGGGGCCGACCTACGACAAAAGAAAGGACTATGCCTAACACAGAATAAGGATGTTGGGTAACAGATTTTGATACTGTCAGAAGGCGATGTGGCCATACGAGTGAACTCATCTGTCGCCAAGGGTTTACGCGAGAGATACCCCCTGGAAGAGTCTGGGCGGTTTTTGTGAGGCATGCTGTGGTAGACGGGAGTCAGTTTGTTCGTGTGTGGTGAACTAAAAGCGGTGTGTCTGAATCCATATAAGGAGGCATGTGTGTGAATACAAGATAAGTTCAGACGTAGTCATCTCTGCCTCACACATGGCAATAGGATTCCATGCTTTATTAAATGGCGTATTCACAACTGGATGGATGCCAGTTTTGAAGAACATTAGTGAGACAGGAAGAAAGACTCAATTTTCAGAAGCCCCGATACTTTCCCCGACTATTATGACAGGAATGGGCTCTTTTGCACCTCTGAGGGCAGCCAAAAAAATAAGGGAATCAAACCTGATTTCAGCGCTTGGCTTCGCTGACAATTTTTCACCACTTGTCACGTGGTTTTGAGAACGATTGAAAAGTGGGAAAAAGGCAGGATCAAATCGTTAGGTGAAAATAGCAAAGATAGCGAATGTATAGGGGAAAGCGAGCTGGTGGAATCAATTTTAACGGTATTGCCCACAGTTGCCAATCTGTTATAGATACCGAATATTCGACAATGCCATTTGAAAGAACGTTTTGTAAAACGGTACGGTATACTTGCTTTTCTTTCTCATTGTGGTATATGACACTTTTTATCTTCCAAAGAAGGTTTTCAGCTGGTGCAAACATGAACATACAGAAACAAACACAATCAGGAATACATGCAACGAGCAGCAGACGGGACAACGGGCATTGGCATGTATGTGCAATGGTGCTTCTGCAGGAGAAATGCAAACCATGAAGCGTGCCTTGTCCACAAGCAAATTGGAACACGGAGTCCTGCTGCATTTTCTGCAACATTTTGTTTAGAAATTCGGTAGAACTGAAAAGCCACGGTGACTCATAAGACTTTCTCGGTCATCTTTAAGTATCGGAGGGATTAGAGCCTTTTTGAGCCTTAGGAAATGCAGAACTCGCAACATTCTATGTTTAGAAAAGAAAGAAAGACTGGAAAGGGTTATGTTAAAAAAGAGAACCACAGTATCTAAGAGAGAAAACAGTTTTTCATAAGCGCCCATGTGAGCTCTAAAGAGTTCCTGTTTCCCTAGTAGGGGGTTCCCGGTTCATTTCCGGGATAGGTGGCGGGCCGGCCGAATATTGCCGGCGCCTCCCCGTGAACAATGGTGGCGCAGGGGGCTGTTGAGACGCGCGGCAGCCAATTTCAGCCGGTGCACGGCTCGGCTTCGCAGCACGCCGGCACAAATTGTATCTGGCAGAATGGTGCCAGCCCGCCACTCACGGCAGATTCAGTACAGAGCAGGGTGAGACGCACTTTCTCTCGCGTTGCATATGTATCTATTCGGAGATAATACTCCTTATGTTTGTACGAATGCGTCCAAGGGTTCTGCAGAAACGAAAAGTAAATCCGCACGTCAAGCCATCGCCACTATTTTCCTACACTTTTCAGTGGCAAAGCATGTACCATTGTCGGGGTATGAGAGATATTGCGGCGGTTCGTCAGCTCTGCTTCAAAAGCCTCCAGCATCGTGTTATGTGCTAGATGAGAGCTTAAATGGTCATCTGGCTGAGCTGGGCCTCTGAGACGTGTAGTGAAGCCGATTTGCCTCCGGCTCTCAGCCATTGAAAAAAGACAGCTGCATCATGAGAACACTTAATCCTGTGGAATGTTTCGGTCTAGATCATGGAATTTCTCCCAAAAAGCACCATTGTTAGTGGGATTGATAGCCGAAGCCTCTTGGCGTAGCGCATAGGGACAACTGAGGTACGATTCCAATGTTTTACTCGTTAACAAAGGGCCTGGTGTTGCTCATCACATAAAAAGCTCTGACGATTCAGTATATACATTATAGGCGGATCCAGGGGGCAGGGGGGGCACGTGCCCCCCCGATCGACCTTCGGCGCCCCCTGAAAGGTCGATGGCGCCACCTGAAATGTCGCTTTCCACCCACCCCCCCAGGATGCTAAAGTCGGCGCCCAACGATAGGATTTGGCGCCCACCTGATAGGTTTTGCCGGTCATAAGTGGCGCCCCCTGGTCCGGATGGCGCCCCCGGGAAGGTGCCCCCTCCGATCGGCAATCCTGGATCCGCCTAGATATACACCATGCTCAGTGCTTTATGCAGGCCAATGTTTTGCAACAATCAGAAGGCCAACAGTTTGGCCCAAAATCATGAAAAGCATGTTTTTTAAAGAAAAATGGCAAACAATGGTGACACCGGGGATTTGAGGGCCCTTCCCCAGGGATCTTGCAGAGCACATGCTCTCTCCTGTTGCCAGTGTCCCGCTAGATTTTGAATGTTGAGCGGAAATGAAAAAAACAGCCTTATCGGCTTGATAGGAAGGGTATGAGATTTTCGTGAACATTAGCTAGCTAAACGTTGCCCTCTTTTCTTTGCTGGCTCCATGATGCCGGCCGGAGCACCACAGCGGATTTCTGTGAATAAACAAACTGGGCGGTCTCTCGTCATTTTTTATTAGGTCCATCTTTGTTTTCTCACATTTCCTGTTTCGGAGCATGCTAGCATGTATTTCCAAGTAAAAACGGGAGATAAACAGATGGTCTAACAAGGCTCAGGTCTGTTCTGCCATGACCTCCAACAGCCTTTGGTACCGCCTTTTATTCCAATGTCACACATTTCTTAGGAGGTTGGGGGTGCAGTTTTTAGCCTATCACATGTGTTGTTCGACAGGGCTTAATTCAACTTATTTGCTCTATTTCTAAAACTGCAATGTAATGGAAATCCACACCCTCTCATAGGCAGCTCCTGGATTGGGGAGGGGGTACCTTTCCTGGGGGCGCCATCCGGACCAGGGGGCACCACTTTTGACCGACAAAATATATCAGGTGGGCGGAATATCCTACTGGTGGCCGCCGATTTTCACATTGGGGAGGGGGTGGGAAGCGACATTTCAGGAAGGGGGGCGCCATCAACCTTTCAGGGGGAGGGGTGGTGCCGTGACCATGTAAGGGGGCACCGAGGGTCGATGGAGGGGCACGTGTGCTTCTTATCCCTCCCCCTTGATCCGCGTATGCACCCTCTCACTTGCCTTTTAGTCCCTAGTTTTAGGTAATTATATGAATCAACGCGAAGCGCTGAAATATCTGTGGATGTGTTGTGGCCACGGGTGTCGCTACATTTTTTACTGGGGAGGGGTTGGTCTCCAAACTGATGACCTGGGGAAAGGGGGGATAAGAGGCGGAGCCTAAACTGGGAGATTTTAAGGGAAGTATCAAGCAAACACCAAAACCGAGAACAACTACGTAGGCTCACACTGACGAAGGATGGTATAAATTGTTGAGTCATTTTTGAAGGGCATTGTTTAATTCTCGAAAGCATCCTGATGACATCAGTTTTCAGAAATGAGTCCTTGCAGTGAACAGCTGCGCCATTCCATTCATGTAACCGATGGGTGGACATCAGGAATGAGCCCCATTCCCTGTACCCGCAAAAAAACGAGGATATCGGTGGTGGTGATTCATCGGCGGAACCGCGCTGCCAGGAGTAAAGCGAGCTGACAAACAGGAATTCTGCGAGCCAAACTGTCAGCAGAAACGTGTCTTACGAGCCTGGCACGCCTGCAGATAGCACTAGTGGTTATTCTCGTCCTTTCCATAATCATAAACAGCTTATGCGCTCATTTCCTGTCTTGTATTTGAGCTGTCCCAGCCATTGCATGGAATGAATAACTATCAAAATACAGCGAGATGAAGGTTTTTCCTTAACACATCGTTGTTTGAGGGCGGAATTTCGAATGTAATTTAGTGCTCCTAAGGTAGGTATCAACACCAAATTGTGAAATATAATTCAGAACTGGAAAACATTATTAAAAGGAGCTGTCGCCCCGTGTTTGTTTTGCCCATCCCAGACGAGCAAATAAAGCCACTCTACAGAGTGGCCCCATTTAAGCACAGAGTAGCGAAAACCCTGGACAGCCAAATCTTGCACTGCCAGCACAATAGGCAAACCCCCACTCTCCCGCTTCGGACTGAAAAGCCCAAAGTGGAATTTCTTTCACCTCCCGAAAACGGACTTCTCAGAGGAAGAAGTCTCCCAAAATTCCTAGAGTTCCGATCTTGTAACGCGGACAAGACCTTTATATTTACAGACGGCCCAAAATAGGCAAAAAGTAGGCCTTGGCATCTGGGACAAAATATTGCCTTCAGAAAACTTCCGACAACTACTCCATCTTCACAGCCGAGGCTGTTGCCATCCTAAATGCATTAGCCATAATCAGAACCCAAAATATCAACTCAGCCGTCATCTGTTCAGACTCTAAATCGTCCTGCAGGCCATCAGTAACGTAGTCAACCCCAACCACCACGTTATAGCAGATATTCAGAAAGGTATCGATGATACCCCTGATGCTCTTTTCTTGGATCCCGGGCCACTGCAAAATTCAAGAAATAAAAGGCCGACGAGCAGGCAAAAAGTCCCTAGAACTTGAGAGATCGCACCTTAACGTGGTCTGAACGATAGCAAAGCTCTCCCCAGGACACCACCGGAAGCAAATTCAAAATGACTGGACTACAAACCACAGCGCCCACCTATTCTATATCAAGCCTAACATCGGCTACTGGCCCAGTTCCAACCAAAAGAGTCGCCGGCGCGAGGTTATTCTAACCAGACTCAGAAATGGACACACAAAATTAAATGCCTATTGAACGCGGGTACCTGTGGTACCTGCGACGCAATGGAGAATCCCTATCACATTCTCATCAATTGTCCCCAGCACAATACCCATCGGCAACCCATGCTAGATTACTGCCGAATCCAAAACATCCCTGTAGACCTAAAAACTCTGCTCGGGAACGACCATCCTGAGCTACTCGAAAAAGTCTTTACATTCCTAAAGGACTCGGGCTAGAGAAGTTTCTATAAATCACCCCTCCCAGTATATAGATGGAGGGGCATAGTGCACCCCAAAGTAGGACTTGCCTATTTTCCAATCATAGATGATCCACTGCGAAATTTAAGCAATAGTTTTGTAACCTTTAAATGGTTCATTGTAGGCTAAGGATAGGTTATGTTAGGCTAACTTTGAAATCAGGTTAGGTTAGATAGGTTAGATTTCTTCACCGCAGTGATACCTTCACTGCGGGTCTATACTAACCACACCTATACTCTTACTAACAATCTAACTATCCTCTCACACTTCTTTCTCTCGCGGCGGCTGCCCAGCCGAAGAGGGACTGCAACTTCACCTCCGGGTTGCAGGGTAAATTCGCGGCACCCTGGCCAGGTGTTTAGCGCACTTTCTAAAATACGAAATTATTGAGTTAACGGAGGTTTTCGAGTAACGTATACAAGCGGACATCAATAGCTGACACACAAAATTCTAAATTCCAAATTCAAATTCCAAATTCCAAATTTCAAACTCTTAATTTATAAGGTCTTCAACCACAGAAATAACCTTCGCACTCTGCGGGTCTAAACTTATTAAAAGACCTCCCTTGGCATGGCTATGCCATTGCCACGACCGTCCACTTGCAAGCTAAAACATCTTGCAACCCATTACTTAAAATAACCCCATTGCTTTAACAGACTAACGTAGCTTGCCCTCACACTAAATTCTAAAATTCTCCCACACACCCTTTAGAGGCGGGCAAAGGTGCTAGCACAGAACGCCTAATAAAAGCCATAAGCAACAAGCAAGCCGTGTTTGTCTGAGGTCTTTTACGAAATACTGAAGATTTCTCCCTCTAATGTTTTATGTATCTAAACTTGGGACTATTTTTGGTTCTTATATCCCTCATTGGTGCCAGTCCTTCGGACTTTCTCCCGCACGGGACCAGGGCTTATCATGCTCTAAAATATTTGTTGGTCCGATCCCCGTAGAGCAACAGGCATTATAGCCCTTGTTAAAGGACATTATGACCCCCGTAGCTGTCTTAATTTTGTTCATCAAGAAACACAAGGATCTGAAAAAGAGAACAGAATTTTTCATCTCCTGTGCTGAACTGTGGTCCTTTGACCTTAGAATCCCCTTTTCATTTTTTCCTCTAGCAAACATTTCCAGAGCAAATACGTTGTCTCACTCCGCTTTTAAGACTGCACCGCAGGTCCATCCTTTTCTCCCCGGCGGCTGCCAACCTCCATGGCGGTGCCACGGGCGCTGTAGGTATCTGAGTCACCCCGCCTTATCTGATCATAAGCGGCGTCCGTGCGCTGCCGCCGGCTGCACTTTTTTAGGTCGTCATCGACCCGGTCAATCAGCTTCCGGCCCGGTCGGCTGCATTGTTACAGCGGCTCCCATTGGTCGCCAGCGGCAGCACGCGCCCCCGAGACCATGTGTGAAGGGAAGCGTGGCAGGAAGAGCACAAACATGCGCACTGCGCACTGCGCTGCGCGCAGGCTGCTGGTGTTGGGCCTTGGCACTGCGACAGCAAAAAGCGATCTCGGATGGGAGATGCGTTATTGACGAGGACAATACGTGGATAGATGCTTGTTGATCTGCTTCACGTTGTCACTAAACTGAAAGACAATATTACTTACTTCATGGAATATTTTCTATTACATCGTGGCATTTAGTATCTTAATTCCAAGCGTCATCGATAGTGTGCGTGCCTTCCTCTGTGGGCTGTCTTCCGTTTTCAATTTTCCCGCGGTAGTTTTCCCCGTCGGAGGGCGCGGAATGCGTCTGATTCGTTGGCTTGCTCTATATATGTTTTATATGCAGCAGGACGACAAATGAAATGAATGAAGAAATGAACAAATGAAGAAGACGAAAAACAAATGAAAAAGACAATGAAAGAACAATGAAGAAGACGACAAATGAAAAGAAGTTAAATTTAAAAATGTGAAGTCATAGTGGTGATTGTTCGTAGGTACAACAGATATAAATCCGTCGAAGAAAAAATGAAGTGAATTCTTTATGAGCCGTGTTATTAGTGGTGATTGCAAACAACTTCAGTGCAGACTTTTTGTATTTTACCAGTGAGTATTTTGCCAGTGAGGTTTAATGATGATTTTGGTAATCATTTTTATGAATTAGATAAAAAAGGGCCAAACTGATAATTTTTCTAACGACGAAATGCAGAATTAAGCCAAAATGCACTTTTGTGTACCACTCTTATCTTAGTATCCTTTTATTTGCTACACCTGCACTCGCCCATCTGCCCAATTACAGAGGATGGGAAGATGATGGCTAATCATCCATCCCCATGGACTCCGTTGGGCCCCGGGACACAGAAATGCGCAGTGTGGGTGGGATTTGAGCCCACGCTCCACTCCCTGCAGTCTGGTCCAGGATTCCGTGGTTTTAACCATTATGCTATCCCGGCCAATAGGAGTAAACATAATCATGAATATGTGTCACAATATTTTCGTTTTCCAAACCATACCCATGACAAGTCTTAGTCATATAACCGTTTCATTACAATTACCTACTCCTCATGCAAATAAGTTTCGTTTCTTTTATTATGCCTGAGCAGTGGCATCGCCATGAATTCATTTCCACGGGACTAGATTTCAATTTGACCTCCTAGATCTGATACCAAGGGTCCCCTTACTTTTAGGAGGCCTCCACACTGGTACTAGCAAGATATTAAGCTTTGCAGCGCATATCACTGTAGCCAATCATTTTGCACAGTTCGGTATACTACTTTGTTCCAGAGGTATCCAATGTATTCCAGGCGCCCTTGAAGCCAAGCATCTGATGATAGGATGGGGACCTTCTTGGTCCTTATAAAGCCCGCATTTAGGTCTCTGTGTGCAAAATGATCAACCTGGCGAGCGATTGGAGCTGTCCTGCCACCAATGCTGGACTCAGTCTGGTGGGGTTCATGGGGAGGGGTAAGGTTGTGAAAACACCGGAATGGGAGGTTTTAGAGGCTATTTTTCATCCCTTAGATCCACCTCTCTTGGAGGCCACACAGTCTAGCACAACGATTCTTTTGACATGTAAAAACTCTGGTCGTCTTGTCATACCGTGCTATTTCCGTGATGCGCCGTTTTGATCTGCGCCGCGCCGTTTTTGTGCTCGTCGGCGGCATGTCACAACTGAAGCCCACCACTTCCTGCCAGAAGCTCGAGTGTTCGCGTCCTTTTTGCCCCGGAACTGTAGTACAGAGATTGGAAGTTTTCGACGTTTTTGCAGCCCCGGCGATATTGGCCGGAGCTGTATTCAGTCTCCTCCTACAAACGGCCCAACTCGCGCGCAGCATAATGCTTTAGTACAGTTCACCCTCACCACCTCTTTTTACTCACACTTTTGGTCGTTTTATATTCATGTTACACGAAAGCACAATGTTGATTTGCACCTCTTTTTAACTCGCGCAGTAAGAGGGTCTGGTGTCAGCTCACAGTGGAAAGTGGTTATTAAGTTCTTCCATGAGATCTTGGAAAGCAAGTGAGTTAGGAAAACGCCCTTGTGGGGGTGTGAGAGCCAACGTGATCAACATTAAAACATATTTTCATTCACTTTAGGCTACTATGTTAGGGGTGAAACGAGGTCGTAAATTCCATATCCGGGAATTACAGCAGACCTATTGGGAAATACCGATTTCCGTTATTATGCAGAGAAAAGTCACGAAAACACAAAAAATAAACTATCGTCATGGAGTCTATAGCTTATGGAGACTGTAGTCATGGTCATGTCAAATGTTTTCTCAATGCTGTGGTCATGACCATTTAAGGCCATTGATCTACGATGTCGCAATAGAATACGTTCCGCATAACGTAGATTACACCACGACCAGAGGTGCAGAAAGTATGCTGGCTGTCAGAAGCCTAATAGGACGTATTCCTGTTCCGTCACATGGTGCTGGAAAGTGCAGTAGTATGCTTGTCTATTTCCAAAAAAAGTTACAGTCATGAGGAATGGCGGTTCCAGGGCGCATACATACATATAAATGCATACCTGGAAAAGTTTTGCATTTACAAATAGCTTTATAATTGTCTAGCCAGCTGGCAAGGTAGACCCCACACAGCGCTGCAACCTGTTTTTTTTAATCCACGTTTTATTCTACAAACCAGGAAAAGCGATAAGTAATGTAAAAAGCGAAAAGAAGCACAGAGGTAATGAAATTATCATACCATAGGAAGATCTAATGTGGTCAAAAACCTTATTTAGATCCATGACATTCAGGTCGTTAGTGTGTTGTGCAGAGGAGGATCCAGGGGGCAAGGGGGGACGTGCCCCTCGATCGACCCTCGGCGCCCCCTGAAATGATCACGGCGCCCCCTGAAAGGTCGATGGCACCCCCTGAAATGTCGCATCCCACCCCCTCCCCGCCCAGGGTGCGAAAATCGGCGCCCACCGATAGGATTTTGCGCCCATCTGATAGGTTTTGCCGGTCAAAAGTGGCGCCCCCTGACCGGATGGCACCTCCCGGGAAGGTACCCCCGATCAGCAATCCTGGATCCGCCTATGGTTTTGCGTACTGGGCTTCAGAGTCAGCAGGCTCTACGTTATCGTATCTGCGTTCTCAGTTCGAACGTTTCCGGTTTCCTTTTGTCGCTGTTGGGCAGTTTATCAAGGTTGGCTGCCATGCCAAGCAGCAATTGTATTGTATCTTTATTTTTGCCATTGCTTGGCGTACCCAATGGGGGCACGGTGATGTAGTGGTTAGGAAGCTTGCTTTCCACGAGACTGACCTGAGTTCAAGACCTGGCGGATTCCCTGAGCAAAGAGCAATCTGGCTCCCGAGAAACCATTCCAACAGGGAAAGAGTTGGCGACGTCATATAATCCTAGCAGTTGATGTGTCGATAAGCCCCAAATGTTATAATACTACTATAATCGGTAGGCTTATCATAAACCTACCGAATACAGAAATTCAGGGTAATTGGAACCGCTAACTTTGCATATATCAAAACTTTGAACGCGATTCTCCTGGCGAAATAAAAAATGATTCGTCAGAAAAAATACTTAATCAAATATTTATATTGCTGGTTATGCTTTGTATGCTTACAGTAACTTTTGTGTCAAAAATTTACCTTTCACCTTTCGGTTTTCTAACCTGCACCAATGGCCAACCGCTACACTGTAAAAAAATAAGAATACGTTTTGTATATTGGAATGATGTGCGAATTTTATCCGGATAATAAACGGTTCATTTTGCTATCCTCATGATGGAATGCAGAGACGGATACGTGAAGAAGGTAACGGGCCTCCAGAATAAAAAAATGGATTCTGATATCCGAATACCACTCATTATCCGGATTCTGAAATACCCCGATTATGATGCAAGGCGAATAGTGGAATCGGGATACTAAAATAAGGGAGAAACATATTCAACTATCCGGATATCGGGCATTATCCGGATGAAATTTGCACATCATTCCAGTATACGCCGTGTATCCGGATATTTAAATATCCGGATACATGGCGGATATTGCAATCCGGATTTCAGTATCCGGAAACAAAATGTGGAGAAACCGTATTTCAATATCCGGATATCATACATTATTCGAATGAAATTTGCAAACCCCCAAGACGTTCAAAACGTTCAGGTCACGTCAGGTCACCGATAATAGGATCATAACACAGAGTTCTGCAGCGGGTAAGCTGACTATCGCTTAATTATGTTCGATACCTATGTATGTATTAGTTACCGCTGCCGTTGCAAGAAGAGAAATGTGGAAGCTGTATTTACCAGCGCTGTACCTTTGCCACATAACACAGCGCGAGACAATATAACAGGAAGGAACAAGGTATATGTCATCAGCGACGCAACGTATCAGCGACGCCACAGCAGCTTTCAGCGTGTCCCCTGCCTTCATCCGCTCATGCAGTGGTGAAGCGTGACAACAGTTCTTGGAGTTTTCCGGGACTGGGATGCTACTGCGGGCGTTTACTACTGTAGTAGCTATTGCCAATGTAACCTTGCCACATCCCTGCCTGGCTTTGAATCATTGAAAACTAACAGTTTGAGGGGGCTTGGAGGAGCTATTAACATTGGATCGTATGTCAACGGCCGGAAAATGTGTACACCTAGAAGGGCTACCCCGGCCAATTGACCGGTCCCAGCTGAGCACACTAATTTGCTCACCTAGGATCAGTGACGGCAAAACGTCTGAATTTAAGGGGGGCACCACGGACTTTCAACACATTTCTTTTCAGTCAACGCCATAGGGTTAGTGTTACAATTTCTGATTTAAGGGGGAACCAAGCCCCCCTCCTCCCAGTTCCGCCGCCAGTGCCCAGGATCTGCAAACAAGCGAGAAGATCAAGGATACGCACGCTGTCACACTTGACGGAGGATTCAAGCCCCTGATGTGCACGTGCGCGTGTCTGGCACGTGACTTTTCCCAACAATGGAGGCACGTTTTCTTTGCTCAATCACGTGCAGCAGATATGAGCAGATCAGTACGTTGTCAGTCGAGAACAGCGCGGTTGGTGTCTGGCTGTTGGTAAATGTGTCTTCATATTGGAATTTAATTCTTTGGTTTTTGGGTTGAAAATACCATTTCATCATTTTACAGATTTGAGGAGGGTAAGATCTCAAAGGCAGATACGTCACTGTATATGATCTGTGCAAAGCTTTTCACAGGCACCTTCCACAATTTTGAAGAAACAGTCCAATTTTTCACTATTTTCTCTGAAATGTTAAACTGGAGTATTTCGAAGCTTTTGAAGCCCGGAGTGCGCTCCAAAATTGTAACAATAGTTTTGATTTCTTGTTACATTTTTTTGTCAACTTCTCAGCTTATTTCCGCAATAGACGCGAAATCCACAGCCTGAAACCATACCACCGGCTTATCAAGAACATCAGACTCCCCGAATTTATTGTAAACACGATTCTGCAAACCCGACAGCAAGACAGACCGAAGACTGCACTCTGCCCTCCCTTCCCCAAACCGAACCACTTTGTTCCAAAGGTCATTTGTCCCAGGAACCACCAGATTTTGGAACAGGGTACCAGAAACGATAGTGTTATTCCCACAATCATGAAATTAAAAAAGAAGTAAACATATGAAGGCTTAACCAGCGCCAGCATTCTTTTCGTACGGCTCTAAGACCGGGACCATACTGCATACAAAACTAAGGCTACGTATCTCCGATTTAAACGCTCTGGCGATCGCCCTTCAAAAATTTGGTCATCCCGACTGCGCTTGTGGCAACGCTTTGGAAACTGTAACACATATGTGCAACTTATACCCAGTGCAACTTGCATGCGGAGAACCGAAATAGATTAAACTGCACCATCTCAGAACTTTTCCGAAACAAATTTCTCCAGACTGCCAATAGAAAAGCGAGTCACGAAATTTATTTACGCACCCGAAATCAGGGAGGGAGGGAGCCGAAGTGTTGCCTTCGGCGTTTCAGCAACGTCTTTAATTCAAAACGTTTCCAAAAACTATGATTCACCTGAGCGCCGTATTAGAGCTGCAGGCGGCTTGCGGCAGTAAATAAGTGATTCTGTAGCTCGGTGGCCGGTGGGTGGGGTGTGTCGATGCGAGCCATCGGCGGATCCAGGGCCTGCCTTTGGGGGCTGCAAACCAACGTTTTGGGAAAGGGCTAAATTGAGGAAAATCGTGAAAACGTAGCATTTTTAGAAAAAACTGCAAACTTTTGGTTCTTTTAGGGCCAAAATATGCCATTTTGGGCTTTGAGGGGGGGCACGGCCCTTTTGGCCCCTCCTTGGATCCACCCGCATTGCGCGCGGCTGTTGTTATGTAAGCTGTACCTGAGTTTGTTGTATCTTGTTGCGAAAGGTGCCTCGTTATATGCCGGCTGGGCATCTGCAACACTCGCTCGTTTGTTGTCCGGTTCACGTGTGTTTTTATTAAATACGAATTCTCTCTCTCTCCCTCTCTCTCTCTCTAGCCGACTGAATTCGGCTCTTAGCCAGCGCTTCACATCCCAAACATATCCGAAAATTATTTGATATGTTGACTACATGGTCCATTGTTCGTTACCCCTTTCTAATGTGCCATGCCGACTAGAAACATTTACAGTTTGATCTCAGTGATGCACCCTTTTTCCAGACATTCACATTTATTATTAGTGCAAGACCGGAAGCTGACCTCTGCTATGACTCCACAGTCCGCGGCACTTGCTGAATGGCTAATATGCACGTGGGACTCAAGATAACTTTAACTTTGTAAGGTACGTCGACGAGAAACATCTGCGCCTAATATCAACTCTTGCTTAATCTCTAATAAGCACCAGAAATATATTATTTACGGTGGATTGATTTATTTTGCATGCCCTTTATTCTGTATTTGCAATTATTTTGCGATTTTATGTTCATTCTGTGTTTTTTTATCAATGCACCATTTATTCACAGGAAGCCAAAAAACACCGATAACACTTTGCGTTATGGTTCAATGACCTGCGTAAGTAGTTGCAATATCCCTCTTGTTATTGCAGTGTAATAAAGAGAGCTGATTCCTGCTTCGCTAACACCCGGAGCAATTTCAGCTCTGTGAAACCACTCTCGTGTTCTGCCTTGCAAGGCCTTTTTTGGCGTCAAATAAAATGTAGAAGGAATCCGAACTCGACAAGTTAAGCGTCATTTACCAGAATAAAAAGGACTGAAGATTGTGGAAAAATGCTTAAAACACGCCTTTTACGCTTTGGATGCTGCCAAAACACTTCCAAACAAGGCAATGTTTCAGTGCTTTGTTGGAGGGATTTTTTGCACCTCAATGGGCTAACAGTCTCAGTTTGCAAAATATTCAACCTTTTGGTACCCCTGAGATTCCCCCCAACTAAGTTGGCGAGGTCAGAAGTTCTGACTTCTGAGTTACAAAGGTGTAATTCAATGCGCACTTTTATTGGGGAATTTTGTATTTCATCTTTCAAATACTGACCGGGCGTACCGAGATTTCATACTTCTTTTTATTGTACAAGTTTTATTCAGGAACGCAAGGTGAAATAATGCTACTGAGTTGTACTCAGTGCTTTTTATATCAGCGTCCATCCAATGATTTTCCCACACACCTAATGCAAGCTCCGGTGTCCGCATAATGTAATGGCGTGATTCCATTCTCCTCAATTTCGCCGTGTCGTCGTCAAACAAGTTTATAGCCCCGATGTATCTTACAGTGATTGGGTGCAGCCTTAAAAATCATAGTTCAATCTGAAGCTGTTTGTGAAGCCTTTGGCTTCTCTGAGATTAGCTGCACTTGCTTGCAGCTGAATCGCGTGTTTTGTGGCGCACTAGCGGTGAGATGACGAGCATGTGGTTGATTGCCGAGTTGAATGCAGCGCCGGTTGAAGCTGCTCCTCTCTGGGTAGAAGCAGAGGCGTGTCCTCCCTTCAGTGAGTGGGTGGTAACTGGAGCGCAACAGCTACTGGAGCGGCTACGTATGCTCCCCTTGAATAGTGCTGTATTGAGTGAAGGAGGCCACTGATAGTGCTGTGGCCATGAATCTTCTGATGAGGTAGTCCATTCTAACTCATGAACGCCCAGAGTGCATCCTATTCAAGAAGTGATTCCTATAGTCGGGCCGACTCTTGGTGAGGAACCTAGACAACATAAGCGTCGCCACCGGCAAAAAGGTGAGATCAGTCAATCCTCCACCTATTGCTGACAACTAACTTTCACTCCAAAACCTCATCGTATTTGGGATCATTGCTGCCTTCCGCACTGGCTCGTTCGTTACAACATTCTCCTATTTATTCCCAATTTGACTGAGATCGGGAAATATGAGAATGGAAAGTAGGGGCCAGACCCCCTGCCCTCCCTCTATGACGACGCGTACGCTAGGCAAGCTCGCTAAAGGTGCTGGAGGTGTAGATAGTGATCCCCAGGGCGTCTCATTAAAATGTTATCCAACAAAACGCACCCCTATGATGTTCCAGAAACAACTCGTTGGGCGCATACTGAAGTGTTTTCAGAACGGGGAATTGCAGCAGCGAATTGTGGACTGGATCATTGCTTGCAGTCAGCGGCGGATACAAGGTGGGGAGGGGGGGTAAGGGCTCAAGCCCCTCCCCGAAATGTTTGAGTACCCATTGTCAATGCATAGGCGGAGGCTGATCCGAGGCAATAGGGGGAGGTTCGGTCGGCTCTACCCCCCCCCTCCGAGATGAAGTCCTGGATCCACAACTGCTTGCAGCTGCAATTCATTGCACATGTAGCCGAAATTATAGCGCAGTAATGCAAATAACATACATCGGTCAATATAAAAGCAGCTGCGTCCTAAGACCAAGGTTTTGGGTAGCAAGGCTCCAGTGACTATTTCAGACTATGATTTCCTCTGGCATAGGTATATAAATTTGCGTGGTATTTTATCTACGCCTTGATCAGCTCCGGCTACGAAACGTGTACTGAACGTGCGGAGTAAAGCAACTGCAACCCACTTCAAGCCATGGTAAACCCAGGCGTGCTGTTTTTTTATTGAGAGGTCATATTGCGTATTTAGCTGCCGATAAAGAGGTTTGAATGGGATTCCTCGTCTCCCGTTGAGTCGTCGAGATTCGGCGGAGTAAGACGCTTGCTTTGAGGAAATAGACGTCCTGGATGGTACTAAATTTCTGCATATATTTTATTATTATTTCAGAATGTATAGTTCAAATTCGAAAGCCAGGTTAACTTTCGAAGGATAACACCAAAATGGCCTTTAGGAGGTATGCCCCAAAAGACGGATATAGTTGAATCCAATGGAGTGTAAAAGCATCGAAATAAGATACCAAATGTTTCTGGCAGAAAACAAACACATATTTCTTTATAGTTCCTAGGTTATGTTATCCAAGAAAAGCCAATAACGAACTCAAGGTCTGACAAGAAAAGCACATTTAAAAAGACACCAGATTCTTACAGAGAATATGAACTCAAGGACAGAGAAGATAATTTGTCATTTTAAGACAATACACCAGATTTTTACGGGGAATTTGCCACCATTTCACCAGTGGCGGTGCTCGAACGTTATAACAGCCTAGGCACAAATTACACAAATTACACAAATTACTCTTTCGATCTTTCAGACCGGTCTCATGACGTCAAAATTCAACAGTAAAGCTTTCTGGCTGCATACTACTGCAGCGTGCGTTCTATTTTAGAATATTGCAGCGTTGTCTGGGCGGGGGCGGCTGACCCAACAAGGTTCGGGTCGATCGGATTCAACATAAGTTTCTTCTGTGGCTATCCACCACATTCCATCTGACAAGCACTCTTTTCCTACGAGCGTCTTCTAACACATTTCAAAATTCCTTCTCTTGCTGCACGGAGGGTACAGCACGATTGACTTTACTAGAAATATAATCCGTGCAAAGCTCGATGACATACCTGCTCTGCTCAGCTGCTTTCTCTGCAGGTGCCTGCCCGATCGACCCGCAACCTGACGTTGTTTCATATTCCCCGAGCACGTAAATACTGACATAGCGGCATGTTTGTCGCCTCCAGGCTCACAAACATGTTTTTATTCAGCCGGATGTTGAAGCAGATATTTTGCAAATGACTTAGCCACTTATAAAAAACATGTTATAAGATATGGGCAAGGTTGTAGGCTGTTGGCCGTGCTGGTTCATCTTTCAGGCCTTTTAAGTCTTATTTTACTTTTATGGTGCGCGATTTTACCGTGATCTCTTTTAGGCCTATTGCTAAATTTTAGTTTTGAACTGTTTCATTTTTATTTTTACCTATTACTTGTTAGTGTGTATACTGTCTCGACGTGTTCCACTGTAAATACGCTTTAATGCTTGGACTTCGCCTGTAACTGGATTTATCTGTTGGCGATGCTGTGGAATAAATAAATAAATAAATAAATGGTTTAAAGGAGGACGTCGCCTAGGATTTTTACCTGAAAAGGAACCGGGCCGGATCCAGCAGGTCAGTTCGGGAGGGAGGGGGGGCAAATTCAAGTCGATGAGCAGAAATCGGAAAACTTTAAACAAGCAGTGTGGAAGGCAACGTGAAGCTCAAGCACTAATAGTTTTTGGTCCTAGTATGGAAAGTTTGTCAGCAGCCAGTTGAGTATTGGCTGCTCCCCCTCACTTTTTTGTCGGTGGATTGTGGAAACTGGAAACGGTTATGCAGCAGTGTATGCAGGTACATGTAAATATTCAAGAAGGATAGGTAGGTAAGTAATCCGGGAAGGGCAAGGTACTCACGAGTGCTTCACATTTCAAGGACGGCTTCGGAACTTAATTTTTATGACGTCCAATTTCTCGGGGTACGATCGATTCGAGAACAATTTTTTTGTTTCATCCACCAGATTTGCCAGACATGCCTAATTTGTTGGTATAATGAATCATTACTTGCGTCTGAATTAATGAGGTATTAGAGACGTCAATAAAAAGCACACGTTAGATTCGCCACGGGGTTGGGCAGATTCAGCTGAACGGTGAAGTGCCTCACCTCTAATTTGTAGACGGTAGGTGTTGCGAATGTGGATTTTCACTGATGCAAAGCATCGGCTTTTTGACCCAATAATCCAAAAAAATCAATATGCTCTGTAACTTTAACATCTATTCAAATTATATTTATTCATTATAAAATGCATACCTATTTCGACATTTAAAAGTGGCAAGGCAGTGCCCAGTGTGCCTCTAAGGATGTGCCGCCACTGCATTTCATAGTTCTGGAAGCTCGATATCTTGGCCAATCCGGCGCTGAAGATGAGCCTGCCATTTAATTGCCCGACAGATGTCAAAGCAGCGATATTATGATGCAGTTTTACATGGTCGACATGAAAAATACATGTTGCCTTGACTTGCTATGAGTTGCTAGGCTCGCCCGCGGTGTTGCTATTTCCTGAGCTCTGTGTTAAAACGAAAATTCATATAATGGATACATGTTTTTCCTGGAAGAGCTTATTGATCACCCCATCCTTTCGTGTCTTTTTATTTTTTCCCAAATCAGATTGTAAAGACTGTCTGTACTTTGTTGTCACTCATTACTCCCCCATTACGTGATCTACGAACGAACGGTGCTGGACCATGCTCCTTGGCTGATCCATGTTTTCTGTATTATTTTCTCGTGCAATATGAGACACAACATCTGCATTAAGATGAACATAAGAACGCTGAAGAACGTTTAAATTACGATTACGCTGTCGTCAAAACAATTTGCGGACCAGCGTTCAACGATGACCTCGTCCATGGCACATCACCGGTTCCCAGGGGTCGCTCGGCTCATTCCCAGTTCCGTGACGGCCGGGCGTCACGCCCCGGGGCGGCTGTGACGGCCGTTACCACCGTTACTGGCGCGGCGTGCCTGCTCTGGCGGCGGGGGCGGGCACCGGGGCGGAGCCCTGCGAGCCACCGTCGCAGCGCCGACAGTATCGACCGTGCGTTGGCGGGGAGGGGTGGGCGGCGTCTCGGGCGGGGTCAACTCAGCGTGGTGACCCTGGGCCGGTGTCGGCCTGGCTCTCAACATCCCGGACTCTGGCTGGTGTGTGAGGTGGATGCAGGGTGGTTGCTGTGCCTGGTGAGGCCTCCAGACAGCTTGGGAGAGGTGTGGTGGCCATGTGCCGCATGCGTCACTTGTTGGCGAAGTGCTAGAATGCTGTCGCATACCCGGTGATTGCTCCTGGAAATCTGGAAGAAGCAGCGTAAACTGGTGAGTAACTTGACCAGCCGTCCTTCCTGTTTGCTTTCATTTTGGTATCATTTTGTCTTAAACTGTTCACGGTATCGTATGCTGTACTCCGTAAGTGGAGGCTACTTCTTCCAATGTCATAAAAGCTAGAAGCAGGGAGTCTGGTTTTGGCAGGGGCTCGATTGAAGGGAACCAATTGCTGCATCTGCAGTTCTATTTTGGACATTGTCTGCCACTTTTTGTGCCACTCTTATACTTGCCGTGCTGGTAACGTAAACGCGCCCGACTGGGCGTCAACAATAACAGTTTATGCCCGGATTCCCACTGAGATGCGGCTTTATTATCTCTGGCGGCGGAGCACGCTATACCTCGATGCGAGGCATATCAACAGTCACAACTGGGCTTTGTGCAAGTCCGTTATCTAGCAAGTGAATTGCTATTCGTGTTTTGCCACTCGGAGCTTATCCATACTGTTGACCTTTACCACGTGATCTAAAATGAGTGAATCGTTTACTAACTTTGGTACTGAAGGGACTGGATAAACCTACGTAACAGCTAAGGTACGTACTCACTGCACTTTTAGTTGTGCACATACATTCGTGGCTGTTTAACTTCGGTAACGTCTGCATGTACCAGGCAAGGGTTGACATTTTTGGTTGCTGTAAGCATATGGATGGTAACCATTGGTGGGCACTCTTGATTACTTCTATGGAAAATGATTGTCGGAACTTTTTAAACGTTCGAGTTTTCCAAAGATGCATGTATCGATTATCGCTGCTGAAGTCACGTTGTCGAAGTTTCCGCCTCAATCAGCACGTGACGGTAAGACCCTCATCTCGGACCGTCTCTCGGATCATATCATATTCACCGCACTTTGAAAACATGCTTGTAAGATAATCAGGCGCATTTTCAGGCTGCTTCTTACTGCTGAGGACAAAAAGCAGCGCCCGTTTTAGTTAAATGGTCTTGGCAGGAATTCGCATGTGTGTGTCGTGCTCGTTAAAAGGAATGGATTTCTTTGTCTAAATTCTAAAAATAATAATTTAAGAACAAAAGGGGTAATTCTAAAAATAATAAGAACAAAGGGGTCTGAAAATGAAGGAAAAAACATTTTCCCCACTTTCATACGCTAAAAACAGAAATATCCCCTCTTTTTGACAATACGTGACGCCATCAAAATAACAGTTTAAATAATCAGTGAAATCCCAAACCTTGATCATAGACTCGTTGTAAATATACATTCACAGCGTTTCTGCATGGCAACAATTGCATTCAGGGACTATTCAAATACATGGTGAAATAATCGTAGGACCCACAAACGATTTCCGCTCTCATCATCAATATCATATCTGTTCACTTCCCGCGGCAATCTCGTGCTTTCGGTCCGCCCGTCCATTCTCTGTCTTGTTAAGCACTGGTTCAAAAACTGAACGACAGATGGAGTTATGGGGGCTTTGTTTATTTAGTGAGGGAAAGATGGTGCATATACCTGATGTAACGAAACAATTTCAGAGTAGGATTTGGAAAAATAGTTGATATTTGTATTGACAAGTACGGGGAGGGAGAGGGAATGTGATGTTTGAATCGGCCATTGGGCGGGCGCACTTCGGTCCTGTGACGTTATGCAATGGACAATTACTCGCCCGAAGATTTCGGTCGACAGGCGTATTGCTTGCTAACTGACTCGCTAGTATGGAATTTTCAGCGAGTGGGCGGGGCTTAAGGCGTGCGACCTATCAGAGAACTGCGACCATATGGAACATATTCCTTCAGGGTTTGAATTGAGGCCATAAGCCCCTTTACTTTGAACTTTAAAGCTGGCGGAAATTGTATACCGAGAGCTTTGAATGAAATTAAATATACCAATCATGGTTTCTCATCACGTTCTACGAAACTGCTATCTCAGTTCAAAACTTATTATAGAAGTGAGACACTCCCTTTAATATGAAAGCGTAAACACAATGTGTGAGTAGGTGACATGAAACAGGCGGATCCAGGATTTCCGATTGAGGGGGGCACATGGAGCACTATCTCGCGGGGTAATAATACTTGCACCCTCGGTGGGGGGGGTGGGAAGTGATAATTTACGGGGGCGCCATCGACCTTTCACGGGCACCGGATGGTCAGTGGGAGAGAGGAAATCCCCCATTGGCCCCCTGGACCCGCTTACGATATCAAAATGTCATTGTCATGGTTTTATGACATTGTAGAGGAAAGAGAGGGCATCTGTAATTGTGAGGACCCGAGCAAGGAGAGACAGGAGTAGAACATGAGCGTACTGGGCATGCATCCACGTACACCGCACCTTCCACGACAGATGGTCCAGAAGCTTGACTCTTGATTTGCGGCGGGATGTTCAGGAAGGCCGTGGAAAAGGGCCTCTTCCCCACCTGCGGCAGGGATGTTTTTCTGGCGAACTTTAATCCGCTTAAAACCGCGTGTTTTTGGGGTAAACTACTGAAGAATGCTTACATTTTATTCACTGACAATACCTGAATAAAAGTATAGGCATAGGCTGGTATAGTACCCATTGATTTGATTAAGCATTGGGCTCAAGTAAAAAAACATTGATAAGTCAAATTGCCGTCCCGGTAGCTCAGTTGGTGGAGCGTTGGACTCCGGCCCGCTGCTCAGGAATATGCAGTGGTATCGTATATGCAGGCTTGAGATTGGTTCCCCTGAGACGCCCCGGCGCTCAATATTTACCCGGTGTAGGTCAGCTGGCAACTGACTGTGGTGGGAGGATGGACGTCCCTGTGCTTTGCGGGACGTCAAACTTTGGTTTTTAAATTAAATCTTCATTGTGAGAGTTGCTCGTTCGGGTGGTGGGGTCGGGGTCTCCATGGCAAGTCCCTTGATGACTGTAGTGAGACTCCCACTCCCGAAACCGAACTGGGAACAACTTTGTACACAATGTGTAACAAAGTATTACCTTACATTCGGTCCAAACTCCTAATAAGATATCGTTATTGAGTACCGTTGATGGCAACAGAGAAAGGTCAAAATCGAGTGCATGCGGGTACTTCAGCAGTTTCTTAGTGATGATGCTTGAGGCGTCAGATAATGAACTGGCATCGGTAAACTGATGAACTGGTATCGGTAAACTGATGAACTGGTATCGGTAAACTGATGAACTGGTATCGGTAAACTAATGAACTGGTATCGGTAAACTGATGAACTGGTATCGGTAAACTGATGAACTGGTATCGGTAAACTGATGAACTGGTATCGGTAAACTGATGAACTGGTATCGGTAAACTGATGAACTGGTATCGGTAAACTGATGAACTGGTATCGGTAAACTGATGAACTGGTATCGGTAAACTGATGAACTGGTATCGGTAAACTGATGAACTGGTATCGGCAAACGTAGATGAGGACCAAGGGATTCCTTTTGGCGCCTCGCTCTACTTTTTTTACTCATGTACAGACGTGTAGGTAAGTGTGTGCAGATGTGCACAGCAATGCTAATGCCATACTACTTTGCCTCATTTGTGAGACGATTAAGGACAATCAGGGGCGTCGGCCCGGTTTTTTTAGGGGAGGCCTGGACCCCGATGTAGCGACGATTGGGGTCACAGGGGGAGGTGGGAGCAGGGGCGTCACCACGGTGGCTTTTTGTTTGTTAGTCAGACGGACTTCGACCTAGTGACGACAGGGGGAGGGCTGGAGAGGGTGGGGGGTGAAGCCGTACCATAATAACAGCCTGAGCGCGCGTTATGGAGGCAGTCCACCAGTGTTCCGAATTTGAGGGTGCTGGGTGGAAACCGACTCCCGGGCAAGCTGAATTAGGCACGCGTTTCTGTGTTATTTTTGCTCATTTTCCACTCGCTTTTTCAAGTAGAGCCCTTTTAGTACAGTTCAATAATCCTAGTGCATGAAGGTGTGGTAGCAAAGGAATTCGGATCACAAAGTCTACTTAAACTTTAATGAAATGTTTGAATAAGTGTTTGAATTGGCTTTCAAAATATTAAAACTTTTACCATTTCCACTCTCGGGCGATATTTTCCAATTTGGATTTTTTTACACTCAGCACCCTGGCGCAAAACCAGGTTTGGGACACTGCAGTCCACCCAAAAATAATTCCGGAAAATTTTCGGCAATGTGTTCCCTCTGTCTCCCCGCCTCTCCCCCTCCGCTTTCGACGCCCATGAGGGCAGCGTCTATATTTGGGAGTCGATGTGCTGGGCAGTTTCCCGCTGGTATCTGTATAATCCAGTGCGATAGGCGTAGTTCCCATGTGCGCCGTACTTTCCCGGTGGACATATATCAACCTTTAAAGTATTTGCCAATGTTGTCTGGAGGCTATCTGCCCACTGCAAGTGGTCATTGCATGCTGGCTGTCTTAGCTCGCCTCCTCGCCTTTTGCTGGTGGAATGCGATGCAGAAAGACTTCAGTTTGTTCATCCACCTACTGCAATCATATCCACTTATACAACTATTGCTTGATCAGGTCAATGATGACTTCAGCTTTGCAGCTTGCAGGCAAAGTATGGGCAACGACCCCTATTCGTTATGCACGGCGGCGCGTCGCTGGGGCTCGGCAGTTTTCCTTTGTTCGTGCAGCTTCAGCATCGAAGACAAACGGTCGGGCGACCGCTTGTCTGATTAGAGCCTGCGTGAGAATCCGACAGCCAACAAAGGTGGAGAGTGACGTCACTGCGAGCGATGTCTGCAAGTTGGAAACACGCCTGTGAGATTCTTAACTCATATCGATTGTGTTGCTCGTGCACCAGGTAGTGGAAAAAATGTAGTTTCCGGTTTGTGTTTTAGTTCTATCGCTTCAGCTTGCGGGCTTGGTAGGTGACATCGAATAAAATGGCGCGCTGGATTAGGACATTTTGTCGCCATTCTTAGCTTTTGGATAGAAATTGAAGAAAATGTAAATACTGCATAGGCGGATCCAGGGGACAAAGCAAGTGGGGACATTTCCCCTTGGCGCCCCATGAACCCTCGGCGCCCCCTGAAATTGTCACGGCGTTCCCTGAAAGATCAATGGCGCCCTCTGAAATGTCGGTTCCTCCCCCTCCCTACCCGGATGCGAGTATCGGCGCCCCCACGATAGGATTTGGCACCCACCTGGTAGGGTTTTCCGCCCAAAAGTGGCGTCCCTCTGACTATGTGCCCCCCCTCTTCCAATCGGCATTCCTCGATCCGTCAATGAAACACTGGGCTCGTTAGGGAATGTGCAGTCACGGGCTTGTTCTTTGTTGTCATGAATCGTAATCGCACTCCCAAAATCTAACGTTGAAATGACATTATTATATTTTTTTTGTTCTTCATGCCCGGAACTTCTAGACAATTCCACTATGCCGTTCCTGCAATAATTGATTTGGTGTAAAAGAGCCTTCTGTGTCGAATTTCGATTTCCATGTGCGGATTGTGAGGCATTTACAATATATTTAAAAAAACCCACGCTCATATATTCAACCCCTTCGCTCGAAATAGTCTTACCTTCAAAATCAAACTCGGTAACAGTGGTTAATATTTTGTATTTAGGTCGGACTCCCGATCACGCTGGTGGCCCGCCGTGGTGATATCCCCTGTTTTAATGGAGGCATGTCAGAATCCGACGGGGGCATGTCAAAATCCGCCACCCGGATGTGACAGTCCGTCAGATACGACGACGCCTGCCGAGACGAGACGGGCACAAACTTCAGACACGGCGGCGGTAGCTGCGTTTCGCCGCGTCCCCCTGTCCTGGGGTCACTGAGCGGCCAGCTGGCAGCTCCGCAGCGCGCGGATGCGAGTCATTAGCCTCATTGCCCCTCCCTCCTCCGACCCTGGGACAGCGCCGAGGGCAGTTTGGATCCGGCTGTTGCTTCTGCGTGCCCTGAAGACTGGCTCCGGCCGAGGAGGGTACATGCGTGGATGACGCCGGCTTTGAAGTGCAGGTGGCCGAGAGCTGGAGTCGTTAATCATCTGCTTTGCTAGAGCTGGATGATACAGTTTCTTGTGTTAGCAGCCGTGCGTGCAAATGGAGAAGGTCAGCGGGTGGGAAGTTTCAGGAGTGGAGGACGCGGGGCAAACGTCTCAGTCACGGCCTGTTTTGTGTGTTTTCTTCCTGAAATGTGACTATGGTGCCTCTCTGACATGTGCATGTCAAAAATACAGAGGCTGTGCCTCTTCGCACATTTTGTGTGGCACAAAATGGAAATGATGCGTTTCATTCTGGTGCGCTGACGTTGGTGTGTACCAAGAGGTCGCTTTTAGCTCCCATGGTACTTCTGACGATTTGAAGCCCGTTTCGAAAGGCCACGTGTTCATTTAGCTTTCCCACGGATACTTGGTCGGACAGGGTCGGAGTTGAATGCCCGGCGGATATTCCGGTGAGTTCGTAACCCAATTTGGCTTCATTGTGCATGCAATTTGCAAGTACAGCCATGGTCTGTCGTGGCATAAATTTACCGTCTTGCCAAATACGCACCGTCTCGGAGGGCGGATCCAGAAAATTTGTGACGTCACTGGTCAAAAATGCATGCTCAGAATCTCCCGGGTAGCGCTGAGCGAGGGCAGCAGTCTGCCGGTAACCTCCGAGTATTCTAAAGACTGCAACTGGGTACGGCAGAACTGCCCTCATGTACTCAAAATAATTCCTGCAGGAATACTCGGGAAGCGTTGGGTGTTAAACTCACTCGGCGATGGCAGATTATTGAACCACTTGCAGCAGTTGTCCCGCCATTGTTTCTCGCAGTCGATGATTTGGCTGATTACGTCAGCGTTGTCGGGCCGCTCGCCCTGCTCCACCTGTTTTGTCTCGGAAATTTGCATAGGCGGATCCAGGATTTCCAGTAGAGTGGGAGCAAATTGCCGGAAGGGGGCGCCAAAACTCATTAGGGGCACCAAATCCTGACGGGGACCCCCGTGAGCACAGATACTTGCATCAGGGTGTGGAAAACGGCATTTCGCGGGGCTGCCATTGACCTTTCAGGAGGGGCCGTGATCATTTCGAGGGTGCTGGAGGGTCGATGAGGGGGAAGTGCCCCCACTTTTCCCCCTGGGTCCGCCTATAGAAGTTTGTCCGCTGGCAGACAAAAGTTTCAGGATGCGAGTGCTCCAGTGTCACTTTCTCGCGTATCGGTAATCATTTAGTACTCGAGCACATGTGCTAGACATCGGTCAGTTGTTTGATTTGCATTGAGTGAATTTTCTAGAACCAAACAGGGTCAAAGGCCGTGTGCCTACAGAAACATATAGAACAGCAATTACGGAAGACTTATACGACAAAGGGAAAAGTTGATACATATGTTAAGTGCGCCATTCTTGCCTGCACGCACTGAATTCGAGACGAATGTATCCAGACTGGGACATGCTGAACATGGTAAATTATGAAATTGTTCGCGGCGTAGCTCCGAAATGTGTTTGTGAGGTCCGGTTGTGTGGACGCACGGAGATAAGGCGAGCCAGGAACCGGTCGACATTATCTCCCATGTAAAATTTGGGTAGTTTAAGAGTGATTCTTATAGGATGTCGGCTCCTTGCTTAGACGAGACTGGCCTGTATTAGTACGGGCGATCTTGTTGCATTTCTCGACATAAATATTTAACATTTTAATGGTTTTCCGGTCATATGTTTCCTTTTTTACAATTAAAATTGTATAAACCGAGCTTTGGCGTACAATATTCATTCCACAGTTACGGTTACCCCCATCAACTCCTGGAATCTAGAATGACCTGTGGTGATAAGGAACATGACGAGACTAAACTCCACGTATGCGTACTTCAGCAGTATGAGTCCCCTGCCATTCTGGAGAGCAGCCGAACCTGTTGTGTTGATGATCGGCGCTTTGCGGCCGCACATCCGGCGCCGCGTCGGGTTGACCTTGCCGCGGTACTGCCGGGGGCGTTCTGCGGTGTATCGGCGGCCGCCAGGCACACTCCAGTGTGGCGGTAACTCCACAGTAACGGGCCTGGGGCTGCCAAATGCCCGCGGGCACTGAACAGCCGGCAGCGCGGCGGGAAGTGGAAGCCAGCGGAGCAGAGGGGGAAGGGCGACGTCGGGGGAGGGGGAGACGAGCAGCGAGGAGTGAGCATGTCTGAACGTGGGAGATTGGCGGGGAGGGGGAATATGGCGCAATTTTGAATTTATGTAACTATAGTTGATATGGTACTGAATGGGAAAACACCTCTCACTCACTCATCCCCATATTCGGGACGTTCCTGTACAGTCTGTGCATACACATGGCCGAATTATGTGCAAAATGGGTTCTAATGACGTGCTGAATACGATGAACCAGCAGAAGTTGGATACTTTAATTTTGTTTCACGATTTTCCCGGCAGCAAATGAGAGGGAGAGACAGGTGGATTGAAGGAAATGTGACGGGCAAGCTACATATAAGAACGTCGCCTAAATAGCAATGCTAGTATCACCCACAGCCATCAAGGGCGTGTTCGGCGTCATCAATCTTCGCTGAATTGCAAATGATATGTAATGGAAGCAGGTGGCAGCAGCGTGGCATCATGACATCATGTTATAGGTGTTTGCGTCGTTAGCTCCTGCTTCTCAGAAAATGAAGGGTGATACGACTGACTGACACCGATCCTCCGCCATTTTAAATTAACGAGGGAAGTCACAGCGCATGGACTTAAAACAAAAGGCACCCATGTCGCTTTACAAACTGAAATTAAAACTCGTGCTTTGACTTTATTTGATGTATGATGTGGTCCAAGAATTGATTCTGTGGTCCGATTTTTTACCACCCCTTTGCACTGTTGTCTCCTGATTACCGGGCCTTGTGCTGGGGTTGCACAATGGAGGTCTGTGCCGTATAGAGTGGACGACATCGAGATTGCTGTGGACGAAATGACTTCCGAAATAATATTCTGATAAATTATACACTAGATATACCTACTGGGTGGTTAAAATACGTTGAAAATTATCAAAAAATTACTATTATCAAGGCGAATCATTTTTGTATAGCCTATTTCTTCAAGCCCATGGTCTCTTGAGCAAGGCTAGAGACCTCTTCTCAACCTAGGGGGAGGAGGGGGCGGGGGGTGGTGGGGTCCTGGGTGGGTTAACGCTGACGCGGCAATGCAAACCCTATACAAAGCCTGTGGCAGATCCAAAATCCAGGGGGAGGTCCTGACCCTCCAACCCCCCCCCCACGGATCTCCACTCATAGTCTGGAGGATTCCAATGTTGGCTAGTTCTAACGAACCCTCGAGCTGGTCTCCGCGGCCCGAACGCTGCAATATTCAGCGCCGTTGCCTAGTCGATATGTACCACAGCCATTGCAAATTAAACTGCAGATGTCACGTCCCGGTCAAATTGATGGCATCCACCAGCTTCGGGGCTTACAGATATTCCTTAAAATTAGGGACGTTCCTTAAAACCGCACACATTAACATAGGCGTAGTAATGGAGGGAGGGGAGGGGGCATGGCTGCATGGCCCTTCATTATTCCGATTGGGGGCCAATCCATGGAGCTGACAGTGCCACCCTCCCCCTCCCTAATGTTTCGGTTCACTCGCTATGCTTTTGCTGACTTGGGTCTTGGAATAGCCTCGTTCACTTCGGTTCTGATGGTTGATGAACCTGGTTGATGAAACGTGGTGTAGATATACGATACAATACTGTATTGTCAAAGCAGTACATTGCAGTAAAATGTTTCCATATCAAATCACTACCAGATTGAAGGATGACCTCGCGACATCACAAAGACTTGAACGTCAAGATGGATCTTGCGTTGTAAAAGTTTTTTATGCCACAAGGTCGACTGGTTAAAAGCATTATTTCCTAAATGATGGAACACTGACTCCAGATATTGAATTTCCGGATCATTGTGAGACCATTGTGAGAATTAAGAGGCTCCGAAAGTTGAAATTGGCTAGATTTGAGAGATAAGAGAGTTACATATATCCTGGCCTGCCGGTGTTGGACTACATGTCACACGATTGCTTAGATCAGAATTTTCTTCTCACTTGTCTAGCTCCTAGCAGTCTCGAGGGATTACTGTTTACAAGTCACACACATTTCCTCGTGTTTCATCTCCTCCGACCCCATAATTATCCCATTTTTATAATAATAATTTTTGGGGATTATGGACGCAACAACGCCTAAAATTACATGGTGTCGCCAACTATTTCCGTGTGGAATGTGTTTCTGGGGAGCCAGATCGCTCCTTGCTCGGGTAACCTGCCGGTCCTTGAGCCCGTGTCGACCGCATGGAGAGCTCGCTCGCTAACCACTGCATCACCACGCCCGCTGGCTATGCTTCCAAATGATGTCATCTCACGGCCGGGATAGAGAATGGGAGGAACGCCCGGGGGAGTTCTCCTGTCGTCCCGTCCGAGGTGGGCTCTGATAACGTCATCGACGTGAAGGGTCAACCCGGCCGCCCCTGGGGCATCAGTGACATTGGACGGAACGCCGGCGAAATAGAGCGTTCACTCCCGCCTGTCGTGCATTATCAAACAGACCGTGATTGCAGTTGAGCGGAAATGGTACAAAAGCCGTGTTGAAACAGACCTAGCTCACTACAGAGATCAGAAAAATTGGTATAGTTTCCCCAAAGGAGACCAGTTTACACCCCAATGTGAAGAGGTGTCCCCGAAACGACGCGACGAGGGCTTTTAAGTCCTCGAGAGGGAAACGTATTATCCCCAATGCACATTAAGAGTAGGTTAGGATCATGCTGTTTGGAAGGAATTGTTGACACCTCAATGGGTACCAGTGCAGTTTTGAAAACATTTAATACTATATTTCCCCGAGATTTTCCAAAACTAAGATGGCAAGATCGGATTTTTTCTGGCTCACTGAAGTCTGGTCAATTTCCTGCGCGGAGGCTCCTCGCCAAGGAGACTCACATAGTAGAAGGAAAGTGATGTTGGTATATACGTTACCTCAGCTGGGATTTACAAATTGTTTGTGTTTGTCAAACGTTCGGGATGGAGGCAGTACAAGTTAATCTTGGATTTCACTATTGGCTGATTTCTAAAATTGTTGTTTTGAAGCCGAAACATGCTTTACTTGCCTCTTGGCCGGTGCAACAGTCGAGATAGGCATATGCATTATATGTATATGTATTTTTAAGGAAAGATCCTGAGGTTACCTATTTGCAGAGCCCGCGTTAAGTTTTTTTTCGTCCTCGATCAATGGTGATACCATCCATGCCTGCCTTGTGTACCTTTGTGAAGTGGGTGGGCAATCGAGGGAAAGGGGTAGTATCGGAACCATTTCATATCACAAACCAGACCGTGGTCTGGTCATCCACCGGGCTGTCTGTCAGCCTTGTCTGGTTTTATTGTGTCGAGTTGAACCCGGAAGCTACAGTGCGGGTCGACGGTCTATTTCCGGCATGAACTCCGTCACTCTGTCGTTGCTGAAACGACGCGGGGTTACTGGCTGGGTTGTTGGCCCATGAAACCCGGCGACAGAGGCGTGTACAGGGAGGGGGCGGACCCGCGCCGGCGCGTGGTGAGTCCTCACTGGACACTCACCCATAAACCTGGTGACCCGGCGACAGAGGCGCGGACAGGGAGGGGGCGGACCCGCGCCGGCGCGTGATGGGTCCTCACTGGACACTCACCTATATGACCCGGCGACAGAGGCGTGTACAGGGATGGGGCAGAGCCGCGCCGACGCGTGATGAGTCCTCTCTGGACACTCACCCATAAACCTGATGACCCGGCGACAGAGGCGCGTACAGGGAGGGGGCAGAGCCGCGCCGGCGCGTGATGAGTCCTCGCTGGACACTCACCTATAAACCTGATGATCTCAGCGCAAGGGTTTCCGTTTGAATATGTATTAGGCCATGTCGTGAACACCACTTTTTCACAGGATCTTTGATTACCGGGTGTTTTCTAATGTATTGATGGCCGCTGATCACGATTTTCTGGTCGAAAGTTTCGAATTCGAAAAATATTTGCCCGCGCAAGCCGTTTGAAATTCTTCCGGTTTGCCAAAATTTCGATGTTTTCATATCTCACGGATAATACAAGGCAACTGATGTATTCAAAAGGCCCCAGAACTTTAAAACCATTGAAACTGAACAATTTCAAACCTTTTTTGACTCCTTGAAATATATACTTACCCGAAAAAGTACCTTAGAAAGACGGGGATGTTTGAGCTTAAAAAGATGATAATAGATGGCGCGCATGACGCAGCCGTCAACCACTGTCCCGCTACGTCGCTTATGTCACGAAGCTATTAGCCAAAGGAGCTGGATATAGGATTTGAGCCTATTTTGAATTCGATGAATGAACATTTGCCTTCACAAGATGATCTAGATTTCTCTCGCTTTCAGTTTTAAATATTATTGGTAATGGTTGCTTTCAAAGCAGGTTCAATTCAGATCAGGTAGCCAGCCTATATAGATTAGGTATCTAAGCATGTAGTCACTGCGGATAAATTTCAAGTATTAAAATGTATGCAAGAGCCAGTCGATTATATTTAGATTAGTTTTGCTATCACTAGCAAGTAGAGTACCGCATTTCGGGAAAAATGAAGTTACACCACACCTAGCGCCGCCGTCAAGCCGCTTAACATGATTCACATGCATGCTGCCGCTTAACCAGCTCTCGATTGGGGCTGACGTTGTCGGTGACATTATGATGCTGCGGCTTGAAGAGATGGAGGCCAGGAAAGTGAACGAATTTCGCGTTTCAATAGCTTGAAAATTCGAACCGACCGCTGATGAAGTTGCCGAGACTTACAGAAGAGCATCTGTGCCAGCAAGAAACAAGTACAAAGTTCGCTGTGAAATAAGGAAGCACCGTAACCTGAAGGAAGCGATCAGAAGACGTCTACAAATCATGAAGGTATCGTAAGCACGGACAAAACATGACCACATTGTTTGACATATAAAGCAGAGCTTTACCATCAAAGGCATCGGCAAATAGAGCATTTCTGGAAGACCAACGAGAAGCACAGAGGTTGTATATTGGGGGCTTGGATGCTGTCGTGACAGACCATTGGAGAGGGCAGCAGCTGCGGCAACCCACTGCTGCTGCCGCCAATAAGGCCTGATCGGGAGGCCGGCTCGTCCGTATTCGAGCACAATAATATGACAATCACCCGGACAAGTCTATAAACGACTTCCGTGTAACATTTAGAAATAAGTTTTCTTTCCGAGATTGATTTATACCTGCCAGAGCCTGATCGCGTGCGGCGTGTTAGCAGCTGGTGTGATGCTACAAATAGGAAGCTCGCTGCTGCATATACCACCAGCGGTCGCTGTCAATGGTGCTGTTGCGTTCTGACGCAGCTTTGGCTCCGTCAGAACGCAACATCCGGAGAACTCCTGGTAGCCACAACGACAGCAGCAGTGGCTTGGCTCAGCTGCTGCCGTCTCCAATGGTCTGTCACAACTGCATCCAAGCCACCAATATACAACCTCTGTGCTCACCGCTGGTCTTCCAGAAATGTTCTGTTTGCCGATACTTTTGATGGTAGAGCTCTGTTTGATATGTCAAACAATGGTGTCATGCTTTGTCCATGCTTACAATATCTTCATGTTTTGTAGGCGCCTTCTGATCGTTTCCTTCAAATTATAAAGCTTCCTTATTTCTCAGCGAACTTTGTACCTGTTTCTTGCTGGCACAGATGCTCTTCTGTAAGTCTCGGTAACTTCATCAGCGATCGGTTCGAATATTGAAGCTATTGAAACATGAAATTCGTCCGCTTCCCTGGCCTCAGTCTCTTCAAACCGCAGCATCATAATTCGACCGACAACGGCATGTATTGACGGCAAGCTGGGTGTCGTGTAGCTTCATTTTTCCCGAAATACGGTATTCTCCTTGCTAGTGATAGCAAGACTAATCTGAACATAATCGACTGGCTCTTGCATACATTTTAATACTTGAAATTTTTCCGCAGTGACTACATGCTAAGATACCTAATCTATATATGGCTGGCTCATCCTAATTGGACCTGCTTTGAAAGCAACCATTACTAATTATATTTAAAACTGCAAGCGAGAGAAATCTGGATCATCTTATGAAGGTAAATGTTCATTCATCGAATTCATAATAGGCTCAAATCCTATATCCAGCTCCTTTGGCTAATAGCTTCTTGTCATAAGCGACGTAGCGGGACACTGACTGACGGCTGCGTCATGCGCGCCATCTATTATCATCTTTTTAAGCTTAAACATCCCTGTCTTTCCAAGGTACTTTTCCAGGTAAATATACATTTCAAGGAGTTAAAAAATGTTTCAAATTGTTCAGATTGAATGGTTTTAAAGTTCTGGAGCCCTTCCAATACATTAGTTGCATTTTATGGTCCGTGAGATATCAAAACATCGAAATTTTGGCAAACCGAAAGAATTTCAAACGGCTAGCGCGGGCAAATATTTTTCGAATTCGACATTTTCGACCAGAAAATCGTGATCAGCGGCCATCAATACATTAGAAAACACCCGGTAATCAAAGATCCTGTGAAAAAGTGGTGATCACGACATGGCCTAATATGTATGCAATTCATACGGATACTGCGTATGACAGGTATCACACGTGTGTTGTGCAGCGCACCAAAATACAAGGTCCATGTCCATGTTTGGGAAAATTAAACTTTCAAATGTCCTTTGGCATGTGCGGCTTGAAAAAACTGTGTTCTGCCACCAGCATCTGTTCTGTGAGCGTTTGTTAGAGTCAGGCTTAAACTTTAGTTGTATTTTTACAAGGCATAGTTTTTTATTCTGTTGCCGAAAATAATCCACAATTAGCTTCATTTGGCGTAGGGATTCCGAGGATATCGTGGGGTGAAATGTATTGGAAGTGTGTCGCCTTTATGATTGGACTGGAACTGAGACAAAATTCATGCAGAGCATGTCGGAAATCTCAGTGGCATTTCGTTTTGCCTAAAAATCGCGGTGTGCATTCAAATTGGTGTTTCCAAAGCGTAGTCCTGACTCGAAAAGTATGTTTTGTTCCAGCGTGCAACATCAGTGCGCAACCGTCGCACGGCTTTTGGCTGAGCGCGACAGGAAAACCTTGCTTGGCGACAGATTTTCCCGCTGAAAATGTTTCTTCCTCCGCGTGTAGGGCTTGCTGGGGCAAACAAAACATTGCCCTTACAAATTATACACATCCTCTTTAGATAATCGCGAAATGATAGGCAGGGCTGAATAGGTACGGATGATAAGATAAGTGGGCTGTCATGTAGTTGTATATTATTTTATCGGCGGGAGGAGCTCCAGATTGTTTGCAATGGCTTTGTAGTATTGTGTGTATTTGTAATGTGTACCAGACAATGTTTCATTCATTGGATTTTTCCAGTTTTCCTTTTTCTTTCGTGTGATAGAGTCTGATGGTTCCTTAGCTCTGGCTCCAGGGAAGTATTTCCAGGAGCAGTTTCGTTTCGGTTGCATGACTTTATCGCCGGCTCATTGTGTTGGATTTCACGGCGCGGCGACCACTGTTTACCTTCTGTGACGTTGACAAATCTACCTGTGTCGCACCGTGATGCATTTCGGAAGTTTCTCTGTAAACCAGTGAGTTTTCTGTTTGTCGGTGAAGGTTGGTGCTGGTGGGTGGTAAGCAGGGGCGGATCTAGGAGTTTCCTGAGGAGGGCTGCTACCACCCAGAGGGTAAGTTTTTTTAGCCTAAGAGGGGCGCCACTGTTTTAAGAGGGCCCAAATTGTATTTTAATTTTTTATAATAATAAGTCTTTCATAGATGCTCTCCTTAAAAGTGAAGCCTATTTTTTGTTTAATTCCTGGATTGTTACCAGTGCATTTGCTCAAGCTTTGTATTCTTCTGCGGGTCAAAGAAGTAGTCAAAAGTGCACCCTTGTTTTCCGTTGCGGGCGCTGAATTTTCCTACAGCGCTTAATAAACTTTCGAATCAACTAATACCGTGAGAAGTAATAGCTACCGCGGGAGTTGTTCGTTCGGATGGTGGGGTCCATTGATGACTTAAGTGAGACTCCAACTCCAAAAACCGAACTTGCAACAACTTGGGCAAAATTTATATAATTTAAAAAAACCAGGTACAGGTTCTAGCCATATTACGTAAAGGCTGGCAAAGCCTTTGCCGCACGAGGAGCAGGCGCACAGTGGTTTGATAGGTACCAGAAGAACACCGGAACTCGGTGGAGGGGAATCAAAGTGCTGGGCACCCAAAGTAGCCCCAATTTGAGCGCAAAACTGTCCTGATTGGCGCCATTCTCCCAAATGTTGTATAGTGGTTTGTGCTCCGGACTTGCACTGCTGGCATTGCGCCGATGTCGCAGAGGCGCCACTCCTCCGGAGGGGGCCTGGATCCGCCCCTGGTGACGGGAAAGCGCTGGGTGGTGGGAGACAGTGAAGTTCAGCACCGTGCAGCGTGTGAAAGCTGGCCGTGGGTGAGGGCATGGTTCCAATCACCGTCCCCGGGTGGCTGATTTTTCCCAGGTGGTGGCCGATACTGGAACCGTGCCAGAACACGGCTCCCTCCTGCTCTCTGTTCTTGTTGAAGCTCTGGTGTAAGAAATAAAATCGTGTACGTTTCTATTCGTGCACGGTGCTGATTTGTTTTGCACCAGAAAGTGACAAAGGGGCATATGGAAAGGGACATCTGCCAATGTGCTCATCTAGTGGGGTCAAGCAGCAGTTCAAAGACAGTTTTGCTAGTTTTGTTTCATTTGAGCCTACCTGTTACAGTAAAAAGAGATCCGCCTATTCTTTGGCCATGTGTCATGCGACCTGTCAGATCTGAAGATAAAACAGTCAAAGGTTCACGGAAGAACACTGCAAAAACTTAAAGGCATCATTGCTAACATGCACGTGAGGGAGATCAAATTAGCTTTTTCCTAAGAGTCTGTTGTTAATGTAGCACGGGAAAGGCGAACAGTTTTTTTTCTCCTTCATTTATTTATATGCCAATGAACCCAGTGAATTCGGGTCTGGGAGTAGATGGAGTGTCAAGGGCGGATAAAGGCAAACTTTTGCAGCCGATGCAAATTAAAATTAAAAAAGTTTTAAAGGACATCTGACAAAACCGACAACAAATTGGGTTGAAATGGTTTCATTGGAGGGCGAAGGGAATTGCCGAAGTCCGCCTGGATCCACTTTTGTGGTCGATTTAAACTTAGAGTAAAGCATAAAAACAATCTAATGAATATCATTGAACGTTATAATATTCAAGGTATCCATATAACTGTGAAAACATTTGTCAAGGTGTGTCTGAACGAATCTCTTAAGAGCCGGAAGCTTTTGATCGTTGTTTTTCACGGGACGTTTTTAATGGAGCTTTTCGGAGAGCTTGCTGGGGATAGAACGTCACTTAAGATATACAAAGAAAATGACCTTCGGTCATAAAAAAGTGTCAAAGCTGTCACAAATATAAAGTTAAAGATTGTGTTGTGCAATGGCTAAAACCCAACGCCTTGAACACTGAAAACGATTAAACCCACCCGATAAATTTTCGATCCAAAGACAAAAGCGGCCATGAAAACTATATACTGCTGTATTGACAAGCATTTCCGATTAAAAAATGCAAAAAAACTCACTCTGCGGAGATACCTCGGCATCAGACTGGCTTAAAACTGCATCACGAAAGCAAAAACTGTCCCAGAGTAGTGCAAAAGCCTAAATTTTCCAGAACAGCCCTAAAAATGAACTAACATGGTTTCTAAAAAAAACAAATGTTAATTACAAAACGGGTAAAGCCTGTCCTTAAAAAACTCTTTAAGTTAAGTTGCCGACAACTTACAGGAGTTAATATATTCCGGGAAGCTAAAAACAACGTTTTGGTCATAAACCATCATCAGTTTTTACCGACACCTTTGGGAATTTACACAGCCGTCCCTTCGCCTGATTATAGTATATGACCGAAACGTCATGTTTTCTCCCGACTGTTTTAGCTCCTTCTTTGTATCGTGTTCTATTTTCGGTTTTAAACAGTCTAGATCTTTCACCCAAATGATGTGGGGAAAAGTTATTTACAGCGCTTCTAGAACAGACCAGTTTTCATCGTATTCGTATTTACTTACTAAGCCTTACTGTATTGTTTTCCATTTCATACCAGCTAACCTTTAAACTGTAGCCTGCGGGTGAGTTGCAGGGTGCAGGTCCGGTGTGACATTTGGCGCGGTACTGTTTCGTGCTGGAGACAGTCCGATTCCGGCCAGTATTTTGTCGGGGGTCCGCCGCCGGCGCGGTCCCGGACGGCTATTTGCCGCCGGCTGGGCGCGAGCTTAGTGGGCGATAACGGGAGTGGGGGCCGGGCGGCGATCAAAAGCGGGCACCAAGGGCGCGGCACGGCGCTCAGCCGCTGCGGCGCTGTTTCACGGCCAACCCCCGCTGTTGGGAGCGCAGAGCGACGGCGGGAAATGGCGAAACGAACCGCAAACATGCATTTGTGCTCGGCGTGGGCGTGTCTGAGTGCCACTGATAGAAGGCTGGAAATGCCTCTGCCTGTGATTGCCAATATCGAGCTCTCGGCAACAACTGATGACCCATCTCTGTGCCCGCAGGCGTTTTAAGATGGCGGTGCTGAGCCTCCGTTTCAACTGCAGTTAATTCAGTGTTCACCAAAAGAGGTAAGCAGTGGCTATACCTACTTGCTTTCTCTGTCAGATTTGATACAATTACATTTATTTTCGGAAGGCCTTTCGGAGGTTGTCTTCCAAGGTTATATTGACCCTAAGTATGCTTTTGGCTCGTATTGCTCATACTCTATTTAGTATTCAGAATGATGCTAAATCTACTCACAACCGTCTGATCATAATAATGAATCATAAGTGAAACACTGAACCGAAATGTTTCCTACACTAATCTCAAAGTGTGTAGGATTTATGTAAGAGTCGATAAAAAATAACCAAACCTGTGATCAAACTACGAATAGATGGGTCTCTGTGACGCCATTGTCTCTGGTTGCTTGACAACACATTGGCCATGATAACTGTCGATAATTGCTATTTATTCAGGGAATGGGTTCTACTGTCATTCGCTAATATAACACATCAGTGCTATTATTTGCTGTATTATCTTCCCATTCCGAACCCGATTGTCAATATTCAAACATCAGGCATGCCCAGCGCACTTTGTCTTCATCCGTCGCTGCTGCCCTCCATAGAGGAGCAGAAGGGAAGAGTCTGAATTGCCGATCCTTTCTCCACTGACATACTAAGAAATAGTCTCTTGTTTGCACGTCACTCTTGGTCAAGCCCACAAGCCGTATTTCGCGAGGACCTCTGCTGACTGTTGGGGACGATGTGGAATTAAGACAATTTTGATACGTGTTACCTTCGTTGGGGTCGGAGCCGTTTGGTGTCTTGGTTGTTCAGCGTTTGTTGTTTGGTTATTGCTACTTGTTTGCTTTGATGCAGTGCAATAGATTGTACTTTTTGTAGACATGTTGCTCTTAGTCGTAAATTGTGAGAAGACGCCCGAAGATTGCATTCCCTGTTATAGCTTTTTTTTACTTGTTTTACGCAAGAGCATGCCCGGGAACTTGGGAGGGGAAATGTACTGATCTAAATGCAGCTGAACCATTGTAGCAAATGATTATAACCAAGTTGTTTGTCCACATTTGCTGGAACCAGGAGCAAGTGGTATGTCTGATTTAATTTTGAAGTGGAGGAAGGCTAGGACTTAAGTGAAATAGGGCTGGAAATCTTCAGTACGCGTGGAAACCTACAATCTCAATACAATCTGTTCAAGGTTTGTGTAATGATTTTCTGGGCGGGCTATTCTGCTTACTTTTGTGGGAAACTTTGTACTGCTTCATGTTTGACACGTTCCCTAATGTTGTTTTCGTGGAACGTACATACTGGAGTGTTTGTTGTTAGACAACAGGGGGTTTAGGCTTGATCAATTTCCGTCTTTATTGTATGATACATTGAAATAGAATCATATTGATATCTGCCCTTATAAGACCTATGCTTGACTCTTGAGAATTATGTTCGTATAAAATGAGCATAATGTTGATATTAAAACTTGTCTACTATGTTCCATTGAATTATAATTAAAACTATCTCAAGTTACAGTTTTTTCCAAGTGAATAGAAAATAGCTTTTTTTGGCTGGCCGTGTGGGATTAATTGCAACCTAACAATGCTTGGTTTTATACGTCTGCAACACACGAATGGTGCCTGAATGTCCTGTGGGACAGCGGGCTTTTTTATTTCTGAAGAACGTCAAACCCTCGCAGAGCTGTCCTGTGCCTCAAACATCGGCGAGTGGTTTATGGCTGTAGCTCGGTCCTCATATGAATACATCTTCTCGCCGGCCCCGCGTGGTCGTGGTCTGTGCTGAGATACTGGGGCTGCATCAAAACTGGTCTTTGTGCCAGAGCTCAGAACGTTGGCTGGCGGAAATGGTAGCCTCAGGGGAAGTTGGCTTTGCGCCACACTTCCATAGAGACTGGAATGCACCACTCTGCAGGGCACTTTAGACTGCGTAAGCTCATTAAGTGTCGGTATTGAGGAGCTTCCTTGTTCTTTATTCAGGGCAGTGCCGTTGTGAATTAATAGGATAGCATTGCATAGGCAGATGCAGGATTTCCGGTGGGAGAGCAAACTTTGGTTCGGGGACGCCATTTGGGCACGGATATATGACCCTGGGGTGGGCGACGTTTCGGCCAGGGCCCCCAAATTAATAGGTGTGACCTATCGGAGAGGCGCTGATGGGAGGGTTTCTATGTTCTATCACCCTGTTCGGAGTTGAGAAACGATGTTTCCGGGGGGAGGTCGCCGTGGCGGCTCTGTGTGTGTGGGGGGGGAGGGGGAGGAGGTGTTGCCAGCAGTGACGGTGGAACGTTCGAATTTATTGTGTGGGGGGACACCATGTGCTTTTCAACCCATTTCTTTCCAGTCAATACTATAGGATTAGTGTTAAAATTTCTGGTTTAACCCGCGCCCCACCGGGGTCCGGCGCCACCTTCGCCCCACCGGGGGCCATCGATGGCCCCCTCTAACTCCGAAAATATGGGCGTTAGCGCAAATCTGCAAAGTGCAATAGAAAGCTCGCGTGAATTCAGTAAGAAGTTACTTCGCATGTTTTAGTGCTCAGGTCAATGGTTTGACCTCCAGAGGCCAAATTAGGTCAAGATCGGCTATTTTCACTCAAATATGCAATGATTAAGCAAACTGGGCATAACTCTTATGTCATTAGAGCTATTGAGGCCTGGTAAAGTAAATTTGATAGCAAATTGCCAGTACTTTTCTGCTATGTGGAACGTAAAGACCTCCCGCCAGTGGTTTGACCGCCAGAGGTCACCTCGTGACCTAATATGACCTGAGGTCACGAAAGGTCAAAAAGTGACCTTGCTGTATATCAAATGAAAGCCAGTGACAAGACAAACACGATGGTGTTTGTTTCACCGCTCTAGCTCAATTAGGTCAAAAGTTATTGTCAAAATACTGTTTTTGACCTCCGGTGACCTTGGATGACCTTGGAAAAGTCAAAGGGCAAATATGACCCCTGGGATCCGTGAAAGGGTGTCCAAAAACGTTGTTCTGAGCAGTCTGAGTATTTGCAATCATTTTTGTGGCTTTTATATCATGAAATAGCTTTTCCCCATGCTTTTCCAATGGGAGAGGTCGCCTCGTGACCTGACCTCAGGCACGAAATCGAAAAATCCCGGATATACACCTTGTAGACCCTGGAGGGGTCATGAAGTGTAGGAAGTTTCACATCGATCGACTTTGAAATGTAGCTCTTACAGAGCTCTAAAGGTGAAGTGAGGTGACCTTGGTTGACCTCGTCTGGTGACCTGACCTTGGGTGACCCGGGTAAAAATTTCAGGGATGATGGGAAAATGATGCAGTGAGAGGTAGAGCCCTCAACCGCGGTGCTGCGCCTCGTCGTTTTTCTGCTATCCCGAAAAACCTTAGGGGCCATCGATGGTCCCCCGGTGGGGCGAAGGTTAAGGGGGCACCGTGCCCCCTCCCCCCAGTCTCGCCGCCAGTGGGTACCAGCACAGCACGCGACGTGGGGGTGCCTGGCGAGTCTGTCTGAGGGATCGCTCAAAAAGATATTGCCTCTTACTTACGCTGGTTTGGCCCAAGCATCGCGTGCAATCACGAATCTGCCAGCTTGCGGCGGTTTGCGATATGCCAGGTGGAGTGGCCATGTCATGTGTTAACATTTATCACGCACCACGCTTTGCCGGATGGAAAGGGATTCTTTCATAGTTTAAAATGAGGTAGTAATCCCCTGTGCTTTGAACTTTAAAGCCTGCGGAAATTTTATTCAGAGGGCTTTGGGTGAAATTAAACATGCCAACAGTGGTTTCTCGACACGCTCTACAAAACTATCTCAACAAAAGTGGAACACTTCATTTGAGGCGTCACCTGATGCCTGGTGTGAGGGTAGCGATGCTCGACAGGGAGACGGGGGTTACCTGGGCTTCCCCTGGATCCGTCTTCACTCCACCCTCCAGGTCATGGGGCTCTACCAGTTTTGACACATCCGTATTGATTTGGGCTGGTAAACCATGGTCGGTTAGCCGTGTTATTGAACTGTTATATTTTCTCACCTTACAACGGCGACCTTCTTCATTTAGTGTGGCCCTCAGAAATATTATGCGGGAGGCTGCCACATTGCCCTCTCCCTATCCTTTACGACGCCCCTTATGATAATCAAGTCTCATATTGTCACACATATTGTCGCACACAAAACTGCCTGTCTACCCCTTCTTCTTTTATTCATGACGTATGTTGTTATCTGAACCTACTTATCGCAGGGTTGAAAAACTGATTTGCTGGCGAACTTAACTTAGTGTAAAGTGATATAATGGGCCAACACGGAATCAGTTTTTCTCAGTTTTATTTCTCCTGGTACGGGTGTAATTGATCCGGCTTTGTCCTCCATGGGGCAGAATTTGTTAAGTTATATTTTTATTTTATTGTTATTATTTCTTAGACTGCAAGCTAAATTTATAACAGAAAATGAGCCTAAACAATCTTAACAGCATACAAACGGTAAAATGCATTACTTGCATCTATTTTGAAATCCTGTGCCGTAATTGGGGGGGGATCTCACAAAAAGTTAAATGCTGCGTCGATGATTTGCTTTGGCCGCCTTTTAATGGACGAGGGAAGAAACGGGGCCGCACGCCGACAGGTCCCATGGGCGATGATTAATGACTCGTTGGAGGCTGCCAAGCTTTCAAGCTATGTGTGTGTTTATGTGACTTGTTCAGGCGGAGAATGTTTGGGAGAAAGCAATGCGTTTCAAGCTAAACTAGGACATCAGTTGGTGAGCTAATTTTTGGGACACATTTATAGCGGGCATTATGTACCCAGCGGTCTGTCATTTTGTCCGAGACTGGCGTGAGAGTTCCGCGAGAGAGTCCGTTGGCCGCCGCGCCGCCCCCAGAACTGACCTTGGCCAGTGACCGGAACTTCGCTGTCAGGAGAGCGGCCCATCAACTGTGCTCCGGCTATAGGCGGGTCCAGGGTGTGGCACGGGCCCGATCGAGCCTCGGTGTTATCCGGAATGTCGGCGTCGCCTCCTGGAACGTCACGCCCACCCCCCCTGGATGCGCGTATGGGCATCCTGCGAGTAACATTTAACGCCCGCTGATAGATTGTGCCGCCCAAAAGTGGCGCTCCCTGACTGGGTGCCCTGTCTCTCTCATCGGAGATCCTGGATCCGCCTATGCCCAGCCTTTTCACAAGTGTCAGCGATGGGCAGCTGGCAGACTACAGCGCACATTGCCCAATTCTGCGGCCCTCAAGCCCGGCACACGGGGGCAGGGTACGCTCTTGCAGGGGCGGACGCAGACCCGAGTTTTGGGGGCCAAGCCCATGTCTGCTTCTCCTCCTGGGGGTGGGAGGTGGGAGCGAATATTTTTTGTTCTACAGACCTAGTGTAAACACCTTTTTCAGTGCTCGACAAACCTAGTATAAGCTACCTCTCAAAGTACATGATCGCTCTCGGGGGTGGAGCGAATATTTTTTGCCCTACAGACCTAGTGTAAACACCTTTTTCAACAATTTCTCTGGCGTTTGGAGGCAAAGATAGTTTGACCCCCTCCAGCGCTTTGGGGGCCATGGCCGGAATGCCCCCCTGCGTCCGCCAATGCGCTCTTGTGGTATAAATATGATCACAAGAAAAAAGATAACGCGTCGCGTCCGAGGACGACGCCAAGGCAGAGAAAGAGAAAGCGCTCCGGAAAAAAATTCGCTGTATGTTTTACTGTGGAAGCTGGAGAACGAGACGCCTTTAGAGGCAGATTTATTAGTCAAAATGCTTTGCTGGGTAAGCCTTACAACCAGCATTGCTAAAAAGCACTTATTTCATAGGATCAATGGATAAAAGTAGAGAGAACTTTCCTTTGTCCAGGCATTGATCTGCCTCTGGACGAGCTCTTTGGTATTCGCGGCTCGCGAATTCCTCCGCGTGGCGCATGCGTCTCTGAGGCTGCACGGCCCGCGAGGTCAGAGGAGTTTCCCATCTCTCACCTATGCTAATCCAGCGTGGGCTGGCACGCCGGAACCTGCCGTTTCCTGTTTGTTGTCTTCCCGGCCAGAAGAGGCCGGCTGTGTGCGTTCGTGACCTGAGTCGCCTGTCGCCGCAGATGCGTGGCCAATGACCTGTTGAACTGGAGTTGAGTGCGTGCTGCCGAGCACGCCCGTGCGTGACGCACGCACGTGTCGGTACTGTTCCGCGCGACACCCGATCGTGAGTACTACATAGGTATGATACCTGATCGTGAGTACTAGGGGTACAGGAGGCTGCATGTGCGCGATCATGAGAGTGGCTACGGAACAAGACTGGGTGACAGTTGCTGCGTTTAATTTGGCCGCGTTCCGTTCCTTCCTCTCTTGCTGCCGCAGCTGTCGGCGGAGGCATGCAATTTTTCACGTTTGGACGCTTCGGCTTGCCTGTAGGGAGTTCAGCCACTCGGGAATGGGATCTTAATGCAATTACAAGCCAGAACTGACGGCGGAGTGTTCAGAGCTGGCAGGCAAGAAAGCGGCGTGGAAAATTCGTCGGCTGGAGGGCAGAGTCGGGGCGCATGTTCGGATGCACACAGTCCCTGTGTGGGAGGCACTAAATCCGGCCGGCTTGATCTGGCATCCTCCATGCGCGAGCCAGTCCTCCCGCCCCCTCCCCTCGGTGGGGGCTGTTGCATAGGCGGATCCTGGGGGAAGGGGCACTTTCCCCCTCACCCGATCGAACTTCGGCGCCCCCTGAAATGGTCGCGGCGCCCACTTGACAAGTTTTGTTGTTCAAAAGTGGTGTCCTCTTATCGGGAGCCATAAGCTATCATAGTTGAATGCCAATATTGAAATGAAATTATAGTTTAAAGCTGGAATTCTAAAGGAAGGAGTTATTGGGTCATGCAATTTTAACAATAAAATTTCTTGTCGGGCTATGCCGGATGAAACATTAAAATAAGAAATACTGAGTTCATGGGCGAGAGGCCACTCTGTGGAAGCCGCCACGGCCTTCTCGTTAACTGCGTGTTGATGTGAGGAAGCCTGGCATACCGGAGCTGGGTGTCAACGGCGACCCAGGTATTTATCAATAGGCAGCTGCCAAGTCTCAGTCCTGACGTGGCCGGGGCGGCGAATTACCCCGTCAGTTGACCTTGAGGGGGCAGTGCCCGGTGGCGGACATGTGTCAGCTGGCGCCCCTGCCGGCTGTACACAAACGGTGACGCACGCTGCTCAAACGAGCTCAGCCGCTGCTTTCATGTCCATCAGCGGCGTCACGTATGATTTGTTTACAAAGAAAAACTATAAAGCTTGAGAGGCCCTGTAGGTGTTGGCTGCCTGCCTACCCTGTGTCAAAAAATGTCAATCTGAACATAGGCGGATCCAGGATTGCCGATCGGGAGGGGGCACCTTCCCGGGGGCGCCATCCGGACCAGGGGGCGCCACTTTTGACCGGTAAAACCTATCAGGTGGGCGCCAAATCCTATCGGTGGTTGCTGACTTTCGCATCCTGGAGGGGGAAGCGACATTTCAGGGGGCGCCATCGACCTTTCAGGGGGGCGCTGTGACCATTTCAGTGGGCGCCGAGGGTCGATCGGGGGGGCACGTGCCCCCCTTGCCCCCTGGATCCGCCTATGAATCTGAAAAACATTTTTGAAATTTAACAGAATTCCTGTTTTAATAGCATCCTGCTGCGAGGTACGGAACTATGAATTTTATTGGGATGAGAGAAGTTTGAAATGTGAAATAACTCATCATTCTGTACATTACACAACCTTTTAAACATTAATTTATAAGGAAATTAAGGCGAGCTTTCTGAGCAAAAAATCGTACTCCCCATCTCAAGAGTATTTAGGTGTGCATTACTGAGCGAGCTTTTCTCAGAATTAAGAACAACGTGCGTTTTCAAAAGAGCAACCAATATGTACGTCTTAAATGTTTAGTTTCGGCAAGTCTTGAAGGAAAAGTCCACAGAGAAGTTGCAGAAACACGCATTTTTGTTTTTTTCTGGTGATAAAGAATTGCCTCCCTCTGTGGCAGATGTAGAAATAGGGGAGCGTGATACTGCAGGAATACATAAGTCCAAATATGACCGTGTACGCATTAAATTTCTGGAGACCGGATGTGGGGTTCAAGTCCGAACCAGCTGTTACATTGACCAGCCAGGTCTTTTTATGGTTCTTGCCCGTCAGTACAGCTGGAGAAACCGGTACTGAAGAGCCAGAATAGGTCCTTCCTGTCGCCGTTGCGGTTTAGGCCAAATTTACGGCGTTTGTTCTGCGGTTTGTCACTGCGGAGTATGAGCGCTGTATTTGTCGTTTGGCTTAGTTGGAAAGTCACAGAAAGGCTAGTTGAAAATCTAAGGATAAGCGGAAGATATTTTGTCAAAAGTTTGGTGCTTTACTTGGTGCTATTTACCGTAGGCCTCGCTGACCGGCGATTGGGTTCGATGGTCAATCTACTAATTCTTTTGTTTTTATCTGACCCGTATTTTTTGTGAGGGGTGGGTTTGATTTCGTGATATCAACTTTCTTGATTTGGCACTAACTGCATGTAGTTTTATGTTGACTCCTTTGCCCCTCAACATCTTCAACACAAGACCAGAGGCATGACTTTTAGAACGATTGGGGGTGCAAAAATTTGAGAGAACGTCAATGACCACAATATTTTAAGTGGTAATCTAAAACGCAGTTTGTTTTAGCTTTTCCATTAGCCTGTTGAGCTGGTTAAAGCTAATTTAAAATCCTTCCATTGTAAAATAGGAAAGTATAAAGGATATTTAAACATTGCTTTGACGCTCTGTTGGGGGTGCCCGGGCACCCCCAACGAGATATGAATCCACACCCCATGCACGCGACTAAGTTCTGCCGTATTTTGTTTAGCCAGATGTGCTTTCCTTTGGTATTTCCTGAGCAAAAATACATTTACATTTTGGAAAAGCCTCAAAACCTCTGCAAATCTCTTCCATTGAAACTGCTGGTCTGGAACATCTTTAAATTCGGTTGTACTGTTCAATGGAATAATCGCTTCAGACCTACCTTTCCTAGGAGAAACGACCAAAGTTGTGGCGTGTTCATTAGTCGAGAACAGTGCACATATTCCCCAACCCGTGAATATTGCACGGTATTTGATCCACGGGGAATTTGCGCCGTAGAAGATCAGCTGCGACTGACTTTGATCGACTAGAACAGGAGCGATCCATTCGTTTCTAGCAGCTGAGTCAGAAACGATGATCCAACCATCTCACCCACCTCGTCATTACTGTAATGGGCCTGGAGGGTGCGGGGGTCGCGGAGTTCATGGCTGCAGTATTTTCCTCCTGTATTGACCGCGGCGTCGAAGCTGCAGGGCTCTCAGCGAACGAGGCTGTTAAATTTTTCATGGTCGCCCCACATGAAATGAGCCTCCAAGATGGGACGACATTGGCTGTCTTAGTTTCTGAATTGTTGATGGTGTTGGGGCCGGGACGCCTGCTTGTTTTCTGTAGCAATATCTTATCCATTTTCCTCCTCTCAGTTCTCTGATCTCTGAATTGTGTATCAACACTGTTAGAGATCATGATTGTCTCTTTATTCTGTTCTGTGTAGTCTATTCCGGTTATGCAGATGTCAGGCTGTCAGACCCCATGGCTACAGGTAACATTTGGTGGGGTCGCCACTTTCATGCTCCTCTCGCTGTATGGTTTTTGCCACCGTTGTATTGCTTTGGTCCGCCGTGTATCGTTGTGGTGACTCTGACTATGTTGAGTTGCTAGTGAGCATGGGAGCCGAAAGCGGGGGACGGGGATGCGTCCCCCTTGTTGGCCAACCAGGGGACGTCCCCCAAATTTTTTGGTCAATTGTCATTGATGCTGTCAGGTACCGAATATGCTCAAAATTCGCCTCCCCTGGTCAGCACCAGCCCGGGTCCGTCCCCCCTGCGAAAATTCCGTGGCGGCGCCCCTGCTATTGAGTGATGACGTTTGTATGCTTTGCAGCTGGTTATGTCCTGATAATAGCGTTACATTCTTATTTCCTGATAATAACTGATTGCCCGTCTCCAAGATTCTTGAGTTGGTAATGCACACACTTATTCATATATCGTATATTCTTGGAGGAACTGATGAATAAATTTGGTAGCATATTCGCATTAGGACAGTTTTTCTGTTCTTTTATGATCTTATTTCTTTTCTGTTTCGTTTCTATGAAAATATTTTTAGTCAAATAGGTGAAGTTCATGAACATTTACAATTAAGCTCGGGTTTCAAATTTATTACACGACATTCGTTGTCAAGATAAAACAGGACATGGCTCACAGTTCCAAAACAATACGTAGTGGTTTTAAAAATTTACGCATCATTTCGTAGTGAAATGAAAAAATATCCAACATACCCTCTGTGTAGGGAAACAAAAATTGCACGCTAAATTACTTACTCCTAGAAACACTGATATGGTTTTATGCTTACACTTTTATGTTAATAAACCTTATCATCTGACTTTGTTAGAGCATTACTTCAACACATACCCGATCACGTAACGATATCAGTTGACACACACACACACTATCACTTGACAACATATGCTATCACTTGACAGCATGATAACATTACGTTATATCACGACTCCACCACCCATAGCGCTAGCTTCGTGAGTCTTAGATTATTTTTGTGGGTCAGATATACAGATTAATATGATGATTTATATATATATATATATATATATATATATATATATATATATATATATATATATATATATATATATATATATATATATGTCATCTTAATCTGTATATCTGGTCCACAACAATAATCTAAGACTTACTTAGACTTACTAAGACTTACTAAGACGTAAGATAAATATATATATATATATATATATATATATATATATATATATATATATAAACAAATTATTGGTATGCCAGCCATGAGGTATTGAAGCTGTTTATCCAGTTTTTTTGTGACATGACAAAGGTATATGGCGACATACCGAAGAGATATGGTGTTGTACGGTACATATACAATATTCTAGGAGGATTTTACTGAGCCCAGAGCTCGATGTTATTACTTGAAAATCTTAGCGTAGGATTGTGAGCTCTTCAGTCTGCATTTTGCTCATATTGGATGACTCACCAGGAACAAAAGCCCGCGGCACGACTGAGCGTTTCAGCGGATTAGGTCAGTGTGCCTGACGCTGTAATCTCCAGATGGCCACGGCTGCATCAGAGGTCCGATTCTGGCTTTAGAAGCCCCGGCCTCCTCTGGTCCTCGACCGGCGCCCCTGCTCCGTATCAGGTCATCGATTTCCTGCGAAGCCAGCTGTCTGTTATGAGCTCATGACGTCACCGTGGCAAACCTCTGGCTTGGCGGTAATGGTAACGACCGGTCTGCACTGGGGTGATTACTTCCACTGAAATAAAGTCAGTGTAACACGTGATCTTTTCGACGGCGGTCTCCTCGCTCGAATTCAAAATGGGGCGGCAGAAGATTGTGACGGAAGATTCGGTGTAGTTATGTGTTCTGGCGTCAGCTTTGCGGGCTCAGCTCACAGTTCTGAAGTTGGCTGTTTGGGCCAGCAGCATTTCTTTTTTATGGTTCGAGCCTATTCAGAGATGCATTGCGCAGCCATGTCACTTCACGTCTGTATAGAAAATCGTCACGTATTCACGACGTAAAACACACATGAACGCCTCTGAAGCAAGGCATCCTTATGGTGAGCTGGCTTCTGATAAACTCCTGAAAAACTAGCTTCATGTTGTGTGCGCCGAGGTCAGCTAGATGGTCGGCCCGGGGTGAACGTGGTGGCCTTGTTGTGCTTTTGCCAGGTGTATGCACTCCAGCACCAGCTGCCCCTTTCAAAGAGGTTGACAGCCAGCCAAACGTGAGCGGAAGCCGTTGCAAAACACCTGGGAAAGGCTTTGATGGGCCGCGGGCGAATTTGTTGTGAATTGTGGGAATGGCTCTGGGCGCTTTTTGCGTGAAGAGCGAAAGGGCAAGTGACTGGGCTTGAAGCGCTGCCTCGTGTGAATCCGCGTGTTCACGTCTGCATGGGTAGGTTGCACCACTCTTACTGTATGCAACAACGTGAGACACTTGCCTTTCTTTTCCAATGCCCAACTTTCGCTCTTTGATAAAAGAAATTTCAATAAGACCTTGAATTGATTCCAGAAATGCGTGATGCATAATGCTCTGAATGTATAGGTGCTTCTTATTCTGCAGAAATCAAATTATGAAGCGGTCTTCTATTGTAACGCATCGTTGGACCATACGCATGCATTGCAAAGTTCAAGAGAGCGATCGATTAAACTGAACGCAGCTCTTAAGGCAGGCTAAGGCACTGGGACTGGACGCCTATTTTACTCACTGGCAACGATAACGGTTTGCATAAACCACCCAGCGACGCGGTATCGAAACAATCATCGAACAGTCCTATCTCCTAGTCTCGCACTGCCTGTCTGTCCCCTCCTCGCTGACGGATGGTTTCGACCTTGGGCGGGAGCGGTAGTGGTGACGGGTTACCGGCGTCGTTACACACCCCGTGCCGGCTCTGGCGGGGCGTGACGTCACGGTGACGCGTCACGCCCCGCCCGGACGCCGCTGCCGGATTTGGTCGCGTGGCTCTGTGGTACAGGGCATCGCCATCACGCGACATGGGATGACGTTCTGGAGCTGGTGGCTACAGCGTCCCGTTAATGACCACTACCGCCGCGGGACTGCGTGACAACGAGTGGGAGTGCAGGCTACAGTGAGTCTCGAGACCACATCCACATGAATTGATAGAAAAAATGTTGGCTTGGAAATTATACTATATGGTGGTGGTGGAATGGTGGAAAATATACAATATAATTAACAAATATACAATACAGTGAACAAAATGGAATGAAAACGGGGACCTGGTTCGCTTATTGTTATGTTTTCACATATATCCTAGCGTATAAAGATGTATTATACAGCGGGATGGTCAGCTGATACTATGCTTACCACTTAAAGGGAATTTCACACCTTTGTAACGTGATTTTAACTGAGATAGCCAAGTTGTAAAGCATGATAGAAAGCCCGCTACTCAATATTATAATTTGTCTTGAAGAAATTTCTGTGGAGAAGAGCTAAAATCCTACCTAAAATGTACCCCATATGTACCCAAGTCAGGTGGTCACAGTTGTCGGCTATTGGTGTGACGACAGCGATGACGTCATAGAGAGTAACCAGCCAATCAGTCATTGAAGCCTACTGAATATGGCAATAGTTGCCAGATCATAACGTCATCAACAGGCAGAGGTTTGTTTTTCCTCCTAGAGGAGTATTTTGAAAATAACATTATTGAGCTCATTGTACCTACATTTTTTAGAGAAATCATGGACGTTTTCATGATTTTCGGCTAAAAATACCCCTGATTACACTAAATTCCTGGATTGGACCAAGGTGCCACATTCCCTTTAAGCTTATCTGTCAATGGAGTTGTTAAACCCGTTGAGGATCAGTGAACTCAAACAAACAAAAAACAAGTATCGAATATTGCAAGTCAAAGGGACACTGCGTCGACTCATTATCATGAACATTCAAACGGGCCCAAGCTTAGCATTAGATAGGGCGCTGAGCTCAGTACACCTTGTTAAACTCCGTACTTCTTCAACGAGCGTATCGTCTGTTTCAGCCAAATTGGGCCTCGACTAACTGTTTCAGCTGAATGGGACAGAAATGCCTAGTTTGATTGCGAATATGTGTTTCAATCAGTCATAGAGCAGAAATATGCAATTTAGAGAGATATTTTAGCGATTGAAATACCACGATATTCTAAAAAAAGATACTTCAGGGAAAATTGCAAAAGTGTGCTGTTCCTTTTTCTATATTTCGTTCAAGTCAGTCCCACGTTAACGATTGGGATACAAGTTTTCTGCTGGTAGTGGTGGGAAGGCCGATTCAATGCTCCAAATGAGACGACCTCTTAAGATATTGTGCTGGAATCGAATCTCACCATTGCCTTAGTCGAATCTAGAACCGATCAACGCCTCATGAGAGGCCAGACAGAGGCATGACGCTCTGAGGGATCCAGCAAGCTGAGATAGTATATGACGCCCTCCAAAAAAAAACCAGTTTCATGAAAAACTTTTGATTCACAATTGCCTTTTCCCACCATGTCTGAATCCATCATGGGGAGGGGGGGGTCAAGGTGAAAGGAGGGCAAAAAACATACTTCCCTGAAGCCCTGAACTTCATCCCATTTTCTTCATAAAATAAATTTTTAACGTATTTTTGCCCCGTTACCCCCTCCCCCAAAACCACCGGTCTGGATCCGGCCCTGTTCGTTACTGGGCACTTTCACTGCTCTGCACGCTGTTGTTCGAGTCCCGTACCCGGGAGCATATGTGTGAGTTCAGTCTCACCCGGAGCTGCTGCACTGCCTTCCGGACAGCTCACCATCCCCCATTGTACAAACCGGTTCCTGGTCATATGGTCATAGGCGGTGGTCAGCTGTGTAGGCGGGTGCTCAGTCACCGTGTGAGCGCTCCTGTGCTGAGACGGGGGGTAATGCAGTGTATAGATCCCAGGGTGGAGGGCGACACCCGGGCAAGCTGAATATTCACTCAGGTTTGTGTTATTTTTACTCCATTTTTCACTCACCTTTCTATTCGATTTCGTTTAGCAGAAATTAATAACCCGAGAGTATATGAAATCATCAGAAGTTTGGAAGAAAGACAAGTTTTGATTAAAAACGTCCTCTGAAACGTTCAGCATTTTACCCTCAGTAACCCGGCACAAAACCAGTTTTGGGGCACTCGGGTGACGATTAGGTCTGTAGCAATGGCGGATACAAGGGTGCCAGGGGACTCAAACCCCTCCCCCCTCCCGAAATGTCAGTGTCGATAGTAAATGTATAGCCGGAGGCTGATCCGAGGCAATGGGGGGGAGGCTCGAGCCCCTAGTCCCCCAAATGATGTCCTGGATCCGCTACTGGCTGGCTCCCTCACTTCCTGGCTGGTTGATGTTGGGCTTCGCTATACGGCATCAACAGTTGGCATAACTGTTAATTGGCACATGAGCTTAGCTTTTCACAAATCAAGCATATATTTGCTGTCCCGTGTAATTGAATCTGTACACACTAGGCTCGGGTGTTTTTTTCTATTGCCAGCGAACTGTTGCTCACTTGGTCGTGATTCAACATACATTTCTTGTTTTGCTGCCAGTTATCGATTGCTTACCCACCAATGCTCGGTAGACTCATATCCTATAAATTATTAGCCAAAAGCGCAATTAACACAAGAGAGGCAAAGACAAATATTTATGTAAGTCATTTTAAAATATGGGATCGGCTAACAGTTTAGGTCGGGTCTTAAACGAAAAAAACGCGCGTGTGTGTTTCTAATCGCGACCGAGAGAAAATGTTTTTCAATAGCAGGGAGCTGCATAGGATGTGGTCCATATCATACAGGTGCCACATTAGCAGTGAATGGACAGTGGAATGAAAGAAATATCTGGTAATGCAGTCCAAATAATGTTTTGGATCCGGCACTGGAAAGCGATAATTCAATGTGGGTACAGGAAGGCGAATTCAACCAAACAAGTTCGTGCACACACATTGTATTTTGCTCTCAGTGACCTGAAAATGGTTCATTTTTACTCAGGTTGTCACGGGCTTGAACGAAAATTTGAATATCGCATATCGTATCAAAATTTGGATATCGCACTGTCGTTGTCTTGTTTGTCGTTTATGGAGCCAAATAAGCGAATCTGCTTCATGGGTATATACAGGTGGATCAAAGACTTCCTCAAGCGAGTGGGCCCGAATTTTGGTGGCCTGCTTCACATTGGAGACTTTTTAGGCCTAAGGTCCTTTTTCAGATCAATAGTGAGGCGCAAAGTGAGTAAATAATCGTTTCAGAGATGGATCGGGTAGCAGAGACGGGGACCGGTGCCCCTCTTTTGAAGAGTGCAGGGTCGGCCGCCGAATGCCCCGCGTCGACGCCTTCGCACTAATAAGTGAAAAGAATCAGCTCACTTTGCAAAATTCTCAAATCCGCTGTTTGCTGCACTTTGTAGCGACACTTGCTTTTTCGCGTCATGGTGAACATGTGTGCCATTTTCCTCCTCTCAGTATCACATGATTAATATATCATCCCATCAGCTATTGTTCCATTACGCTGTAAATGTAACGGCCCTCGCTTCGCGTAATTCGGAATTTATCGGTTCCGCCTCTGCCAGTGTCTAGGTGCCCTTTGACAAATGACTGTGTTCGCCTCGCTAATATACATTACCTGCCTGTTTGACACGCCCCGTGCGGCCTTCAGTCAGGTTTGAAACCGTCACCATTTCCTTGTTACGACCACTTCAGTGGTTTTGCGTCATTGGTGTGACGGCGGCCGAGCTGAAACTATTTGCGATGCGATTATCTTACTTCCTTATTTCCAGTTTGCCTCTGTATCAAAACGTGGCAGTTGCTCTCCTCCAGCACGGCGTCAAGACCGCCCGGCACATAAGCACAACCGAAACGTGTTCAGATCTCAAACAGAAGACACATGTGCGCCATCTGCTTCGGACAGACTTCTGACTCGGCGCGACAGTCCCGGGTTAACGTCGCCACAGTCGTTCTCGAACGACCTCAGCCAGCCTAGAACCGAACCGCAGCCATCCGGGGACCCCACCGCAGTCGCAGCTGCGAGACACCGAACCCGCGCGGCGGCGTTTCCCACGGCACCAGATGGGGCCACCGTCGCGCCGCGGCGACCGCCGCGAAGGCCGGCTGTGTTGGAGGATGCATGCGGGCGGCTGCAGGCAGATGTGCTGGCAGGCAGGGCGCGAAGAAAAAGGCGTGGGTTGGAGGGTTCTCTCTTTCTAGAGATGCCTGGAGAAAGAGGAAGCGGAAATTCGCTCTTTATTTTGTAAAGAGTAACCAGCTGTTCATCATTACAGGAGTTTGTACCTACTACTCACTCTATATCTGGGGTATAAATGGGGATGAGGTGGGGAGAGGTCTTATCCTTATCCACAGTGTGTTTTCAAGTTGTCATTTATGTCCCTCATCTCATGACCGGCGTCAGAATAGCCACAAAGTGGAGATGTCGTAAGTCAAATAAACAAAAATAAATAGTGGAGAGCACCCTTGTCTTCTAAGCCACTGGTCCCGGGTTCAAGTGCCGGTGGAGCCAAAAAAGTTTATCTGAAAAGTTGATCTGATCCCCAAAATCCCTTTCAGCAGGGTGAGAGTTGGCGACGCTGTATGACCTTAGCTGTTGGTGCGTCGTTATACCCCAACAATTATATTATAATTAGGGTATAAATGCATTGAATTCCGCGGTAAGTGAACGCTGAAATTCTTAGTAAGTTACTCACGTGCATTTATGTATAAAGTGGTGTTGCGGGATATCCAACAGCGCCACAACATGAGCCCTGCTCTTTCACAGTTGATATTGAGGGTGTTGCTGTCCACTCTGAACTAGGTGGAAACATTACCATAAGCATTGCCACCGGCAAATGTCAGAATAGAAGCTCTTTCTCAGTTCGTTCGGCATCGGCTACTGAACAGCGAGGGGGCCAGTCAGTTCCAAGATACCTTTGCTTCAACCTCCAGCTGACGATAAATCTTAACCTTTACGACCAAAAAATTCATCGAGTTCGGGCCAATTGTTGGCTTTCGCACGTGCTAATGATAATTTGTCATTTCTTCCCAAACAGATTGGAATCGTGATTCTTTCTATGAAAAAGGGGCTTGGTCCTCGAGGCCCCTCTCCCTATTCTGACTCATATGAGCAGCACTATTCCACGAATGCTGTTCTCGTCACTCCTAGGCACGCGGGGTCGGTCGCGTGGTCGCGTCAGGGACGTGCCGAAGCGAGGCTCTGTCGGGAGCTGCGAGCCGCAGTCAGCTGGGCGGCCTGTTACGTCACTGGTCCGAGGCACTCCCTTTGTTATGAAACCGCGCTGGTGTTCACACGGAGCGTTGGGACGGGAAACGCGACCACCGGCGCACCCAGGGACGGCAGTAAGGCGGGATATTGGACTGCAGCGGGGATATATCACTCCAGCAGTTCAGAATTCCAGCGGCGTCTGTCCTGCGCTGGATTGGGAGGTCTGGAGGGTGCGGGGCTGAGTTTTGTTGTGTGCGGCGTGCTCCCCAGTGCCACTAATGGCCGTGTTTTTGCTCACTGGTCGGTGCGGCGGAAACGTGACTGCATCCCGTATTCTTGACGTGCATCCAGTATCCTTAACACTCGCCCCTGGGTCCCCCATGACGCGCCCCGCTGAGGGGCGTTTTCGCCCCTCCGTATCTCATTCCCCACGAAAGCTAAAGGAAAATTACGGGCGGGGTTCGAAAGCTCTTGACGAGACAAAAGATCTTATAAGAACTTTTATGTCAGGTCAATATTAAGGTCAGCCTAGGTCAAGGAAGGTTCCATAGGCTTACAACAAAGCAGTGTACGTTTCTCTCTCTAGATCTGCCCGCCGGGAAGCTAGAGCAAATCTTTATGCATCATTGGATTCCTCTCATCGCGGTGAATCGAATGATGTATAATATGACCTTGCTAGGTCAAATAGTGAAAATGACGTGACCTCGAGCTAGGTCAGGGTCACAGAGTGATCTGGTATGGTCATGTTGCATATCAATCGACTCCACGTGACAATATAAGCACAATGCAAGCAGAATGGGAGCTTTATCTCAATTTAGTGAGAAGCTATTGGCAAAACAATCACTCTATGCTCCCTTGACCTGACATGACCTTTGACAGGTCAGATGCTCAAAAACTCAACTGAATGGTCATAATCCTGGTAAGAATAGACGGTTTGAGGATTTTGAGCTTTATCTCTCTAGTATTTACTGAAAACGAGCCCATTATATTTTTCACCATAGACTTATAATGGGGTGACCAAAAATTGACCCCACCTTAGGTCAATAATATCAAAATTCCGAGATAGCAGATTTGTAGACCTTAATGACCTTGTCATATTGTGGAGGTTTCAAGCTGATCGGTTCGCTGATGTTCCCTGGGCGCCGCTTCAAACTCGTGATTTTGGGTTTTGAGGTCGGGTCACTTGACCTTGAATAGCTCCTTGACCTGAGGTGACCTTAACTAAAAAATTTGGTCGGACGTGAAGATTTATCAGGAATAAGGTACTGTAAGTTTCGTTGTTCTGCGTCGCTTCGTTTTTGAGCTATCTGGGAAAACCAGGAGGGGTGAATTTCGCCCCCAGCGGGGCGCGTGTTAACGTGTACCGCACTGCGGGCGGTACATGATACATACAGGGACCCTAAAACAAGCCCCGGCCGACTGAGGTGGACAAAGAAAAATTACACACGGAGGCGCCGAGCCCCGAGCCCATGACCGCCGACGACGGCGCGAGCGCTCTAAATTACGCGCAGACGGGCACGGGCTCGGAGCCCGGCAGACGTATACCGGCCGGGTGCGTGGAAAATAAATCAGGATGATGATGAACGCATGAGGGGGACAAACAATACGCAGTTAAAACGTGAGCGAAACCAATAAAAACACGAAGGTGGCCTCACAGTGCGCAGACGTTTGCTTAATAATACCGAATCATGCTCCTGGAATACAGTACATAAAGGTCAATATACATTGTATTAGTTCGCCTGCGTGCCTCGAGTACGTATGTTTTGTTGGAGAGTTGGACCCAGCTTTGATCTCTGCCGGGTAGGTGACTGGCCAACAGTTTTCACTACTTTCAGACACTGCAGTTCATTTTGCTTGTTCTGCACGTCAGGGCGCTTCCCGTACCGTGAGGCTTGTTCGCAGGGGCGTCGCCAAGGAATTTTACTGGGGGCGGGTCTGGGACTGGCGATGACCGAGGGGAACGGTGTCGGGGTGTCTTTTTGTATAATGACTTTGAAAACGCTAACGACGAGGCACTTTACGGATACATTTACGTAGGTTCACGCAGGTAGTGTGGAGAAGTGCACAACAATAGGTCGAGTCCCAAAATAGCGCATTGACTCCTCCTTAGCCACAGCGCTGTGATACTTCTGTACTGACCACCCCAGCCACAGTGCTGTATTACTGCCATGGTAACCACCCCAGCCACAGCGCTGTGTTACTGCTGTGTGGGCTCTTCCCGAGCCACAGCGCTGTGTTAATACTCTGGTGGCTCCTCCTCAGCCACAGCGCTGTGTTACTGCCGTGGTGACTTTCCCCGAGTCATAGGCGGATCCAAAATTGCCAATCGGGGGCACCTTCCCAGGAGGCGCAACTTTTGACCGGTGAAAGCTATCAGGTGGGCACAAAACTCTATCGGTGGGCGCTGATTTTTGCATGCTGGGGGGGGGGCAGGAAGCGACATGTCCGGGGGTGCCATCGACCTTTCAGGGAGCGCCATGACCCTTTCAGGGGTTGCCGAGGTTCGATGGGGAAGGGGCACGTATCCCCATTTGCCCCCTGGATCCGCGTATGTCCCGAGTCACAGCGTCCCGCTGGTTCACTGGATCAGCGCAGCTAACACAGCTGAGGGTCCAGCTGTGAGTCGTAATACAGCTGTGACTCCAGCCTCAGCGTCTCTGGTGTCCCTAGATGCTTTTCTCTAGGTATATTGCATTGGTGAAAAGGCTACAGCTTGTTTTGATAGCGATTGAGAGGGCAGTATTTTTGCCTCCTCTGCGCCGATGTTTGCCACATCCGGCCGCGGTCGCTCGAGCTTGAAGTGGCCTGCACCGTTTCAGCGTCGGATGAAGGACTCTTTTGTTGTTGGAACGGTCTTGTTGTGATAGTTGAGAACTCAAACACTGAGAAGGTCTGCTTCAGTCAGACTCGGTCAGATGCAGTGCCTTATAGTGCCTGCAGAAGCGCTGGTAGAGCAGTGCCTTGATACAGGAACACTGGTAGACGGCAGAAGGGAACAGAACGTTCCCCTTTTTTAAAGAAAATTTGTGTTCTTGAATGAAAGTTCAAGTTTAAGACTCGTAGTTAAAGAATCAAAGCTTATTTTGGGAAGCTGGATTTCGGAGGCAACGGTTTCTGAGCATGGCTACCTCTTATTGCCGATCCCAATATATACATACTTATAGGATATCCCTCATCCCTCATCCCCCTTCCCGATCGCTCATCAAAATTATGGCCTAGAACTTTTTCCTTGTACCTATGTGATGCATAGACGGATCCATTGGCGGGGAAAAGGAGGGTACTTGCCTCCCACCGATGGACCATCGGCGCCAGATGCTAGGGGGGGCTGAGGGCTGACAGCTAAAGGGCCTATGAAGGGCCCTTTACAGGAAAGTCTCAAGAGGGCTAGGAGGGCCCTGTTGGTATCACATTCAATTTGGCCACAGAATAGTGCGGGGGCGGTTCGCGCGGCCCGTGTCTCGGGCTTCGGCCCTCAGGGGGGGCTGTCGCGCCGCGCCATCGGCGCCCCTGCAATGGTCACGACGCCTCCTTGAAAGTCGATGGCGCCCCCTGAAAGGTTGCTTCTCATCCTTCCCCGTCCCTCGGATGCGAGTGCCAGCGCCCTCCGATATGATTTGGCACCCAACTGAAAGGCTTTACGCGCACAAAGTGGCGCCCCCTCGACCATGTGCCTCCCCTCGATCAGCAATTCAAAAATACAACTGTGCAGTGCTTCACTCGAAAAGAAGGCAGTAGTGCTTAATATGTGAATTCAGGGGGCACGTCTGAGGGATTTAGAAGCTAGTCCAGTGCTACCACAGATGCATTCACCGCGCCAAGTCACTATATGCAGCCGGTTCCCGCCTCCAATGGAAAAGTTTGTCATGGGCTAGATATCTGAATGGGACCAATCAACTCCAATCAGATGGGTCGGCCTGCAGGAGATTGGCTAGATAACTAGGGTGGTTTTGAATCTGGACATCGATTTTTGGTTATTTATAGTACCATAAGTATGTTAAAGATATGTTGTAAATATGTTCGCCTCCTTATGTTTAGGATATGCAGATAAATTGGATTGATAATCATAGTGTTTAAACAGATTGGCCTATGTTTGAAACATATTGGCCATCGGTGTATGAACAAAGGGTCTAGTGAGCATTATGTCCTATATCTGAAAGATAATCCAGTAGCATAGGATGACAAAATTGTTCTCAAAATAATATCGCTCTCAGAATTCGGGATCTTACTCTCCCAGTGCCCGCACGAGGTGCCGTTTTCCACCGTCAATGCTCTGGTTCTACGGGGCGAAATTGTGAGCGTCGAATAGCTCTCTCGCTGTCTGCCCAGGCGACCCCGGGCGTCGCCTGGGGTGCGGGAACGTCCAGCAGTCGTCGGGCGCGTCGAAGAGGGCGTTTATTAGGGCGGAGGGACGCGGGCGGTGCCCTCTCCTGTGGTGGAGGCGCTCCGGAGGAGACGGCCCAAGGTCAGGGCCGGACACGGTGGTGGGCTGTAATGGCTCTGTCAGCTGTACGGCAGAGCAGATGGTATGCGCTTCAAGGCTAGAATCTAGGACAATGCGCAATGTGAAGTATTTCGTATGGATGGGTCTAGGTGATTGCCAAGTGAAAGTGATGACGGATCCAGGGGAGGGGCAAACGGAAAAGCTTGGGGCAAAACTATGTTTTATGCTCTCCCTAAAGCTTTTGACTTCCTTTTTGCCCCGACTCTTTTTTAGTTTATAAGCAAAAGTTTGGTGCTTCAACTGTCAACTTCAAACAGACCCAGTCAACTTCAGAGTAAACATTGGACCTTGGATAGCAAAATTAAAGCATCTTATTGGCACATTTTCCACCCTGTGATGGTTTTTTTGCTTTTGGACGTGGTTTTACACCGCCAAAACCTATTGTCTAGTTAAATTGGGACAATATATTTCACCGTGTGACGTTTTTTCGACTCTGGGTTGCTCACCCCTAACCTACCGGTTAGATAACCACTGTCAGGGTTAATAAGATATCAGCCCTGGCAATGAAATGCATCTCGGGAAGGGTCAGTAAGATTAACTTCAGTTGGATCGGAAACCAGATGCATGTCTTTTTAAACGTTGATAAGGTTTGAGAGTGCTGAGGCGAGGAGCATGATTATAAGTTGACAAGGTGTTTACCTACTGGCCCTGTTTTTAGGGAATGAGCGTGAAAAGTTTAAAATTCGCAACCTGGCCACACTATGAGACTTTATGATTTGACCTACCTGGTTCTGATGAAGGGCTGTGCCTGCATATATAATCTAAGTGTATTTTAGATTAACTATATCAAAACTATCATGTTAGTCTACACTTTGTTAACTTGCATATTTTTTTGCTGGTATATGTTCATAGAACAGAAACATATCATTCTGAACCATGTTTCTTTATGGTTGCAGTCGTAAAAAAGTTTTTAGAACTGCTGTTTTAGACCGTTTTTCAGTTATTATCACTATAAACTTGATGAGGGCGTCATTAAGCCATCGATTCCAAGGAGCACACATTAGCTATGCCGGTCCTCCAGTGATTTCGATAGCCTCAGAATCATCATCCGGTGCATTGTCAGAAATCGGAGCTAGTTATCTCGGCTAAACCTACGGGACTCTCTCAACAGCCTCCTGAGTAAATGACTTCTCTCAACAGCTTCCTGAGTAAATGCTGTTCTGCATCAGCCTATTGTCAGAACCAATCAAGTGAGTCGACGACAAGGTCAGAGATGCTCTGCGCGGAGCCGAATCACGCGGACCGGGATTGAGCGGAAACGTTTGACGATGTTCCCAGGGCCTAGTGCGTCTGCCGGTTGTTAGACTGTGGACAGTCGTTAGCGGGGATACCAGACAGAGTGAATTCTACATACTTGTAGATTTCATACCGATTTGGAGATCCATCGCAAAATTAGCCCTCGTGAATGTCTGTTTATTCTCTAATTTGTATATTCAAGTCTTTGAAAGCTGACGTTCGTACGTCAACCATCGTGTAAACGTCAGGCTTAAACATTATCCATACGCCACCTGGCTTCTTGTCTCTACACCCAATGCCACACAGGCGTTATTTCCTGCCAAGTTTCAGGTGCTCGAATCTAAAATGAGCCTCCTGTTACTGATGATTGTCACATGGTACCGACGCCATGGCCCGTAAAGGCCATTTGCGTATCTCTGCTTAGGGATGTTTGAACTCTTTTGTTTTTAAGCGATCGGGGAAATCGGGATAAACAGTGTCGCCATCTTTTGCATAGGTTTTTTTCCGACTGGTCATTTTCTCAACTTCTGCGAAAGATTGCGTCCGTATCATTTAATGTTCATTTAATTTCAGTTCGTATAACTTTATTCGCCAGACCAGTTCGACGGCTATCCATCACCAAAAAAGTTTGAAACTGCACCAATCGTGGAATTCGTACTTAAAGGGAATGTGACATCTTGGTCGAATCCTGGAATTTAGTGAAATTAGGCGTACTTTTAGCCAAAAATAATGAAACCACTCATGATTTCTCTGAAAAATGTACAATAAACTCAATATTTTGTCTTTAAAAATACTCCTTTAGAAAAAGAAATAAATATCAGCTTGTGGATGATGTCACGATCTGGCAACCCCTACCATACTTGAAACGCTTCAAGGGCTTCGATTGGCTGATGCTCATCGTGACGTCAGCATATGTCGACACATCAGTAGCTTACAACAATGGCCGCCCGGCGACGGGCTGATGGGGGGGCTGGTGTCAGGTAGGTTTTCGGTTTTTTTTCTACGGAAATATCGAGTTCCAGGACAAATGAAATATTGAGTACCGGGTTTTCCGACTTGCTTTACAACTTGGCTATCTCAGTTAAAATCACGTTGTGAAGGTGCCACATTCCCTTTAAACATTCCCAAGACGCCTATCCTATCTATATGGCACCAAGCGCTATAAGCCTGGCTATCCTGCTTTTTGCCTTGATACGTTAAGTTTCTTCTTCCGTAAGTTTTTTGTTTGTTTTGTTTTGTTTCAATGAAGCATTGTCACTTCCGTGAACAGTGCCGTTGTAACACCGATAAAAATGGGTTCTTCTGGGTACAGTTGGAATAAAGTGAGAGGTCTTGGTATCAACTGATTTAAAAATGTTATCGAGGCTCACAACAGAAGTGTAAGTGTGTGACCTCTAACACGAAGTCATTTTATGTATTAAATCTTGATAGTTCGATCTATTATATGTCCTCAAAACACAGCCCCGCGTGCTGCGGAAATCTTGCAAAGGTGCGCCGAAATGGTTCATGCACTCTGTCATTGCGAGAACTAGCCTGAAATAACTGCATACATATCGACAGTTACTGCAGAAGTTATAAAACACCTGAACTTGCCGCTACGCACCGGTCCAGAAGTATACATGAAAACAAAACCAACGGGAACAATATCGGATATTGTCTGCAGAAATTGACCTGTTTGGTGGTAGTGAACTCAGATGGCCAGCTGTGATGATCAATTGTGGCCGCCAGACTGTGAATTCCCATAGCATTCGTCTCCAATTCGCAAGCGATATCAAGCCATCTAATGGGCCGTCTATTTCGAGCTTCAAATCCGGCAGCCAACTGGGGCTCACCACGCCGGGTCAGCCGGCCGACGGGCTGGTAAGCCACCGAGCTGGCTCGTGTGCGGCTGCTCAGGTCTGCTGGGGCGAGCTTACACAGCTCAGTGGGCCGTCGCGATGGAAGATATCGACCGGCGGGCTCGGTGGCGCGCGTCGCTTCAGGCCGTGTTAGTAATGCCTGGCTCCGAGCGGGCTCACTAGGTCTCGGCCGGTTTATGTGCGTATGGTCTCCGGCGCTGACTCGGCCGCGGCGGCAATGTCTCAGGGTTGTGACAGATGTCACACCTGCTCGTGCGAACGGGTGGAAATGACAGAAAAACGAACTTTGGCTGGTAATATCATTTGAAGAGATAAGCCGCTGGCCCCCACACCAGCTACTCGAAATTGAACTTACGAAAACAAGCAAAGGCTTTTTAATAATAAGGTTGAACAGTTGTATTCAGTCTCCCGTGAGTGAAGAAAGTGCTTTAGCCGCTACTCCTTTCCCCAATCCTGATATCGTCCATCGCACATAACCTAAAGCTCTGAAGAACTTAATAGCCCCAGTCGCCTGTATGGGTAGATCCGCTCGTATTTTTCCCTCTTGTCTTCACTCTGATGCTGTTTCGTCAGTTATTTGTTTTAACCTTTGTCAAATAAGGCTTCTTATTTTCAACAATAAGAGAATTTAGGAACGTTATTGGAGAGCTTGCTAGAGATGGAGCGTTATCCGGAATGCCTATTAAGAAAAATTACTGTTTGCCCTAAAAAGGAACTTGCCCATCTTTCTTAGCTCCTTTTGCTTTAAGCTACCTTGCTTTAAGCTGTTTTTAGGTCTGGTTTTCTTACTTGCCATCTTAGAGTTTCCATCTTCTCTTTTTGAGAAACGTTTTTGGTTCGGTTTCCGGGCTGTTTTAGTATTAGAGTTCTTAGGTTTTTGCACCTCTTCAGGATGGTCTTTGCTGTAGTGTTTAAGGTTTATGCGGGTTCATTGCTTAGTGTTGGCGCAGGGAGCAGTTTTAGTGTCTTATTCTATTTCCGAAAATATTTTTGGTTGATTAAAGCCTTATAGTTTTCTTGATCGCTTTTGTCACTACCATTTAAATGGTTCATTAGATGAGTTTTAATTCCTTCAATTTTGTGCACTCCAGACACTCAGTGATTGTGGAACGTCCGAATTTAAGGGGGACCATGGGTTTTTCACCCCATTTCTTTCCAGTCAACAACATATGATTAGTGTTAGAATTTTGGATTTAAGGGGGGCACTGTGTCCCGGTGCCCCCCCTCACCCAGCTCCTCACCAGTGCAGACACTATCTCCTTATCTTTTGAGTGTTTTTGCTTTATATTTTTAGTGCAAGTCATTTCTTCTTAATAAAAAACGACATCAATGCACGGAAGGTTTTGATTTAAATTGTTTTCGCATTTCTTCATATATTCCATCTTGTCAGGCCTCTTTGTTTAGGATCCTAGTTTGTCTATTTTCTTTTGCAGTTTGCGACTGCATTATTCCACGATCTGGTATTTTTTAACGCCATGTGCAGCGAAGACGCCTGTTACGATGCTCCCAGTCATGAATTGTGGTTTACCTATCTTCGTTTCTGGGAACACTGAGGGGCGCTCCTGAGCAGCATCTGAAGTACTTTATTTTTAATTGGCTGGTTTCAAGAGCAAATTAATTGTGCTACAAATTCTAGATGCATGCTGTTCAGAGCTGAAACACATTCAGTGGGGCGCGCCAAGTCGCGGTCGCCCATCCGTCCCTCGTCGCGTGCTGGGCGATAAAGGCCGTCCCTGTGTCGACGGAGGGTACCTCATCTTACGGGTACGTACCTATCCCCCTGCCAAACAACACGCATAAGTTTCTCCGGGATGGCTGGGATTGAAAGCCATACAACACGACTATCTATACAAACAGCAGTCTATCCGACGAGCGCGTATACCGTTCTTGTCGTTGCTTTGCCCTCATGCGCATGCGCAGAAGAGCGTGACCATTGCGTCAGACGCTGCAGTGGCCAGAATAGCCGTGACCTTTCTTTTTGTAGCTGCCCAGGCGAGAAAATATCGGACACCCACGCCGCAGACAGAAGAATGGTGGGAAAAACGGTAACCGCAATTTATCTGCTCTCCCTGGCGACGTCCGTTCCAGCGCGCCCGGAGAGGTCCGACCTCTGACCTTTGCTGGACCCACTCTCACTGCGACGTGTGCTCACCGCCCTAATCTAATTGTACCTATTTGAATCCGGCTGTCAGGCGGGGATTCTAGCATAAAGGTTTTATTACAGCAGAGATACGCGTCAGTGAACTCTAATGAAGCGCCCTCGCGCTGTGAACAATCCACCACAGTGTGCTATTCACAGTTGGGATTTGATTGCCCTGGTGTTTCTCAGAATATCTTGTGAGATTGCTGGGTAACGTCTTAAATAAGGCGTAGGTAATCTAATCATTAACACGGACGGATCTTTTGTGGGAAGCGGACCTTTACCAGAGCGGTGTCAGAGACACTTGGCGAGTGGACGCAGTGTTCAGACCCCGGCCCGCACGCATATGAGATTGTGTACGCCAGTCAAGCATCGCTGGCATTCTCTGCTACTGGGAAAACAGGGTGCTGGAAACATCTCGCAGTGTGCATATTTGAAGGCATGGATCTCTGGCAGCCGATCCAGGGCGATTCTGCTGGAAATTGGTATGCCGCCGGGGTTTGGAATGAGTCTGTGGATGGAGGAGGATTGTGGAGGCCTTACAGAATCGGCCGACGAGGCGTCTGAGCGAGATGAGGTGTCAAGGGTCACATCGGACGTGCTCAGTTGTATGGTTAGTGTGGAAAGATGGCTGGGTCCTAGGGAAATCGACTGTGGGATGATGAAAGGCATTTATATGCGTAGGAAAGACAATGCTAAGTGTGAAAATAGTTGAGGCCATCCATAGGTCCATAACCCTTATAAAAAACCTTTGATTGATTGGGCTAAGGCACCACTACTTTCTGTGTAAGTGGTACTGTATAGTATAAATGGATCCGGGATTGCCGATGGCGGGAGGTACATGGTCGGGGGTGTCATCCAGACCAGGGGGTGGCACTTTGGCACGAAAAAACTGAGCAGGTGGGCGCCAAATCCTATCGTGGGGGCGCCGATACTCGCATTCTGAGGAGGAGCGGCATTTCAGGAAGTGCCATGAACCTTTCAGCGGGGCGCAGTGACCATTTGAGGGGGCGCCGTATATATATATATATATATATATATATATATATATATATATATATATATATATATATATATATATATATATATATATATATAATATAATATATATATATCCAGATATACTTAAAGCTACCCGAATTCCAATCCAATCCAGTCCGATCGATGGATCGAGCTGGATGAGTTTGGATCAAGTACCTACTAGTATTAGTAGCTACCAGCTGGTGCCTGTGGTTCAGCCATATATCTGTATTGCATAGTTCAGCCGTGCTGGAGCTTGCACCGCTGTGGAAGGTATTTCTGGGAAGGTTTGAGGCACCTCTTCGTGTCTGATAGCTCTGCTCAGACACGTGTCACTCGCAGCGACTACGTGGAAGCTCTTTACAGCTTCCAAATCAGGTCGTGGCTGGCTGAAGCTGTAGGGCTTCTAAATCAGGCACCGCTGCCGCCTGGATTGTATGGGGTGTGTTGGCTCAATGAGCGAGCGCCAGGGACTGCCACTGATGCACTGTAGTTTACTTTTCTGGACTTCTGACAGTTTTGGATCTGCTGAACTCGGCCGGAAGTATTGGAGCTTAGAAACTCCTCTGAAGTCATTGAACTGAAGTGGCTGGGACTGCTGTACGCTTGAAACTGACCTAGATCGTGAAGCTGATACATTTGGCATCAACTGCTGAGTCTCATCTATGTGTGTAGGTATAATGATGATGCTTGCTCGTAGGAGAATGCTATTTTGTTTCTGGAAAACAATAAGTGTTTGCATTCTTCAAGTTGATATTTCCTTAGTACATTCCCCAGGAAATTCCCCGTCTCGATCATCCCAATCCCGGTCTGCTCAATGATATTTATTAGAAGCGGATACTCGGACGCCTATGAAAGGAGGGAAGCATTGGGCCTTTACCTACAACGCACCACCGCTGGGGTCAAATGACGTTGCCAATTCTTACGCTGTAGGAAGGGTATATTGGGGATCAGTAAGTCCTTATTCAGTATTCCGGCCGGGGGATTCGAACCCGAGTGAGCGGCGTGGAAACTCCAATGTGCTACCACCGTGCCACCGCATCCCCTCCTGACACACATATGTTATAGAATGTATGACCTATGAATGTATGACAATTGCTTATGTTGCGAATGCCGGTTATTGATAATAACTGGCCGAGCTACGAGGCTAAAGGGGATTTGACTCCCCAACCGGGTCAAGAGCCCGAAGCGAGTGGCCAGCTTGCGAGTTGACCACTGGTCGCTTCTCCAAAGGGCTTAATTAATCACATTCGAATTTCAAGAGATTTTTTCATAACAGGCATGATAACACATATATGCAAGATTGGCGCAAAAGCCAATACCTATATCTAGGTGCGTCCCCTGTTCGAGAAAGCTGGAAAATTAAAAGTCTGAATTTGAATAATTGAAATCACAATCGGATTTAAACTTAAAATACATTTCTATAGCACTAAGAACGTTGCATCAGATGTTCGGGGGTCACGCCGTCATGCGTGCAACCACATGTCCCGCCTACTCACCATCTCATCTCGTTCTCTCATCTCTAATTCTGCTTTTCATCTTATCCCAATTCTCATTTGCGTGCAAATTCAGCTTTTAAACTCTTCGGCAGATGATTGATGCATTGTTTTCTTAAATAGTTGTTTGGTAAGTACATGGGCTGATACAGGAGACAAAGCGAAGTGACCCCATCGATTCAACCGACGACCCCTGAGGCATATCGAGAAAAAACGTCACGTTGCACATGTTTGTGTCACTAATCGACGCAAATAGCCAATGAATGTACATGGGCGGAGCTCACCCAGGAGTATGGGTGGGAGTCCCCCTTATACATTTGACGTTTCACGCTATGATAAATAACAGAGCGGCCTATGAATAAACTTTTCAGCAAAAACCATGCCTGCGATAGCTTTGAAAAATTGCTTTGAGCTCGTTGACGGGACAAACGTGCGTGTTAGGGAGCATGACAGGTCAGTATTTAGGTTCTAACTCACCTCTCTCCGAAAATTCGGCCTGCGTGAATTTCACACATTTTTACTGACGCAGGTGAGCGAGGGTATCGATTCTATTTGGCTGAATTGTAAAGCCGATCATACTGGAGCTAAGGGCCAGACCGGAAGTATCGTCTAAAGAAAGCGATACGTGATTTCCTCAGATTCTGCGCTTTTCACCTTAAATATGGGCAGTAGGTCATGAATGTCCGTAGTAATGGTATTTTCACGCAGTATTTCACTGTATTGCCTAAATTATGTGACAAGCAACTGATTTTCTTAGGTACCGACCACCAAAAAATAAATGAAGGCATGAGGGAGGGAACAACCGAAGGAAGAATCAAAGAAATGAATAAATAAATAACTGAATACATGTATTAATCAGTAAATAAATAAATAAATGAATACAATGAATAATAATGAACGAACGAACGAACGAACGAACGAACGAACGAACGAACGAACGAACGAACGAACGAACGAACGAACGAACGAACGAACGAATGAAGAAAATGAACAAATACACAAATAAATGAAGCCTTGATTACATGAATAAACAATTTAGATTGATATGATAATTGACAAACACTGTTATTGTATATATATGTTTTCTTTGTATTGGCTTAGTGGCGTGTCTAGTGTTTGTTCGTAAACTGATGCGTCACTTCGTTGGTTGTGGAGAAAATAATAGTAATAAACGTGTGTTGTGTGTTTTGTAGTTTGCTGTCAGAAAGATGTTTGTTTGATAACCGATTGGTTTTCACAGGTTCCAAATGTGCACGCCGGCGCGCTACAATGTGGGGTTGGCAGTGCCACCTGACGGTGACCTGAACAACATCAACTGCACGGAGCTGCCAGTAGATGGCAGGGAAGAAGACCGCTGTCGTCACATCACCTTTGACTACACCCTGACCACATCAATCATCTGTGGCCTCAGCCTAGTCTTCGGCATCCTCTATAGCTTGTTTGGTGAGTTAAGCAAATTATGCAGCTGCCAGGGACATATCTAATGGGGGGGAGAAGGGGCATCATCCATCCCCTTAGGTGTTTGGTGCCGCTCCTTGAAGAGGATGAGCGTCCATGTCAGGTGCCAAGCGCTGCGGGAAAATGCGAGAACTGTACTTTTAAAGTACACTAGAATTTACTTGAAAATGTGATCCTGTTAGAGGTTTGCTGTGTTCTGGTGCGTGTCATTGGTTGCCTACCGACCATTGTCAGTCGTAGACGCAGACTACCGTTCAACTATATGCCCCCCCCACAGACAGTGGCGCCTTTCCACCCAAATTTGTTCCATTGCTTCACAAGACTTTTAAAACCCCTGCTCTCAAAAACTTCTAAAATCGTTGGGAGATGGCTCCCCTCGCAATGTGCAAAACGCATCCCCCGGTGGTAAAGGCTGCCTGCTGAGGCTTTGCCCCCCACACACACACACACACAAATCATAGATTCTTCACCGGCAGCCTCTGCACAAACCTGACGAGTGCCCGTGAATCATCCATGTGACTGATCCAGCAAACTTTAGTTATTATTTAGGATGCCTTTATAATAACTTAAACTGAGTTTACCATGCGATAGAGCATGCCAGAAACCCCAGGTTGTATGTTTTATTTCTCCCAAAGCTGACGTTTGCGGAGAAACACCGTGTGTTTATAATGGGTGCCGACCCTATCAGGCCCAAACCGCCTTGCGTGTTGCCCGTGCATCCCCCACCGTCTGTGAAGCCCATGTTGCCGGTAGTAGGTACCAGTGTGCTGATAAATTACCAGCCTTATGAAACGCTTCTTTTGTTGTAAAATCGGAGCCCTAATAGAAACGAAATATTTAGGCAGGGATTTTTTGGCATGCTCTACGCGACTGATGGGTCAATTCAAAACTCCATGTTCTTTTTTATTTGAAGAACCTACCCTGATTTGCCAGTATGTTGAATTAAGTACCTATCTGACGTTGACACAAGTCGTACATACATGGGATAACGTTTTTGTCAAAGTTGTGTCTTTTGATCACCTTTTGTGCTTGATGAATTTAGGTTTGGCCACCAGTTAATGTGATCTGCTTGAGAACCTGGACACCCATATCTCCCGCCTCTCCCAGAAACAAAGTGCTCACTCTAAGACCTCGATCGAGCCATTCGACGACACTTTGCATGCGAATGCCTGCATAATGTCTGATGTATGAAGGCCATGTTATGAGCTCAGATCTCCTACGAAGACTTTGGCCTTTAAGTTGCACTGGAGCCGCGTGTGGGGTCAGTATTGACAAATCGGGTCGTAGATTGTGATTCAGCAAATTTATCTTGCAATAGATGATGCCCAATTTATCTGTTGGACACGTACACTATATGTTATGAAGCATCTGGAGTAATAAGTGACTGAGCGAGGGAAGAATATTTGAGAGGCGAGATCAGATAGAGGGAAGGGTGGAGCGTTGTTAATCTGCACGCTGCGAAGATGAGAGTTATGCTATTGCTGGACACGGTAAAAGAACTTGAGCATCAAGTTAAGATTGCAAACGACAGATTAACATCAATGTCTTGCTAGGTGATTATTTTATTGTTAATGATTACCTACAAATCTTACCGAAATCTTATCAATTGATTACATAGAAAGCCACAGAGTGCTTGTCAATTATGAATTCAAGGAAATATGTAGCTTTTTCCTTTCGCAATATCGTCATCAAGGCACAATAGCCGAAACAGCGTTAAGTTTTCTATGTAATTGATAATAAAATAATGCATTGCAAGACATTGATGTCAAGGCAAGCATCGTTGATCACATTTGTTTCTAAATAAAGCCCAGAAAATTGATACAAATTCGTTCCCCTGTCTGTGGTCTCTGTGGGCGGCAATGGTTAATGACTGGATCCCTCCACGGTTTGATTTTTCACATGACAATAAACAATGGCAGCGGTGGGTCCTTTTATGGTTGTCGGAAATTTACCAGAATTAAGCTTGAAGATCACGCATCGTAGTGGCATATGTATGCCCTGATTATGTTTTTAGGATAGGCCGTGGCGGCCCCTGCTTATCTTCACAGTCGCTCCATTGCGTGCGTTCGGCGCATTGATGAACGTTATAGAAACAATTCCCTTTCATTTTTGCCTGCAATCATCTCCATTACCTATAGCTTATGCCCATTGCACGCTCTTGTCATTTCTTTTGCCTTCCCATTACCTGTTCCGCTTATGTTTGCACGATGCATGTGTGTATGAACATTGCAAGGTCGGTGGTATGTATGTACATACCTCCCGGAGAGGCCAGCGCCTCAGCTGTGCTCTGTGTGTCGTCTGGGGGTGAGGGGGGTGTAGGTTACCACCGCGTCGTCTTCGCCTCTTTTCTCATCAGCCGCGAGTCAACACTGCCGACTGGGCTATTGCGGTGAGAGCGCCCCTATCCAAGCAGTCGCCCGGCCGCCTCGGAGACGCCAGCGTCAGCCGGGAAGATTAGCTGAGCTGAGCGGAGATTGGTGGATTGCCCATTATTGTACTGCAAAAACATCGTTTTGGTTAGGCTTATCTGAGTTTGGCTCTGTCAACTAAATGTGAATATACAGTTGGAATGAACTGTTGAAGGGGTATTTATCGCCGGTGAAATGTAGTGGTGCCTCCCCGGTAGCTCAGCTGGTAGAGCGTTGGGCTCCGGCCCGCTGCTCAGAAGCATGCAGTGGCAGTGGCTTGGGATCGGTTCCCTGAGACGCTCCGGCGCTCAATAGTTTACCCGACGTACAGGTCGGCTGGCAACTGACTGGTGAGAGGGTGGCCTGAGCGGGGCGGCCGTCCCTGTGCTTTTTGGGACGTTAAACTTTGGCTTCTAAATTAACCCTTCATTGTGGGAGTTGCTCGTTCGGGTGGTGGAGTCAAGGTCTCCGTGACAAGTCGTTCGATGACTTTAGTGAGACTTTGACTCCAGGAGTCGTACTCGGAACAACTGGAACAAAATTTATATTAACAAAAACAAAAAACACGGTTTCGGACAATGTTGTATTTATTGATCAAGCCAAGAAGTTCCCGCGGCCTTACACAAACATATGCATGAAACGATCAAACACATTTCTAACACGCTGTCCTATATTTATTTTTCAAAGTGGGATGCCTGTCTCACATAACGCGGCTTATAAGGAACTGCGGACTCTCTCTCTCTCTCTCTCGCTCTCTCTCGAGGTGGTTCCTTGAAAAGCCACCACGGGATCCTCCTCCACCTTCCTCAAAACTTTATTATGGAAGGGACGAGCCGAAGCTAATACATATAGAGAAAAAAGATGTCTCGAATCCTACGTGTTTACACCCAGAATATCAGATCTGACACGGTTTGACACGGTTTTTGGTGCACGTGACAGACGCCAGTTGTTCGGTCGAGTGTTTGTGTTTATTGGTAGTCACTTGATTCACACGTTTGTACAGCTGAGTACACTGGCGTCAGCTGACGTATTGTGAGGAGTCTCCAAGCGGAAGTGGTAGTCCCAGTTTATTCAGAACACACAGCCTGAGATGCATCAGTGCACGTTCATGGTTTCCTGGTTGGGTAAATCAACTGTGCAGCTGCAGGGCTGCTTCTGAGAAGTTGCATGAAGGAAAAGGAGTCTATAATGGTCAAATTTTCTCACTTGTTAGATTGAAAAAACAAGGTCACGAACGTGCTGTAGCGATGTTTGGAAGAGGGAAGGCGGGGCTGCCTCTTCATCCTTCATGCCTCCTCCAGGAGCATTTATGGGTTCTTATTTGGCTGATTGTTTTAACAGCATGGCATGTTTTGTCACGATTTCCTTTTTTAATACTCAGAAGGTCTGGCTGTGATTTTCCTTCGCACATATCCCTGCTTCCGAAAAAAGGCTGCTCAAAGCGTTGCTCGTTGATTATAACGCCAGCCTTGAACAAATTCCTTCTTTCCCATTCCAGCTTTATCCCCCTCCCCACAGTGGCGGATACAAGGGGAGGTTAGGGGGCTCGAGCCCCCCATAAAATGTCAGAGTGGCTATGGTTAAATGCATAGGTGGAGGCTGATCCGAGGCAATGGCGAGGGAGGCTCGAGCCCCTGCCCCCCCCCACCAAATGAAGTCCTGGATCCGCCACTGTTACCCTCTACCTGAACGTAGTTTTGACGCCCCTGCTAGGATGTGAAGGCAAATACTGGAATTTTGGACACAATTTCGATGAGCGATGCAATTATCGTTTGATCCGAACGAGAGCATGGAAGGTCCATGTCTGAAATATAGATCCGAAGATCATAACATGCATGAATGTTCTGTAATAATTGGCCTTTATGTTTGTAGGTATCCAAAATCGTAGGTGTGTAATACTTTTTCTGAGGTATTTTGTCCAGCAATAGGTATGCGTATATGACATGTATTTAGTGGGTGAAGCGCAAGTGTTGCCAGCAGGTGTACTCACACACGACTGGCAGGGAGCAGCAGTCCGCGCTGTAGGCCAGGTCCGGTGTATTGCATGTGCCCCTCTTGCGGCAGACTCAGCTGTTGCGAGTTTGACTATAGCTCACCCCAGAGCATATTTTAACCTGCAAAGAAGTGGACATTTTTCCCACCAGCACCCATGCTATGCCCAGCAATGAACGTGCCCTGAACGGCCCAATGCCCACCAGTCACCAGTCATTTGATGCTCTAGGAGTGCCCTTTTGGTGGGAATTCGTGCCTTTTTCAGCCGAATGCCCACCAGCACCAATTCCTTAAAATATGTCCCTGGCTCTCCCTCATAAACTCCGGCGTAAAGCCCGATTTCTGTGCCAGGAATCCAGGGGGGCCCCCACACCCCAGCGCCCCGAAAGGTCGATGGCCCACCCAAATTCGCTCCCACCCCCACCCAGGATACGAAATCGGCGCCCATCGATAGGATTTGGCGCCCACCGAAGGTTTCCGGTCAAATGGCGCCCCGGTCCGGTGGCGCCCCCGGAAGGTGCCCCCGCCGATCGGCAATCCTGGATCCGCCATGGTGCCAGGGGCCATTTCCATGAGCAGTACTTGAGTGGCAGGAGGACAGCCACGACTAGAGCCTATGTTACTATGTATGTACAGGTAAATATTGGAACTGTGCTTATTGATCAGGCAATCCCTTGTGCGACCAGAATAGAGTCTCTGTGAAACAGTTGGTCGTGATTACGCTGAGGGTCTATTTGGGTGAGGCTGCGGGTTCGATACAACATGGGCTCAGGCACCGGGAGGGTCATTGGTGAGTCGAATCGATGGGCCGGGTCGGTTTTCATGGCCGCCGTGCCCGGTCTGGGGTTCAGAACTGGGAACATGTATACAGCTATTGGAGCTGAAACGTCAGTGGTATTCGTGGAAGGTTGATAGGACTCAGGTAACGCGCCGTCATTATGGCTGGTCGCAGGGGCGCCGCCACTGAATTTTATAGGGGGACGGACCCGGGCTGGTGCTGACCGGAGGAGCGAATTTAAGCATATTCGGTACCTGACAGCATTAATGACGATGGACCCAAAAATTTTGGGGGACGTCCCCCTGGTTGACCAACAGGGGGACATGTCCCCCCTCCCGTCCCCCCACTTTCGGCGCCCATTGCTGGAAATGTGTCCTACTGATTCGAATATAATGCGAGTTAAATGCTATTCCTAAGGAGTCCCCTATTTCTTTGGTGTGTATTTAGTGTGGTTTCTGCGTGAATACATTGTTATCAGATCAATTTCGGAAAGCTTAAACATACCACTCGACAGGAAATTTTTTATTTGCAAACGTCTGTAAGACCATTGGCGGATCCAGGAGCAGCTTTTGGAGGGGGCCAAACTAACGTTGGGAGGAGGGCTAAATCGAAAAGAAATCGCGAAAACATAGTATTTTTAAAAGGAAAACGGCTAAAATTTGAGGCTCTTGGAGGAGGGAAAAATACTATTATAGGCTTTGGTGGGGTCCACGGCTCCTTTGGCCCCCCTTGGATCTGCCAGTGAAAAGCCTAAGAACCATTGTGATGTGTTCATGATACATGTCTTAATAAGAGGCCTCTGGTCCAATTACTGTTCAAACCGTAAACCATCTTATAAAAGTTTTATTATTATGAATATGGTATTTTACTGTGTCTAATATTATCCAGCTCATTTTAGGCGTATATTTCCCACAATGATATCCACGAATCAAGTCGCAGCATATTATCTTTGCGTCGCTGTAAATTCATCCCTCTCAAAGCCGGTCGATCGTCACCGCCATGTTGTAACTTAATTACGGAGACTGTGCCAAGGGTGCTGCTCGGATCCCAGGCGGCTCCCAGATGGTGCTTGGTTAGCTGACAGTTCAAATACTGACTGCCAGGGGTGTGGATTCTGAAAATTGTTCTGGTGCCCAAATTTGAAACAATGTCAATAATCACCGTATTGAAAGGCGATAAGTGCGTTTTAGCATCGTCACGGATCGAACTCCTGTCGAACTCCTCAAAACCAATTTAAAGGCCTTAAAAGAAACAAGAAAATTTGAAAGATGTTTCAAACTTCACTTTGAGTTTCATTGGGCTTTCTTTGGCACCTCTTAAGAGACGTAAATGCACACCACCACAGACAGGTAAAAAACCGAGTTTGAATACCGGCGGCAGCTTTAAAAAGTAAGCGGGTGATAAAACCGTTGATGAACGGTATAAGTGATAAAGGTTTAACCATTCTCCACAAAAAGCGCTGCCGGAAAAGGTGAATATTTGTTATCCAGAAAAGTTTTGGGATGCTCTTGGTTGAGCTGTGCTGAAGTTCCAAATGAAAGCGCCCCAAAACACTTCTCATTGATCAGTGTCGAATTTTCTGATTGCCTTGCAGCTGTTGAACCGCTCTATCGAAACCCGTTTCAATGTTAACGAGACTCGCGCGCCAACTTTTTGCGCGCGAGCGGCCGGTCTTGGCCTGACTAACGTGAAATTCGGACTGCATTACTACAACGGAGGTGGTTGGCTAACGTTAGCCGAGGCACGAGCCCGTCCCATAATTGCGGCGGCGCCTGGCTGTCGCTACCGCTGGAGCACGCCCGCTTCAAATGGGCGCCCTCGACTCCCAGCTGCCTGGGTGTATCGAGACTTAGGGCCGCCGCCGCCGCTGGGGGCTTCTCTCCCTGCCTGACGTGCGAGAACTGTCTCATTTCAGTCAAACTGGGGCTAAATATAACGGTTTTGTCGATTACGCAAGTAAAAGGCGACGGGAGTGTCAGCTCCGAATAGTGTTTCGTTTGCAATATTTAGTTGCCAGTCTCTACTGTATGCGATCCGTCCGCATAATTAGAAGTGTGCCCACGCCTGTTGGTGCCTCAAAAATACGAATGCAGATACAGTGAGGATGATTTAATGTGTTCCTCCGTTCGATGTTTTTACCGGTGGTGTCACTGACGACACTTGTTCCGACTGCGTCTTTAAAATGTTGGCATTTATATTGGAAAGAGATGAACGTGAGACTTTTGCGGCAGAGTTAGAATGACTGTCACGTGACTTATTCGCAATGAGATTCATAGAATTTGAACTTTTGAGTCAACCAAATTGGAAGTAAACAGAGCATCGGCTAAAATAAGGACTTCGTTTTATGCCAGCCGACGAACGTCCTTATAGGCTGCCGACATATTCTGTGAAGTGTTTTGGTACAGGCAGTGTGTTTTGATGTGTGTGTGTGTGTGGAAATACGTTTGTGATATCTGTTTGCAGGTGTGTGATTTTAGGTGCATGTCTTTGCGTAGCCGCTACATTTACCTAGATACGAAAGTTGCGTCGGTAGTACCTAATCGGTATGCGTAAACGGTTTAAAATGATGTCATAAAAAGTTGCGCGACGGGTCACTTCGTCCCCCATTTTCTACGCCCATGTGGAGGATTCATAAATATAAATCAATCATCCACCATGCTTTTCACTTCCATCTTGTTATTACACTTCCACCGTGCTATTGCACTTTTACCGTGGCATCACACCTCTCCCTCTGCTGTCGTTATGTAGGTATTTGGACATGACCACCCCTCGCCGACTGCCTCTGACCTATCAGGTGTGTGATGGCCCCCACTCTGACCAGGGACCGTCTCTCAATATATCATATTGACGTTCGAGCCTCTGATTTATCCGTGTGTCGGCGGCAGGTTACCGATGTTTCAAGGCGGTGATGTTCCTGACTGGGTTCACCTTCGGCTCGGTGGTGGTTTACCTGATCTGTATGGAGGAAGAAGTGCTGCCACCTCTCGGGAACGCAGGTAACAACGCTGCTGCGATATTGAATTGTATGAAATTCGAATAAGAGTCACTGCTGGTTTGGTTTGTTGGTGATTTTTTGTCACCAAGTCTCTGTTTTATCATTGGTACGTCGTCATGTTTTCTGTTTCTCTAGTTTTGCCGTGTAAAAATTGTGCGTGCTAAGTGTTGCGGGCTAAGTGGCACTGAATGGCACTGGGAGGATCCAGGGGGAGTGCAAAATGTTACTTTCCCCTAAAGCATCCTGTTTTCGCCAATTTTCTTCGAAAATAATTTTTTTGCTATTTTGAAAAAAGTCATGTTTTTGCACCCTTGCAAGAACATTAATGTTTTTTGCCCCATTCCACAAACCAATGGTCTGGATCCGCAACCGTACCTACTAACTAATTTCGTTTCAGGTACGTACTGAGATTAACTTTGCAGTACCTCTTCAGAGCTACTTAGAGATGAAATGTTTTTGGGGGAGGGAAGTTTTTTCATATCTTTAGTTATTTTCTGCAAAATTACCACAATTTGTTTGTTCAGCTAGCATATTCATTACTGATTGAAAGCTGATGTCCTCCTCTAGGTTGAAAACAAATCCTCCCTTAGCTTTGTTTGCAAAAGTTTGGGGAGGATTTCGCGGGGTCCACATACATTGTGTTTATCAAGAGTCGTTCACAACGGAGATTAGTTGCCATTCGAGGTGGGGAATCCAGCACCTACGCTGGTATCTTGGCTGTGTTTATATTTTATGAGCACCAAGTCACGGAATTAAAACTCAAGGTTGGGTTGGTCACTTTAGAAGCGATGCATCGATGGCTGAATTTTGAGTCTATAGAATGATAAATTGTTTCGGGTAAGCGCTTACATTTTAGGGGCAATAGTTAGCTCGTTTTGTTCTGTGCATAATTACCTCTCTAAAAATGTCTTTCAATATCTGATCTGGTAGATATTGAGCAAGCAATGGCCGGGAAGAATCGAGCAAGTTTTATATAATTCAATTTCCGACATGTTTGAAATTTTATTCGCCATCCGGCTCCAGACTCGATTTTCAAGCTGAGCAAATACTGTCTGCACGATCATTCGGCTAAATAGAGTTACCAGCGAGGAGATTTCGGAGCTGTTTCAAGAGGGAACTTCTTCTTTACAATGGCCCGAGGTGAATGGGGAGTAAAAATTCATTGAAAGCTCATAAAAATCAAAACATTAAAACATCAAAATAAATAAAATGCCTACCAAATACATTCCCAATCGCAAGGACTGAAGCCTTACGGAATATAAGCGAGGTTGCTTGGAGAGAACTAAGGCACGGCAGCATGGGCGCCGAAAGCGGGGGGATGGGGGACGCGTCCCCCTGATGGCAAACCAGGGGTGACGTCCCCCAAAATTTTTGGGTCAGTGGTCATTAATGCTGTCAGGTACCGAATATGCTCAAAATTGGCCTCCCCCGGTCAGCACCAGCCCGGGTCCGTTCCCCGCTGTGAAAATTCTGTGGCGGCGCCCCTGCACGGCAGCGAAGGCACGAGAAATGAAATTGATAAGAACGAGTAAGCTACTTACACGATGCCGAATAATATTTTTTCGCGCTCATCGTCTTTAATTTAGAATATTTGAGTGCGCTAACAAATACGTGTATGAAAATACAATTACGTGTGAGTGTATGAGAGTACTTTTAAGCGAATAAGCATTATCCTTTATCCTTAATCTTCCTGGAGGAGCGAGCGCATGCGCCTGTGGCAACAGCGACCCCTCCAAGTAGTATCCCACATTCCTTTGTCCTCACCTATCCTCATCATTACAGTCTCCTTTCAAATTTTCTTGTCACCTCACACTCATTGCGACAACGCTTGAAAAGTCACCTTACCAGTGTGGAAGCGCTTGGAGTACATGCCATGAAGGTTTTTAAGCAGGTTGTTTTACTTGTTTTATGATTGCTTATATTTAGCAGGACTAATTTTACGCAAGGAAAGGCTTTCCTTGTATTCCGAGTATATAAAAGTTTATCAAATTTAATCGGCGTGTTCCCTTCAGACGATTCTCCATCATTTCGTTATATTCGATCACGTCTGCATCCAGGCTCGACGTTCACAAGCTGGTGCTGTACATTTAGCCATCTGGTGTCTATTTTGAGCGCGGCGCGGATTCAAGCGAACCTTGTAGCAGGCCAATATAGCGCGGCGGCGCGCCGGCGAGCACGTCACTGCAGCACAGCTTCACTGGTGGGTGTAATTACATGCAGTGCTGTGAGTGTCAGCCGCACTGACGCCCGAATCAAGCCCCGCCGGCTGCTCACTCAGCTGTGACACAGTTATACCAGAGCGGGGCGAGAGGAGGATGATGAAGTGGGGGCTGGCGCCGGTTGGAACCCGATGATTCAGTGGATGGATACTGTGCGTGATGTCACCATAGCCGAAAGCGTATGGTATTGGTTTATCTCGAGAAGAGTTTAATCTGTGGAGGTTTCCCTACGTTTGCGGCCGTCCTATTGCGTTTCAGCCATCGCTCACGGACATTTAACATGCCCTCCAATTTCTGATTCAGATATCAATCATCCTTTCCAGAATCCATGTCAGCGGCTGTACTCGGTTTTCGGCCGTGCGGTGGTGGTTCCGCCCCGTCTGCGGTTTCCGCCGTGTGAACGCTGTCGTATACTTCGCGGCCCGATCCGCCAGCGGCGGCTGAACGTTAATTACGGAACCGGAAGTTGGCCACGTGCCCATCGGGTCATTTACAGTGTCAACGGGATTTGCTGGCCAGTGATGGCACTCATCCCAAAATCGAGAGACATTTCGGGGTATATGATTCGCCATCAGTAAGCGAGAATGGTCGCGCTGTTCGGTATAGGAGTGATGAGTCCAATCGCGTAGTTTCAGGGTTCGCAGATGTGTGTAAGCTGCTTGGTGTCTGCAATAGTTGAAAGAACATGCTTTGCCAGTACCAGTCGTAAGCATCGTGTTTAATCGTGTTCTGTATTATTTATGACGCCGCGGATGCTCTCTTGTTCAAGGATGCCACCTTTAGCGACCTTCGGCAAAGGGAAGTTCAGGTCGTTTTACCGTGTGCGCAAAATGACAGAAGTTCATGCGCCCGAAACCGTGACTAGAATGGTCATGGCGCTTTCGGCTGGTGCAGAGGGAGGAAGTCAAGTACACCGTAGTGTGGTTTAAATGGGAATGAGTCGCCTGAGTTCGAAGTGGAACCGAGCTTCTATTCTCCAGCAAGACGGCCGAACGGTTAGATATTCTTGGATGGAAGGTAACGTGATCCCAGTCGAGGTCCTCATCTGCCTGAAGTAAAATGGTGCGGGCTCGACCCGTTCATGGCAGAACGAACAAGACAATGTTTTGTTTTATCAATCAACTGCCTTCGCAGCTCATTTTCTGCGAACCAACAAATGGGATTGCGGGAAGGTCGAAGATGCAGCTTTCCATTGTCTATAATAACGGGATCCTCCCGATTTTGTGGTGGAAAAGAAGTTGATACGCATAGCCGGATCCGGGATTGCCAATCGGGAGGGGGCGGGGGCGCCATCCGGACCGGGGAGCGCCTCTGTTGGCTGGCAAATCCTGTCAGGTGGGCGCTAAATTCTATCGTTGGGCGCCGATTTTCGCATCCTGGGGGTGGGGTGAGAAGCGACATTTCAGGGGGCGCGGAGGGTCCCTCTGGATCCTCATATGTGAATACGTAGTCATTACCGGGTGTTAAATAGAGGGACGGTGTGAAAAATGCATCGATCCGAGTTCCTCCAATTGAAGAATGTGCGTACTTTTTCGCTGTCGAATCAGGAGTTGCATTATAAAATCACTCTTCTTGTTTGATGGTTGGCGATTGTATGTTTGGAAATCGATAATTTTTCGCAATGGTTCTCTTACTCACTCAGCTCTACATCTCCGTGGACGACATAAATTATATCCGAGGAAGAAGCCTTTGGCGCCAGACCGAGCCACAGGGCCATATGGCCTCACTCCTTCGCCGCCATATGCAACTCTCATGACGGCCTTTGTTTGATTTGTTCTGGTGTGTGTCACGGCCTCCAATTTGGCACGTTTGGAGGCTCATTCATCTCGCCAGTTCTGGTGGCGGAGAAGTTATTGCAGTCATGCTTCATCCCCAGTCACCCTGGATTTCTTCAACGGACCAGAAAAAGTCTGATGGGATTTTGGATCGCTGTGGCGAGCGTGAAGAACGTAGTGCATTTGCTGCACAATCTCATGGCTTTTGCAACATGGGCGGAAAATAGAGCCGTTTTTCCTAGTTTTTTTTCCCAAAATTGGCTTGTTGTCGTATCAGCATGACAGTCGGAGTCGGTTTCATTAGGATAGCGATGTCCTCAGATTTCACCTACGTTTTGACTTTCGTGTTTTCTGTGACTGATGTATATTTTAGCCAGTCTTTCGGCAGGAGAAACCGGCGTCCAGCAATAACCACCGCTGATACATTACTCACCAGAATATCTGTAGTGCACGAAATCCAACCCGACTAGACTGAGAATCTCCGGAGAAGGCACTTCTTGGATTGAGATTTTAACTAAACCGATGTCGGGATCACACCAAAACCCAATCTACCACCTTAAAATTCGAGTGGGAGATTCAATGCTGCATTACCATGTGCTTCATTTCGGGTCCCTGTCGCTCTCGGGTGAAATCAGTAGCTGGAAACGGCGCTGTGGTCCATGAAGGAAAGCTGGCCGTTTCCAGGAACGGTTACGACAAGCCGTCTGTATCGCACTGTTATCTCACCAGCAGACGCCGCTGCCATTTATCGCAGCCGCCGGGGGACGCTGTGTTGCCCGGTGTTATCGTACTGGACGTGGCCTCTCAGCTGTCCAAACCACTCCAGCGGAGAGCCGGCGGCTCCGATAGATGGCGCGCAATCAGCCGCCGGCCGTGATGGTCCTGCGTCAAAATCGACATCGATCCCCTCCGCTATCGCACATCTGAGACTGTCTGGAGGCCACCGCTGGAAACGTACAGAGGCGAGGATCACTCATTGATAAAGGGCTGATCTCGGAGAATATTCTGAGAATGCTATTGAGAACTACTTCGTGAAGCTGGGCGGGAAGCTTCGTTGACACCCAGAGCAATATGCGGAAATGCAGGAGTCGTGTATGAAGCCTTCCGGGTTATTACGGCGCAGGCACTGCTGTGGACCTCCAGGCTTGACACTGCCGTGGCGTGCAGCAGGCGCTGCCGCGGCGGCGTTCCGTATAAATCCGGCGTAATTCGGGCCGCAGGCGCTGGGCGTTCGGAAGTCGGCAGTGACAGATTAATGGTGCGCCGGAACAACTTCAAACGCCGCACGGAATACGGAAATGAGATATGAATAAATCATGGAATGGGAGCTTGGCCGTAATGATCAGGAAGGATGATGGTTGTAGGGTGTAGATGACGATTTTTGCACTAAAGCTCAGAGTGAAAAGTCGTCTGCTGTAACGTTTAAATTTAGTGAATGCTTAAGTATGTATGTGCAAAAATACACATGTTGGCGTCAGTTGTAACTCTGATGCAACAACAAAACTGCGAAATGCAGGATAAAAGTTGGTGGCGTATCACTTCTCATCGGGCAGTTAGTGCCCTCCTAAATTACACACAAATCCGATTTGTTGGTACATCACTTTGGCTTAATTCTCCATTCAAAGCGTTCATTCTGCAGTCATCAGCCGACCGTGGCAGGGCCATGGAAGGCCCCGTAGTCCCTGGGCACTGGACGCTGGACACAAGTCACCCCGGTGCCCCCTTCTCGATCTCTCCTGTACAGCCCCGGTGACCACTGCTCAAACCGAACTACGCGTGTATGTTCGTGGACGTGTAAAAAAGCGAGGGCGAACTTGCTCCAAAAACTTGGACTTAACCGGAGTTTGTTATCTCCCACTTACCCGTGCGGACTTCCTTAAGCGTTGCCAAGTCTAGTGTTCGTGAAGTACATCGGCAGCGTCGTGAAAGGCAGTCGATGTGTTCGAGCTTGGCTTCCCAGCTCCTCTCCCCCGGCCATATTTGTCCAACATTCCGGTGTTCTATCCCCGGAAAAAGTCGGTGGCGACGCCCCTAGGCGTATCCTCCCACATCTTGATGCCATCGGGAATTTTGAGAGAGCCAAATGTTCCCTTCTTCATTGCAGGACATGTTAGGTTTGCTGCGAGAGCTTAATTTATCAGGTTTGTAATACCTGTTAATAGTAATCGCTAGAGGTACCGTCTCATGCAATTTTTTGGTATACATTTTGTCCAAGTCATGGCAGGTTCGGCTTTCAGGATCGAAGCCTCACTAAAGTCATCAAGGGACTTGTCGCGAAAACTCCGACCCCACCATCCGAACGAGCAATTCCCGCAATGACGGGTCAATTTAGAAGGCAAAGTTTGACGTCTAACAAAGTACAGAGGCGACCGCCCCGCTTAAGGCATCCTCTCACCTGTCAGTTGCCAACGGACTTACGTCGGGTAAATTGAGCGCTGGAGCGTCTCAGGGATGTTGGATCCCAAGCTTTCACCGGTACACTGTCATTGCACGGCTTTCTGAGCGGGCCAGAGTCTGGCGGTCTGCTGACTGAATTAGCTATGAACCAGACCACTATGCCGTGTAATTACTCAGTCGCTATCCCCCGGTCGGTCTCTCATTTGCACCAGCAGGACAGCCGGGCTTCTGCCCCTGCACTATGTACAGTCTGTAACGCCAGTATCACTCCTGTCACCGGGCATTGAGCCGTCCAGTCTTGGAGGTTTGAGAACTCCGTGGCTATGATCACAATCATCAACACTGGGTGCCCTGAAGCCCCAAGATCCAATGCTGATGATTATGGGTTGGATATAGGAATTTTCCTTCCTAGACGGATTAGTGCTGTGACTAGAACCAGTGGCAGATCCAGGACTTCATTGGGTGGAGGGGGGCAAGTTTGAGCCCCTACGAGGCTTGAGCCTCCCCTGCAATTGCCTCGGAACAAACTCCGGATATGCATTAACTAAGGACACTCGGGAATTTCGAAGGGGGGGCTCAAGCCCCTAGCCCCCTTGTATCCGCCGCTGACTAGGGAGAAACTTACGAGGCAGACCGTCTATACATTCCGCAGTGTACGATGTGTTCCGTCTCCGCCTTGATCAGTTCCGGCTCGACAGCGCCGTTCGGCCGGCAGCCACAGCTCTAACTGCGTGCTTGTCCGCCAGGTGTCTCGCTGGGCGCCGGCGTGCTGTTCGGCGCTATCACGATGTTGGTGCAGTACGTGGGCCTCTTCATGACCGGCTTTCACACGGGCCTCTACTGCGGCGTCATCACACTGGTGGTGCTGGACTTCTTCTACCGGCTGGCCACCATCTGGCTCTCCCTGGCCATCCTCATGGGCTGGGGGCTGGTGTTCGCGCTCGCCAACCTCCGGCTGCAGAAGAGCCTGACCATTTTCGGCACGAGCGTACATGGAGGAGCCGTGATTATGGTGTCGATGGACTACTTCATCGAGGAGTTTCGAGCAGCGCGCTGGGCACTCAACAAAGTGCAACTGAAAGAGGAGGAGTGGCCCTGCTGGTTCTCCTGGGTCATCTTGGGACTGTGGCCCCTCTTGGCCCTCATAGGCGTGCTGGTGCAGGCGCGAATCACGGGCAAGGGCACGCACCATAAAGTCAGTAAGTCAACTGTTTAGATAGATGATTGCGAGATGTTTCTCATGAAAGAATCACGGGTTCCGTATTTTCTCTTTCGAGCCCTGGTTCTGAGATCCAGGAATTGAGGTTTAACCGCTGGGTTTTCCCCTGTATCTAATAATTCATATGGTGTGTCAGAGGAAGTTCGAATTCCTTCAAATGGTGTATTCATATCCCTGTGGAATGTGAGAGTTCCAATGAAGAAGCTTTAACGGTCTGATGAAAGACTGCCGTGGGGATCTCACCCAGCGACTTTGGCGTTGGAGGATATTTATATGATACACCGGCGGATCCGGGGGACGAGGGGTGGCATTGTCGAGAGTATTAACTCATGTATTTTAAGGCTTGAAACGTGTAATGTATAAACCTTTCGATATTCTGTTGTACGTCGTGTACGAATCTGCGATACGAACTCAATAGAAGTCCGATCTTTTCCCCAATTCAGATCAATCATTGCCCCAAGAAAACGGAGGTTTCCTTAGCAGAAAAGGTATTATGGAGCCCAATGAGAGAAGAAATCCATTTCCCATTGTACAGAATTAGTAGTTTAGTTGCCGTATTGTAAAAACAGGCTATATTGCAGGGCTTATTTGCACCTCAATTGACACCACTGCCAGTTTTGATAGAAACGGTTAGACCAGGAAGAATATATTGAATCCTGAGCTTCCCCGAGATTTCCCCAAGCGTTGGCAAGATCCGAGTCAGTCCTGACCTCTGAAAGTCAGCGACCTCGCGCGTGACTGACATCCACCTGTGATTTACAGCAGCGCCACACCACAAGACGCGCACCGTCAATCTGCAGCGACTGCGGTCGCGACAGGCGCGCGCCGAGCTGCGGCAACGCAAGTACAGGTACCTGTACCAGGTCCGCACCGCGCACGGCGACATCATCAGTCAGGTGGGTACGGAGGTGCCGCCACGGATCTTTCACTGCGGGGGGATGGGAGATACACTCTGGCCTGGCGATGGCTGGGGGAGACCAAGCCTTAACTCAATAACTTTCGCGGAGGGCGTTGCATTGTATTCGCATGTGTAGGCCGCAGTATCAGGGGGTCACAAAATGTTTTCTTGTGCTGTGGACCTCCTGGCTGGGACACGGCTTAGAGCGGTTAGGCCGTGAGGTCAACCTCGTGGTGCCCAAGCGGTGGCGTTGTCCTATTGGTGGATTGAAATACATGTCGTTGCAAAATGACCCAAAGCCGTCGACGCGCCCCAAAAACATCATGTCGACATGTACTTGGGTTTTCCTCGAAACGAATAGTGTCTCCTAGCGAAAACAGGTAGGGAGAGCCGAGGATAGCTGGCACATGAGGACACCAGTGGGCAATGTCAATGTGCTACTCTGCTCCTCGATCCGCTCATCTATCAGAATTGGGTTGACAATGTCGCAAAATTTGTTCAATTTTCTGCCCGCCACCCCCCCGTCTTCAACAATATAACTGAATTAGATATTTTGTAACTTCTGCGGTACGCATAAGTCATCTGTGAGCAATCGCAGCTTGGGTAAGGCGAAACCCCCGACACATCAATGGTAGAGCAGGCTTAGGACTTGTCTAATGGATATGTAAATGAATGATTTATAGACTGCGAAGTGTTAACTATTTTTCTCGCAGGTCTCCTCGTTTTTTTTGGGTCCCCGCGCAACACCTGAAGATTACGTTTCTGGTGTGTTTAGTCATAAGCGCAGGTACAGGGGCCATGTCCCCACACGTTTGCCATGCCACTGCGTTTAACCGGAATTGAAGCTCCTTCCCGCCTGAATCCCGACTTTGTCTGTTTGCAGGAGTATGTGCACTCCCTCAACAACAAGATGTCGCAGCCGGGCGACCAGTCGACCCTCCAGTCCGACTGCACGCGCATCACGTCCGTGAACGACCAGGCTGCGCTTACTGCCCTCTCGGAGTCGGAACACGAAGCTGAAGTGCTCAACCCCACCGACAGCCCGCCGGCTGCGCAGATCAATGGCGGTGTCCGTCGACGGGAGAGTGACTATGGTGATCGAGTGTTGTGAAACGAGGCTTCCAGCACATCGCGAGGGACCGTTTTGAGCTAGTTTTAGGTCAGGCAAGATGTCATGCCAGTTACATATATCATTTAGTCTGGAGCTGGTAAGGCGCAAACTGCTATGGCGTCGAAGCGTTGGTGTTGTTTTCCGAATCGTTTGGGATTATCTCACGTCCAAATGCGGCTTTGTGATGTATTGTATTGTATCGTGATGACATCCCTCGACGTCAGCACGCCATGAGAAAGCGCCAGTGAGATGATGTCCATGAAGACGCTCTTTCACTCTAAGGCAGTGCGGCGTCAAGGAGAGCTGGCGTGTCGGAGTCGGCTCTCCAGAGATGACTATAGCAAAGCCGTCGACTCCATTAGATGTATCTGTGATAGAACGGTGGGAAGTTGTCCGAGGACGGGTTCATTACGCTGCAGTAGGGAACTAGTGCTAATTATAGTAGAGACAGGCGAAGAAAGAAGGGAGAGTAAGGAGCGAGTGGAGGGTCATGCAGTGACGAGGGAAATCATGTATGGAACAGCTCGTTTGGGCTCTAGAGAATGCCATTTTTACCAGCTTGAACGTGACTCGTGTGAGGTCTGTTTCCCCTATCGTTACCGAGCCCAAGCCAGTAATTTTCGGGTAAGTGTTGCGGACTATCACCCGAAAATACTCCTTGTTTAGATATTTGGATGTACACTTGCGCTCACCCTTACGGCCAATTACCCCTCATACATGAAGTGTTAGAGCGCTCTGTTTTCGTACAGACCGCGAGGACGAACTTCCCGACTTCATGTAACCGGGGGTCCGCTGTCGGAACCCCCCGGTTACGTGAGCCGACAAGTCTGTTCCCGCGGTTGGTGCGTGAAAAGAACGCACAGAAACTGCTCATGTACCCGGAGTAACTGGTTTAACGTCAGTACTGTTGGTTGATGTCCGGGGAGGGCTTGCTGTTTTGCGTCCTCTCTCAGCTGGATATGCTGTCTGCTAACGTTGTCTGCCTGTGGAAATGCGCAGTTCTATCATCGGACCCGATACTTGTGGTATTGTAAAAAAGCAGTTGTTACAGCCCAGCACGAATTCGAAACCTAGCTACGTTTTGGAGGAAATGAATAATTATTCAAATGATAGCGGACAGGTGACCAAACTCAGTGAGTGGGTCTCTCAAATTCTAGGACCATTATACTCCTGTTCTGGTACTTCCTCCAGCTTCCGGTGAAGAGCTGTTTTGTCCAGTCTTTGACTTAGGTCATCTTCTGCCATTCCATGAAGCGATATGAAATGATGGCTTCGCAGGTTTAGGTGAATATTTGACACTGACTCAGAAAATTGTCCCCGTCAAACCGAAATGTCTTTCAATGCCAGTGCACGTTGTCCTCTTCCCAGAACACATTTGTGGGTTTTACCTGCCTTCACAGCATTAGTCAGCTAAATCCAAAGTGGGGGCGGGGCCCGTGTTTGGTTACCACTTTGTTACCCCGTGTTGTGAGTTCTCTGCAGCCATGGGAGCTCCGCGCTTCACTGGCAAGTCCTAATGATCTGACCGACGGCCGACCGCCGCAGTTGTCCACGTTGTATCTCACAGTAGACCTCACGCGACCAAACCAAACGCAGATGCCTCACGCACCCTGTGGGTGCCACTCCGAGCGCCTGTACTCTGCCCCATCCTACTTTGTGTTCCTCTGTAGTGTAATCATTCGCATCTTCAACATCTAGCTTGCGGCGAATTTGGCATTAGATAATTTTACATCACAGTATTCGTTCGGTGCTGAGGCCGCAAGCCCAGTGATGTGCGACATCATTCACGTATGACAAGCCATGGTTTGTGTAGGTCTCGGCGGGATATGTCCATTGCCAAGCGCCCGCGGCGTCAGACACACATTAGGGACGTGACGTTCTGGAGATGTTCTTTTTGTGTACTGCTTGCTACGCTGCTTGTAAATAAATCATGTGTGATGCTCAGCGTTCTTCCGGAGGCAATCTGAAACTGGGATCAAACTTGTCCAGACGACTCGAAGGCAGGAGGCCGGCTAAATACGACAGCATCGTGCGCTTCAGTTCCCCAAAACCCTAACAAAGCCCGAGGGTGAGAACCAGCTGGAGAACTCCCCACTGAAACTCATGGAGCAGCAGGCAAAGACGGAGTGCAACCTCCCAGGCGTCCTTCCTTTACGAACACCAAACTAACAGCTCACTTGCGAGAAATTTATTCACAGAGCTGCGCGCGGCGCTTGACCGACGCTACCCGTCGCGTCTCAGCGTGGTCCCAGCGTGCTGGCCGCACCCGAGGACGCCCACCACTCTCTCCGGTATAAAACAGCAGATCCGTGTTTGTACGAACGCCCTGCTCCCGGCCTCGCTGCCGAGACTCTCCATCAGTTTCGATGTGTTTCATCAGATCAAGCTCGCCAGCGGCAAGCTCTGAGACGCGCGCCTACGTTCAAATTTCGATAACGTTTAACATCATAGAGCCCTGGGTGACAGGCTGCCCGTTAAGCGCCTAACACTGGAACATCGCTCGTAACACATTATAGGACGTTAGCTGCCTACTGGGAATGTACGGTTGCAAGGGCGGACTGCACGAGCCACAAAAATAGCTCACGATATGTTGAGCGAACAATTTATCACGTCAGCAGACGACAAACGCTGGCAACACTACAACGTAGCTATTCAGAAAACACATGGGACAGGCAATAAAAATACGTATGTTATGTCATAAAAATAGTTTCGCGCGCACACCAGCCAACAACTTAGGCACTCCCAGCCGCCGTACGTCATTCACACCAAATCAGCCGACCGGGGCACACGTGGAATTTCGGTCGGCCTTCAGTCCTCTCTCTCTTTCTCGCATACCTTCCACTCATCTCGAAGTAGTCGGCGAAAAGCCTACCAGACAGGCAGCGATTGTGCAATACTTGATCGTGAGCGGCATCACTAGGAGGTACAAGGCTGTGAGCATCGCCTGCCTCGCTCACCTAACCCTATTTCTACCACTCCGCGCTGACTGACCTCGGCGCCCGGGGGCGCTGTCGCCAGCGCCGCGGCGACACCAGGCAGCCACGCTCTGACTGGGCCGCGACGCTTCCGTGGCGTCGCGGCCGACGGGGACGGACCAGGGAGATCTGCGGAACGGCGTTGCCGCCGTCTAGTCCATCATCAGCTCGAAGCGGACGGAGCCGCGCCGCATTCGGCGGTCGTGCTTGATGTTGGCGGCCCAGGCCTTGCACTTGACGTTGATAAGAACTCCGGCTGCGAGAGAAACGCGGGTGAAAGGTTGTTGGTGGGAGACGGTATTTAATGGTGGGGGGGTGTTAACGGTGGGAGGGGGAGGGTAGTTAGTGGAAGTGATACTCATGTAAAGGAAGGGAATTCGATTCATCGCTCAGAAATGAGCACTAGAGATTTACTGTCCGAGCAAAATCGTTCACAAGGTTATTGCTCCCGAATGGCTGAGAAGACAAACGCAGAATCACACCGCCGTTTCAGAAACCAATAAACTACAGGTCCTTTTGCATGAATCGTGCAAACGTATCATAATTGGGAATTTGATAAGCTACTTGCATAGCAAACGTAAAACCTGTCTCATCACAAGGCTCCCTACAAGTTCTTAGCTCCAAATACTTTCAATGCATCTCATTTATTACGAACACTTTCGCAACCGTGTATTTATTAGCTTTCCGCAGGGGGCCCATGAAGAAAAAGGACGGAATTTTCATATCGATGACTCGTACCGCTTCAGCCACTTCCTACGTTCATATGGTAAGTTTGGACCTGTGAGCCCCGAGAGGTAGTCTGAGACTGCATAAGCAGGCTTTCTGACTTGGGTCAATAACTTATCAGGAAATAGCGCTATTTGTTCATTTTGAAATTATAACGCTTGGATTGTCATTGAAAGTCGACTGATAGGTATTTGACTGTGCTAGGTGAGATGGTGAACTTGACCTGACCTTCTGTCAGGCAATTAAAAAACTTGACCTAGAATGGTATTGTCATATCATTAAATTTGCCGTAACGAAAGGAATCTGATGAAGCCAACAGTGCGTTTAATCTAAGAAAAACCATCGTCCAAAATCTAAATGCTGAAAAATCCACGTGGATTTTTTCCTCAGATTATTTTCAAGGCTTAGTTTGGTGAAGAAATGTTACAAAAGCAGAACTCAAGCAGAAAAATCTGGCGTCTAACAAATACAGACCACAAACCACGTAAATCAGTAAATATCGCCACTTTGGAGGATGGATTTTCTGGGATTAAACGGACTATAAAAAGAAATCCTACCCACGTCAGACGTGAGAGCCCAAACAAATCACTCCAGTCTGTCGCCGGATTTGACCCGTCATGACCTCTATATTGACCTAAGCGAAAAAGTGATCGATATAGTTTTCATCGTTTCCAATGACCTATCACACCGTGCGCGTTTTTCGCTATCCTGCAGAATATTGCTTATCTGGTAAGGATATACCTAATATCATTACGTTCTGTCAGTAATTTCCTTTTTGAAAATGTTATCTAGGAAGTGATCGGATGAATATTTGATGATAACAAGAAACAGCCGGGAAGAGTTCATCAACTTTTTGATGATTTCGAATTGCTGCTCTTTTGTAAGATTTGAATCGCAACCGACTCCAGACTTGATTTTTTCTTTGTGTAAATGATTGTGCACGAGCTCTTGCCTCAGACAGTTTCCAGCCACGGAAAATGTGATGCATATTTATCAAGTGATCTGTTAGTATAGGTTTGTAGTATAGGTAAATTGCCTTCAAGAAATTACTGTTAGGTGCAAGAAAGTCAAAAGAACTGAAACTAGTATGAATGACACCGAAGCAAACATAAAACCGTGGGATTGAAGGTGCAATGAAATTGGTTGATTAAATTAACGAGGAACGAGGGCTAAGTCGATAAGCATCTATCATTTTCATGTTCATATTATTTGCGTTTAGATAATGCGACAATTAGAACATCAGCTCACGGCTTTTCACTTTGCAATTTTTTGTAACACGTGTGGTTGCATCATTTTCGGAGGTATTTGGAACACGCATGACTTTTTTAGACGTTTATTGTATGTATTTGTTTATCTGAGATACTGCCCACGGGATATACAAATGAAGCGTTTTTTGCTAAAAAGGGGCTAGTATTACGGCCAAAAGTGACATCAATTGGCTATTGTTCTTTCTAAAACATTTTAGGTTTCAAACAAGTCATCAAAGAAAGTTATACCCATCTTCAGTCGCCAGTACCAAAGGCAATTTTAGCACAAAGGCGTTTAAGAGGTGCATGCAATAAATATTTGCCGGTACAGCGGGCCTGGGCATGACGTCACGCTCCCAGGTTCGACTCATACGACCAGGGGACCGGAGAATTCCCCACCCATCGTCAAGTCAAAATGCCGACTCAGTCAACCCCCCCTCCCCAAAAAGGCACAAATATTATCACAGATTGCCAGTATCAATATCGATGGTCACTATCCTGTACCGTTGATTATATCAACAGGCTCCGAGCTAGCCAAGAACTTCCCGTTCATGGGGAAAAAGGGTAAACACATTTTTTGCGTGGATCTCTTAAAAACCTACGTGCAACAGTGTTTCCGTACTGTCGACTATAAATGCGCATAAATGTCTTCATTGACTAGTTTGAAACGTAAAATGTGTTTAAATATTCATGGGAAAAATGGCCGAAATCGATCAGCCTCCTCCCTGTGACGACTCCCATCCGCTGCGGTAGATTACTCACAGGCCAGGTCGGCGAACTCGACGGCCACCAGAGGGCTCTGGTAGCCCTGCACGTTGGTGTAGGGGTAGTAGTACTCTGGCATGCCGGGGTGCGGGTAATAGTTGAGGAGGCCTATGTTCTCGATGTCGGCCGGGTTCTCGCCCTCACACGAGATCCATACGTTTCGCTTTGTGATCTGCCGCGCACATCGGATTGATGGACATGAAGGGAACACACCACATCTAGCAAAGTTGTAGTTGATGTGGCAATAGTAAACGAGCTAAGGCGTTTTGTCCAAGGATCCATTAAAATAGAATAATGAGACAAACTCAGACAATGTCATGTTAAAGTGCTGTACTTTTCAATAATGTTGAAAAGGGATATATCAAGAAGAATGTCTTGCTGGCATTGAGGTACAAGTCAAGTCCACGCACATTCTATCTCGATAGCCTGTGATATCAAACTGGGAGATGATTTCTAAGCGCACAAAGAACTGTGAGCCAGAGAGCACAAAACACGTATTCAATGAAGAAATGCGCTGTGACCACGCATGCTCATACTATGAAGAGAAAACATTTTTCGCCGACCGCGTAAGTGAACGTACAGTCCATAACGCTTCGACAAATATTATTAGTCCACAGAAGGCGGCTATTCGTACACAACCGTCCACAGCGCGTCCTTACATGCCCCGTGGAGTTGGCGAATCCCTTCTCAATTATGCCCTTGACTTGAGGCGGCATGTCACTGGGCAGTTCCGAAGTCTTGTTGTAAAACCTTGGCATCCAGTCGTAGATCTTGTTCAGCTTGATAATGATGCATGGCGCACCCCACTCGTAGCCAAAGCGGCGTTCCTTGGTGCACTTGGAGCCGAGCTCGTCGATAAGAAACTCGCAGAACTGGTCCTCCGAGGCGTGCTTGTCGTAGCTGCAGGTGGTCAGCTGCGCACCCGCGTTGGGGTCCACAAACCGGTACGACTCTGTGACGTTGGTTAGCTCCTTGACCCAGTGGCCCCAGTTCTCACCCTTGCCGGAATTGAACCAGATCAGTGTGCTGTCGACCGACTTGGACGGCGGTCGTGGTCGAAAGCCCAGACCTGAAATCATGTACAAGATCATGACTGGGAATCTGTTGTGATCAAGGCGGCCCAGAATGGGTTGGAACAGGCATCCTACAACAAATCCGATGTCAAACCAAAATTAAGGGGGTGCTGGAACTCAAGCCATCCATATTTCCCCCATGTACAAAAAAGTTGGCATTATTAGTGGCCACAAAACAAAAAATCCTTACACTGGGCAGGTCTAGGATTTTCATCTGGGAAGAGGGAGAGCACTTCAGAAGCAGGCCACAAACGAAACAGAGACGCCACATTTGGAGCTGTCAAGGGGCCTGGGTCAAATTGACAGGGCCTCTGATATGTTTTAGCGGGAATGTTGGGTGCGAAGTAGCGTTTTAGGGGATCTGCGCTGTTTCAGTCGGTATAGAGTGTGTAACTCGTGCACTGTGTCTCTCGCAACCCGGCATTGGGGAAGACTTGAGTTCCAGGTCACACAGGGGCAAGATTTTCCCCGTGACGTATCTGACGTAATCAGAGGTTTTAGAGATTCTCATTTAGGTATTCATCAACGATATATGCGAATACCTGATGTTTACTGACTTTTGGAGGCAAAACTGTTGATATGACCTGTTATCATTAACATAATAGAGAAAGTGGGTGACATCTCCATGTAAAATGTTTTTCCTCACCTCCGTAGGTCTTATTGCCTGGGAGATGTCCCCAGTTGTTTGAAACATTAAACGTTTTCATAAAAATGACTTGACTCGACCTAACTTAATCTCTGGAGATCAAACAATTAACCTGAACCGCCAAAGTGCTTGAAGTAAACTGATACCAAGTCTAGATGAGCTAACTAAAGCACTTAACAAACGTGTGCTAACCTTCATACTTTCAGAGTTAGGCTATTGATGGCTCGGAAGGCAGGGAAAATAATAATTGGGCAGGACAAGAATTCTTACAAGTGGGTATTTATGCAATTATGAATTTTCCGCCGTGCGCCATATACGAAAATGTATACAGTGTCCGTGGAATTTACGCATTTTCGACAATATCAAGATGCACGCCCCTTGTAGATGTCTTATTTTTCCTTTACATGGATTTATATCGATTTGTCAGCTGCGTTCTGAGATGTGCCGCTGCTGCAGCTTCCGACTGGATGGGGTGCTCCTGGTACTACCGCACATGTACGACACGTGTAAGACGGGCTAATACGAAATCGTGGGCAACTTTGAACGGTGTTAAAATTAATGAAACTTCTATTTAGTTCACGAATGGTTCTGTGGAAGGTGTTCTCGATTTTATGACACTTTCCACAAAGCCATTTGAGAATCAGATGGTATTTTCATAAATTTTTAACACTGAAGTGTACAGTGCAACTGTAAAATTGCATTGTTTAAGTTAATGAAATAGTGCACTGCTCAAAGTTAATGAAAGTCTGTGCTGTGCCTCGGGCAGGACCTGCTGGTGAAGATGACGCCACTCTGCCTGTAACCTTACACTTCTCTAACCAGCGGTGGAAAACTTGCACAGTTGCCTCAAACTTTTCAAAATTTATGTTGTGGTTTCACGGCACAAATCAAGTTTTTTCCCCTGCTGAGAGAGAGTGAGGTTGGCACCAGACTTGCGGCAGGGTATGATTTTATAAACAAGTAGCACAATAGTAGCCCATTATAAAACGATAATGTCTTTTGAAGGAAAGAATGAAACACCGACCAAAAAACAGGAAGGCCCAAGAGCATTTGTGGAAATAAAGCTCAATATTCCAACATTTATTGGTTATGGTGCAATATTCTGGACTAATAATCAAACAGATAAACATGATTATATTGCAATTCAATTTACCAGTGTTATGCTTTCAAATGTAGATAGGTGCCCACTTACCTGGATTTGAGCCTATCAAGCTGCCAGTTGTTGTCCTCCATTTAGGATACCGCAGATTAACAGTTTGCAGGAAGATCACCAGGCACAGTGTCCAGAAGGCGAGCAGGCAAGCGAAGAATATGACGTAAAAAATTGTTATTTTTACTGAAACAAATAAGTTCTTTAGACATATACCTCAGAACATTTTTTCACAGCTGTCACACATCACCTCAGCCTCCTTCTTACATCTATCTAGGTAGCTCCTCCTGACAGCAATACAGTTTTCAGGTGACTGCAGAGCAAGAAAGGCAATCCTTTCTGGAGCCACAATGTAGAAAGAATAAGGTCAATGATAAACATTGGGAAACTGGTCATTGGTAACATTGGTAACATGGCATGATAAACTTTTTGGTGCCCACACCAAGAGTTTTCAGTTAAATTTCAATTTACTGTGATAAAAGTATAAAATTGTTTTTGTCCATATAATGTTGACTAATGTTTAATGGGATATCAGCAAAAAAAAAAGCATGGTGAAAGCTAACATTTTTAACCCGCGCCCCACCGTAGGTCCGGCGCCACCTTCGCCCCACCGGGGCCATCGATAGCCCCCTCTTAACTCCGAAAATATGGGGTTAGCGCAAATCTGCAAAGTACATTAGAAAGCTCGCGTGAATTCAGTAAGAAATTACTTAGCATGTTTAAGCGCTCAGGTCAATGGTTTGACCTCCAGAGGTCAAGTAAGGTCAAGATCGGCTATTTTCACTCAAATATGCAATGCTTAAGCAAACTGCGCATAACTCTTATGCCATTAGAGCTATTGAGATCTGGTAAAGCACATTTGATAGGAAAATGCCAGACCTTTTTCCGCTATGTGCAACATAAAGACCTCTCGCCAGTGGTTTGACCTCCAGAGGTCACCTCCTGACCTAGTATGACCTGAGGTCACGAAAGGTCAGAACGTGACCTTGCCGTACATCAAATGAAAGCCAGTGACAATACATACACGATGGTGTTTGATTCAGCGTTCTAGCTTAATTAGGTCAAAAGTTATTGTCAAAATACTGTTTTTGACCCCTGGTGACCTTGGATGACCTTTGAGAGTTCAAAAGGCAAATATAGCCCCTGGGATCCGTGAAAGAGTGTCCAAGAATGCTTTTCTGAGCAAGCCGAGCATTTGCAATCGTTTTTGTGACTTTTAGATCATAAGACAGCTTTTCCCCATGCTTTTTCAATGGGAGAGGTCACCTCGGACCGACCTCAGGTCAGAAATCGAAAAATCCCAGATATAACCTTGAGACCCTGGAGGGGTCATGAAGTGTAGGAAGTTTCAAATCGATCGACTTCGAAATGTAGCTCTTATAGAGCTCAAAAGTTGAAGTGAGGTGACCTTGGTTAACCTCGCCTGGTGACCTGACCTTGGGTGACCCGGGGTAAAAAATTTCAGGGATAGTAGGGAAAATGATGGGGTGAGAGGTAGAGCCCTCAAACGCGGTGCTGCGCCTCGTCGTTTTTCTGCTATCCTAGAAAAACCTTATGGGGGGCATCGATGGCCCCAGGTGAGGCGAGGGTTAACTGCATGGCTATTTAAATTTAGGTATAAATCACTATGACACGCCCACTTTGATAGCTAAAGATTCAATTTTAAGCTTAATCATATCATAAGTTATGAAGTGCTGGGAGGAGCATGATGATGAGTTGTTAAGATTTCGGCCTCTCCTCGAATGGAAATGTAAAAAACGAAGATTGTATATTCGGGCAAGCCCTTCATCAGAATCGTGGAGTAAATATCAATATTCTCAGTCCAGAAACCAGACCCGAATTCGAGGTCTGGTTATACTAGGACTGAGCCCGAATATACAATCTTCAGTGTTTTTACATTTCCGGATTCGAGGAGAGGCCAGGAACATCTAACAATTAATCATATCATCTACAAGCAATTTAAAAATTTCGAAAATAACAGCTTCACTATATTGGAAAAAAATTATCAAATCTGAATATAGTCTCATGGGAGTCACTAAAGACCCTGAAAAAGATGATAGAGGGGTAAGACAGAAAAAGAGTCAAAATACCAAGAGCCAACCAAAAAACCCACCCTTCTGGTAAAACACCCCACCAAAACAAGGGCTAAATGCTAAAGCCCAAAACAAGTCTTAAGGCTTTGAAAATGTCTTAGGCCACAACCCAGTCTGCAGAATGTGGCAGATTTCGACGAGATCTCGTTGGGGCAGCATCGGGGCAGACCTACCGATTTGGGTCAGCTTTTGCTCGAGCTTGGGGCAGAGGGGGCGGTGTTGGGACAGGAACTAGTACAGCCGGTTCTACACTGATTGGTAGGTATTAGTGTCAGCTGTTTTCAGAAATATCTTAAAAACGGTTACACTTCTCACAAAAGGTTGCGCCTCTAGAAATGTATTTTGACGAGCTCTTTAAATGTGGCGCCTGCGAAGTGCATGAGACGTCAATTTGGAAGATTACGGGCAAAAAACTGTTTTCGCCGATCCCGATAATTTGCTGTGTATTTTCTTAATAACTTCCGAATTTTGAACCCGATGAAAAATTTTTGCACGTCAGTTCATGCATCCAGTTAAAAGGCAGCAGGTGAGGCAACAAGTGTCGGCAGGGAACCTCACTTGGGAGATATTTCGCAAAAACGACCGTAGCCTAATACCTACCAATCAGTATGGAACTGGCTGAACTTGGGGCAGCAATCAGTCCAGGTAATGAGCGAGAGAAGAATAAAAAATAATCAAAAGGAACGACAGCCATTAGTTAAACTTGCGCTGGAAAAGCCAATTTGTCTCAAAAGCGTCATATTTGTCATCAAGGCAAATATAGTTAAAAAGATACAAAATGAAGGAAATTTCTCATTGATGTAAAGTTCCTGAAAATGAATAAGAAAATCAGGCAATCAGCGCCTTTCAAAAGCTAAATTTATTAATATTTTCTAAATGTGTAATCCAAACTTAATTTTAGCTACACAAAACAATCTTAGAACTCAAAATGAAATTTACCTGTATGTAGTTTTTTGCATTTCCTTCACTATGTTTTTGATCGCCAAAGGCCGGCAAATCATGCCATCCCCCTCCCAAGAACGAATGCCGGTCCGTGATGTGACGTCCCACTGGCGTAAGGGGATCTTTCTTCGCTGGGGTCTCGTAAAAATATTCAAAATTTTTAGATGCTTGCATGCAAATATGAGAAAACAAAAGGGAAAAATGCTTAAGTTGTGAAAAAAATGTTCTATTCGAAAATAGTTGTCAATTAAAACATTCTTAAAAGTATCGATTGATACGGCTTGAAAGAAGGGGAAAATGACGTCACTAGGGGAAAACCTTGCTTTTTAACATACCTTTGATTAAAGGTATCTTTGAAATTGTGCATCATGAATGCAACATTGCTCTGCTCTGGGAATAACAAAAAAACGCTCTGCTGTACTGGAGTTTCTATTGCTCTGGTACGTGGACGTTCGTATGTCGTCGTCGTCGGGTTGGATGCAGTTTTATTTTATTTCTGGGTGTTACGTTTCAAATGGAGTAGATAAAACTTGTATCGGTAAAAAATTATCCCCCCCCGTTTAAGGAGTGTGCCCCAGCCACCAAATTTCTGCCCCAATTGGGCCAGGCTTTGGGCTGCCCCAAGCGCCTCGTCGAGTCGCCTGCCATGTTCTGCAGACTGGATGAAAAAGAACACAATCATTAGTTAAACTTGCTCTGGGAAAGCTGATTTGTCTCAAAAGTGTCATATTTTTCATCAAGTGAAATATTATTTAAAAGATACCAAATAAAGAAAATTCTTAATTGATGTTAAGTTCTTGAAAGGGAATAAGAAATTCAGGCAACGGGCGGCATTCTCAAGCTAAATTTGGAATCATTTTCAAAATTTGTAATATAAAACTAATTTTAGTTACAAAAAACAATCTTAAAACTTGAAATAAAATTGCCCTGTGTGTAGTTTTTTGCATTTCCTCCGCTATGTTTTGATTGTTAAAGGCCGGCAAATCATGCCAGCCCCCTCCCAAGAACAAATGCTGGTCGGTGATGTGACGTCTCATGGGCGTACAGGGATCTTTCTTCGCTTGGATCTTGTGAAAATATTTCCAAATTTCCAAAAGTACGTGGAGGAGGGTCGGACGTCGGGTCGGATGCATGGTTATATTTCATTTCTGGGTGTTTTTTTAAATGGAGCAGATAAACATGTATCAGTAAAAATTACCCCCCACCCCCTTGGAGGAGTCTGCCCCAGGATCCAAATTTCTGTCCCAATTGGGGCAGGCTTTGGGCTGCCCCAAGGGCCTCGTCGAGTTGCCTGCCATGTTCTGCAGACTGGCCTGAGACCCTGAAAAGATGGTGAAGCTGAGGACAGAAAAATAGCCAAAAGAACTAAATCCCACCTCAAATAAGAACACATTTCAGACACAATGCCAGCCTAAAATGGGGAAAAATGTTAAAAGCCTAAACAATGCATGGGGCTGAATAGGTGGGCTAGTGTTTAATAGACCCTTCTACAAGCTAAAAAGCACAGAATTGGTGACTCTCAGTAAAACAGAAATTTGGTTGCTGGGGCAGACTCCTCCAATGGGGGAAGGGCAATTTTTACTGATAAAAATCTTATGTACTCTATTTTGAACAAGGCACACAGCATATTTATAAGCGAAGTCTTTCCCCTAGTGACGTCATTTGCCCATAGTTTCAAGCTGTATCAATCTATATTTAAAAATATATATTTCAATTGACAACTATATTCGAATATAATATTTTTTCCACAGCTAAAACATTTTTTCCCTTTTGGTTTCTCAAATCACAAAATTTGGAATATTTTCACAAATTGAATTGAAGATCCCCTTATGCTCGTGTGACGTCACATCACAAACCAGCATTCGTTCTTGTGAGGGGGGCTGGTATGATTTGCCAGCCTTTGGTAATCAAAACAAAGCGGAGGAAATGCAAACAAACTACATACAGGGCAATTTGATTTTGAGTTCTGAGAAAGTTTTATGCTGCTAAAATTAAGTTTAGATTAAAAATTTAGAAATTAATTGTAAATTTAGGTTTTGAAAGGCACCCATTGCTTAATTTTCTTATTCACTTTCAGGAAATTTACATCAATGATAAATTTCCTTTGTCTGGTATCTTTTAAACCATATTTTGCTTGATGACAAATATGACACTTTTGAGACAAATCAGCTTTTCCAGCACAAGTTTAACTAGTGATTGTTGTTTCTTTAAATTATTTTTTTCTTCCCTCAGTGATTTCCCGGACTGACTACTTCCCCAAGTACTAGTTCCTGCCCCAAGCACCCTCCTCTGCCCCAAGCTCGACCAAAAGCTGCCCCAAATCAGTTGGTCTGCCCCGAGGCTGCCCCAACGAGATCTCATCAAAATATGCCACATTCTGCAGACTGGCATTTCATTACTTTTCCTTCCTTCCTCAGTGATTACCCAAACTGACTGCTGCCCAAAGTACTGGTTTCTGCCCCAGAAGCCCCCCTCTGCCCCAAGCTCGACCAAAAGCTGCCCCAAATGGGTAGGTCTGCCCTGGGGCTGCCCCAACAAGATTTCGTCTAAATCTGCCATGTTCTGCAGACTGGGTCTCAGGTCACTCCCGCTGAACTTGATGTGACTTATGGCACTGTATCTTCAGCAGGCTTTCCAATAATTTATCAAGTGAAGACCATATAAGAGAACAATTCTGAGCACACATAGAAAGCCAATTAAGGTAAAAGTTCCTACCACACTTCAAACAATGGCAATGTGTGCCCAAGGCCCTAAAAAGATGTGTGCCACACCCATGCCTACCTAGCGGTATTATCGATACTCGCATTACACAGAAGGAAAATGCACATTAATATGAACTGAAAGTAAATATATTCACGAATTATTGATGAAATAGTCACATATTACACAATGTAGCTATCCATCACAGCGTTAAAACAATAATATACTTACACCAGCTACTCCCCGTTCGTCCAAGAACTGTCTTATCGTCGCTGTTCCACAAAAACTTTAGCAAACTTCCATCTTTGACAGCCATTTTCAGAGTCCTGAGAAACTATTTCTTTTAACTATTTCACAAACCGATTATTATTATAAAATAATTAACAAGTCACAGCAAACAAACCAGCGCGGATTTTTACTCCATGGTCAAACACCAAAGGGGCAAACGCTCGCGCTCCTCCCACAATTTCGCCGCCGATCACTGGAGGGCCGTAAACAAGAAGAGATGGGTTGGAATATCAACACCATCTTATAATTAGCACTATCGGAAAATATATATCAGACTTTTGATAAGTTATCGGAAAATTTCTTTTAACAAAATTTCAAATTTTCTTAAAAATTTTAGACATATACCCTTCGAAGTTCATAAATTTTGAATAATAAGACATGCAAAACCACAAAACTCCACTATCAAGTACTGAACACTTTTTGGAAGCGTTCGTTTTGATGTACAACCCAGGGTAATAGTAGGACGTATTGGACGTCTAAGGACGTCTAAAGTGTTATTTTACTATTAAAAGTCTGATTAATAAATGAATAAAATCAAGTATTGTATAAAATAAGACAGGTAAAAATGATATTCATGGATTTTTCTCATATAAACTTTTATAAGCTTAGCTTGGACTATACAACGAACGTATACCACAGTGGCTTGAAACCCGCGGTTGTTACATTTTTGGCTAGTCTGCGGCGTGAAGTGCCTTTGGTTTTGTCAATAAATAAATGGGAGAGGGAGGAACAGTCACATCAAAACTTTGTTCTGAGGATTATTTTTATTATTAAATGGAGCAGTTCTATTAAATTAATCAATTGTTTATGTAGGTGTCGTCGTCGTCGTTGATCGTACGTCGTGATCGGTGAGCCATTATATCGATTTCAATATTTTTTTGTTGTCCCCACTTAAAGGGAGATACGCGAAAAATTGTTATTGTGGTTTCTTGCTACTGGAAAAATTCTGATTACGAAACTGTCAATTATTTCTATATCTTTGGCAAAATTTTGGGAGGCCACTCATTTATTATCGAAATAGGTTAACAGTGGTCAGGTGCCCTGTGTTCACCTTGGTCTCAGGAAGAGCCTCAAGTTTTTCATATGATTTAGTAGCACCTCAGAAAATTCCCCATTTATATAGGCACCATCAATTTTGTGAACTGTCGTCTCACAGAAATATCAGGTGACTACATTATGCAATCTTTTTTGTGAGTGTTGGCGAGATTGCTGGCTGTTTGCGGTGCTGATGCCCGCTCATTGGCGCCGCCTCGCGGCCGAGCGTGCAGCGCTGGTAGGTGGCACAGCTGGATCCGTCGGGCCATCAACCTCGCTGCCGGACGCTGGTGGTGCTGCTGCTTGAGTTGGCATTAGGCTACCTGCAGAGCCCTGAATTTACCACTAGGTGTAACCACCCGCCACCAGGTGACTTACACCTGCATCAACAAATTGTATTAAATTATGTTGTGCGCCTGCCCACCAGAAAGGCTGACCCTGATACCTCCCGCACATGGTGTGTCGGCCGTGGTGCATGGTGCTCTTGAATTCACCCCATGCACCTTATCTCTCGTCGCTTACGTGCAGTGTATTGTGGTGACTGGTGTGTCTGCGATTCAATTTGGGGGCCCAGTGCTGGGGGTGCTTTGGCGGGAGTTGTGGGGTGGTTTTTGTTTGGGGGTGAGCTCATGTTTTTGTTGTTTTATTTCATATCTTATATACAGACAGGGGATAGAAGTAAATAAAGAAACCAGCAAAAGAAGACATGAACAGGGCAAAGCAAAGCAATAAGGAGCAACAGAATAGAACTGTACAAAACTACAGGCACACAGTATAAAACAAAAGGAAGCAAGTGAACAGAATCAGATTAGAGCAAATGTTTAACATAGAAGGAACAAGACATAAGTTCCTGGCATGAAGCAGTAATCATGGAGCAGGAACGAACAGAAAAAGTGACACAAAACAGAGACTGACATGTCATAACAAAACGAGAAGAGCATTAAAGAACAAACTGAACAGAAAAATAACACCAAAAACATACTTGAAGAAGCAAAATAAAACAAAGCAACAAAACAACAAGCAAACAAAAACAGGGGATTCAACAAAATAAGCAATGTTAAGTAATAAGTAGTTATAAGTATAGGGCCCACATATGTTGAACATATTAAATCTTAAAAAACCATTAGTAAAAGTAACAAAAATAGAGAGTAAGTACAAGCACCCAATCAGAGCAGGGACCTATCAAACATTAAATCAAAGCATATGATCAGTGCAAACAAAAAGCATGTTATCAGTGTGAACAAAAAGGAAACAAACCAGAATGAAAAACAAGCAAAAACAGGCTAAAAACACAAGCAAAGCAAAGTCACATCTAAGCAGGCAAACAAAAAAGATGCGCTCGGTGAGATCAAATTAAGGTACTAACGGAAGCAAACCAAAGACGAAAAGAACAAAACAAGTTTGGAACACACACACACATACATATACGTACATACCCACAGGTGAAAAAGAGCACACGAGGCAACAATGAATGCAGATAAGGTGTAGTGTGTATGCTCACTTCGAAGAAAAAAAATTGTGTGGGTGGTTTGTATCATAAAAAAAGAAAAAAAAAGACAGGGCAAGGGAAAAGAAAAAAAATTCATGGGTTAGTGTTAACTCACGGCCAGTGTATATATGTATCGGCCAGTGTATGAATCGTGCGGCCGCAACGCAACAGCGGCGCCGAGAAGCAGCCCCAGGAGCGCCGAAGGTGTAGTAAGCAGAACGGTGGGCATCGAATCTCCCTTTAATGGGTTAATATCAATATATTATACATTCCCATCAACCAACTCCCCCACATACACACACACACATGCATTCAATTTCAAGCATACCCGGCGATTTAAAACAGTGCACTGCATCCTGTACTGGGCGCTGCGGCAGCAGCATTCAAAGTCAGGCACCGGGACCCGCCAGCCGACGTACTTCTGCAATAGGGATAATTTGGGAAAGGTGCGCAGTCTCATCCTCACAGCTTTGACTCTCTACAGGGACATCGAGTCTACGATGCTTCGTCTGAAATTCAAATAGAAAGAAAAGAAAAAAACATCGAACAAAGTGACATGCCCAGCTCATTTCCACAGCTTCAAAGCTTGTTACAGCTACAAATGATACGAATGGATTAGATGCTCTCATCCCGCAAACGAGCACATCAGACATCAGAGAAAAGAAAGCAGCCGATGCTCGGCCAGGGACGCACGGCTGCCCCGCAGGGGGCAAGGCTGAGAGTGTGTACCTCACGATCAGCTACTCTTCCACCGGCACAGCCCCCGTCCCCAACCCAGCAAAGACGGGTTAGCGACCCACTGCTCTTACCCTCAACAGAAATGCTTTCCAGCCGTGGAGGTCAGGATATGGAAAGTGACAAGACAGCATGTCAAGTTAATGAGAGGATACATATTACAGCACAGTGAAAGTGTGTTGGTTCCCGATCCACAGAGCTCATCTCATTCGACAGGACCCCACCAGTCGGTCGCATGCAGTGCGCCTGCGCCACCAGCGGTCTCGCAAGCCACCGTCACCGACCGCCACCAACATCAGCTGATCCTTTCTGCCACCGTCCACGAGTCGGTCAGTCAGGCGACACAACGACAGCAGCAGCCGACACACAAGGCCGGGCAGACTGCGCCGGTCCCGCTGCGATCCAACGGGGCCAGCCGACCGATCTCCAACGCAGCCGCAGCCATTCACCACCAATCAGTCTCTTCGGGTTTCAGCCGCTCATCTCACCATGGCACCCAGTGCCAACTCCTCGTGAGCAACAAGCCCGATCACCACTCCCAGACAGTCAGGCGCAAGTCCATCCGGATCACGCGCTTAATATGCCATCGCAGCTCGGACATCGCTCACCAGCCGGTCGGTCAGGCGAGGCAGCGCCAGCAGCAGTCGCCGACACACGCCGCCAGGCAGAAACCCCCGGTCTCGCCACGATCCAGCGGATCGCGTCTGCTCTCGCACAGACCATCTGTAGTGCGGGTCCGCTCCACTCGGTATCCTCCACCCGTCCCGGAGACTAAGGGAGTGGCCCCCGAGTCCAATCCCGGCCCGCTGCATCCAGCACGTGTCGAGGAGAGCCGCGCCAAACATCCACCGTCGCCACTCGGGGCGCCTGCCTTCAGCAGCCGGGGCTGTCCAGTTTTGACGGACCACCCAGACCCTAGCAGCCGTCCGAAAAACGCCAGTCCGGACTCGATCGCCGTGCCCGGGCCGCGACTGACCAGGTTTCCATCCACACGACCCTGCCCCCGCGGCAGATACAGCCGGGCAGCTCATTTTAGAAGCCCCGGGTAGGAGGTGATGGCGCGGCCGCCGGAGACGCTGCGCGCCCGCAAAAGGCGCGCGAAACAGATAGCGCCCCCCCCCCCACAGCACCCCTCCAGCCGTTGCACTCTTAGCCAGGTCCCATGCTCCACCCAGCCCAACCGGGCACGGCGACAGCATCGCAGGAGATTTTGACTGCCTCCCCAAACGACTGCTCCGGTGTCATCACCACACCGCGGCCGCACTCCACGGGGCGGGCGCCGTACACGTCACCGCCACTGCCACCCCAGCCCAGCGGGGCACATCGACGGCAATGACGTCCTCCATTTCTTCGGCACCCTTACTCAGCAGAAGCGGCAAAGTGTTTCCAATCTTGTCGGGGGCGTGCCTTGATATGGGCCGATTCCAGCGTTGGTGCGGCCCGTATAGGCGACTCCATCGCCATCTCTAGGTGCCTAGTACCGCTCTCCGAGCTGGAAAGGTAATCCAGGGTTAGGGTGGTCGTCAAGGCAAAAGAGTGAGGTGGGTTAGTCACATGACAGGGCGAGGGACGTAAAGGAAGAAGGTCCTTGCCAATGCTCCCAACCCTATGAATTTTTAATGTAATCTGCCTTGCTTAGTTGTCTAGCCTCTTAAGTTATCCATGAATTCCCTTGTTTAAGTAGGTTATTAATAGCCGGATTCCTAGGTAAATACTTGGTGAAAAGAGGAACGAAAAAACAAAACATAGCCTAATATTAGATGAAAACCTAAGATAACGTGAAGATGAAAACCTAAGATAACGTGAAAAATACTTGAACCCACACAATTACCCTTGTGACAGAGTGACTATAAACATATTTTCTAATCTGAGAATAGTGGTGTTTCTTCTTATTCGCTACCAATTTTTAGTTATAAAGTTTCTGTAGGTTAAAGTCTCTTTGGTTCCAATCTAATAGCCATCCAGGAAAAGTTTATCAATTACTTGTTTGAAAAATTTCTTTGACACAGGGATATCTGACAGATTGGGAATTTTGACTGCAATAATTTCATTCCATATTCTTGGACAGGAAATAGAAGAAGAGTACCTACGTTCTGTAAGTGTTTCCGCCGGTGGCTGCTTAAAGTATCGAATTTGCCTATTATTTCTGTTTCGCTCATGAAGTTCAAAACATTGATTTATTAGTCGATCATCGCTATGCAATGGAGCAAAGTGTTTGCATAAAATAATGAGAGGCAGAGACTTAACGAATTACGTGATATGAAGATACGTGCTTTTGCCGTTGCATTTTTTATTAATCTCTTCACATATACTGATATTGCATGATACACATCACATGGTTGGATGAAAATGTACCGATAATAACTTTGTGGGTATTTGTGAAGTGTAAAACACATATGGTCAGAAGATAGACAAACAAGCAACAATGGTATGGATTGGACTTCCTGTAAATGGTATACTAAAAGATACATGTTTGACCTTGTTTCACAAATAATTTTTGTTTGATGTCGCCAGGCCTTTGCGATGGTGGAGATTGAGGACTTGGATACGGCGGCGCTAATCGCTCTTCTGGACAAGTACTCCACTGAAGTACTGAGCGCCGCCTGGGTGGAGGCGGTGGTGGATGCCGACTACACTGAGTGTGACGCCTTGCCGGCTGACTTCGAGGACCAGCATGTGCAGACCAACTGGGCATCGCTGCTCAAGGAAACTGGTGAACAGCAGTGCTTACACGATGGTGTAACTTCTGGTCGTGATGTCTACTAGTGATGCTGTCTACTCGAGTCGTATTCCCAAACAACTTCTCCCTCAAAATGTATATACTTTTTAGGGGTGAAAGTCATGTTATTTTGTATTTATCTGCCAACTCACGTCGCAATGAATCGTCCGTGGATAATTTTGGCATGGGGAGGCTTCTATTCTCATTGTCCTTCTAACAGTCTTCAACATATAGTTTAGGACCATGACCTTACGTGCCCTGTCGCGTTATTGTTGCGCCGTCAACACCTGCTTCCACCAGCTGGCGTCTGACGCAGGCTGCCTGCTGCTCCGCGCGCCACAGGGCGTGTGTGCCGCGGCTTCGTGCTGCAGCAGGATGCACGCTCAGCGGAGGCCTCTGGTCTGGACGCCTCCACCCTGGAGCGCAGCACGGCCTCCAGTGCCTTCTGGACGGCGCTGGCGCAGCATGGTATCCGCCACCAGCACCTCAGCACCCTCCTCTTCCACTTCATGCATGCTGGTGAGTCGCAGGTGGCTGCTTCAAACGCACGTCGTGAAGCAGAATTTCAGTTTTGTGCCAGATGTATTTGCTCTTGGAGCTGTCGTGGTTGTTTTTGGCATTTTTAGAAATGGGAAATCCCATACAAAAATTGATATGTAGGCTTTTATATGAGCTTTGTTATTTTTGTATTGTTATTTAGTGTGTTGTGTTTCATATTCTTATTCTTATGTAGTCTTACTATTGTGTATTGTGATATTCTCGATCTAAGCAACGATCGTCTCTTTGACTTTTTCTTTTGAAAACTACGTGAACTGTGACGGTTGGTTGTCTCTACTAAGGTGTGAGTAATTCTTTGTTGCAATACGGTTTGATATCACTCTTCATTGATCACCATCACACGCTCTGCCGTCAGGCCGCAAGAACGATGTTGCAATAGAGGAGCGAGAGCTGGGTCTTCTCTCCGCCTCCATCTACCTTCTGCTGCTGGCCATTCCCGGCAGCAACGCCTTCCGCGTGTTCCACCCGGTGCTGTTTACCAGCGCGCTCGATTCCTTCAAGCTGGTGCCCAAGCTGCTGAAGGCGTTCTTCGCGCCGCCGCGCCGGGCGGCCCCCGCCGCCGACAGCGACGAGCTAGTGGACGAAGACGACGAAGCCGGTGTCGAGCTGGAGCCGGAGGATATCAACCGGCTGCTGCGACTGCTGAACACGGTGCTGGGCGACCTGCTGCTGCTCACCGAGCGTTTTTCGCTGCGACACGGCGCCGAGAGTCTGGAGGACACGGTGCAGGTTCTGGTGGAGCTGACGCGACTGGAGGCGGTGGCGGTGTCGGGCCGCAGCGGCAGCAGCCTCGGCTCGCTCGCCCACAACGCCTTCTGCTGCCTGACCAACATCTGCCGGCCGCTGCACGGCAGCGTGGCGCGCAGCGTCGCGCTGGTGCTGCGCGCGCTCATCCCAGTGCTGCTGATGGCCGGAGACGACCCGCCGCGCGCGCTGACCGCGGTGCGGGACCGCGCCGTACGGTTTGTGGACCAGCTGCTGGCGGCCGCCGGCGTGCTGGCCGAGCCGGCGCTGCAGACGCTCGTGCAGAACGTGTGCCTGCGCGTACCGGAGCGGGCCGAGCAGCGGCAGCGGGCGGCGCAGTCGGTGGTGATGCTGTTGCGGCTGATGCCGCTGCCGCCGTACAGAGCCGCCGTGGACTGGCTGTGCAGGTTCGCGCGTCACGAGAAGAGCGGACACCGGCTGATGGCGCTGGAGCTGGTGTCCAGACTGGCGGCGGAGGGTCTGAGGGAGAGTGCCGACGGCGCGGCGCGGTCGCCGCCACGTGAGAAGCACCGGCACCGGCCGGCAGCGCGCCGCCGCGGCCGCAGGAAGGCGGCACCGTCAGACACGGAAACGTCAGAGAGCGAGACGGAGACAGAGACTGAGGACGACCAGCCGAAACAGGCGGCGCCGGACACCGGCACTGAGCAGCCGCCGGCGCCACCAGCGGAGAGGGCCGCTGACGGGGCGGTGTCGCACGCGCTACTGGTGCGGCTCATCTTCCGACAGTGCCGGGACCCAGCCGCCTCGGTGCGCTCGCGCGCTCTCAACGTGCTGGCCGAGTGCACCGTCTCAGGCGACGCGGAGATCCGGGCAGCCGTGCGGCAGCTGTTCACGGGCAGCAGGCGACCCTCACAGGTGGGACGGCAGGCGACCCTCACAGGTGGGACGGCAGGCGACCCTCACAGGTGGGACGGCAGGCGACCCTCACAGGTGGGACGGCAGGCGACCCTCGCAGGTGGGACGGCAGGCGGTCTTCACAGGTGGGACGGCCGCCCAACCAGGCCGGATACGGGGAACAGGGGTTACTAGGGCTTTCTGGTGCTGCTTCAAGTGTGGCTGGTTTCTAGCGCTCCCAATTCAATCTGGAGCAAGATCTCTATGACCTGCACGTCAGGTGTTGAGAACGAGTCGCATATTCTGCAGTTCCAGTAGTCATGAAAATTAAAGTTGATGCCCCAGACTTCAGGCAAACACATTACAATCTACCTGACTTGAATCTTTGTTGCATATAATCTCGAAGACGGAGTATCTGCGGTAAGCCCCATTAACCCTCGAGCGGCCGCTCAGGAGGCGGGGGAGGAGGCCGGCTCGGATGACGAGGCTGAAGAGGAGGACATTCTGGCCATGCTGCGGCGGCGGGCCAACGACGACAAGGTGATGGTGCGCAAGTCGTCCCTGCAGGTCATCGAGAACATCATGCGACTGGACCCCGACTGCGTCACCCCAGAGAACCTGCAGGTCAGTTACTGCGTCACCCCAGAGAACCTGCAGGTCAGTTACTGCGTCACCCCCGGAAAACCTGCAGACGAGATGCTACGTCACTGCAGAGAACCCGCACTTAAGGTGTCAATTGACCAGAAGATCCGCAGTTGAGGTGTCGCAGAGTCACAGAAAACTCGCAGTTGAGGTGCCGCATAGCTGCAGAGAACCCGCAGCTGAGGTGTTGCAGGACTACAGAGAATGCGCAGATGATGTATCACATAGAAACAGCAGAGAATCCGCAGGTGAGGTGTCACATCACAGCGAAGATACTGCAGTTGAGGTGTCACATAACTACAGGGAACCCGCAGTTGAGGTGTCACTTAACCACAGAGAACCCGAAACTGAGTTGTCACATAACAGCGGAGAATCCGCGGTAAAGGTGTCACATAGTCACAGTTAAGGGCTTATTTAACCACAGAGAACGTGCAGTTTAGATTACATATAACCGCAGATAATCCCCAGTTGAAGTGGTATATAACTATGGAGAATCCGTGTATTCCTTCCAGATGGCTGATACGTTGTTGACGCTCCCTGGGGTTGTATGAGTACTGCTAGGACAGTTGTTCTGCCCTGCGGTGTTTGTTTGCTACGGACATACTTTCCCGGACTCCCAGCAGTTTCTGATAGACTGCTATTTGCACACTCCACCGCCAGATGCTGATGGGGTACCACCCGGCTGTACCAGGCTGTATCAGAGCCTTAGTCCTCCCTCACCGTCGGGTGCTGCTGGGGTACCACCCGGCTGTACCAGGCTGTATCAGGGCCTTCGCTATCGGCTGCTGTGTGATAAGCATTCTCTCCTCCGACGGTGGCAGAGTCCGGCCGATGCCATCCCACTACCCCCTGCCGCCAGATGCTGTGGGAGCGGCAGCCGGACGCCAGCCTCGCGTCAGGCTGTATCGGAGCCCTGACCCTCCTCACGGCCACTCCCTCCGCAGGTACTACTGGAGCACTGTCGCGACCCGGCGCTGCTGGCGCGGAAGCAGTGCCAGGCGTCGCTCACCAGCCTGGTGGAGCAGTATCCGGCTGATGAGCGGGTCTGCGAGGCGGTGGTGCGCGGCCTCTTCCCGCAGATCCACGACCCCGAGAACAAGATACAGGAGCGCGTGGTCCAGGTTGGTAGCCGCCGCATTCACCCATTCGGCAGACTCACGGTCTGAAACTGAGCCGGGCTCTCAGGCTCGCGGTAAAGTGGAGTAGTTGAGGGTGTTATGTCTGCGTTGTCGATGAACGTATGACGCCGATAAGAGTGAGTTGCTCAGAAGCTGATGTAGTGGGAAGCTGATCAGTGAGCATCGTTCCAAATATCATTATTGTATTGATCTACTCTGTGCGTGGCTCAGTGATTTAGAAACTGGCGCCTGAGTGACAGGTCCCGGGTTCAGGTCCTACTGGGTCCTCTGAATTAGACTGGAGCGTTCCAGGCTCTGTACACGCGCGTACCTCGGTAGGCGTGCCTATCGTGTCACACTCGTGTAGTCACCTGGCTCCCTAGATCTCCGTCTCCTTGACCATCACTAACCCTCCCAATCCAACGGCGCCGCGCTGCGTCACATAGTGGTTGCGTTGTCATCTCCCGGAAATTGCCACCATTACTATTATGAATGCTATGATTATTGCTCCGTTAAACAGATAGAGCGTCTGTCTGCCGGGATTGGTCACGTGCATCACCACACCATCGCGTTTATCACCACACCGTCACGTTTATCATCACCCCCGTCACGTTTTTCGCCACACTGTCACGTGTATCACCACCCCTCACGTGTATCACCACCCCGGCACGTGTATCACCACCCTGGCACGTTTATCACCGCCCTGGCACGTGTAGCCCGTCCGTTTTGACAGTGTGTTGTGTGGTGGGACAGTTTGTGCAGGAGACGATTCTCTCCGGTATCCGACCGTACCGGGAGGAGGACCAGGCCTCTGACAGTGTGGTGGGACAGTTTGTGCAGGAGACGATTCTCTCCGGTATCCGACCGTACCGGGAGGAGGACCAGGCCTCTGACAGTGTGCTGGGACAGTTTGTGCAGGGAGACGATTCTCTCCGGTATCCGACCGTACCGGGAGGAGGACCAGGCCTCTGACAGTGTGCTGGGACAGTTTGTGCAGGAGACGATTCTCTCCGGTATCCGACCGTACCGGGAGGAGGACCAGGCCTCTGACAGTGTGCTGGGACAGTTTGTGCCGGAGACAATTCTCTCCGGTATCCGACCGTACCGGGAGGAGGACCGGGCCTCTGACAGTGTGCTGGGACAGTTTGTGCAGGAGACGATTCTCTCCGGTATCCGACCGTACCGAGAGGAGGACCAGGCCTCTGACAGTGTGGTGGGACAGTTTGTGCAGGAGACGATTCTCTCCGGTATCCGACCGTACCGGGAGGAGGACCAGGCCTCTGACAGTGTGCTGGGACAGTTTGTGTAGGAGTCGATTCTCTCCGGTATCCGACCGTACCGGGAGGAGGACCAGGCCTCTGACTGTGTGCTGGGACAGTTTGTGCAGGAGACGATTCTCTCCGGTATCCGACCGTACCGAGAGGAGGACCAGGCCTCTGACAGTGTGCTGGGACAGTTTGTGCAGGAGACGATTCTCTCCGGTATCCGACCGTACCGGGAGGAGGACCAGGCCTCTGACAGTGTGCTGGGACAGTTTGTGCCGGAGACGATTCTCTCCGGTATCCGACCGTACCGGGAGGAGGACCAGGCCTCTGACAGTGTGCTGGGACAGTTTGTGCAGGAGACGATTCTCTCCGGTATCCGACCGTACCGGGAGGAGGACCAGGCCTCTGACAGTGTGCTGGGACAGTTTGTACAGGAGACGATTCTCTCCGGTATCCGACCGTACCGGGAGGAGGACCAGGCCTCTGACAGTGTGCTGGGACAGTTTGTGCAGGAGACTATTCTCTCCGGTATCCGACCGTACCGGGAGGAGGACCGGGCCTCTGACAGTGTGCTGGGACAGTTTGTGTAGGAGACGATTCTCTCCGGTATCCGACCGTACCGGGAGGAGGACCAGGCCTCTGACAGTGTGCTGGGACAGTTTGTGCAGGAGTCGATTCTCTCCGGTATCCGACCGTACCGGGAGGAGGACCAGGCCTCTGACAGTGTGCTGGGACAGTTTGTGCAGGAGACGATTCTCTCCGGTATCCGACCGTACCGGGAGGAGGACCAGGCCTCTGACAGTGTGCTGGGACAGTTTGTGCAGGAGTCGATTCTCTCCGGTATCCGACCGTACCGGGAGGAGGACCAGGCCTCTGACAGTGTGGTGGGACAGTTTGTGCAGGAGTCGATTCTCTCCGGTATCCGACCGTACCGGGAGGAGGACCAGGCCTCTGACAGTGTGCTGGGACAGTTTGTGCAGGAGACGATTCTCTCCGGTATCCGACCGTACCGGGAGGAGGACCAGGCCTCTGACAGTGTGCTGGGACAGTTTGTGCAGGAGTCGATTCTCTCCGGTATCCGACCGTACCGGGAGGAGGACCAGGCCTCTGACAGTGTGCTGGGACAGTTTGTGCAGGAGTCGATTCTCTCCGGTATCCGACCGTACCGGGAGGAGGACCAGGCCTCTGACAGTGTGCTGGGACAGTTTGTGCAGGAGACGATTCTCTCCGGTATCCGACCGTACCGGGAGGAGGACCAGGCCTCTGACAGTGTGCTGGGACAGTTTGTGTAGGAGACGATGCTCTCCGGTATCCGACCGTACCGGGAGGAGGACCAGGCCTCTGACAGTGTGCTGGGACAGTTTGTGCAGGAGACGATTCTCTCCGGTATCCGACCGTACCGAGAGGAGGACCAGGCCTCTGACAGTGTGCTGGGACAGTTTGTGTAGGAGACGATGCTCTCCGGTATCCGACCGTACCGGGAGGAGGACCAGGCCTCTGACAGTGTGCTGGGACAGTTTGTGCAGGAGACGATTCTCTCCGGTATCCGACCGTACCGAGAGGAGGACCAGGCCTCTGACAGTGTGCTGGGACAGTTTGTGTAGGAGTCGATTCTCCCGGTATCCGACCGTACCGGGAGGAGGACCAGGCCTCTGACAGTGTGCTGGGACAGTTTGTGCAGGAGTCGATTCTCTCCGGTATCCGACCGTACCGAGAGGAGGACCAGGCCTCTGACAGTGTGCTGGGACAGTTTGTGAGGAGACGATGCTCTCCGGTATCCGACCGTACCGGGAGGAGGACCAGGCCTCTGACAGTGTGCTGGGACAGTTTGTGCAGGAGACGATTCTCTCCGGTATCCGACCGTACCGGGAGGAGGACCAGGCCTCTGACAGTGTGCTGGGACAGTTTGTGTAGGAGTCGATTCTCTCCGGTATCCGACCGTACCGGGAGGAGGACCAGGCCTCTGACAGTGTGCTGGGACAGTTTGTGCAGGAGTCGATTCTCTCCGGTATCCGACCGTACCGGGAGGAGGACCAGGCCTCTGACAGTGTGCTGGGACAGTTTGTGCAGGAGTCGATTCTCTCCGGTATCCGACCGTACCGGGAGGAGGACCAGGCCTCTGACAGTGTGCTGGGACAGTTTGTGCAGGAGACGATTCTATCCGGTATCCGACCGTACCGGGAGGAGGACCAGGCCTCTGACAGTGTGCTGGGACAGTTTGTGCAGGAGACGATTCTCTCCGGTATCCGACCGTACCGGGAGGAGGACCAGGCCTCTGACAGTGTGCTGGGACAGTTTGTGCCGGAGACGATTCTCTCCGGTATCCGACCGTACCGGGAGGAGGACCAGGCCTCTGACAGTGTGCTGGGACAGTTTGTGCAGGAGACGATTCTCTCCGGTATCCGACCGTACCGGGAGGAGGACCAGGCCTCTGACAGTGTGCTGGGACAGTTTGTGCAGGAGACGATTCTCTCCGGTATCCGACCGTACCGGGAGGAGGACCAGGCCTCTGACAGTGTGGTGGGACAGTTTGTGCAGGAGACGATTCTCTCCGGTATCCGACCGTACCGGGAGGAGGACCAGGCCTCTGCCGAGGAGCTGCTGCCTTGGAAGCTGCTGGGACTGGTAGTCAAACTCTGCTACCAGAAGTACCTCAACAAAATCATCCAGGCCGGCATCGGCGCTCAGCCCATCAGGTGATGTCGCAGCGTTGGTAGGCTGGGAAAGCTGAAAATATGCCGCTGCACGCATGGTTTTATGTTGTTTTTTTAGTTTATGAGTTCGTTAATCCGAATAGAGTGAGTGTCTTGAAATGTATCGTGGCTTGTATTAATCGCCAACAGTTGCTTTATCGAATTGCGAAGTCCGAATAATCCTTGTATTGTTGACCTGATATTTATTACCGTGCAGAGTAAAAAAACGTATCATTGCTAATACATCGGAGATATTTCCTTTGCACGCCACAATATCCCTTTTTGTAACAATTGTATTAATAAAAACTCAACTCTATCTAACAGTATAACTTGGATTCGCTCATTCAAGAACTTCCTTGCCCGTTGCAGAGCTGGAAATTAGTAAATTATATGGACGTGGAAAGTACCTTCTTCTATAGTGCCTTTTACCGTATTGTACAGGGTGCGGATGGTGATTCTTGTGTGTGATAAGCTTTTTCACTGCCCGTGAAAAAGCTCACTATGGTGTGCTTATATATATATATATATTGTCAAACCTTATGTGCATTTCCTTAACACTGCGTCTTGCTAGTGCCTCTTCCCGTGTTCCCCAGGCCGTACTACCGCGGACACTCCGGGTGTGTTCTCCGCCCGTCCAGGTGTGTCGGTGACCCCGCCGTGACCCGCCTCGTCCCGTGCTCCCCAGACCAGCCGTGTGCCGGGCCCTGCGGACCCACGTCGCCACCTCCAACAACGCCGCCGCCTGGATGTGTCTGGCGCTCATCTCCCGGTTCTCGCCCGTGGAGCAGCCCCTGTTTGCGCTGGACTACTTCACCGAGCAGATCCAAACTGAGCTGACTGTGAGTCGGGCGTTGGCCTGTAGGCGGGACGTGTGCGCTGTCGGAAGCCGAGGTTTCCTACTGCCCAGTCAGGTGGCAGTAACTGTCAGGCATCGCCGGGCGTATCCTCAGATACCGAGCCACGTTGCCTTCGCTGGTGTTTGTACCGTGGGGTGCTTTCAGTGACGGGTCTTCGATTTTGCTGAGGGGTGAAGGCCAAGACCTGGGGGCGTCAATTTTACCACGGTCCTGGTGGAGGGCTTCTTCTCAATATTTGTCGTTTGTAGGGATAGGTGTTTAAAAAATCCGTTGGGATGTGACTGATCTAATTGTGCTGAGGAGTGCCACTTTTTGTAGAAGGACGTGACCAAATAGTGAGCTTGGGGTCTGTGGCGGGCATTAGAGGGACGGCCGACAATGTAGGTGTTCTGTTCTCCCGTCCACAGAGGGAGCAGGTGTTTGCAGTTCTGTTCTCCCGTTCACAGAGGAGCAGGTGTTTGCGCTGCAGCAGTGTCTGCACGTGCTGCAGTTCTCTGTGGCACGGCTGGCCCCGACGGCCTGGGAGCGGCTGACGTCGGGTTTGACCCGGCTGCTGGCGGCGGCGGCGCTGCCTCTGGAGCTGGTCTCGGCCGCTGTCGACACCCTGGCCATGGTGTCGATGGAGGCGGGAGACGAGGCGGGGTACCAGGCCAGACTGGCGGTCTGGTGCGACCCGCTGATAGAGGTGGGTCGTGAACCGTCGGCCACCTGTGTAGTGTAGTAGCTGAAACAGCGCGGTGCCATCACTGTTTTGTTGAATCTGTGCCTTGGAAAACGATGTTTTGACAATATTTTATAATACTAATGTGGGCTGCGATGTTATTTAGGCTCAACTAAACTGGTTTGCAAATATGAAATATTCAGGAGCATAGTCAATAACGAATAATCAATTAGCCATTCTCACCGTATGACGGGAATGGCGTGAGTGCAAGTGCGAGGCTGCACGTGCGCGTGGGGTCTTATTTATTTCCCACCTTAAAGTACAACTTGAAATGGGGAGGGGGAAGATGTACCGCGAGTGTGAAGATGTACGATGAACCGCTTAAGTGTGGCCAAAATGAAATATCCATGCGTTTGCCCTCAACACCCCACCAAGAGCAGAGTCATGTTTTCCATCTGCCGTCAACTCCTGTAACGCTGCTGCCGTCCGCTCCGGCTCGAACAGGACTGCGAGGACTTCCTCTCCAAGCAGCTGCTGCAGCCTACGGCCGGCTCGGCACCGGACTGGGAGGACAGGCTGGTCCGTCAAATCCACACGCTGGGCGACCTCGCCCAGCTGGTGCCGGCCAAGGTCAACAAACGCTGCTTTCTCATGCTGCAGAACCTCATCTACGTGGAAAAAGGTAGGGTCGTGTGTGGTGGTCTGGTTCTTGTTGGCTCCTTACCCATCAATAATAGAGAAGTCGGGTCATGTAGAAGCTCCATTCTGGTAGTTTTAAGGCGACTTCGTCCTTGCAGCGTTGTCGTGGTTGCGAGTCTGAAGCGAGAATGGTGTTCGCCTCGGTTTTTCGACTTCATTTTGGCCCGTGCGTGACCTTGGGAGCTGACCTGTGATATTTGTCCAATCGGGGGCGCTGCGGCGGCGGCGCCTGTTGGTGGCAGGTGGCCTCTCGAACCTCTCGCTGCTACTCTGAGTCGTCCCCTGTGACTAAGACCCCGCCCCGGGCCGGTGCGGCAGGGGGCCGGCGGTCGGTGTCGGGCGGCCTCCAGGACCCCTCTCCGCGGCTACAGGCCGTCGCCATCGCCACGCTCGGCAAGCTGTGTCTGCAGCACGAGCAGATGGCCAAGCGGGTGATTCCGGCGCTGGGCAAGATACTGGACATCACCGACGACCCGGCCATCAAGAACAACGTGGTGTTCACGCTGGCCGACATGTGTGTCAGGTGAGAGTCTGACGGATGGTGGGCCGCCTCCGTGTCAGGTGAGGCTATGACGGATGGCGGGCCACCTCTGTCAAATGGGACTCTGACGGATGGCGGGCCGCCTCTGTCGGGTTAGACTCTGACGGATGGTGGGCCGGCTCTGTCGGGTGAGACTCTGACGGAGGGCGGACCGACTGCCTCTGTCAGGTTAGACTATGACGGATGGTGGGCCGCCTCTGTCAGGTGAGACCCTGACGGATGGTGGGCCGTTTCTGTCAGGTGATACCGTGACGGATGGCGGGCCGCCTTTGTCAGGTGAGACCGTGACGGATGGCGGGCCGCCTCTGCTCCCGGGTGAGATGGTGACAGGTTTGCGGAATAAAATATGCGCAGTGGATCTGTTCGTGCTTTTTCTGCTTTATTTTCTGAGCTCAAAATATATTTTTGTACCGCCGGCGGTAGTGTACAGTCTCTTTCATAAGATTATCAGGACGGGGCTATAATGATTATTTTTCTAGTATATTCAAGACCATATGGCTGTAACGATACTTATGCAGCTGACCATACGTCAGTACCAATGTTGCGGTGTAGCTGCCCCGGGGAGTGATGCTGCGACGGCCCGGTACCCGGCCGTCTGAATGGTGGAGCCCGCCGGGAGCTGGTGCGACCTGCCGCGGTCGGCAGGTACGCCACCCTGGTGGACCCGCTGCTACCCCAGGTCACCTGCTGCCTGCGGGACCGCCACCTGGTGATGCGCAGGAACACCCTGATCCTCCTCATCCGACTGCTGCAGGAGGACTACCTCAAGCTCAAGGGCACATTCTTCTTCCGGCTCATCCAGTGCCTGGTCGACCCTGAGGTGAGGAGAACAGCACGGATCTGTGGAATTTGCTGGCCCCGGGATGATTTTGGCAGCTAGAGTGGAAACTCGGTGTGAAAACAATTCACTGGTGCAGGAAACGCACGCTCAGTCTGGAGTATAAGGATGCGATTTTGATATGATATATAAGGATGCGAAATGATCTGGGCTATGTAGCATGTAGCGTGCTTTTTTGACTGCGGGAATGTGCTAAGTTCGGGTTGTCGTGCTTCTACTGATGTCTTAACAATAAATCTATTGATTTTCCGCCAAATTAGTGTGCGTAGGTATTTTATGTTGATGTCTTACGGCCTTATTCGGGGGCAGTGGGGAGACGGGTCTATCTTCATTTATTCGTCTTGAATTTCTAGAAAATCTCTCTCTTTCTCTCTCTCTCCTCTCTCTCTCTCTCTCTTCTCTCTCTCTCTCTTCTCTCTCTCTCTCTCTCTCTCTCTCTCTCTCTCTCTCTCTCTCCATTCGTTAGAAAGCTGAACCTCCTTACCGACGCCCACAGCCTGAGATCCGTGAGCTGATCACGTTTTATTTGACGGAGAGACTTCTGAAGCGGCAGCCGAAGGTGTTCTTCCAGCACTTCGTCGAGTGTCTCTTCCTTTACAACGAGTACGAGGTACGTATGCCGATGGTACTTGCATGAAACTGTGAAGGTGTGTGTTGCCCCCCCTCCCTCCGATACAAAGTTTTTACCGAGTGGAAAAAGAACGTGATGATAAGATACAGGGTGATCGCGTCCACTTTGATTTCAGCTTGATTGCTTGTAGTGAAAATTGCAATTTGCGGGGAAGTTCGGGCATGTTAACCCTTGTTAATTGAAGTTTGGCGTTCATGGCGTTTTAAAATCAGTGGTGCTTAGTATGTTTTAAAATCACTTAATTATACAGGGAACGTTTTTTTCTGACTTGCATGACCCAAATCCTCTTACCTTTGCTCATGTTTTACCAATGTCGCAGCCACCCCGCTCGCGTGTTGCCACATGCTCCCGCTCGTCCCTGTTACTCTTCTCCGCCGCCAGGGGCACGAGTCGTACAACAAGCTGGCTCAGGCGGCGCGCGAGCAGGAGGTGTTCTCGCTGCGGGGGCCCGACCACCAGCAGCAGCGCATGCACATCTACCGCTTCCTGCTGGAGCACATGCCGGACGACCAGCGGTTCCAGACCTCGCACAAGCTCTGCCAGGACGTGCTGGGTGAGCGGCCGCTGGCTCTGCAGGTCTGAGGAGCTGCCATCGTACGGTCCTCAACCCAGACGTTCTCGAATTGGAAGGGAAAAACGATAACTGCTGCAACCAGAGTATTGTGTGAAGGAGCCTTGTCCACATATTGTCCATGTTGCCGTGGGCTTGAACTTGTTTTGATGTTTCTGCTGTAAGCGAAGCCAGCATACATATCTCAATAGCCAGCTGGCACATTCAAACCTCTAGCAATAACGACTAATCCTTGCGATCGTCTTAACCGTGCCCCCCCGCAGGTGGGGTGGTAGACGGCAAGATCACGCTGGGCGAGACGGCCGACCACCTGCTTCACGACGCACTGCGGATCCTGCGCTGCGACGAGATCAAGCTGCAGAGTCTGAAGACGCGACCCGAGGACGCCGAGCACGCTGCCGACGCCTCCGGGATGGCCGAGGTGTTCCAGGCGGTCGCCAAGAAGACGCTCATCTCCCAGGTGGGGCGGCGGCCTGCCTGAGGCGGTGGCTGGTCGGTAGGGGGCGCAGGGTATCGTGCGAGATGGAATAGGGGCCAGCGCTCGCTCATTTTTTCACCCCGAAAATTTCCTGATTTCAGCAAAATTGGACAGACGTTGGAAACATTGGGTAATCAGCCAGCGGGAAAGGCAACAATTAGCCCCATTCCGTTCATATTTTAGTTCTGGAGGGGATATTTTATTGTCGGAAACCTGTTGGAGATTGACTGGCCGCCTCACTTAGCTCCTGGTGGTGACTTTGATGCCGAGCATGATGGACGGTCTGCGGCACTGGCTGGAGGCGTGGCTGCGCTTGGGAGGCGTCTCTAACGCCGCGGCATGCCGCAGTGCAGTCACACAAGGCTGCGCTAGGCGTCCTAACGCCGCGGCATGCCGCAGTGCAGTCACACAAGGCTCAAGGCTGTGCTTGGGAGGCGTTTCTGACGCGGTGGTATGCCGTTGTAGTCACACAAGGCTGTGATTGGGAGGCGTGTATAACGCGGCGGCGTGCCGCAGTGCAGTCACACAAGGCTGTGCTTGGGAGGCGTTTCTAACGCGGTGGAATGCCATTGTAGGATCACAAGGCTCCGCTCGGGACGAGTTTCTGACGCCGCGGTGGAGTCTTGCGTGACTGGCACGTGTCCCGCGCTCAGCTGCATCCCTCGGGCAGTGCCGCAAACCAGTGCTTTGTAGGCTTCATAGGGCTAGTTCGACTTGATTCATCGTGATCCTTATAAAACGATTTTTTGATAGTTAACTTCCTCAGAGTACGCATATAATGTGCATCATACGCCGACCATACATACACGACATGTGTTCTTGACCTGCTGTGCGCTTTTGCGATGAGAGCACTGTGTGATGTGTGTGACCGTGCTTTGGGAGTGAGCTGCGTGCTCCCCTCGGCCTCACCCAGGCATCACGGCGCGGCGTGTGTGCTCGGCAGGGCCGGTCTGCGATCTCCGCAGTGAGTCGGTCCCACGGACCTCACCCTTTGTCGTGTAGGGTAGTGTGCCTGGTTGCTCTTCTTCGCTGACAGGACGAGGCTGCGCTGGCGGGCTTTTCGGTGCAATTGATGCCACCGGTGAAGGACTGCTCCGGTCAAAACAGTCTAACTTGTTGCGAAACGGAAGTAATTGCTTGATAATTGGGAGAGGTGTTTCACCTGCGATTCTCGCTCCTCTCGCGTCTCAGCTCGGTCTCTCGTCCTCAGTCTCATTTCCCAAATATGGGAGGGGTGGGCGTATGCGTTTGAGTATTGTTATTATCGCGGTCCTTGTTAGAAGCAACACAAAGGTCAAAGGCGATTGTTCCAGTTACATGTGTATAGGTAGGGATTAACCCATAATTTCTATCAAAATTGTTGCCTGGAAAAATATATCATCAAACAAGTTAGATAAGAAAGGATGCGATAGAGATGGAATACGTTTTAGCTGATGTTTTGGCAAAGCGTTGATACTTGTACTATATTTAAGGGGGTGTGAAATTGGGAGATAGTAAAGCTGCCTGCATCCGCTCGCTTCGTTTTAACACTTTCCACGCCATTGCTGGGACTGTCTGGGTACAACAGCCTGGATTAAGGGGATAGGGTCACTGCTGGTAGTCTGTAACTGTCAGAGCCCGGCTGGCGCGTCTTCAGGACGTAAGCACTGAGAGTGTAATTGTAGAACTATCTCACTGATTTCACAATGTTTAAATGGAGCTTCGGCATGAAATTTGCTTTGTGAAAGTACTTGATAGAAAGCAACGCTTGTCTTTCTTTGCTTTCAATTTGTGGGAAAAACTGGAATTGATTATTTACAAAATGCAATGTGTGTAGAATTGTTTGGCTTGTAATTTATTGACCCATCTGTTTTGGGTGATAAAATCCTCTCTGAACAATGCTTCTCAGGAAACGGCTTTGGGTGCTTGGCTTTTAAATGGTCTGAATTGGCTAGCGCTAGGACATCTAATTTCGATTGTTGGGAGTAAGTTGGCGTGTTTACAACATTAAAGAGGTTGTAACCCCCCCTTCTTCACGAGCTTTCTGAATTGAAGCCGAAGTGTTTTTCAGAAAGAGCCCGCTCGAATTTTCTTCACTTACGCCGATTTCCCAAGCATTGAGCGTGCCAAGCCTGACGGATGCACCTCACATAAATACGCTTGGGGTTGCACTGTGGTTAAATGCATGCTTACCAGTAGTGTGGAATTGCACGCTTTAGCTTGTGTGTTGTGACGGGCGGCTAAGAACGGGACGTTTGAAGGTGCTAACAAACAGCGCCGCTGTTAGAGATCTGCATGTGAACAGAACAGCGGCGGAAATGTAGAAGTGGAGTGAAATAAGAGGACGACGGGGTAAATTTTGGGAAAATGTCAGAGTGAAACGGCATGGGAAGCCATGGAACTAATCATCGAATCGATATCCCGGGACGAAGTGGGACGGGACAGACTCGCGTGGGACGGAATGGGACGGGAAGACTTAGTGGGACCGAGTGGGATGGAATGAGGCGGGACATAATTAGTGGGGAGGATTGAGACGGGAAATGAGAGTGGCATGGTATATGAATGCTGATGTGTTGTCCCATACTGACCTCTAACCAGGGTGCTTGCGGTTTGTGAAAAATGGCAAAAGTTTGTAGATTGGAAATTGACCCACAAAGGTTTGTAAAAGTTGATGCGTGGCGGTGTTTTGCGTCAACAGTTTGTAAAAGTTTGTATTTGCCTACTATTTAGGATTTTCATCAGGAGTTGCCTTGTTCGTCGTATTGTTTGGTGGAGGCTGAGAGCCATTCTTTGAGAGGTTTCGGAGTGCTGAGGCGTGGAGCATGATTATAAGTTGGTAATATGTCTAATGGCTTGCCTCCTCGAATCCTGGACGCAAAATGATTTTTTGTATCCAGGATTCGAAGAGGCAGGCCATTTAACATCTTGCCAACTGATAACCATTCCGTTTAGCCCTCCGTTGTCCTTGTTTCAAGCAAACCAGACCAGAAAGCTATGGAAATGTATATTTACCGAAGCCTCAAGCAAATTTACAGTTAAACAAGGTCTGTCGCGCAAAGCCTCTATCTATCGGTGCCGAACTCGTGAGAAACGTTGGTAAACGTTTATATTTTGTGCCTAAAGTCGTTTGTGATTTTTTGTCTTTTTCGAAACACAGCAAGCACCCTGTCTAACGACCATTCACGGCAGAGCCTTTGGATTGTGGGTACGCGGTCCTCTGTCGGATTCTAACATTCTCACGCACAATACACATTACAAAGCCCGACTAGTGCTTCAGACCAAGTTTGCCAAGCAAAGAAGAATGCATCTCAAATCCTAGTCTATCAACAAGTGATACCCTGCTTTTATTTTGCACGAAAATCTCTGCTTTCCAAATCTTTCTCTGTTTGCATGCATTCGGAAGCGGGGTGAATTTTCGTGGACAGCAGGGCAATGTGGGAAACTCATATAGTCTACAGCCGTGAGTACCAAAGGCTCGCTTAGCACGTAGGTTTTAAGGAGATCCGGGCCAAAAATATTTGTCCGTGCAGCGGGCCTGAACTTTACGTCACATTTCCAGGCTCAGTTCATACCATGTGACCACCGGATGAGGAGAGGATCGGTAGGCGGATGATTTTTGACTAAGTTTTTATCCGCAAACGGGAAGGCCTGTAACAAATGAAGTATCAATCAAATGGTGTCTTGGTACGCCCTATCACATGGGTATATCTTAGTTCAAAGCCCGTTATTAAGGCTCTTCATCCCTTTTAAGTGAGTTCCACATTCGAGAGACCTCTCCTGAACTTTTTGTTATTAGAGATGGGATTCATTTAAAGGCCTCCACATCATGTTTGTATGGAGAATGAGAGTCCAGGCTACATAGTTTCCTTAGTCCGACTAAGAACGGGACTAGAGACTCCTCGCTTGCATTTCTTGGAAGTCAGTTTTACGAGCGCTTTCAAATTTCCAGCTTCCAACATTCACCAGAGGTTCCTGCTGTTTCTCCCAATAATCCACAACGTCCCTTGCGCACTGTATAAATTTGTTTTGATTTCCCTTATTTCGCTTCAAGGGGCATTTGTTGACAGTCCAGCGATTTCTGGTACTTCAATAGCTCCTCTCAGCTCGCTGATGCCCCCTCGTGCCGTCAGGTGGTGAAGAAGAACGTGATTGAGAACATGGTGCCCATCATCATTGCGCTGAAGCACAAGCTGGAGCGGCCGCGTTCCCCGCTCCTGAAGGAGCTGATGATCTTCCTCAAGGACCTCATGAAGGACTACAAAAACGAGGTGGAGCAGGCGTGGTTATTTGGGTCCGAGTGGTTCAGTGGGGAAGGAGGTTGTTTGAATCGCTGTCGTGTGCACCATGTAGTGATTGCTTTAATTGTGGGCGGGACAGTAGTGGTGTTGTTGTTATACGTTTATTCGATATATGTATATAAACACTCGTGTTATCTGTGTAGGTAAATGCTGAAGTGCTGGGTTTCTGACGATAGGGGCGAGATAGGGGTAGCACATACACCGTTAGCCAGCCGGCTCTCAACAGGCCATCTAACTAAACTAGCGAACCAGTATTGTTTTCACTCATTTGCGCGGTTTTCAGATATGTCTCCTTTTAAAGCGCGATGTTGGCAGATCCGTTTGCCCCAATTTGCGCCAGTCCCATCGTTGCGTCTGACCGCCCTCCTCCGCCTGCGTCCGCAGATCCAGGACATCCTGGTCGCCGACAAACAGCTAGCCAAGGAGATCGAGTTCGACATGAAGCGACTGACGGAGGACCACAACGCCTCGGCCGCGGAGCCCCCGCCCGCCGCCGCCGCCGCTGCAGCAGGCCCGGCCGCGTCCGGCGATGCCGCGCCAGCCGCCACTCCCCGCAACAAGCACATCCAGAGTGTGCTGGTGGAGGCGATCCGGTCGGCGCACAGGCTGTCGGCGCGCTGTGCCGCCGCTGCGCCGCAGGGGGCGGAGCCGAGGAGGAGGCGCCGGGAGGGGAAGCACCGCCGGCAGGAGAAGCACCGCCGGCCGACCCGGCCTCTCCCGAGCTGGAGCCGCCCCTGAACAATATCCACAACCTTCTGCGGGCCATCAGCACGCCTCAGGCCGAGGGTGTGGTACAGAATCTGACGTTTGTGGACCGCGACGTCAGCGCCATCCTCCGGGTGACCCCACAAGTTCAACGTACCCGGAAATCGCAAGATGGCACTGGGGCGGAGACGCCCGTAGTAAGTGGGATGGTAAAAAGCGCGGCACGCGATAAAGGAGGGCCGAGACGAGGACTGAATCTAGGTGCCGTAGACGAAGTGTGTGAAGAAAGTGAAGGAGAAGTTCAGGAATAAAGTCAATGATGCTGAGAACTGAGCAAGGTTCAAAGCAGTGATGCTTTTTGTATAAACGGAATACGTTCATCCTGTTATGAAATCATCTTTGAAGTCTCATCACACAAAACATTTTTATGGAGTGTTTCTTATCTAGCGTGTTTTGAACTGCCGGTAACTGCTCAGGCGAGCGCCATCTTGAAGGGCACAAATGATAACATGGAAATCTAAACGAGCTCAACTGTCATGTCTGTCTGAAACAGACGTATATCGCTTTTTGTTTTTTTCTATTGTGAAAAATGCTTTGTACTTCACTCATATTTTGTCATGGGTGAATTTGTGTTTTTGTGTGCCTGCTCCTCCCACCTCCCCAGCTGCCCGGATTGGAGGCACGATTGCACCGGCCTTTTTATTCCATATAAGTTAGTCATGTCCCTCGTCGCTGACAGTTTGGGGAAATGTTAATTCATTATTGATGTGTGTGGAAGAAGTCGTGAGGATGTCACTTTTGGCTAGCTATTGTGGGGACCAGAATAACGTACAAATGTGGAAATGTGTGTCTTCATTGCTTGTACATTTCGTGCCTCTCATGTTATTGAATACATGTATTCTTACACAACTGGGTATTTATATTTGTTGCAGCACCGAATTAGCATTATTATAGATGCGTGTAGCACATTTTTATCGCTGTTGTTTTCTTAATCTCTCCCCACACGTACTCTAAATTGTTGTATTTTCTGTGCCATTGGGCATGTGAAGGTGACCAACTAATCCAAGCGGCGGTCTGGGTGGCGCATTCGGTTAGTGCGCGCGCTCGACTCAGCTCATGACATTTTGTGTGCGGATTGGGCAGGTTCGGTGGCAGGACTTGGCGCCCTGCCGTAGCTGAAAATCAGCTATCTACCCTCCTCCTTCGACGCCATATGACCTCAGTTGGTGCGTCGTAACCCCCCACCCCAAAAAAACTGGTCCAGGCTGTCGGAAATTCTTCTGCTGTTCTGTAATTGTTATTTAGTCCCGTGAAAACAAACAGGTTGGTTCATAGTGGAGTACGGCCGCGGCCACAACTCGCCGCGACACTGCTTCAATGTCACGCTGTTGACATTGCTGTGGTCTGGTTATTGTCACGCGTTCACTTTGCAACGCAGCGTGCCCGCTCTCCTCACTTCCCGCCATTTCTGAGCAACCCCGACCGCAGTGGTTACGAACCGTACCGCGCCAAAACCACAGGGCGGCAGGTGGACGACAGCTGACCGCCGACGACAGGCGACACGGTGACACCGGCGGCGCGCGCAGCTGGTATTTTTACACGCCGCTGCCTCGCGCCGACGCTACCGCCGCCGCCGCCGCGGTAGAGGACAACATGGCGGCGCCCAGTGAGTACCCTCCGGCAGAGTTCTGCCGCAAGTACGGCTCTCTGCTGGCGCCGGAGGGTAGGCTGCTGCTGCCGAGCCGCGCCTTCGCCGCCTACAAGGGTGGCGACGCTCAGGTGCGCGAGAAGACGCAGAAGGCGCTGAAGGTGACGCTGAAGCGGCTGACGAGGCTGGCTCGGCACTGCGCTGCCTGCGGCGCACCTACCGGTGAGTACGGTGCCGCCGCTCCGGCCCCCGCCGTAGTCGCCGGGTCGATTTTCGTCCGTGGTGGTGGGCGGAGGCCGGGCTGAATGTATCGATTTTACGCTGCGTGTATAGAGTGTGGGAGTTCGAACCCGGCTCTTCAGCTGTTGGGGTTTTTGTACTGTCATAGAGATCCGCTCTCTGCAGATTCTGTAGGGCAGTATTCTTGTTATCTCCGGCATTTTTAATGGCTTATGTAGGGCTGATGTGTCGTTTTGGTTTGTTTCTGTTGTTTTTTTGGGGAACGGTATGATCTGGGCGTTCTGACCGACAGCAATTGCGGGGTGTCTCAGGTCGGCTGTTTCGCCAGCTTAGCGTGACTAGTGACGGGTCTAGGGTTTCACGAAGGGGGGGCCTCAGCGAAGCGGCAATATACCACCTGCGGGTGCCCTCCTTACGCTAGTTTTGAATGTCTGAGGAGAGTGGTTATTTGAATATTACCGGTGGTCTAGGAACCACATGTGACTGGGGGTGCCATGATCTGCAGAGGGGCGACTAATAGCCGGCGGATGGGCGGTCAATGTCCCAAAACGCCGGTGAACTGGGCTCTGCCTTGGCCACCTTCTAATGTCAGCTTACAGGCACCTGTCTCGTGGTGGCAGATTGAAGGGGGCAATCCTGTCATTTTCCCTCCCATAAGCGGCTAATCTTACCCCCTTATAGCCGATTTTCTTCTAAAACACTAAGCTTCAGTTGTTTTCCCGGCTGCCCGAAATATTTCGTCTCGATCTGCATCTGCCTGTACCTTCCAGTTTAATCATTTCTTCAGGCATTCGACTATTTGAGTAGGGCATATGAAGTCCACAGGGGGCGCCTCTAGGGACCTCGGGGAGGCGACCACCCACTTGACTCGGTGGATTCGTCGCGGGCGATGATTGGTAGTCCCATGGCGATGGTGTTCGAACCAATCCGAGCTTATCACCTTATACCCTGCCGATGTAGTAATACCTGTAAACGGCCCGGGTGATTAGTCCGACTGAACATCTCGCCAGGGGTCCGGTTCAGTCTGCCGCGTAACAGAAAACCTGTCAGGTTGATTGACTCCGTAAGCGTCCCACCCAATCGATTTGAATCGAAGAGCACTAATTTGATTAGTTTAGTGTCACGTTTCCGCCGTCCGGCTCCCTTTCACCGTTGCGTCATCTAAGGCGGGCCCTAGAGCTACAGGAACTGGCAACGGTCCACTGACGCCGTAAATAAAATTCTGGCAGGCCGATGCAGCCGGTGTCGAAACTTCGCGAACGAAGCAAGGAAGCGAAGCAACCGATTATTGATCTGGACTTTAAGTACAGATCAACAATCGGATTCTGTAAATTCTGTAAACGGAATCTGGGGATTCTGATTGTAATGTGATGGCGTATCCGGTCCATTAGCATGGGACGGCCTCTGTTATAATGCGTCAGGTGCTATGGGGCGCTATATGACGGCACTGGTTGGCGTGGCCGAACCCAAATAACAGCAACGTATTCGGTCCATTTGTATGTGGCGGCTTACTGGCATTGAGGACCGGTACTGGGTGCCCCCCTCCCCCGCGGGCGAAATCGGTTATCCCGATTTTCACCCCGTGGCTCTCGTGAGACTGAGGTATTGATGTTGCGGTGTCCGCGATGGACCGCTGTGCTGTTATTACAGTGTCGCTGCGGGCTGCTGTGCCGCTGTTGCAGACTCCACCTACGGCGCTGTGGCGGGCTGCTGTGACCAGTGCGGCGTGTACTGCTGTGGGACCCGCTGTGCCGCTGTGGTGACGCCCCACCACCAGCTGCTGTGCACCACCCTCAGGGACCAGCTGCTCGACCAGGTGAGACCGCACAGAGGTGCGGAGGTGTGCTCTTCGTTATCGTGCTGACCCAGCCTCAACTTACACAGTATCAAATTTGGTAGGTTTTCACGTATGCAGCTCGGAAGTTAAGATAAATAAATAAGCGAATTGAGGTAAAGTACATCGTTCATCACAAACATGGTCATAATGTAAGGAAACGTGGCCATAATCTAGTCTCTAAATCGGAGAGGTTAGGGGTACTGTAAGAGTTTAGCTTCAGTTACGAGCATGCCTGACAATATTCGTAATCCTTCCTTCAGACTACCCCAATGATCATGCTTCCGCGATTGGTTAGCTTGCACTACATATGCAATGAATACGCTTAATTCAGTGTGTGCAGGCGAGCGTCTGATCACGTTACAAACCTATTGCCCTGATGGTTACCGCGCACGAGCTTGACCCCGTCTGTTTCGCACTTTCCAGGTCATAGAGTGCCTTCCCAGTCCGATCAACCTGTTCGCCTTCATCGACTTCGGCAAGTCCGGGTGTCCACCTGGCGAGCTGACCTGGAACTCGTGGTTCGGCCGACAGCCGCGTCTGGTCCGGGCGCTGCAGTCGGCGGCCGAGGTGGTCTCCGCCTGGTGCGACCTCGCCGGTATGATACCCCTGCCCTCTAACGAGGAGTTGCAGCAGGCCCTGGAGCGGGTCACCACCGGACTCCTGACGCTGCCGCTGACCCTGGTGCACTGCCTGCATCTTCTCACCCCGCGGCAGAAAGCCATCGACATTCACATGGTGGGCGCCGACCTGCCGGAGGTCTCCATGACCTACAACGGACTGTGTCGGCTGCTGAGCGGCGCTGGGGTGCGCTGTGCGCGGGTGATCCTGGTGTCGCCGGACCAGCACGTGAAGGCGATGGCCGCCAGCGCGCCGCCCCACCGCCCCGTGGAGGCCGGACCGTGTAAGGTGTCCGCCTGGGCCGGCCTCTACCACCACTTCCACGCCGAGTTTGTCGAGACCAAGAAGCTGGCGCCGCCGCAGCTTGTGGTGTGCATTCATCCAGGGCTTCACCCGGACGGAGAGTTCGCCTCCTGGCGGCCAACTTTGGAACTGCTAGTGCGGGAGAAGTACGCCACGGCAATGACCACGTACAATGCCCAGGAGTTCGCCGCAACTGTGGATAGGTTGGAGAGTCTGAATGTGCATTTCCTGGAGAAGGGCGAGAACCCAATGCGATCGAAGCACGTGAAACAGACGCCGGCCGACCGGTGTCTGGTGTGGTCCTCGAACGCCTATTTCATCAGCTTTCGAGACGCTCTGACTGAAGTGCCGAAGGACGATGACAGTCAAAGCTTGAGCTGAAGTCACTGACTCGTCTGCCTGTGGGTCCCTTGCCGTGTCAGCGGTAAGATCATGTCGCAAATATTCATTCACACGCTGTGCTTAGTACCGTGCGGTTCTTAATGCTCTGTTTAACCAGCGCACCGGTTTCTTCATGAAGAGCTAACCGGCGGTGAGACGAAGGCTCGATATGGCTGCAATAGTTTTTTGTCATCGGTTATGGCATCCTAGCCTGATACGTTTTATTTACACCTAAATTTAGAAATGCTGGGTGGTTTTAATCCCCCAACACTTCTGCTAATATCGTGATCTTAGATGTCGTGACCTGAGACGAATTTCCTTTCTACTTGATTTATCCTTTCCTGTTCCATAACCTTAGCTTCCCAACCTCCAAACCCTCGCATGGCGTGGGTCTTTTAGGGAAACTAATAGGGAAACTGATGTGATAGCCCCAATGTGATACTCAGGTTGTACGTGCTTTTTATACAAAGGAGATAAGCAAAGGTTGTCATCCTTCGGGCGTTCGGCCTAACGAGGACGTGTAAATTAACGGGAGAATTACCCTGAAATTACGGAAGCTCACACATGGTCAGGCAGCCTGGCCAGGAACCTTTAAAAAGGCAGCAGCACCGTGGCGAGGGTTGAGTGCTTGGGGCACGGAAAAATGTCGGCCAAACGAACGAAATTCAAATACTCCCCGGTTTTGGAGACAGAAATGTCCAGGCCCATTGCCGAACTTTCCACATAGTTCAACTTGTGCGGTCCATCCTTGCTTCTTCAGGACCGAAATGCCTCTATATTTAACACACACTGACGTCAAACCAAGCATGTGCTCTTTAATGGTGATATTGGAGCCAACTATCGACATCACAGTCAAAGTAGGTACAAAATAGATAAATTATCCCGCTGTCGCCGTTACGTATACTGCACAGTCGCTGATTATGGGCAAAACAAGTATGAGGAAATCGACCCACTGTAGGTCCGCATGGACCCTTGGGTGAAAAGGATCTCACAATAACGCACCCCACAGTCGGCAGCAGTGTCCATCATTATGCATTTTTACACTTCTGGCGTTGCCGTCGAAAACCACCGCACGGCCCCGCGCAGTCCCGCCGGGCCAGCGGATGGCCTGCTAGTCCTCTATACCCGATCGTAAACGACAAGAGATCTAACAACGGTGAAGAGCATCGCGAACCGTGGTGCCAGCTCTCTCTCCCCGAGTCACGTGACCCCGCGGGTGTTTGTACCGGCACCGGGACCTGCCGTCCTTCTGGAGAGCCGCAGAGGAGGCAGTTCTCCGACTCCGCGGAGTCTGCTGGCGTCCCCGCCAGAGCTGTGGTGCAGCGCCGCTGAGAGAACGGACCCGTGCTGAAGAGAAGCTGATGCCGCCCGCCTGCGGCAGGTTCTACCGCTCAGTCGGCACCGCTGGCGACAGGCTCGCGCCGACGTCTCATCATCTCTTCTCGCGCTCGCGCTGCATCCTGCAACACGCAGAAGCGACAGTCAGAAGGCGGCCGCACACTCAAAAGTTGCAAGACTGCTTATAACACATGGTCAGAAAACTCGACATCACATTATAAAGGCTCGTCAAAATCGCGGTGCGGGGACGAAACCTGATTAGATAAGAATGACAACATTGACAATGCTGGCATGCAAAGGTCAAACAACGTATGCCCCACATGTTTTAAGTGGGACACACGCGGTCTCACACCTAGAAGACAGAATTGGTTGGGAGCCATTCGCACTACGAAAACAAATCACTATGCGTCTCAAATTTCTGGATTGAGTTGGATTGGTCCAAATCTGGGCAACGCGCCGAGGAACATGCTACACTGTCACTTTTTTACTACGCTCTTCCATTTTTTTGTCATCGAAAACATGTTCGCGCCATTGAAATACAGTGGACTGGCTATACTGCTTCGAAAATGAACATAAAACACAGAAGTGAAAAGAAATAAAGCAGAGTTGAGTTAAAATTTATCCTTTAAAACGAAAAACGCAAGAAGTGAAAAATTTTCTGACAGTGAAAAACAAGAAACCGATAAATTTTAAAGATTTGAAATTTCTTGGGTTTTTAGGATCTGCACCCTGGTGATAAGATTTGGTGCGCCTACAGATAGGTTGCACTGTCCAAAGCTGGCACCCCGTAAGCGAGTGCACCCCTCCCCTGGATTGGAAACTCTAGCTCCGCCCATCCTGGGGAGCGCAATTCAGTGGGATCCCAGTTTAGTTGGGTTGAAGGTGAGAAGCAAGGGAGGGACCCTTGTCTATGGACAAACTCACCCCGCTTCCCGCCGGGTTTTTCTCTTCATTTAGTTCCATGAAACGATACAAATATTAAATTTGCGATCATCTTTGTCAAATAGGCCCAGAAAGAGACGTCATGAGAATGGAAACAAAACAAGAAAAATGAAAAGGCGGAGAAGTGTAAAAGCATAAAAACAAAAACGTGATAAAGAAAGACAAAAATGAAAGAGTACCGTAGCTTAGTCTTCACACTTCCTACTACACACCACTCCTGTTCTAACCTGAGGTACTCTTGTTGGGCCTGATGCTGGGCGATGAGGGACGGGTGGGGCGACGGTGGTGCCGAGTGCGGCAGCTGCAGGCCCAGCCGCTCCCGCTCAATCAGCTGCCGCTGCAGCTGCTCGTGCGCCGCCGCGTGGGACAGCTGCAACACCGCAAAAACGTGTCAACAGCTGCCACAACACGGTACATGGGTGTTACTCATAAATCACCACAAGCGCCGACAGCTGCAGCACCGCAAAAACGTGTCAACAGCTGCCACAAAACGGTACATGGGTGTTACTCCTGAACCGTGGCGAGCGCTGAGCAGCCTGATACACCAGTAAGGCGCACCAACGACCGTAACGTGGGCCCCAAGGAGTCCACCAATAGCACAGGGCACACATCGTTCGACTCCTTCAACGTCAGTGAGAGAATACGAAATGGAATACCGGCGATTTGTGTCGTTAACTGGAGTCGACAATGGGTTTTGTCCTTTGCTTTCCAGGAGATATCCACCTTGGTATTTATTTACCTGGGCCAGCTGTTCCTCGTAGGAGCGCGACATTCCTGGGATGGCTCCGGGCGGGTACAGGCCGGGCAGCGGGGGCTCCCCGGGCCGGGGCGGCATCAGCGCCGGCCGCGGGCCCGGGAACGGCCCCGGCGGTCCCGGCGCGCCCGGCGGGTGGTCGCCCGGGTGTACGTGGAGGTGGGTGTGAGGTGTGCTGGTGCTGGTGGTAGTCTGGCGGTAGCAGGCCGGCGCCCACCATCTGCAGTCCCAGTCGGTCTGCGGCGTCGGACGGAGGCAGCGGCACGGCGCCCGGCCCGCCCATCCTCGCCTCCCGGTCCCGTTCCATGGCGGAGAGTACGGCCGGCGACGGCGGCGGGTACAGCGAGCCGGGCGGCGGGAACAGCACCGGCACCATCTGACGCCTGACGGCACGCAGAGAGTGGTGAGGCGCGGGGAGAGAAAAATCGACGCCTGGCGGCACAGGCGGGTGGTGAGGCGCGAGGATAGAGGGAACAGGATCTGACGCCTGGCGGCACGCAGAGAGTGGTGAGGCACGGGGAGATAGAGGGAATAGGATCCGACATTGTCACCAGAAATTTAAGGCGCGGGAGATAAGGAATAGGATCCAACCCTCCGGCACTCTAAGTGTCGAGGAGCGGGGAGAAGGGACAGCATCGGCACAGTCACAAGGGTTACCGCTGGGGAAACAGGGCAGCTGTCACAGTATGGGTAAGAAAAAATCGCATGAGAATTCGTTGCAGAGGCATGCTTATATACTTCCTCTAACACTCGGACGCTGTACCGTCGCTGAAATAAATTTTAACGCAGATACGATCCATTCGCAACTAGACCAACGCAATAATCTTAGAGAGAGAGACACATGATAGCAGAGAACAAAAGGAGATCAGTGCCGCTGGTGCCTCCAACTGACCTCTGCATCTCGATCCAGTGCGGGTCGAAGGGTCGGCCGCGCATCATCTCCTCTTTGATGCGCTCGTTGAAGTCGCGCTCGCGGTGTTCGCGGATCTCCCGCTCCCGCTGCTCCAGCATCTCCAGCTCCACCCTGAGGTCACGGGCAAGGCACATGTCACCAAACGCTGGTAAGGTCACGGGCCAGTGATCACAGGTCACCAAACGCTGGAAAGGTCACGGGCCAGAGGTCACAGGCCACCAGACACTGGTAAAGGTCACGGGCCAGTGATCACAAGTCACCAAACACTGGTGAAAGGTCACGGGCCAGAGGTCACAGGTCACCAGACACTGGTAAATGACCCGCAGCTCCACCTTGAGGTTACGAGCCATTGGTCACAGGTCACCAGCCGCTTGCAAATGGCGCCAGGGATCGCGAGAGGTCAGGGCTTGATCAACTCCAATCATACAACAAAAGATACACAGGTAAGTTACTAAGAATACAGACGATATTACCAGTCGACCTATTTGCCACCCTGTCGGTTTTCCCCGGCCGTTTTCGGTCCCACTCTGGGGTAGACCGCCACTGACCTGTCGCGGGGTAGAGCACGCCGGGGTGTAGTCCGGAGGCCATGGCGTACAGCGGGTCGACGGCGGGCGGCAGCGGCATCCCGCCGGTGGAGAGGGCGACCGCCGGCGACCCCGCCGCGCGGTGCAGCCCGAACTCACTGTGGGACGCAGCGGCGGGCCGTCAGCACGGGGATATAGACGAGACGAGAGACTACAGCGGCGGCCAACACAGTTTATACCAAGAACAAAAATGGAAACAATTGTCCAGTATTCTGAAAAACAAGCTCACTGTAATCCAAAAACACGTACTAGACAGACACGGGCATCAGTGGTGAGATTTAGCCTGTGTTACCAGCCCACCCAGCGTCAGGCTGGCGTTGAACTCACTGTCTGCGCAGGTGGGCGGGGTCAGAGGCTCTGGGCGGCGGCCGGTCCTGGTCCGGCGGCCCCGCCGCGCTGCGGGTCGGCGCCTTCTCCCGGGCCTCTCGCACCGCCTGCTCCCGGCGCGCCGCCTGCTTCTCCCTCTCCTCCCGCTCCTGCTTCTCCGACGCCCGCCGCAGCCGCTCCTGCCGGCTCCGCCACAGCTTGCTGTCCGGCTTCGGCTTGAAGGTGAGGTCGGTACGCGCGCAGCTGCTGCCCTCTCCGCGATTCCAGTGGCGCAGAAAGATGGCGCTGGTGCTGCAGTGACGCTCCGAGTCGTCGACCACCGGCTCCGGACTGGGCGGTCGTGACGTCACCACCACGTCATCGTCGTCAGCTGGTTCCGACGGCGGCTGAGGTAGTGCTGAGGCTGTGGTGGTGGCGTGGCGGCGGCGGGTGCTCCGGAGGCGGCAGTCACTGAGGGCGGCAGCGGCTGGCTGCTCGGCGTCGGCTCAGTCGGCGCTGGCTGTGACGTCACGGGGGCGGGTGCCGGCGCGTGCGTGATGACGGACGGCACCGCCGGCACCAGCTGAGTGGAGGACGACACTGAGGTGACGCCGGCTGCAGCGGCGTGCACCGGCGCTCGGCCCGGCCCCAGGCCCGCAGGGGTATCCCGGCGGTCCCAGGCCGTAGGCGGGGTGTCCGCCTGCTGGGTATCCGGGCGGTCCCAGGCCGGGCGGGTAGCCCGGATGTCCCGGTAACGACGGGTAGCTCGGATGGCTGCTTGGTACGTGGCCGGGTCTGGAGAAGACCACCGGAGGGGCGCTGGAGGCTGACGGCAGTGTGCCTCGCACCAGGGAGGATAGCTCCGCCACCCCCCGGCTGGTGCGCCGGTCGCGACGACGGGAAACGCGACAGTGACGAAGCCAGCGACCTGGCCGATTCGGATGAGATAGCTGCCATCTCCTTGTTCTCGCTTTTTCTGAGATCCAACATCTCTCCAGGGGGGCCCCCTAAAGCATGCGGCGGCCGCAGCGGGTACCTCGCCTGAGAAGGGTACGCGTACGGGTACGGGTAGCCGTACAGGTGCGGTGGGTACCCGGCCATCGGGTGCGGCGCTGCTCCGTGCACTGACGGCGGCACTCCTGCCATCGCTGTCATGGACGGGTGGCCACCTGCCAGAGAGGGCGAGGCGGACGTCATCCCGCGCTCTGACACCACCGGAGACGGCAGAGGTTCCTTTTTCACCAACAGAGCAGCAGCAGCAGCAGCAGCAGAGGCAGCAGAAGCAGCGGCGGCAGAGTCCTCACCGTCCGACCGCGGCTCCTGTTTCACCGTGAGGTTCTGAGGCTGGTCAGCTGGCGGCGGCGGCGGCGTCGGCAGCCGCTGCTGCTGACACCTCGCCTCCAGCTGCGGCAGCACCGGAGGCTTCACATCCACGGACGCCGCTGCAGGTGCTGCCACCTGCGGAGTCAGCGCTGGGCTCTGCAGCGGCGGCGGCAGGGCCTGCAGAGGAGGTGGCGGAGCCTGAGGCTCGGGTATGGACTTCGGCGGAGGAGACGGTAGCGGCGGCGCGATCACTTGGTGGGACGATACCGACACCGGCGCTGACACACTGACCACCGGAACTACCGCAGCGGCACTCACCACCGCCTCCATCACAAGGACAGTCCGCTGAACCCTTCGACGTCACTGGCACCGGCACGTTTGCCTCCGGCTGTGGCTCCAGCGCCGGCAGCGGCGCCGGCTCTGGCTCCGGCTCGGCGGTGGCAGCCGGCTCCACCTTCTCCGGCTCGGCTGAGGCCGGCTCTGCGGTGGCGGCTGGCTCTGGGGTTAGCGCCGCCGCCTCCGGTACGTCCCCGGCCAGGTCGGGCGCCTCACCGCCCAGCTCCGGCTGGTCGGCCGCCAGCTCGGCAGGCTCGGCCGCCGGCTGTGGCACCGGCGCCACCGCCGGCTCAGGCTCCTGCGGCCGCTCGGCTGCTGCCGCGGGGGCGGCGGCGGCGGCGGCGGGCTCCTCAGGGCCGTCGGGCGCCGGGGACGAGGCGCGGGAGGAGCCGCCCATGTCGGCAGCGTCCTGCTCACTGGTACTGTCGCTGAGACTGTCCTCAGCCGAGGTCTGAAACACGAACCAACCATCTGTAGTGTTTGCATTTAGAATCGAGAACCAATAAAAAACAGCAAATACATTAGTCTGGGTCTAGTGTGAACAGAACAGCGGTAAACGCACAGTATATTTGTATACACGAAAACTGATTCCTGTACAGCAGTTTAGGAAAAGCATTCGGACATACACGCAGTACCAACGCCCAGCGCGCGTGCTCCGGTCCCGGTCGTCTCCCGGCACTCACGTCCGTCGTCCTCTGCCGTTTACTGCCAGCGTCCGCCGCGTCCTCCGCGGCCGGCGCGGCCCGCTTGGCTGCCGGCGCCGCCAGTGGCGCCGCCTGGGAGGACGCCCGGCCCTTGTCGGAGGAGCCGCTGGAGCAGTTGCTGCCGGTGTCGGAGGGGGTGTTGCCCCGACTCCTGCTGCCACGCCGCTGCCGCCGGTTCCGCGACTGCGGGACACGGTGTGACCGGTTAGTTCGAGTGTGATGGTCGGGGTGTTAGGGACAGGCAGCAGGCAGGCAGTGAACAGTCGCCATTTCTGGACAACAGGGCGTACAGTGAAGGCCAGCACCGGACTCACGTCCACACAACACAGCCCCGCGTCCGCTCAACGCCGCCAACACGAGCTCAGCCTACCCCAACACCGCTAACACGAGCTCAGCCTACCCCAACACCGCTAACACGAGCTCAGCCTACCCCAACGCCGCTGACACGAGCTCAGCCTACCCCAACACCGCTAACACGAGCTCAGCCTACCCCAACGCCACTGACACGAGCTCAGCCTACCCCAACGCCACTAACACGAGCTCAACCTACCCCAACGCCGCTAACACGAGCTCAGCCTACCCAAACACCGCTAACACGAGCTCAGCCTACCCCAACACCGCTAACACGAGCTCAGTCTACGCCAACACCGCTGACACGAGCTCAGCCTACCCCAACGCCGCTAACACGAGCTCAACCTACCCCAACGCCGCTAACACGAGCTCAGCCTACCCAAACACCGCTAAAACGAGCAGCCTACCCCAACACCGCTATCACGAGCTCAGTCTACGCCAACACCGCTGACACGAGCTCAGCCTACCCCAACACCGCCAACACGAGCTCAGCCTCCCCTCTCCTTCCGTAACTGACGAGTGTTCAACACACCAAAGACGGCATCGCCTTGTTATAGTGACAAAAGTCTCTGTATTCACGATCTGTCCTCATCGGGAATCTCTCTCAGAAAAACCAAAAACCTTGCATAGACTCAACGTTATTGTATTAAGGGTTACAGGGTCTGTAGAGTACACGAGGCTCACCAGCTCTTTGGTGCGGGTTCTTGTGCGCATGCGGCCCTCCTCTTTGACGGGAGTGACCGAGGGAGGCTGGCGGGGCTCCTTCAGCACGGGAAGATCGCCGTACTTCTTGAAGTGGACCCTGCAGTCGGTGCAGAGCAGCACGTGCTCCTTACCGGCGTGGTGCCAGCCCTTCGACGCTGCAAGAGACAAAAGCCGGAAGTTAAGTCAATGCTGCGGCTGCGCTGCCTGTTTCGTGGAGACAGGTTCTGAAACTGGCTGACACAGGCTTGAGAACAGAAGGGTATGGCCTTCTTCTTATGCACACATTGCCCACCCTGTCTCAATAGTGAAGACGGGAGGATTTAGAATTGGTTGGCATAGGCCTGTGAGACAGTGCATTTTTCTCGAGTTCTTACTGGAGACCAACATGAAAAATAAATATAGGCCTCCAAGAAGTACATCTCGACTGCCCAAGGAAACTTGTTATTATTGTTTTTTGCGGGCACCTGCCTGGCTTTTTCTACCCGGCACAATAAACCCAGCTTAAGACAAATGACCTAAGAATATCCATTGCCCCCGGGCCCTAATCCCCCAATCCCCTCGATTTTGGACCTTCCTCCGCTTATGCCGGTTGATATTCGAGGCCTCTCATTTTCATGCATTCAATAAACCCGACTGTTTACTTGACGCCCTTGCACCTGACTGGCTGAAGGACATCCCAAACACAGATACCGTCATAATGTTAGCTCCGGTCACGAACAAGGCACACCGTCCACTATTTAAGCCGTCAAAGCTCGCGTTCGGTGAGAATAACCGACACGACACGACCAGAGATCACTTGAAGTTGTTCCTTATGTTGATGGATGTACAGTTTGGGAAGACGGTATAGAATGCATGATGATGTCAAGAGTAACGGCTTGTGGTAGAGATAAGCCCACCTTAACTTCATGGCACACAAATAAGGAAGGAGGCCATCACAGCTGCTCTACAAGGTACTTACTGCCTCGCATTGGACGTTGAATGCAGAGCGTTGCCTTGAATTATGCATTACGTTCCTGACGTCTCCTTATAGGTAAGGACGAGCCATTTCACAAAAACGGCAGAGGAGAAATCAATGGGGAAAATAAGACGACCCATGCACGTCGTGAAGCGCATGCTAAACAAACAATTCAAAACTAACTAGAGCCTTGGAAATGACACCACGGCTCCCTTGTTGCTCACAATCGTCACTAGTACGAAGACATAAGTCGAGTAAAAGTACGGAATTAATTACATTTTTGAAGGATTTTCACTGGAATGCGAGGAACGCAGTGCCAGAAAACGGCGCGGCAGTGGGATTCCACCTCCCCTAGGCAGCTCTCGAATATAGGAAGTAGTGTGATTTCCCGCTCCCTCCCCCCTAGGCAGTACTCACAGACGAAAATGCAGTAAGGTTCCCCTCCACGGTCAGTACTCACAGACGGAGAAGCAGTGACGACAGTGGTAGCCGGACATGTCGCGCGCGTTGTTGTCCGAGTCGTCAGAGTCCTCGTTCTCAGCTTCACTGGTAGAGCTCAGGTCACAGCCCACCGCCGCTGTAACAGAGAGCTCAGGTCACAGGTCACCGCCGCTGCAACAGAGAGCTCAGGTCACAGCCCACCGCCGCTGTAACAGAGAGTCAGATCACAGCCCACCGCCGCTGTAACAGAGAGCTCAGGTTCACGGCACAGATATTTGAACGTCATTGTACTAAAACGCTAAGGTTCTGACTAAACTGCCATACGTCTCCATGACAACAGTCAACACAAAACAAATAGAAGTGTCTGGTCAGTCGCAATCAAATTCCAACCATAAACAAGACTGAAGCGGAAATCAGCTGTCCGGTGTCCGCCAGTCCCCTGCCCCCTCCCCAGTCCCCTGCCCCAGTCCCCTCCCCAGTCCCCTGAACCCTCCCCAGTCCCCTGACCCCTCCCCAGTCCCCTGAACCCTCCCCAGTCCCCTGACCCCTCCCCAGTCCCCTGAACCCTCCCCAGTCCCCTGAACCCTCCCCAGTCCCCTGACCCCTCCCCAGTCCCCTGAACCCTCCCCAGTCCCCTGACCCTCCCCAGTCCCCTGAACCCTCCCCAGTCCCCTGACCTCTCCCCAGTCCCCCGACTCCTCCCCAGTCCCCTGACCTGGGTCGTCGCGTTGCGAGCGGCCGCCCTGTTTGCGGCCGCGGATACGGCGGATGCCGTTGGTGCGCCTGTGGCGCGCGATGTTGCGGGGTCGGTTGCCCTGCGCCGCCGGCGTCTTCTTCCACAGGTAGTAGAACTCCACCAGCTCACTCTGAGGACGTCACACAGCTCTGTCAAAGTCTGTTTAATACAGCACTCGACTCCTCCCCCTCGCCGGAATCTCAGCCCAAGGCCAAATTACCAGCGTCGGGTCAACAGGAGAAAAACTTGTATGTTACTATAAACAGATCGGTTCAGAGGACAGCTAGCGGTACGGATAAAAATGACGATACATTGAAAGCTCCCCTGATACGAAGACAGTTCATATCTACCCGAATACAGAACATGCCATCCAGAAACATGCGAAAACAGGAATACGAATATTCTAGGCTAGCCTAAGGACAATTGAGGGGACATAAAGAAAGGAAAAACATTTAGAAGATATAATCTACTGAAACCAATTAGGCAATAACCTCTTTAGGGAATCTAAAATCGGTTCTCAAGTAGCACAAAATGATCATCAGCATCCTAAGTAATCATTTAAATAAAAAACCACCCGATAATGAGACAATATTTCAGCAACACCGCTATTATCAGGTCACAAAAATAATATCATACACATAAAGGTAATTTACAAACGTTAATATCCAGTGATGCGGGACATTCAAAACTTATCAGAAAAGACGGTCAATTAAACCACTTTCCCTTACTACGGTCAGAATCACCGGCCTCAGTCCGGACCTGTTACGACGTACCGTTTCTTTATGTGGAACCAGTTCCTTTCTGATCCGGAAAAAGTTCTTCCCGTACTGTCGCAATCCCTTGACAAACTTTTTCTGAAACATTCAAACAATCGGTTGCGTGCCTGCTCCATATCGCAAGCGACAGACCACCGCATACATCACACATAGTGCACCATACTCACAGACGAGTATCACAATTAAGCCGTAACCGGTGATTATGTTTAGGCGGGATTTATGCGCCGGCGTTGATGGAGCCGGGTAAGTAAGCATGTCGTAAAGCAGGATGAGGAGGCAGTAGCGTTGCTCCCCGACGGCCCGCTTCCACCCAACCAGTCATGCAATTTCCCCGTAGAGCGGCCGCACGCCTGCCCGTACATAAACCTGGAAGTGCAGTCTTCCCCAAGTGATTGTACACTGACACACACGGCCATGGTTCATGCCGTGCCGTGAGCGAGGTACGTATTTCTTTCGTAAAACTACCGTGCACCAACGGACGGAAGTTTTTTCCTATTAACAACGAGGTCCTGAACGGGAGTACAGCACACCGACACAGAAGTCACGAACTGTGTCCAAGTTTAGTGCTCAGATGTCATTAGCCTTGATAGCTGGCCAAGGACTTTGACCCGATGTTACGAATAATATCGATGCTGCCCGTCATGTAATGGAGATTTGGACCACTGCGCCAAGGTAAAGGGAAGCAGTATAATCAGAAACATGCCACTAAGTATTATCAAATGGTCATCACACGATCACTACCATTGCATTTTCTGCCACAGTACATTTAGGAACAGCCCTGGCCTTAGTCGTCTCAAACAGCCCTGGTGCCCAATTACCTGCTGGTCAAAAACCAGAAGTTGGACTCATAAGTGCGCCACTTTAAGTGCATGTCAGCCAGAAATAGCTAGGCTAGCCACTATAATATGCACCAATAATGGTACCGGCCTCAATCATACAAGTATACAATAAAGTGTCCGATATTACCCGGCCGAGAGCTTTTTCTGTGCTATTGTTATTACCTTAAGAATATCAGATAGGAGCGTGTCACGTCTATAGCACTCCGTTGGAACTCAAGCACCTTCCTGGCACGTACGATAACACCTGTCTTGCGTCTACAACAGCGTCATCGGTTACGAGCAGTTAGACTCACCGTCTCATCGGCGCCCCAGCGCTGGTGGACGCCCACCGGGACCGGGCTCTTGACCAGCGCCTGCAGGGCGCGTCCCTGGTCGTACCCCGCGTGGTGAAGCTGCCGGACCCGGGGCAGCAGAGTGAGGACAGGAGACGACGCCGCGCAGGCGGACCCACCAGGCACAGAAGACCCACACCCCCCCACCTCACCCGGCGCCCCTGGAACCGCCCCAGTGCCCAAACATCGCTCCACTCAATGATACAAGTACTGACGTCCTCACTGACGTCCCCTCTGATAGCTGAGGCCACTCGGCAGGCTAAAATTGGCGGAATTTGGGAAAACGAGCAGTATCTGAGTTGGATTAGCGCTTTGAGCTAATGCCGCTAAACAGGTCATTTAGTGGTCAATATTAGAAGCAGTACTCATGAAATAGTGCAAGCTCAATGCCGTTTAAATACGGCTGCAATAATATTTTGTATGATATGTCTCTCCGAAAATCAAATTTGACTGTCTGCTATGCCGATATCCAACTTGAATGTTTTACTCTCTAAACGATGTTTTTACATCTGTACACGGGGAGTGCCTGAGACCACGGACAATTGAGACACAAACAACACCGAGCAACACGACTGCGAAAAAACGCCGTTCAGTGCTTATTGACATTCCGCACCCCCGCACATCCATCCACCGGCTGCCATCGACCCCCATGCGGCGGGGCTCCCTCACTCAAGTGGAGTGCCTGAGACCACGGACAATTGATAAACAATCAACACCAAGGAACACGACTGCGAAAAAACGCCGTTGAATGCTTGTGACATTCCGCACCCCCGCACATCCATCCACCGGCTGCTATCGACCCCCATGCGGCCCCCAGGGGCTCCCTCACCACGCCCAGCGGCTCCCTCACCACGCCCAGCGGCTCCCTCACCACGCCCAGCGGCTCCCTCACCACGCCCAGCGGCTCCCTCACCACGCCCAGCGGCTCCTCACCACGCCCAGCGGCTCCTCACCACGCCCAGCGGCTCCCTCACCACGCCCAGCGGCTCCCTCACCACGTCCAGCGGCTCCTCACCACGCCCACCGGCTCCCTCACCACGCCCAGCGGCTCCTCACCATGCCCAGCGGCTCCTCACCACGCCCAGCGGCTCCCTCACCACGCCCAGCGGCTCCCTCACCACGCCCAGCGGCTCCTCACCACGCCCAGCGGCTCCCTCACCACGTCCATGGCGTTCTGTGTGGTGTCGTCCCTGCTGGCCGCCGCGCAGCCCTCGTCGGTGCTGCCGCCGTCGCACATGCCGGCGAAGGCCGCCATGGAGCGGGCCGCCCGCAGGAACATCAGCAGATCGGTGTCGGCCGCCCGGCCCGGCACCCATTTCCTCTCCTCGGGGCCCGTCGGCCGCGGCGGGGTGGCGGCGTGGGGCGGGCCCCGGTACTCCGGCAGCTTGGCCTGAAGACCAGGCAGAGGTCAGGGAAGGCCAGGGTGGATAAGGGCGTGGGGCGGGCCCCGGTACTCCGGCAGCTTGGCCTGAAGACCAGGCAGAGGTCAGCCGGAGGGGGGGGCCACCGGCAGCTGGCCAAAGTAGTCAGGGAAGGCGAGGGTTGGGTGACGGCGTGGACGGACGCTGAGGTGGAGAGGTCATTCGACTTCTGTGTTCGTTGTGGAAAGATTACTCAGAGGGAGTATTGTGCAGAGGTTAAAGCATTGAAAGACAGCAGAGATAGCTACCATTTCCCCACTCTTACACGACTAAGAGAACAAAACCATGCATTTGTTTCCTATGCACACGTTCATCCACACGACACAAAGTGCAAGCCAGCTTAAGCCAAAGCGATTTCCACCAATTAATGACATCAAGGCCAGAAACACGACCTCTTCATTTATTCCCCAGCGAGCTTTTCCCCGAAGAAAATCACACCAGACTTCCACTTTGAAGTCAACCAGGCAAGCCTGCTCCTCCTCTGTTCTGCTGTACCTACCCTCCAGTGCTCTGGCCCGTTTCCCCTGGATTTCCCCTTGTGGCGCCTACCTGGTGGGACGGGCCGACCCGAATCTCGCCCTGCGTGGACGCCAGCCTGCGGGTCTCTGGGTTGTAGGTGAGCACGTAGAAGAAGGTGTCGTCCACAGGAGCGTAGTCCCGCACCTTGTGCACGTCACTGTAGTGTATCACCTTGCACAGCCCCCTGCGGCAGAACGGAGCCGACACGGGGGTTAGTGACAGAAGTTGAGGAGGACTTAACACAGGCAGAGCGGAGCCGGCACGGTGGTTAGTGACAGATGTAGTGGATCACCTTAAACAGGCCCCTGTGGCAGAGCGGAGCCGGCACGGTGGTTAGTGACAGATGTAGTGGATCACCTTACACAGGCCCCTGTGGCAGAGCGGAGCCGACACGGTGACTAGTGACGGTAGTGGATCACCTTACACAGGCCCCTTGGCGGAGCGGAGCCGGCACGGTGGTTAGTGACAGAAGGCCGGGTGATGTTCGACAGTTGTTGAGCTCGAAGGAATTCAATTCACTTTCTCTGGGAGTTGTGGCGTGATACTATTTTGTTGGGAATGCAGAGACGTCCAGCTCGACTGAATGTCAGGTTACCAATGCTCGAGGCGCATTTTGAATATAAGCAAATATTACCATGACAAATTCTTAGATCAGTTTATCTAATCCATCAATTTGCTCTACTTCTTTTCATTCCCCACCATATGCAAATTGAGGACAGATTTGACGAGCGATTAATTAGGGTAAGCTTGGCCTTAGTTCTTAAGCCGATACATCATTTAAATGATCCATTTCCCTAATGGGTTTGCTTTGTTTGACACTCGGAACGCCTCGCTCCGCCGTTCAACATGCGGCGCTAAGAACCATTCGTTTTAGTCCGCTCGTCCGCTTTGTTATCGCCTTCGCTTGGCAACCAGTAAACTTTGCTGCGGGCGATAAACAGCGACATCGCTTGTCGTCGATACACCGCCTCGGCGGCAATGGCTGAAACGGCTAACACGTTTGCCCCTGCACTTTTACCGCGCTCGTCTGACTCTTCGAAAACAATGCAATATTTGCGATACAAACAAAGCAGTAGCTAAAAGGCAGCTGGTGCGTCAATATTGCAGCAGGTCGCGACAGGGCCGCTGTTGGAGGCAAACGACTCAGTTACAACAGCCGACTCCCCGGAGAGAAGTAACAAAGAAGGAAGCACGTTCGCGAGCTCTCCGGGGCCATTCCCTGCCGATCAATACCACACTTGTGTTCACACAACCTGTTGAGGACAGAGCCGCGCTGCAGCGCGCTACATCAAAAGGTATTCCCCACAAAGAAACTTATTCGGAAGTAAAATATTTGACTCAGTTCCCAGAGACAAACGGATCAAGCTCAACTACTACACAATATACTCCCCCTGGTCTAAATAGGTCCAACTATAGACCACACACTGCTCCCCCACTTACTTGCTCCTGGCATAGGCGGATCCAGGGACAAGGGAGTGCACGTGCCCCTACCACGATCAATCCTTCCCCCTGGAGCCGCCCCCTCCCCCAAAACGCCGCTCCCCACCTCCCTCCCCACTTCCTCAAAATGCAAGTATTCACACCCCCCACGATGCAATTTGATGCCCCTCCGGTAGGTTACACCGTAAGAAACGGTGCTTCCGGCCAAAATGGCGCCCCGCCAGACCCAGAAATACCCCGGACCAAAGTGCCCCTCCCGTCGGAAGTCCTGGATCCGCCTGTGACTTTTGTGTCAACATTGCCTGATCTGCTCAGCAAAAAGGGAAGCTCTGACAGCTAGTTGATTTGTTACACTAGCCTTATCAGTTGATATATTGTGTTGGTGGATGACCGCCGAATTCACCAATCTGTTTAACGGTAGAGAGTTTCCCAGCACAGATTACCATAGTGATAAGCCGAATTTACAAAGCAAACATGCCTGACCGTTAGCGTACGCTCTAAACTTGATCCCGGCACCCGGAGAATGTGTTGTGAAATTGTACAGAAGCCACCGCTGAGCTTGCCAGACATGTGTTATCAAAGCCACAGGCTGCATAAACAGAGCGACATAAATAGTCGGAGAGATAGCCGGATGTCCGTCAACCTCTCCCAATTTACATCATGTTCAAGAGCATATCTGAGCTTGACGTCAAGAGCGGTAAACCCACAAAACCAGAAGGCCACGTTTGTGGTTAACCGGGGGTGGTGCTCACGTCTCAGAACTATCAACAGAACGCAATCAATGCAAGCTGAACGCCCAGAGAAAGAATATTCAGGGAGCGCTTCCATTCCGTATAATGTTTCACCATGTCACGATGGCATCAGGTCATTAGCAAGTACAGACCTGTTAGACTGGGTATCCTATCCTTGCCAGCAGCTCTCTCTCTCTCTCTCTCTCTCTCTCTCTCTCTCTCTCTCTCTCTCTCTCTCTCTCTCTGGCTCCTCCCCAGCCCAGGGGAAAATAATACTTGGGTAAAGCACACATTCTTACGCAGTTTGCTTTCAGACAATTATCGATTTTCCGCCGTGCACCATACTAGAAAATTTACGCACCATAAGAAACATGTGGAATTTTTACGCATTTTCGTAAAGATCAAGTAAATACACTTTGCTTATATATTTTTATTTTTCCTTGACAACTCTCTAACACTTTCCACGGAACCATTCCCGAATCAAATAACTTTTTTCAATCCTTAACACTATTGGAAGTTACCCACGATTTCAAAGTAGTCCCATGTTACGTTACGGATTTTTGCTTACTTTATACCCAAAAGTCTTGGTGAAACGTAGAGGACTTCGAGTAGTTAGCTCTGAATGTTTTTAAAGGCCATGCCGCCACTCTGCTCTGTTCTCATCTTTACATTATGTGTTCTGGGAAAAAAACTTACGCATATGGCCGGAGCTCCCAAATTTTACGCCGTGGTTTCTCGGCGCAAATAAACTTTTATTTCCCCTGCCCCAGCCAGGTCCCGGCCCAGGCCTCCAGCGTCAGGCTCACCTCAGCACGGCCACCGGGAAGGTGTCGGTGGCGTCGGAGATGAAGAGCTCGCGGTCCCTGATGTCCGGTTGGTGCACGGCCAGACCCTGGTCGTGCTCGCTGTTGCGGTCCTGCACCAGCAGTCGGTACACGTTCTCTGGCAGCTCGCACACCCGGTAGAACCACTTGATGTTCACCATCAGCGTGTCCCGCTTACTCTGCCGGTAGGAGGCGCGGCGTCAGGTATGGCTGGGTCGGGTAGGAGATATGACACCGCCGGCGAGGGTTTATGTAGCCACTGAACCAGGATGGACTCAATAATATATACAGCTACATTTGAGATTATCACACACAGAGTCAGTGTACAAGGCACGTCTTCATACGGCCCCTGTTCCCTTCACAGCTTTGTCCCCTGATGAACTCAACACAGGGGTACTATACAGGCATGTTTCGTTTGCAATATATACACGTAGCAAAAGCCTTTCAGATGGTTTATTGCCTCGATACACATCCACTAATTTTCTTGCGACGAGCCAGCAAATAACCACAAACGCAAGCCCGTTTGTAACAAGCAGAACACTCCAGCCATAACTACCTCGTAAACCCTGTCGGAGCTCACATCACATTTGAAGACACAGCTCTGGCAGCTATTGCCAGTCGGCGTCGGACCCTCCCTCTAACACCCAGCGCGCCGGGCCGACCATCTCAGTCGCGAGCGCCGCTCTCGGCAGCAAAAACGGCGTCGGCCGCGCCGGCTCGCGGCGCAGCGGCGGAGCCGACGAGGAACCGCAGCCTGTGACCGGGCCCTGCCGCAGGAAACACGGCCGCGGCGCGCCACTACACGCCGCCGCCGCGCCACTAAACGCCACAGCGCGCCGGCCTGGCAGACGCAATATGACGCTGTTGTGATGACATCATCATCAGTAGGCGGCTACATGTATTATGCGGGAGGTTCGGTTTATTTGGGACGGGTAGAAATAGACGCCAGAGACGACGACGTTGTGTATTGGTTCAGACCGGCTCGCAGCCCAATCTGTTCACTTTTCGGTACAATGAGCTCATTGTTCCACGTCCGTTTCGAGAAAAAAATATTAGGAAGGAAACCCAGAGCGTCATTCTCTCACTTTGTCCGGTTGAAACCACTGTCACATGAAGCTAAGTATAAGTTGGAACAGAGGGTCCCTCTCCTGGAATATTTTTTTGGGGAGATTCTGCCCCCCCCTGGCGACACCATGATCGCTGGATCAGACTGCAGGGCCCGCCATTTCCACCCCCAGCACAGAAGACGCACGACAACATCAAGTGATATCTAGCCACTACGCAGATCTGTCTGTACTTCATTAGTTGCTAGTTCAACTGCAAATGACAGCAAAAAGCCACAGTAGCCAACAGTGCAGACAGTCATATCTAAACGGGTGATAAAAGGAGACCACCATCGATCAGAATCGGCGTACTACCAATCGGCTGAATGAGCCATCGAAAGCTGAAAGACACATCTCTCTCGCCAGTGACTGGCACGGTCCATTGATTTCCCCTCGACATGCCACTGCTGTGGATTTGCTGGAAGTGACAGTGAGACAGACCCGGCGACGCTGCAGACTCAGCCGCCTGTTGTTGCAGGCAACTGTCACGCCGGGAGGATTTATCGGCCGCGTCTGATGTTACGACTAACCTGCCGACACTACGCAGCTTTAGCCAGTCGTAACGCGACCAGTCGGCTATCAAACAGGAAAACTGACAGTGTATGGACAGCGATTCCTCTGTTATTGTCATAAAACTACCCATAAAAAAGCAGGCTGTCACAATTTCCGGTGGATACCAATTATAATGAGGAGCCTTCTTTCTTTTCCCCGCGCGCGAAACACGGACAGCTGCCACTTTTCCTACCTTCCATGTCATAGAATTACACACAAAAAAGTTCTCATTAGCCGCGGGGTGTTTTTGCTAACGCCCCGAGCAGTGGGTATCTACCAGCTGGTGTAAAAACCCCGCGTCCAGGTGTATGCGCCGGACACGCTCACTGCCGGTTACGCCCGATATCAGCACGTGATGACCGCATCGCCAGCCGGCTCGCGCCACAAAGAAAGTCAATAGTCATAACCCACTTTCTAATTACGCGCCAACAGTCACGTGAGCCGCGCGCCAAACCGCCGCTGACAGAGCGGGTACGCCGCCGCGCTGCTGGCGTTAAAAGCCCGGTTTGCGGCTGGCTGGCGGTGCTGCGGCGTTTTTCTGCGGGTTGGCGGCCGCGGACGACACAAGAGCGCGTTGGACAGCGACAGGGAGGGGGTGGGGTGGAGGTGGGCCGGTACAGTGCCACCAGCAGTGAGGGGCTGACATTGGGCAGAGCCCAGACTGGTTAATTGGTTTCATCGAATCACAGCTCAAAAGGGGATTACAGAGGCCTGTCGCATGGTGTGGGTTAGCCTGTCTCATGATCATTCAGCTTTTGTCAACACATCTGCCTGCCTAGACTTCTGGGGCCATTGATAGCAGCCAGCAATGAAATAAAAACAACTCCAGCCCATTACAACAACAGGCCATGACTGCATTTCCTGCGTCCTTTACCGGCTGATTCAGCCCGCTCCACGTACCGAGCGGTGGTAATGCAGTAACGTCCACCATCCGCACTCGCACCCGCAGGAGCACCCACACCAGCGTACTCGCACTCGCACCGTCGCCACAACCACCACCGTCTCACCACAGCACCATCGCCGGCGGTGGAGCGCGCCGTCTGCCGCCGCAGCCCCGGACCGCACTACGCCCTGTTCAGACCGCTGCCTCCGCCGCTGAAGCCCAGTGACGTCACAACTAGTCAGCTGACCACCAGCCGGCCAGAGCTGTGCAGCTTTCCAAAAAGCCGGCTAAGGCTCGAGGCGGTGGCTTATCTGACGATGGCTTTAGAGCATGATGCTCCTACACATGTACCAAAGATGCTCTTCACAGCGCTGGTAGAGATCAAGCTCCGATAATCCGTCTCAAGTTGAGGTCTCTGACCCTTCGGTGCCTCCAGAAGCACCGCATTAGGACGGTAATTATGGTTAAAATGCTAATTACTGCGTCATGGGTCTCTGTCCCACGACAAGAGATTATGCGGGACAAGAGATCCACACGGTGTTCCAGAGATTTGAGTCAGTGTTGTCGGGGCCGGCGCTGCCTCCCTGTGGCGACTCCTGGTTACGCTGCCTCTCTCTAGTCACGATCTCCATTACCGGAGCCGGGCACAAAGAGTGGTCCCGAGCAGAGATCGGTACCTTCCAGCACCTGCTGAGAAGCAGCGTGGTTCCGCGTGCCGGCGTACTGCCGACTCTCCAGTTCAGGTGGAAGCGGTGGCCCCGCCGAGCTGGCGAGCGGGACATGCGGGCTAGTATTGTATCCGGACGGCGAGGTCGGACCGGAGCCGGGCCAGCGACTGTCGCGGCCACGCTCAGCACACCTCTGCAGAGGACTTCGCAGTAAACATGTGGAAGTTACATTGGTATCGTTAATTTGTAGAAACCATTTGTAAAAGAGCTGTAGGTACATTATTTTCAGGCTTTTTTACCAGGTGTTCATGTACAATTCCTCAGCTCACTTCCTACTAGTCATTTAGTAACTGTCCGTCGTCTAGTCGCTGTCTCACAAATCGGGGGCTAAGGCAATGAAATAATACACAGGAACAAAGGATTCACTACAAAATGACGATAACGAAATATACTGAGTTTCTCACAAGGCGCAACGAAACAGCCCACAGACTTGACAGTTAACTCCAACACCTGCCCTCATGAGCCAAAATACCGCTTTGGAAGTGATACAAATGACACCGAACCAATAAAAGGCTTTGAAATGATTGTAGACGTTAGGTTCACGATTTCTATTTAAAGTTGTGAGCCGTTCATATACGAGACGGTTTCGTACACGAATCGTGAATAAAATAACTGCCCTGGCATTTTTGCCATTAACAGATTTATCTATTTAAGGTACCACCTCTGTATTTGACGCATATGGATTCCATTTAACATTCCGCATCTCCAGGAGCCGATCCAGGGTGGAGGCAAAAAAACAATCCCCGCTCCAAACCCCGAATTTAGCCTACATTTCTTAAAAAAAACAATGTTTTAACAACTTTGGCCTGTTGTATTCTCTGTTCGCCTGGATCCGGCCCTGAACTCGTCAGACATTTATAGCATTTCAGATTGCTGATAAGCCCGCGCGCCGGGCCCTTCTCCTCGATCATCGTTAGTCACACCCTAGCGGCGTAAAACGGAAACCCAACTTCAACGCGCTGACACTCGACTCCACCAGACTGACCTCCATGGGCCAGGAGGGGCGCCAGTCATGGCCTTGATCCCAACAAGTTAGCAGAAGGGGCTTGGTTAATCATTCATTATATTTCTGACGGTAGGTTTATTCCTCACCAAAACCAAGCACAAAGAGAAGCGGCACACCCCATGGCCCCACAATAACCACGCACCAGCCAACCGACATGCCAGCGTACCAATCACCTAATGTTGCTCAATAGAAAACGTAAAGGGAAACGTATACACAGATATTTCCGGTCTACGAATACGATTGATATATAATTCATCCCTGGCACCGTTAACAAACTCTTGGCCAGCAGAAAGCTTCTCGAGTACGATATGAGGAAAAACAAACATTCTCTGTTCGAATGATCTACCAGCCCCAGCCGTTAACCATTCTAGGTAGTCTTTTTACTAGGACCACTTCCAGCAGGCATACTTATCCAATTACGGCGGTATGAGCGTGGGTGTTTAAGGAGTCATTTCGTCAGACTATATGGGATGCAAGTGACCATCTTAACAATAATTGTTGGGGTTTATGACACGCCGACTCCCAGGGTTATACGGCGTCACAAACTCTCACCCTGTTGGGACGGATACGCAGGATCAAATGAACTTATTCAAGACTCTGCCGGGACTTGAACTCGGGACCTTTGGCTCGGAAGACATGGCTCTACCACTGAGCCACACACCCCGCGGAAGACAGCCTTCCTCCGTGGGGATAGAACCCGCACCCATCCATGCTGTCCCAATCTGGATGCGGGAACCAACGGTCATTTGACCACGTCCTGCCGCTACTGGCAGTCAGCGGACGTCATCTCAGCAAGGCTCGGGAGAAGTACAGCAGCCCACCCCGCGCCATGGAAGCCCCGGGATCTGAACCCGGGACCTTCAGTTCAGGAGTAGCGTGTAACTATAGCTAGTTACACAGGCCACAGGTCAACCGCTGAGCTACACAGGCCGCCTACCTCTGACTCTCCATACAGGGTTCACAGGACTTGTGGTCGGATGTCTGTGTGCGCGTACCTACAGCTCTGGCCCAAACAAACCGGTAAAATGTGTATGCAAACCTGAGGAGTTCATACAGCCGTTCTGAAATCTTGTGCTGACGTTTTGAAGAGTTCATACAGCCGTTTATGTGTCTGCAAGTCACGGGGCCCAGTGTCGATTTGTCCAAAGTTACACTTCGGATAAGACATGAAACTACTCTATTGATCCGGAGCCAAACTCGGAATCTACGGGAAATGAGCTTCCTGCCGGCGAATCGAACCTCTAAAACACTCAGCCAATCTAATTTGCTCCGACCCACTGATAAATTGCGTGGCGACGGGCCATTGCGAGCCAAATCCTCCTCTAATACCGCACAGACCAAGCCATCCCAACGAAAACAAGCAGTTACCCGAATCAAATTAGAGAGCCTGCGCCGCCGGCGGTGGCGGCGGCAGATGGCTTCAGATGGCGTTTGATACAGCAGAGCCGGCGGCGGCCACCTCGGCGTCGGGGTCGGACTCGCGCCGGAGCGGACGCCGCTCTGTAATCCGGTCCGCTGCATCACAGCTCAGTCGTAAGCCAATAACGCCATCTTTACACGCCTCACCGCGTCACAGGGCGGCGCAGCACAGGCCGGATTTATACACAAAGCCGGCCAGCGCGTTTGTTTTCTGGAAGGTGAATAGTTACTTTAAGCTTTGGCGCTTCGAGTACAATGAGAGTAATTAGAAAGCTTGCAGGCACGCAAAGTCTGACGGGCTTCAAGAGAGGCTTTCGGCACACGCTGAGCCTCGGTATGATGGTAATTAGCAGTTCACCTAGACATCCTGACTTGGCTTTATCATTTGAAGACGCACGTTAAGCCCAAAACGTAACTCATGCAACTCTGTAACCCTCCTAGAGCCTTGAGCTGTATTGACACGTAAGCATTTTGGCACGCGATACGTGCTTGATATTGACGCCTCGCATACCTACACAGACCGAGCAATAATATCAAATATACCAACTAGTTACAGTTCCAAACAGTACAGGCACGGCGGCGAACACAAAGACTGTTTATCTAAAATATTATCGCTAAAATATTATCGCTAGATACTTATCGTTAAAAGGAATGCAGCATTGCTACCGATCTCCTCTCCTAGTATGTTCTCTCTCCTTTCAAGCTAACATTTTGGGGATGATAATATTGGATGTCTTTGTTCATCCTGTTCAGAGCATCTATGCGTACCTAGTAGCAATTCATTTAGAAGCGCACTCCAAGAGAGGAGGGGGTGGGGGGGGTTGTAATTAAGCCAGCGTGTAACTAGTCTAATTGAACACCTGCGAGGAGCACACGATTATGGGCATCATTAATACCGTTTGAGAAGGTTTCAAAATCTGGGCAATGAGACCCTTGTGTAATCGTACAGCCCCCATGAGAGTTATGAAACTCGTAGAGACAAGTCAGCGGTGTTTGTTCATGGGGGCGAAAATGGGACCATCGTATTATTAACGGCCATTCTTTACCCAGGGGATCGGGTGGCCTTGTGGCTTCATTGTTTTTTTTTTTTTTTTTTTTGGGGGGCTCTTTTTCTTTTTGTTTTTTTTCCCCCCATTATGGTTTAACTACTTACCCGTTTTCAGATCGGATAGCATGGATTAACGTGGGTTTAATCTCCACGGCGGGAAACCACCTTACATGTCCGATCTAACCCGGTGGAGAGGATCATTCAACACCCACGCCAATACTCCCTGTAATTGAGCAAGTTTGCCTGTTGGGAGTAGCCCTAATAAAATAAAATAAGTAATACCAACAATCTTAACCATTTGAGCAAGTCATTTCCTTACTGCATAATGAAACAATCAGCAGTTTGCATACCTAAATAAAATGACACCAACTCTTCAAAGTCACGAACTGAGGACAGCCTTTAAAAACATCTATGATTTTTTTGTCTAATCATATCAGCCCGTCTCCAAGCGTTTCAGGCATCGCGTGACCCGGGGCTCGTGACCTTTGACCTAACAGCTCACCACAAATACCCCCGGGGCAGGTCTGGGACTGCCATAGCCCTGCTGAGCGCAATATGGGCCCTCCACCGACGAATATTGATCTGGAGCGAGGTGAGTACCGTCACCACTGATCCTTCGGCGGCACCCTCGGGATCCGGGCAGGGGGAGGTGATTAACGGGGAGATCTGCCACTGCACGGTTCCTCGGATGGCTGGCTGCCTCCTAAATCGGATTAATTACAAGCGCGCCACTTACTCATGCCCCTTCCAGTTTCTCCGTAAGGTTTACTGAATGTGCTTGATGCCCGAGAGTGATTGCTAACTACGAACGATGTGCTTCTCTTAGTTGTTTGGAGACAGTTCGATTATGTTATGTCCTGACGCCAATGTGGGACCGACGGGCCAGACAACGGTAAAACTTGCATCTACAATCCCTTAGACACAGGGCTACGCGACATGATGTTCCCTAAAAACTGTCGTTCTTCTAGCATCAGTTTCTAACAAGTTTTAGGCTAACTTAGTCATCTTTGTGTAAGTCCGGGTTAGCATTCACTTCGCTTGAGTCCGGATTGGCTTCGCTTTTAACTCAATAAAAATCGCTAGCAAATACCTAAAACTAAAAATTTTCAAATCGATAGGCCCAAAAAGTTATCATTATTATTTGGCCGTTCTGCTCAGCTTGCCTATATGGGTTTCAGCTCTGTTACTTTTGGGGCTAACTGAAGTGTATGTGACTCAACATTTTGAAATGCACATGACAACGCCAAACCCGTCCTCTGAATCATCACAAGACTACTGCATGGTAATCCCATCTCGGGCATCGTTCAATTGTTTTCTTGGCACAATCTCGCTGTCTCATCTAATGTGAGACTCCACAGTGTGATAATGGTCGGAATTAATGAAACAACACCCATCGCGGGCCGTTCTGCATCTGCTTTAAATATATTTATGCGGCGATTATGCACTATCGGTTCACTGTCTCCGATCAAAACAAGCTCCAATCGATGTCTCATTATGCATCACGGCACCTGCAGCAAATAGACGATGAGGATCCGAGGACTCGCCGGTGCCCCTCAGCCGATTCTGCAGCCAATGCTGGAATACACTTACCCCCCGGGGATAGCAGTCCCGTCTTACTGCGTTGTCAGTAAAAGAAGACGACAAAACCACTGTCAAATGGCTGAGTAAAGTGTGGATGAAGCGTAGCAAGACAAAGTGGTCGACTTTCGGATTAAAAGGCAGATGAAAGAACGAGTATGCGAGGAGAGGCAACAGTGTGCCTGGCTCATCTCCAACGGCCTCCACATCGCGCGGCTTCAAGTTGCGTCACTGCAAGGAATTGAATTGTGAGCGAGCTGTCGACTCACCAATAAGGAGTCAGATGAATTCGCAAGCCCGGTTTCAGGTGACAGGCCATTATTTATTAGGTGACAGGACTCACACAAATAAATAATGAAACTATGAAATAAGAAAACAATATTAACCGTTCACACAGACAGGGAGCTGCGTGCGTGCGTGCGTGTGTGGGTGTGTGTTTGTGTCGGTATCTTAGGGAGCTATAGCAAAGGTCAGGGAACCAAAGTCCTTTCGTTTTCTAACAGGCTTGATCCTCTTCTTTATCCCTATTCCTACTGAATCATATATCGCAAGCATTGACACGTTATATTGAAACACGTTTTTTGGCTGGTTTCGTTTGTAAATGCTTATTTTCGACCGGCGACTTTGGGCTTAAGCCACATCGAGAGCCTGCACCCTTTACCGTCAACACCAACCATCAGGGAAGTATGGCACGGCCAGCGTTATATCAACGTTAAAATAGGTCAAATCAGGCCATCTCTTGAAGTGGGACAATAAGAACTCGGCGGACGCTTTCAAAAAAAAAAACTAAACACAATAGATGCACAGGGAAAAACGTAAGTCTGCACCATTCCAGCCAATACCACGGCTAATTACCGGTTCAGGCACTGTGCTGGAGGCAGATTACCACCTGAACTCCTGTGATCCCGATGGAACGACCTGCCCCGGAGACTGTGGAAGCTGCTTGAATCGACTGAGTTGTGAGCCTTTTGTGCTAATCGAATTTCGAGCTTTTTGAGCTGCGAACACTTGTTACTGGCAAAATGCTCAATTTGATGATTATGTTCAATATTCTGTGCATTTAGATGTAGGAGAGTTAGTCGAGGGTCGACTTAGGTGGGGTCCCAGACCACCACCTCGTGAATAGGATCGCATCGCTCCAATGCTAAGCCACGTGAATCTCTCACCCGGTACAGGATCCCAACACTGAGTCACCTGAACCTCTGACCTGGTACAGGATCCATTGGCAGATCCAGGAGGGGGCAAAGGGAGGCACGTGTCCCCCCCGATCGACCCTCGGCGCCCCCTGAAATGGTCACGGCGCCCCCCTGAAAGGTCGATGGCGCCCCCTGAAATGTCGCTTCCCACCCCCCTCCCCCAGGATGCAAAAATCGGCGCCCACCGATAGGATTTTGCGCCCACCTGATAGGTTTTGCCGGTCAAAACTGGCGCCCCTGGTCCGGATGGCCCCCTGGTCCGGATGGAGCCTCCCGGGAAGGCGCTTCCCCCCCGATCGGCAATCCTAGATCCGCCAATGACAGGATCCAAACACTCCCAACACTGAGCCACCTGAGCCTCTGTTGTATTTCATGCTGCATTTTTATTAAAAACACGATTGTGGTGTATCATTCACTTTATATGCCGCGTTATGCTTGTACGCTGTTAGCGTAATTTACACCTCTCATAAAATGGGGCCTTAGTTTAATTTGACCATTTTGCTTTGATGTCTCGAATTGTCTAAGCAGTAAATCTAACTCATAAAATATGAATTGGTTGATGCAATGATACGACAAGCAGATAACAGAAAAGTTTATGCACACGCCCTGAAGGAAGTTCTTTGCAATACCGTACCACACGTAGTTACTACCATGCACAGCACTCGCGGACCCGAGGGATTGGAAGAACAGTACCCCATGGATTTTAGTCTCCCATATGGTTTGTATAGGGTTAGTATTGCAGTGCAGTGCCAGTGCAGCTATCCCATTCAGAACTCACTGGATTGAGAAGAGATCTCCGACTCTGTCAAATACAATCACTTGAGCATCATTATATTTGTCGAAAGGGTGAATTAGAGCCCATTGCAGTGCGCACCACTGTTCAACTGCACTGGGTAATCCACCACTCCTGACATCCTTGATCAGTCTCGGCGTCTATCTCACTCCCCGGCCAGACTTTGGACATCATCGCCACCGGCTGCCACCGCGTTTCAAAAGCCATAGCCGGCACCGCCGGCGGCGGATCGTCGCAGCATCGCCGGCGGGCTTGCAGCGATAGAGAGCCAATTCCAGAATGAATGAGACGTGAGCCGATCCTCCACAGACGAATGGCCGGGTCGCGGCGGCGTCGGCGCGAGGCCGGGAGAGGCAGAGTGTATGTGCGCCACACCAGGGTCCGTCCCAGCTGGAGAGCCGAGCAGTCGTGAGAGCGAATCAATCTCCTCCGACGCCGGCGGGCCATGGATTATGGAGGGCCACTATAAACTGGCAACATTCCCGGCCGCGATTGCTCTATGAATCTAGTTTGAATGCGATTGATGTTGTTCTTTCTGAGCGAGCGCGCTGATTGGCTCAGGTCTCGTTGCTATCTGCGGATAATGAAATAGAGCTAAACGCGATAAATCATGGCCCATCATGCCACCTTAGCGTCATCTGATGACGTGCTACACCATGATTACTTGCATCAAAACCCGTCCTTAAATGTATTCACTTTAGCCATAGGCGTAGGGACAGGGTGGCAGGGGCCATGGCCCCCAATATTCATAATTCTTAACCATTAACCCTATGGCGTTGACTGGAAAGAAATGACTTCAAAATGCCCTGCCCCCAATATTCTGGACGTTCCTACGCCTATGACTAGCGGAGTGTCAATCTGTACAATACTATATAGGGAATACCCAGGCCGGAAAATAATTGCACCCGTTATTCACCAGGCGGCTCTTTTCTAGCCTTTGACTGCCGTTCTAGTTAACTGACACTGGATCCTGAGGCGGGATCATTACGGGCCGTCTTTAAATTACGTAACGCTTATTCTGTGGTTTCCCCGTCATTTAACGTTGTTTGACGCCCATGCGTAGCGTTTAACAATGCTGGGGCTGAGTCACCCCACCCAAACCCCTTTGTGTTACGTAATTTACGGACGACCCCTTACATATCACATACATCTCGGCAAAATGAATTCGTACAACAAATTACGAAAGTAGTGCTGACCAGCAGCTATTTCACAGGAGCCCATGTTCTTCCACACAATACAAGCCACGGGTTCCTTTGAAACACCTCGAAAATAACGTCATCAAGCCCATGAATAGCTTTCAGAGGGCAGCTACTGCGAAAGGACGGCATAATGTGCCGTTCTGTCAGACAGCTGTTCGGCGGTAAGGCAAGCTACCACAGTGGTAACAGCTAATAGCCGGACAGGTCATTTACAGCGCGCCCGATGGAGCAATCTAACTGATGGTGGATGGAATTACTGTTTGTCGAGCCTTTTCCACGGGCGTGCGGCGCCCGAGTTACTAAGTAACCCAGCCGTAGCGAAGGCGAGAGAAAACACATTGCTGGTGTCCATGCGTTTTTGTGCCATATCCGATCTGGGAGTCTAAAGTCACCCCGGATACAAGCAACCAAGGAAAATATGGATTTCTGTAGCATGAGAAGAAAACATGATTTCCATACCAGGTACCCGATGTTCGATGCTTGCTGCTGGTTTCCCCGATAGCCGGAGGAGATGGAAGCCTCGACCTCTGCCTGAGTGCGGCCATGACAGCAGCATGGGCGGTCAAGGACAGATGAGATGGTCGTAAACAGGCCGCCCGGCATCCCGCGGGAGTTACTACCCGCACCCGCCCCGCTGACGGGCCAGGCGCGCGCCCTGACGCTTACGCACAGCCAGCAAGGGAAGCGAGGTGTAACTCACTGTCCTCAGAAGAGACTGGGAAACATATTGAAAACCCGTTGGCATCATCTCCCGATACTGTTTCATTTCTGTAAACAACCTTTTTTGTTATATGTATCCAAGAATGACTCCTTTCTTAATGCGTTCTGTTTCCCATGAAAGTTCGTCGCAACGATTTCTGCGAGGAAGATAAGGCATAACGATAGACACGAACATCTTATTTTCTGTGTTGAATGTAAATGAAGAGCTCATGTCACAAACATTAGGTACGGAATGCTCCCTCGGCCAAACTGTATGTCCAGTTCACGCTTTTTGTCGATGAAATGGAGCTACATTCATTAAAAATACCTAAGTGTAAATTATTGTGCTTGAATAAGCAATTCTGAATCGATCCCAGTGCCTTTTTAAAGAAAATAGATGGTCAGCCAAACGTGGGTGGGCCATCCCTACTTTTCCAGAGCACGGTAAAGTGCTTCCAGCCCCATTCCCTGCTGTCTGAGCCCCTGCAACCAGTAAAAAAAACCGACAGTCCAGGGGTGGCAGATCCAGGAAATCGGGGTGAGCCTCACCCGCCAGTATTCGGGTAGTCCTCGCCTATGTATGAACTATAGGGGCTCGGATATTTGGGGCTTGAGCCCCAGCCCCCGCTTACATCCGCCACTGGTCCAGGGGCTGCAGATCGCAGAGGTAGTCCTCGTTGCCAACGACATGGGGCTCTCAACAATTTATTAGAGCCGCCAAGAACCCATATACCGGCCCCTGTCGACTCAGGAACTGCCCACGATTCAGTTAAGCTTCGCGATGAGCTACCAGCTACCGCCCAGACATAAAGCGCGGCCCAAGACCCAGCTGCCGTGAGATGTATGACAACGGTGGCAACAACCTGGCAATTTGGAGCCGTTTAGCCCCGGTTACCGGCCTCCCGGCTTCATCGTCCGACACTAGTGACATCTATTCACCAAGAGCAACACTAGAGGTTCACAAAGAGATGCTGGAGTGACGCTGTTGTCAGAAGAATCCACTGGGTGACTTGTGAATGGTGATTTATCACATCGCGAGTTATCGTCAGATGGAACGGAGAAAGGCTGCCGGTGATCCCGCCGATTGATGTCATCGCATCTGAACAGTTGAAACCATAGTGATGAGCGATTACTCGAGTGGTTGATAGCTGATCTGATATTAGCGGTGAATGATGGCACCAACCAATAGCTGATCCCTACGCAGTAGATGTGTGATGGTCAAGAAATTGTCGATCCAATCCCTCTCATTTACAAAGTTACTCTGACAAGCTGATCAGTTTGCACACCATGCTAATCAATCCAAGTCCGACATCTATCCGAAGATGCAGCTGAATCAAACAGCAGTTTGAGTCCAAATACATATCCGGATACGAAACTACTCGAATTCTCAGGCTGATCACATTCACGCGAATACACGGGTTAACGTTCATTCAGACGTCCAGTTCATGACATAATTTCTATCTCAATATTTGGAAAGCTTAAAACTGAGCCCGTGCGCGAGCTGAAACAGCTCCTCTTGCTTAACTTTTACTCAACAGCATGCATTACTAACGTGTAAAAACAAGCTTGTTTTATATTTCCCATGACATCAGTAGAAAAAAATTGAGCACTGATTATTTCGAAACAAAAATCCAGCACTCTGAAATTTCGGGGAGGGCCCTTTCCCGGCTCAGGCCCCGGGGCTGGAGCCCCCAGCCTCCCTTCCATCCGCCACTAGACCCCTCCTAATCGCTACTCAGCTTCTCGAGTAAGAGCCGGGCAGTTCCGTCGACCAGTGAAAGGTTACAGTACACACACATGCTCGGGGAGGGCTTAAGCCGGCGCTGACCGTCTTGGATAACAAACAAATATATAATGTAATTGTTTGTGTTTACAGTGGCGGAATATCATTGATAGTGTTTACAGTCGTGAATATAGACAGACGGGGAGCAACAAGGTCAAGAGGCGTAAAAACATATCCAAAGAAAATCGGCAAAGACCATACGGTTTGGAGACAAACATCCACCCCTCCCCCGCCAGGATTCCACCAGTGGTGTTCCGAGACACCTTAACAGCGAAGGCCAGAATGGCCTAATCGAGCCGCATCCTGTTGGTAGAGACTGCGGGAACCTGGCTGAAGCCGCGTCCGACAGTACAGCACCGGAATAAAACGTCAAGTGCTCTCACCGGAACCGGTCCGAGTGAGGATTACCGCTGCTAAGGCCAGGCGACGCCGGAGGCATCGCACGGACAACTCAGTGCGGAGGTGGTCATGGGTCCCGTCAGAGCACCACCGCACGGGCAACTCAGTGCCGAGGAGGTCACGGGTCACCGTCAGAGCACCACCGCACGGACAACTCAGTGCGGAGGTGCCCACAGGTCCCCGTCAGAGCACCACCGCACGGACAACTCTGTGGAGGAGCTCACAGACCCCGTCAGAGCACCACCGCACGGACAACTCAGTGCGGAGGTGCCCACAGCTCCCCGTCAGAGCACCACCGCACGGACAACTCAGTGCGGAGGTGCCCACAGCTCCCCGTCAGAGCACCACCGCACGGACAACTCTGCGGAGGAGCTCACAGACCCGTCAGAGAACCACCGCACGGACAACTCAGTGGAGGTGCCCACAGCTCCCCGTCAGAGCACCACCGCACGGACAACTGAGGTGCCCACAGCTCCCCGTCAGAGCACCACCGCACGGGCATGTCTGTGCGGAGGTGGTCACGGGTCCCAATCAGAGTGGCTAGTTTGGGCTGAAGGCTGGAAATGTCCTGTATTAAACCTCACAGGATAAAAAACCGTAAAGTCATCAAAATATAGACTGCATCACAGCAAATCAGCCATGCCCAATCGCTCAGCACCGGGTGTGAGAGCACAATGCTTGAGCGGAAGGCGCTGCGGAGGTTTTCAAACCACGGGCCCACAGTTAAATGTTTTCTATATCATATTTTTGTTTCAAGCATGGCGCCCCGGTCCCGTGGCTCCGTTGTTTAACACCATGCACTTGGACAGTTAACCACAGCACTCTGCCGAGTCCTTGTACCAGCCACCCACTCTTCCACTCTCTGGTCCCATGTGACGCCGTTCGCCCGGCGGGCGGATGAAGCTCCGGACAGCACCGGCGCTCCTGTACGGAAGCCAAATAAACGACAGAGCTGCGGCAGCTCGGCGGAAGCTCATTCTCCGCCCTCCGGCAGATACAGTGCCGGCGGCGATGTGCAGTTCAATAAACACGGACGGAGGTGGCGGCGGCGGCCGGCAAGGCTCGGGGAATGACGCTCCTGAGCCGATACGGAGCAGCGAACCCCAGCCGCCGCGACCCAGTCGCTGTCTGCATACACAACAGTCACTGTGTGCATTATTATAGATGTGTGACCTTGTCTGTATTATTTTGTATAGAAAACCGTGACTGGGATACAAATGCTGAATACATACAATCTGTGCTGTGGCTAGTTTGCTTAGATAGGAAAGAGCTTCTGAATCTTGATGAGTTCGTAATCACAAAATTGGTATGAATAATCAGGAATTTCGGATCATGAGCTTCAAGAGAAGTGTAGCCCGACGAGCATTGCGCTTGTTTCAGCAGCTAGATTGAGATCTATGCCTGGCATCACTGCGGAAATTAAAATTTAACTCAAAAGAAGAAGTTTATTACCTATTAGGACCAAAACAGAATAAATTTGCATACATAACATTTTTCGAAGGAGCAGATAATTGGGCAAAAGAAAATCCGAACAACGACCGAAGCTTAGCAACTATAGAAAACCACCATCAGTCAGGCTAATGTTATAAACCGATAAAAATAAATATAAAAAATAAAAATAAACAGATAAACCCATAAACCGATGTAAACTAATAAATGCCAAAAACCGAGCACGCGAATTTATTGACACAACTCACGGAAGCATTGGCAAATCCAGGAGCAACTTTTGGAGGCGGCCAAACCAACGTTTGGTGGGTGTCTAAACCGAGAAAAAACATCGCGAAAACATAGTATTTTTTAAGATAAATGGGCACAAATTTGTTCTTTGAGGGGGCAAAAGATACTATCTTAGGCTTTGTAGGAGGGCACGGCTCTTTCCCCCCTTTGATCCGCCAGTGCACGGAATGCAGCTTGTCAACAAAGCGCGCACTCCGTTCCCCACGCGCGGGGAACGAGCGCGTGTCCGCGGCTCATAACTCCATGGTGGGGGGAGGGGAGGGTGGGGCGGGGAGACGACGACCGCGAGCGGGAAGGCGGCTGCGGCCGCGCCCGTCACACAGTGTAATGTGAGCCGATGTCGGCTTAGAGCCTCTCGGCGGAAGGTCCGCTGTAACCAACGACATCAACGACATCAACACGCCGAGCCTGCCATTTCTTTGAACGATTGCGTGCTCGGACAGAATTCGACACAACTTCCCGAACGATGTCGAATAGATCATGCTCCAAAAGAGTGGTACTCCGCATTTCAGTATTCTACTAGTGTAGTGTGTGTGTGTGTGTGTGTGTGTGTGTGTGTGTGTGTGTGTGTGTGTGTGTGTGTGTGTGTGTGTGTGTGTGTGTGTGTGTGTGTGTGTGTGTGTGTGTGTGTGTGTGTGTGTGTGTGTGTGTGTGTGTGTGTGTGTGTGAGAGAGAGAGAGAGAGAGCGATAGAGAGAGAGAGCGATAGAGCGAGAGACAGCGAGAGCGAGAGAGAGCGAGAGAGAGCGAGAGAGAGAGAGGGGGAGAGCGGGCAGAGGCGCAGCGGGGTAGATGGTACGCGAGATGGGCTCGTGGAGCGGAGCGACTGGAAGGGCTGTAAAGCGGCCAGGAAATGGAAATCACAAGGTTATGGCATTCCTCGGAAACGAGCCGCTGAAAACTGCCGCGTACAGTGAAGTATCACAACTTGACGAACTGGCCGAGTATCAAAGGAATGGGTCATAGGAAACTCTATCATAGGAAACTCTATCATGCTTATGACACAAGGAGTGCAAGGAGAAGCAGTACAGGCAATAAGCATATTCGTAATCAATACGGCTCATAAATGACTACTGTACTTAGAGTATAGTATTTTCGACGTAACACGTTGCAGTGTGCCAACATTGAACGCTAGGTATGCGGCATTTCCACCTAACCCACGGCACCTCCTTGTCGAAGCAGCTCGAACGCCAATATCACTGAGTCATCCTGCTTCAGAGCTCATCATCAGATTCAAGTGCTTGTTTTGAGCCTAATACGACTCGTAGGGGAAGTGCTTTAGCGGTATTCACCCTATAAATAGACATTCAGACTTCCCAAGAGGGTGCGATAGGTTTACAAAGTTGTACACCAAAGTCCACCCTCTCCTGAACTCCATTGGCTCAAAGTTAAGGCTTGGCTCCTTAGTTAAGGACTTTGTACGCCTCTTAAGTGTGTGGGACAATTTTTAGGGGAGGGTTTATTACTTTAATGTCGCAAATTTATTCATGAATTTGTATGAGCTATCCAACAGCGTTCACGTTTTTCCACTATCCCGCATAGGAGCCGAGTTCGAGAAGGGGGTGTTTGAACACCCCCCACCCCCACCAGGGTGAATGTGGCTCGGAGGCCCACCTCCGCGCCCCCTCCGGGTGAACATCACACAATTTTAACATCTGTAGGCCGTTTAAGCACAAATGAATCTATCTGCAGCACAACAACGTATTAACCATGGAATCACAAACACTAACATCCTACAGCGACTGCGTATCACAGCGAATCAACCACTCGCTTTGCTGCCGGCGAACAGCGTTTGAAGCCAGCTGGATCCATGGCGTTCGCCGGGTACTCTGACTTCGGCGCCGCACAAAGCCCGCGGCCGCCGCGCCCACCAAAGCCGGGCCGCCGCGCCGGCACGGATTAATTCTGGTACAGGCTCAGGCTCAGCTGGGCTTAGCCAGCGAGATCGTGTGCGTTATTTGGGGCTTAAAGGAGCATTGACTACCCAATCATTAAGCGCCACGCTATTCTTGAAGGGTTTTTGAGTGATGACGTGATCTGATTTTTTGCAGAGAGTAGTTAGCTTGAATGAAGAAGCAGTTTTGAACTTTACGACACACCGACTATTGAAGCCATATGGTGTGACCAACTCTCACGCTGTTGAGAGGGTATCATGGGGATGGGAAAATGAAGAATACCCGCCCGGGGAATTGAACCCGGGCCAGCGGTGTGGAAGTCAAATTCCCTTCCTCTACGCCACTATCTTACCTCAAAAATTATTGAGAGGCGGCCAACCGTCATCACATTTTCATCGTGCAAAATTAAGGTACAAGTCACGGGTTTGTATTTGTCAAGGCCTCAAGGGCGGTGAAGGCTAAAGTGCGGTGGGTGGTTTAAAGGGAATGTGGCACCTTGGTCGAATCCTGGAATTTAATGTAATAAGGCGTACTTTTAGCCGAAAATAATGAAACCACTCATGATTTCTCTGAAAAATGTACAATAAGCTCAATATTATTTTTTAAAATACTAGGAAAAGAAATAAATATATGCCTGTGGATGATGTCATTATCTGGCAACCACTACCAAACTCGAAACGCTTCACGGGCTTCGATTGGCTGATGCTCATCGTGACGTCAGCATAGGTCGTCACACCAGCAGCTCATAACAATGGCCGCTTGGCAAGAGGTACATGAGAGGTACATTTCGGAAAGGTTTTAGTTTTTTCTACGGAAATATCGAGTTCCAAGACAAATGATATTTAGAGTACCGGGTTTTCCTGACTTGCTTTACAACTTGGCTATCTCAGTTAAAATCACGTTATAAAGGTGTCACATTCCCTTTAAGCATAAACATATCTATGGGCAGTGCTGACAATTGGCATATCAAATAGCAACAGGGTTTGAAGCCGAGAGCTAGTATGGCACAAGGAGCTGCAAGGCTCCTACTCTGACTCTAGTTTTCTAGTACGGTCGGCAAAGCAAATATTGTTGAGCTTGGTAAAGGAAACAGCCCAAACCGACCATAAATACGCATAAGCAGTGAGTCTCTGATTTCTGAAGTTCAAAAAGGCAACGGAGCGGTGCCCATTAGTGATACCTATATACATAGATAGCAGGAGGCCTATTACAGATGTCTTTACTTAGATAACATGAGGTATTATGTTATCTGTGCTGTATATGTTTCCCTTGTTTACCTGCAAAGTTCCATTAACGTAGGGGTGAAGTAAGACGTTTAATTGCTGACATCCTATCCATTTTGTTAAGTACCATACTTAAGCCAAAGTTCCCCCCACAAACACACCTCTGAGACACAACAACTGACATGTTCTTTCCTGTATCTCACCATACCTACACGTCGCACAGTCTGTTCCAGGCTCCGACAAACGCATCGCCTGACGGTATAACGTTCGAGTCACAGGGGAACCGGTTAACATGATGGATTCTGGGCACGCAGTCATCCAAGACGCACGGCCACTTTTGACGCGGCTTTAGAGCACTGCTCAGGTATCAGCGGTGTCTGCCCCGTCACTCACAACGCACTGAGCGGCCGACATGTGCCAAGATTCTAAGAAGATCCCAGACAGGATGTCAAGATTCTAAGAAGATCCCAGACGGGGGACAGTCCGCTGGTACTGCAGAACTCAAATCATGTAGTTTTATGTTTCTCAAGATGATGCTTAACATTTGTCTCAGAAACTTCTGGGGACAGAATGTCAAAATGTTACGTCAAAAACCTTTGGCTGCTGCATTTGAATTTACCTATGCTTTAGAGGGTTTGGGGCTCTTTTGCCTCCCCTCCCTCCTCCAACCACCAGTTCAGTCCGGCACAGTACCTAGGTACCTGACCCTCATTACATTAGATCATAAAAATGGGAATCCCAAAACGAGGCAAGTTCGTGGCTCATCCGAGTTCAGAACTTATCAAAAAGTATCAAGTTATACCAGGGCATAGCTAAAGAAATTGGGGCTGGTGGGCGCTCGGCTGAAAGGGACACATCCTTCCATCAAAAGGGCACTTCCAGGTCACCCAAGTGGCGCCTAAAAGGAGCAACTTGTTTGCGTCATGCAAGGGATCTTCGCAGACATTAATGCCACACTTCAGAAATATGCAGACACAAATATACGTTTTTAGTCTCCTAAATGGTCCAGGTACATTTTTTCAAACAACCCTCTAGCACATTTGCAACCGACGAGACAGACCCTTCTTCAAGGTGCCTCCTTTGGACGAAAACGTTCCGAAGCCAGTAGCTGCAGACAAAAAACAGCGGGCAGCACGGGCAACAGCGGGAGGCACACCTCCGCTATGGAGAGCGCTGCCGGCAAATTGCAATATCTTCAAGCCGGGCCCGACCAGATAAATTGCATTGCAGTGTCAACACGGGTGCGGCACGGTCTGGAATGGAGTTGCCTGATGGGAGCGGCGCGAGGCGGAGGCCGGGTCCCCCGAGGCGGAGAGACGCCGGAGCGGTGACAACCCCGCCGAGCAGTCATCACATCCCAAGAATGACTTCAAGCTGAGGGCTGGGTCGGCTAGCAAATTAACAAGGTGGTTCGATTCAACAAACCTGCAGAATGATTAAGAGTACAGCGAAAGAAGGTCTGATAATGGTTTGAAGTTGTGAGACAAGCACCAGGTTGCGTACATTCATTTGTGCTGTGCGATGTATCCACCTTGACTAGAGAGAGGTCTCGGAAAATCTTCGAACAGACAAAAACTTTGCGACGCCTATGACCTTGGCAGCTGATGCGTCGGTAACAGGGACAGCGGATTACATCTCCGAGCGAGCGTGCAAGATTTTCGAGAGAGGAGCACCTTCCTCTCTAGGGGGCGCCTCTGCCGTTGCTCTTCTTGGGGGGGCACCTTTTGCTGTCCAAAGAGTGCCTCTGCTTTCCGAGGGGCTCCTCTGCTGTTCAGGGGTGCCTTTGACGTCCATAGGGGGCGCCTTTGCTCTGCGGGGGCGCCTGTACTAACCGTGGGGCGCCTAAGCTATCCAGGGGCGCCGTTACTCTTCTAAGGGGCACCTTTACTTGTCCAGGTGGCGCCTCTACTGTCCAGGGGGTGGCATTGCCAACCATAGGTGCCTATGCTATCCAGATGAGGCGCCTTGTCTCTTCTGGGGAGCACCTATTTCCCTTTCCATGGGGTGGCTTTAATGACAGGGGGCGCCATTCATATGTTAAAAGTGTCTTTATTTCAAACAGAGGGTCCTACCTCATCAGGTAGACGGTGTTTAGACCTGATTTTCCCTTGATCGGCCGGGGGCGCCGGACAAATCCAGGGGGCGCCGGCAAAATCCGGTGGGGGGGCGCCTCCCGGACCAAGCCAAAACCAAGTGTGCAAAAAACACTTTTGCACACCCCCATTTTTCAGGGTGTGCAACTGCACATCCTACCCCCCCCCCCCACGGAATCCGCCGTCCCTGGTCGATAAGTCACCTTCCCCTCCCCTAAAAAAACTACAGAGAGGTGAAAGAGAAACCAAAGACCGATTCACGTTACGCATATATATAATGCCCTCGCGACATTTTGGCACGCACTATTTTTACACAAGGTTTTACTCTCCTGCCATTACCAGCGGTCCCTGGGGACGCGACGCAGTGCCCTGCACAGTGCACTGGGGAGCGACAGCGGCTCACCTGGCAACTTCACCAAACAACAGGGTCGACGAGCAGGGAGGGGGCACCACCCCGCGCCGTAAACAACCGACGATAAACATCGCGGCGCCGACCCCGTCGGGTAGCCACACTAAGCTGTTGTTCAGCGTCGAGGGAATCCAGCTTGATACCTACCCGACCCAGCACGACGCAATTAGCGTGATTAAAAGACACTGCGGCGACCAACCTTTGGAAAACAGCGTTTAAAACGGCGAGCCAGCTGGAGCCCTCCCGCGGGGCGTCCCGAACTCCCGGGTATCGCAACACTTGGCCTACGTGCGGGGCAGCTCTGGCTTCCCCTACCCCTCAGCCAGCTCCCGATGGCCCTCGCAGCCGATAGTGCTCATATTCGCACTTTCTGCTGTCCTGGCTCGGAAACGGTTATCATCATAGTCACCCACTAAAAAATATAAACGAGTCCATTGTAACCGAGCCATTACGTTGCTTTCGCTGCATACAGGGCGGCGCGACAGTGGGGGGGGGGGGCGAATTTGCTCCACATAACCTTTTAAATTTCTCGGCGTTTGGGGCAAGATGTTCCCCTTCGTGGGGCTGGGGTGCCCCGCGTCAATGGCTGCATATTATGAGAATGGTATTACGAACATTTAGCAATCCCGGGTAGGAAACTAGTCCTAGCTTAGTTCAGAGCACAGTGCAAGATATAGGAACCCGTGACAAATGGCGCAGCACGGTGGTCACACCGGCCAAACTTCATACAACCCCGCGAAATGACCGGCTAGATCATCTATTCGGAGAATCTGACACATGATTAAGAAGTAACGTGACACTGTCCGGCTGCAAAGCCATCACTGCTGCTAGCATCGTGTCACATTCCAGCATCGATTCCAGCTGAGCGATGCGGGCATCAGACCACCGATGTGTAAAGCTTTGTGAATCTTCAACTTGGTCTGATGCAAACTAGCTTTATTAATATCGATTATATATCAACCAAACAATTTGCAGTTTTTCAATATCAAATAATCCCCAGAACAGGCTCATAGCAGGCAGGAATAGCCATAATGAATGGCGGCTAATGAACGACGAAAACAAAAATAAGCCTCTGAAGGCACCTGAGTTTTTATACCCAGTATGGTAGATAACATATTACCGAGCATTATGTCCTTCCAAGAAAGGTGCCTGCAGAGGTTTGTTACATCCCTGCTCCTGTTGCACAGTGCCGTCTTTCTTATATTTCCATCTTAACGGCAAATACATCCCTGTTCAGTTCAGTGTTATGGCCGCAAAATGACCGGTGAAGTCGACGCGTCCTAAAAATCAGCAATTGCGAATACAAAAATGGATCGAAATTCCTTTTTCCAGCCCCTCAGAGCAATTGCGCCGCGCATGGTGAAATATGTAGACACGCACGTCCTACCACAGACAATGTGGAAGCCCGCTGCACAGTTTTATTAATTATACTGATTGGTGTTACCGCCTTGGGACACTTTGATTGCCCTGCATGTATACGAAACACGCGTATGCGTGAAACAACTGATACACGCAGCGCTGCCGCGCGGAACACGACGGGCAGACGTTTCCATGGGTAAAATATAACCTTATCCTCTTTAATACAAAGTCCTTTGTTGCAGAATGTTGCTCCACTGACAGCATTCTGTAATGGCTCAAAATTGATCCGGGACATCATTTGGCTCCTGAACCCAGCAGCCGGCTATAACGCAGCGTCAAATTAATCATAAACTTATAATCTAAGGATGGGTATTTCACGGTGAAGCCTGTCGCTGTAAAGGAAGCGTAGCTCCAGGGGGTGGCGTCCCTGTCTTCTAAGCCATATGTCGCGAGTTGAAACCCCGTTCACAGCCTCTGAATAAGTTGATCTGATCCCTCAAATTCATTCCAACAGGGTGAGAGTTGGCGACACCGTTTAACCTTGGTAGTTGGTGCGCCGTTAAACTCCAGCAATTGTTATTATTATTAATGTCGTTGTAACGACCAGTGTCTCCATCAACTGCAATGGCGCCTGATGAGCTGACGATCATACCATTTTTTTCATTCCTTCTTAGGATGACCCTCAACACTGAACCCGTCTATTTCCTTGAAAGATCCTACTCCATTAGTGGTCTTAACGATGACAAAATTATTGAAGGCATCCGGGCATCCGCATGAATCGAACGACACTGTACATTTGTGGTTCGTTACCATACGAACTGAATGCCACGTATTTGTGGCATTTCCAACGTCAAAATTCAAATGCTCATGGTACCAGAAACAAGACATCTGGAAGGCTATAAAGCCGTCCGGCCACTGGGCCTGACAAATCGCTCTCGCACGCTCAGCACCACACAGAACGTGTCCACACCCCTTCCGCTGGCCAAGAAAAATTGTCTGAATCTGTGGGATGAGTCACAGGAAGTGGGCCCGGTTATCTATGCGTTGGCAGCCCATTCAGTGGTGGTAGCCTTCGCCTGCCCTCAGGGGAGGGGTGTTAGCCGGTGTTGGATCAGAGATATCTGTCACTGCCGCAGGGCAGACGCCAGGCCCCGGCTGACGCAGCCGATGCGCGCGCCACAGTGTTCTTAGGGCGACTCGGCAAGGTCGCTGGCTAGTTCTGGATATTTTCAGAGTCAGAAGGCACCTAAGAGCTAGTTGACTCTCGAACTCTTTCCAGTTTTGACGAGACTATAAAACAACTATTTTAGACTTGGGGCAACTACACACAGGGTAAGTGGGTTAGTGATTGCAGGAATCCAAAACACATTCACATTTTGGCGTATAATAAAATGTGGGCGAGGAGTACAGAAAACAACTTCTAACACGGTTTGAACGCTGAATTCCTGCTCATCAACATGGCGCGTCAAATCGCTCACACCAAGATGCGTTTTTTAAAGCTCATCGTTCTGAGCTTTCCCGCGCGGATCAAAAGTGGCAGCATGCTAGCGTGATCTAAGTCTTAGCGATAAGCCTCTGAACATGGAAGTGGGATATGAGCTTCTTGGGAAGCCTCACGACCTTCCTCTCCGGAAGCCCGGGATGGCAACAGTTCGGCGTCATTTGTGAAGTTTCCACCACAGTCAACCGAGTCCAGGAACCATCCGAGGGCAGGGCCGCGGCGACGAGCGGTGAGTTTAAAGAATTAACGTGTAACAGGCAGTAATGGTGTTGACTTCAAAGTCCGGGTAAATGAGGTGCCGAACATAAGTAATGCATCTCTAGTGTAGAAAATGAGCAATAGTTAAATGTGCCTTGCATAACCGTGCGATGCACAGGATGGTATAGACAAAAGGGAATAACAAATTGGTGAGATGTCCCCACAATGGCACGGAAAATGTCTTATTTCACCTTGATCGTTCGACATGGATACATCAAACACGTCTCTAACACCATGCAACATATCCGGATCCAGGGGGCAGGTCGCCTCGCATCGATCCACCAGGCACCCCCACGCCGCAGGCCGGCGCCCGCGAAACGTCACTTCCCACCTCCCTAGATGGAAATATTGGCGCCCCCACGATACAATTTGGCGCCGCCCTAGGCCGTCGTACCCTCAGAATTTCTGTCCCTGGTCCAAACGACGCCTCCTGGATAAAATTATCCCCGCCAATCGGAAATTCTGACACCGCCTATGCCACCAAACCACCGGCGTATTCTGCACACCGGCGCTCCTCCGCCACACGGACGGGCCCACATTCCACACTCCTTTGTCCGCGGACCGGTGCACCTCTGGGGCGGAACATTCGCCACGCGCCAACATAAGAGCCCTGTGCGGGGAGAGGGGGCCACGTGCCCCGCGTCGGAGTCGACGCGCCGTCGACGTCGGCGGAGCCTCTCCGCGCCGGGGGACCAGCGCGGCGGCTGAGAGGCGCTGGCGCGTGGCACCGGCAGCCTACATAGTGTCATTTACACCGAGGAGCAGTCAATACGACCATCGCGGGGCATTTACTGTGCCTCGGTTAGTTGTCCTTGCTCCTGTGACGCGTAACCTAAGAACGGATATGATTGTGTTTGGGAGTGATGTACCTGACACCCGGAACTTTTGGTGTGCTCGTTTTGACACCTTTAGTAAAGGCCGCAGGGGCGGGTACCTTTCCCGATGGATGAGGCCCTGTTGCCACAAAGCTGAGAGTGAAGTCCCATCAATTTCATACTGAGCCCGATAACGCTATTTAGGAGGTTTTCTGAAGGCAAGGCGTTGACTCGACGTTACAAATTCAGCATAGAAGAGAAAGAAGCGAACAAATTAGATGCATTTGTTTTTTCGTCTTAGTAAATCCAGACGCTGGTATTCCCACGGTCCTCGACTTGAAGCTGCGGCCGCCGAGTAACAGTGTACTGTATGTATCAGCTGCTCAGAATCCAAACACCATAAGCCAGCCAGCAGCAGCGGGTCTGACTCGCCAATATACACAGCGTAATAATTGTTGGGGTTTAACGACGCACCAACTGCCAGGGTCATACGGCGTCGCCAACTCTCACCCTGTTGGAAGGGGGCCCCCTGGGCGCGCCACTGCCACTGCGCCTCCTCTGACAGGAAACGGCCGGCTGGAAACGCCTCGGCCCCATTACCAGTCGCCTCCAGCGAGCGCCGGGACCGCAGCAGACCCGCCCAGCCGAGTGTGACGTGGCAGCCGGCCCGGCTGCGGCCCGGGTCGCCGAGGGCCCAGCCCCAGGTCAGGGTGAATATCCCAATCCCACAGGGTTAGGGCGAATATCCCAGTCCCAGAGGGCCTGGGCGAATATCCCAGCCCCAGGGGACCAGGGCAAATATCCCAGCTCCAGAGGGCCAGGGCGAATATTCCAGTCCCAGAAGGCCAGGGCGAATATTCCAGTCCCAGAAGGCCAGGGCGAATATTCCAGTCCCAGAAGGCCAGGGCGAATATTCCAGTCCCAGAAGGCCAGGGCGAATATTACAGTCCCAGAGGGCCAGGGCGAATATTCCAGTCCCAGAAGGCCAGGGCGAATATTCCAGTCCCAGAAGGCCAGGGCGAATATTACAGTCCCAGAGGGCCAGGGCGAATATTCCAGTCCCAAAAGGCCAGGGTGAATATTCCAGTCCCAGAGGGCCAAGGCGAATATTACAGTCCCAGAGGACCTGGGCGAATATTACAGTCCCAGAGGGCCAGGGCGAATATCCTAGCCTCCGCAGGCCAGGGCGAATATCCCAGCCCCAGGCCAGCGCAAATATCCCAGCCTCAGAGGGTCAGGGGTGAATATCCCACTCCCAGAGGGCCAGGGCGAATATCCCAGCCCCAGGCCAGCGCAAATATCCCAGCCTCAGAGGGCCAGGGTGAATATCCCACTCCCAGAGGGCCAGGGCGAATATCCTAGCCTCCGCAGGCCAGGGCGAGTATCCCAGCCCAAGAAGGCCAGGGCGAATATCTCATGTGGAGCTGGTGACCCCAGCACTCAGGGTGCAGGCCCTCCTGGGTACGCCGGAGATGTATCGGTATGTACCGAGCACTGAGCCAGCTGTGCAGTTTTATCTAATTGTTTGATAAACTGCAACCAATACGTGCTGTTCACGGTTCGGTAAGGGCCACTGAAACTGATGGGAGTGAAGGAGAAGACGGGTTCAGGGTGTCTAATAAGAAAGCAGAATAAAAAAGCTGGGTAATCGGTTCAACGCTTGACTCCTGGCGAAAGGATAATACCAAAAGTCGAAAACTATTCTCGCCGGTTTCCAGTAGGGAACTGGGACAAAAATAGGAAAAATCAATAAAGCTAAAATATCTACAATATAGCCCTGGTCCATAACACAGACCCACTTGTGGGCAGTTTACTCAGTTCAGCAGGGAAAAGCGCCCAGTGTCTGTAAGAAAAATATCAGTTTGAATGTCTTTGTATCGATTAGCATTCCTTTCGGAAGAGGAGAAAGTCAGAATAAAGCCAAACAGTTTATTTCCAATGAAAGAAGCTAGACAAGCACACAGGCAATTACTTCCATCATCTTACTGTTCCCGCATTCCCTCCCTTCCCGAAACCTTTTATGAGATTGGAAGCACGCTCTCAGGGGAGCCGCCAGATTCAGTATTCCCCTCTCCAGCTTATTTGATCACATCCCGATGATTGTACAGCACCGAATGTTTCCCCATTCGTGGGTCTTTATTTCTGCAAGTAAGGAAATAGATAGGGAGGATTGGCTCTTTGCCTTTGTTGGAAGAGCTTATGTATGAATGCATGCACCAAGACTGTTTTGTAAAATTTACACTGAACACACAAGTTGTACTTGTGCGAGTCTCTACTTCAAAGTTGGCAGCTGTCAACAAACGGAGCAAAAAGACAGTACTCTTGGCAAAATTTCTGAAAACAGCGAAAAGGAATCCCTGCCAACATTTGACTGTGTTTAACAAGTAGAATCACCTCTGTTTTAGCTTTTCTTCTTGAAGGGGATAAACCACCTTTGCAATGAACCTTGAAGCAAAATAGCCCATCCAGCGTTGTAAAGTATACCAAAGCACCCTTGGTTGCACACTTAGCTTATGTCAGATCCCACTGTAAAAATAATATCGTTCAGAGTGGAATCCTGCCCCTCTTGCCCTGCTCCACGTCCAACCGACCACACACAGCCGGGGGACAGAAGCGGAGGGGAGGGGCACCCCAGAAGCCATGTCCTCTCTGGAATTATCTATGGAGAGTTTCGAAGCGAACGAAATATGAGACCACAGCGGATCCAAGGGGGCCAAAGGGCCCGTGGCCCCCCACCAAAGCCTAACATAGTATATTTTTCCCCAAATCAAGAAAATTTTGCCGTTTTTTATTTAAAATTACTATGTCTTCGCGATTTTTCTCGATTCAGGCCTCCCCAAAACGTTGGTTTGGCCCCCTGCAAAAGTTTCTCCTGGATCCGCCAATGTATGAGACCAGGATTCTTAGCATGATTTGCAAGACGGATACATCAGCTCAAATCCCACACATATGCCAAATTCCTTTTGAAGCTTAAGCCAGGATGAAATCACGTAGATAAAGACAATTCCCACGATATAGTTTAATGGTCATCTCTAACAGATAAATACTAAAACGGCCACAGCGCCCCTCCCCTCGAAAATTCGATGACGCCCTCTGAAATGTCGCTCCCTCCTCCATCCCCATTGGATTTGGCGCCCACCTGAAAGGTTGTGCGAACTAAAAGTGACGCCCACCTGGTCCAGATGCCCCCAACCATGTGCCCCTCCTCCCATCGGAAATCCTGGATTCGCCTGAGCTGCTACACATAATTTGTCACAACTTGGGCGAAGAACACTAAAGGAAAAACATACCACTTTGTCTAAATAAAAAACTATTTCTGGACAAAATAGGTCGGAAAATCAGGAAAACACATTTTATTTCTCTCTGTTCACTCAAAATAAAAATATTGCCCCTTGTCTTACCGCGGTGGGTTGACCCAAATATCTAGTGTAACCACGAATCTGGCAGCTTGCGGCGACTTGCGACATGTAAGGTTGTGTGTCCATGCCATTTGTAAACATTTATCACGTGGCATGCGCTGCCAGATAGAAAGGGATTCTTTCGTGGTTTGAAAAAGTAGAAGCCTCCTGCTTTGAATTTTAAAGCCTGCGGAAATTCCATACAAAGAGCTTTGCGTGGAATTAAATATGCCAATAGTGGTTTCTCGTCACGCTCCACAAAACTGCTGTCTCAGTTCAAACCCATTACAAAAGTGGGACACTTCCTTTACATCAATGGTATCTACTGGTAAGAAAGGTCAGCAGGCCCTAGTAAAAACAAATGGCATCGTCCCAAATGGCAAATTAAACTCCATATCGCAGGGGACTTTTATCCCACTCGAAAACGGCATGTCAGGTACAAAGACCCTTTCAATTGAAATTAGCTTTGTGGATACGTGGATCTTGCTGGCAGCTTTAAGTCAAAGAAGCTTCTCGCGGCAACGTTCAGAAATAAGAAACTTGCCGCCAGTTTCTCTTCCACAACAACCGGCCCAATCGCTGCCAACGTCGGCAAACACCCGAGTTGTGTGCGGGTTCAGCGCTTCGCCGGTGACACGATTTGTTCCCATTACGCTCGGCTTTCGCAAACAAGCCCCTGCGGCCCGCTTCCTGCTGGTGGCCGCCGCCCGCGACGGCCGCTGCGCGCTCGCTGCTGCTCCAAGCACGTGACACCCCCTCCCCTCCCCCCACATTCCCCGGGTCGGGCGGAGGCGGGCGATGACGCAGTGCGGTGTTCTCCGGTCGGGAACAGAGCGGCGCCGTCCCAGCCAGCCCGCGTGTGAAACAAATCACCTCCGAGGCGAGCGTTGGCTGTTAGGGCCCCGCACGAGAGAGAACCACTCGGCCGCGACTCTGGAACGGGTCGTAAAACAACCACGCGGTAATGACTGACCCAAGCACGCCCCAAATGAGCGGCGTAACAATGCACGGCGGCCGGCGCACAATTACCCGTCTTTTCCCCAAGCATCGACAAAAGGGAGCTGAGTGGACGGGGCCAGCCAGTGAAAGACGAACCGCCAGATTGGGCGGTTCGTGAGGAATGCTGCTGGCCCTCACATCCAGCAGTCAGGGGGAACGCGACTGTCGCACACTGCGGAGCGAGATTAACCTCTGCCAGGATTCTGTACATCGTTTCCCAGGGGCTAAGCAGTTGTCTGAAGTATCATAATCGCCGTCTGGCCTCATCTTGCGCCTAATGGAGCGCGCGCTTGCAATTGTGTGGCAATCGGCAGCCTCGGATCTTATCAGAAAGGCATAGGACCGCTAATATGAGGGGGTTTTAGCTCTTGAGGTTTTAGCTCTGTTAATGACAGTTTAAAGCTTCTTAGACCCGGTGAAAAGACAGGGCAGTCTTTTATATCCTCACAGGGAGGTTTATATGTTTCCTGACCTAAAAAACCAGCATCCTATGCGGCTGACACTCAAATAGTTCCTGATAGCAGCAATGCTTGTAGTCTTCACTAATTCTTATATCAGCATTATATACCCGGCTCCTCTATCCCCGAACTGCCAGCAAATTAGTCAAGTCAGAGGTATCGTGCTCAATCCTTCACGTTCACAGTCCATAAATTGGGCGGTAACGTTCCTGAGCCAGTGCCAACCTGGCCAGCACCTCGCAGCAGACCTCAATCAGAGAGAAGATAACGGGGCCAAACTGGCATCCCTGGTGCAATTCGGCGCCGCTCGTGGTGGCACATCTGTCACGGTGCCACAGAAAATAACTACTGCGTGCAGTGTCAAAATTGGCCTGAATCACATTAGAGGCTTTCAGGAGGCAGATGACTTGCACCTCTATTTGAAGCTAGCCGTCGAATGCCGTCTGTAGGTCCAGATACATACACTCAGCTTCACATTCACCTCCCGAGGCGTGCTCAGATAGGTACTTACCCGACGGAAGTCCTGGATAGTACAAATGAAGTACGGCTGATCCTTCTGTTGGCTCTCGATGTAAACTGAGTCTGCAACAAAGGGAATACCAGTGTTAAAGAAGCAGCAAAAGTCAGCAGGAAAAAGAGCATGGGTATCATTTAGAAATACAAATAAAGACCCTGTTCGGAGATCACATGCATTAACAGCTGCCAAAAGTACGCAAAATTTTAATAACATTGATCACTCAAATGCGCTAGGGCATAATATGCACACATGCACCATGTAGACACAACCCAACCAAAACAGACCGATACACATTGTTTAATTTTGACGTTAATATACCGAAGAAGGCCGCCTACAAGCACTGTAGTCCGATTTCGGCGGACCAATTTCAGCGATCATAAAATGTATTTGAAGTCATGATGGTATGATTTCCTGACCGAGTTCCAAAACCTATTTGTGCAGGCAGCCATAGGCGGATCCAGGATTGCCGATCGGGGGGGGGCACCTTCCCGGGGGGCGCCATCCAGACCAGGGGGCGCCACTTTTGACCGGCAAAACCTATCAGGTGGGCGCCAAATCCTATCGGTGGGCGCCGACTTTCGCATCCTGGGGGAGGGGGTGGGAAGCGACACTTCAGGGGGCGCCATCGACCTTTCGGGGGGCGCCGTGACCATTTCAGGGGGCGCCGAGGGTCAATCAGGGGGGGCACGTGCCCCCTTGCCCCCTGGATCCGCCTATGCAGGCAGCCAATGATCAATCATGAAAAATGAGCACTAAAAAGGAGCACGTAGTCATATTTCCCCCCTCGTTATAAGCGCAGAAAGATTGCCATGCTGCAAACACGTTACAGATATAGAAAAGAGGGGAAGATAACGGGGATAGGAAACAAAGCGAGAGGTCTTGTTGGAAGAGTTCAAAGTGACTTTGTTACACATTTTTCAAGAAACCCACTGGCGCTCGAACGGGATTCGGAGGCGAAAGAAGCAAGTGTAGTCACCACTTCACCTCTAGTGTAGGTACCAATACACCTATAGTGTAATATCCTCTCACTAATACGTGGCATGCCATCATTCCACCGGAAACCTGATGTACCACATGAAGCATCAGGAAATCAATGTATCATCTTGCACAGTCATGCTTGTAGGCATTTCAAAACGGTGTCTGCCTGCCTTTTTGCATATTTCTGGCTTTAGAAAGCCACCCAGATCTTAAAGTGGCATCTGAAATGCAATGCATCGAAATATAATTCCCAAAATTTCAACCGAGGCTTGCTTAGACTGTTTCCATACTTCGCTTCTTAAAAAAACCTGATATCACGAAATGTATGCACTGATAGACACCCAGTTAAAAACCTGACTGTCAATCCACGGCCAGCCATACCTTAGCGCTAATCGTTGCGTGGTACCACAGCCAAATCCAGGCCGTGCAATCAAATCATTGATCGATGCGACGTACTGAGCCATGTGCACGACATGCTACTGATCTACACAATCAACTTAATGATGGAAGTAGGGGCGTTTGATGGAGCTGTGTGCGCGGCTGCCAACGACCGGCTGGCAATGACGACCGCCCGCTGCCGCTCCAAAGTGTCACACCCCACCGTGATTGGACCGGGCAATTGCCGCAGTAGCCGAATCATTGGCCAACAGTCCACGAAAATACACAAGTTAGGTGACTTCGCAAACTACCTCCAGACCACCGCAGTGAGTTTCAAAGTTCGGCGCTAGCGAGCAGCGCGAATTGGCCGGATTGGAGATTCACTGAGGTCACGCTGACATCAACGCCGCGCCGGCAGTTCGCCGATGCTGCCGGCAGCCTATAAACCGCCGGCTTCAGGGGCGATCTCATCTGGTGACCTCCGCCGGACGCCACCATCCCGCCAAAACAGACCTTGGGCGGCTGGGCTCGCCAGCAGCCTTGAGGCGCGACAGTAGCCAGCCGGAGTGTGTTGGTACGGCACGCCTGCGGCCTGACTCCTGGACCAGTGACGTCACACTGTCGCCGGGCAGGTAATTGGCGTGGAGCGGCCGGCAGCCAGCGGCCGCCGCGTGGGCAGCCATTCCAAAGACAATGGAGCACACAGACGGGGAGGTGGCCGATCGACTCACCGCTGAGGTCGGCTTCCTTTCAGCCGGGCTTTCACGGTTTCACAACGAGGCCGGGTAACCGAGATGTCGCCACTGTCGCCGCGTCAGCTGACTGTCAGTCAGCGCGAGCGACGGTCGGCGACTGACAACCTGGGTGTCTCTTGAGATCATTTAATACGGTCGTTAGCTGGTAAATGGTTTCCCGGACGAATAAGATGTGTGTGCTGCTTGCAGCGCAGTATCCAGCAAACAAAATATCCGTAGTAACTGAGTCCAGAATTATAAAAAAAATAGTTCGATAAAGAGAAACCGAACAAGACAGAAATCTGTTCGAACCCTGGTGAAATAATGTCACTCTTCACTGAATCTGAAGATACCAAATGAGCTGTAACGCTAAGACAGGGAGCTGAAGACAAGTGTCTGACTGAATGTCTGCTTGGGGATGACTAAACATTCAGCTTCGAACTCGATCACACCTCAGAAGCATTTCTCATTAACACTGAGCAATCTTCAGGGAGTCAGAAAAGGCGCTGCTGTGCGCTACATCACCGGTGCACGGCCGCCCCACAGCAGCCTGGTGTAGGTGAGCCGTGGCCCGGGCCCGGTCAGCCATTGGTCAGGAGGCGCACTGCGAGGCATCCCTCAGGACGAAGGAACCTTGTATGACGAAGGGTCAGTATATCCACAGGCAGTGGCGGATCCAGGACTTCATTTGGGGATGGGGCTAGAGTCGAGCCTCCACCGACATTGCCTCGGATCAGCCTCCGCCTATATACTAACTATAGACACTCGGTCATTTGGTGGGCGTGAGATCCCTTGGCCCTTGTGTATTGGGGTTTATAGGGCGTCTTCAGCGTCTAGGCTATATCGCAACCATCCCTTGGCCCTTGCATCCGCCACGGTCCATGTGCGTCGAAAGTGAAAGAGGGGACGGAGAGACGCGTCCACCCCACTCACGAATCACGGAGACGTTCCCCCACCCCCAAAAAAGAGACGACCTACGTTTTACGCACTTTCTCCCTTTTGCTGGCGTCATTCTACGTGAATTTGTTGGAAGTACATCGTCGGTAGCGTTTATAGATACAGGCAATATGCTTCAAATTAACCTTCCAACCCCAGTCATCGCCAGTCCGATCCTCCTCTAGTGAAAATTTCATGGCAACGCCCCTGAGTATATTTGATGTATTTGAAAGGTCAACCAAAGTGGGAAGGAGGAGCGGGGCGGGCCCTCTGGCCGGGCCAATACCAGTTGTAGTAGTTTATTTTGTTTGAGATCCATTCAACATGGTTTTTCACTCGACACGTCAAGTCGTTTAAAACGAAATATATATAAAAGTGGGTACAAGATTCATCACACCGTCATTCACGCATTCGTAAGGAAATCTATGAACAAGCTCAGAGACATAAAAACAGCACATGTTCCTAAAAATACCTGGAAAATAAAATAAAAACCCTAGACGTAGCGAAACACTTAAAAGCCTAACCATCGAATGACATGTGTTAAGAAGAATCGCTATCACCGTGACAATAAAACAGCTCTCACTGTGGCACGAAACGGCAGAGTCCCATTGATGTTCAGCTCAATATACATCTGAACTCCTCGGTATTTGAGTCTTCTCCGGCCTGCTTCGGTTCTTATTCGCGGCAAGGTGAGATTGTGCGACCGGCGCGTGTCTTGTCCGTGAATGACATTGGCAGCTGCTCCGATGGTTTCTGCCATGTACGCCGGCGTGCCCGTGGTTACAGCCGAGTGTAGCGCACAGACTGTGTGGTACTCGATTAGCTGACCAGCTCGCATCCAGCGCAACTCACGAATAACATCAGCTACGTGATCACTGGGTCTACGGCCGGTCGTCACACGCGCAGGAGTTGATAACCTTCTGTATGTGGCCGTGCCGGTGGTCATAGCAAAACATCTGAAGTCTGAACAGCAGACCCCCGCACGACCAAATGCCTTCGACTGGGGCTGGAGGAACTAGAAATTGGAACATCCCTTCAGACCAGTGTTTCATAGATACCTACATAAGCCGTAATCCATTTGTAGGGTCATTCACCCGAGAGAGGCAAATTTGTCATTTGGGGCCTCGGCTAAATTGTTCGATTTAAATGAAACAGCCGACCTACCGTCCAGCCATGCCACTACAGGCGCTCCCAACTCCCCCCCACCTGCAAGTAAGCCTACACAAGTCGTGTATCTGAGGCCGGATTCACTAGGGGTGGTAGCCATAGTGACATTCATTGTAGATGACAGGGTAAAAAAGAGCGTCTAGTTATACAGGTGTATGTATAGAAATGCCGCTTCGAACAGGACAGAACTTGCCAGGATTCTACCAGTAGTAATACCGATTCAAACGCGGCAGAATCTGCACGGGTTTCTGCCGGCAGCAATACCGATTCGAAAGAGGTAGAATCTGTCATTCAAAAGAGGCAGAATCTGTCAGAATTCCTATCGGCAATAATGTCGATTCAAACGTGGCACAATCGGTCAGGTTTTCTATTGGCAGACGCGCAGAAACTGCGTGCCGGCGGAAAAACTGACCGATTATGTAGCGTGGGAATGTGCCTTGATGACGTCCAGTTTGTTTCTGATGACATGTGTTCATTTTTCAATTGCCATATGGTCGATGTTCGTGACCTTGGATACGTTGCAATGTCCCTTTAAAGGGAATGTGGCACTTTGGTCGAATCCAGGAATTTAGTGTCATCAGGGGTATTTTAAGCCGAAAATCATGAAAAAGTCTATGATTTATCCAAAAATGTACAATGATCTCAATATTTTGATTTTCAAAACGCTCCTCTAGGTTAAGAAATAAATATCTGCCTGTGGATGACGTCATGATCTGGCAACTACTACCATATTCAATCAAGGGCTTCAATTGACTGATTACTCACCGTGACGCCAGTGCTGTCGTCTCAACAACAGCTGACAACTGTGGCCGCCTGGCTAGGGTAGATTTGGGGTACATTTCAGGTAGGTTTTTAGCTTTTCTCCACGGAAATTTTGAGTTTCAAGACAAATGATATGTTGAGTACCGGGTTTTCCGGCATGTTTTACAGCTTGGCTATCTCAGTGAAAATCACGTTATAAAGGTGCCACATTCCCTTTAATAGACCGCTGGCGACCAGCGTAGAGTATCACTAAGAGTTACGTCTGAGATATCACCCGGACGTGGGAGGCTTCCCAGAGCAGGAAGCAACACCTTCAATTATCCCTCGCCCGCCGTGTTGGCGCATTACACGTGAGCCCACGAGGGTAGCCACCGTTAGCTCGCGGTGAAAGCTTCCTCTGGTTCCTGGCTTGTAACACTCTGTCGACCTTATTAGGCATTTCCTCAGCACTCAAACAGCTCCCGCATGGGCAGTAGCAATAAAAGGACAGTGGAAATACTCGGATTCCAATTCGTTTCTTAACAGCCATCAACGCAAAAACCAACCGGCCGCCCCCACATAAGGCACATTAGCACGCCCCGGTAATCTGATACCCCGGCCGGTGTTCTCACTAACAGGACCAGGTCATCAATCACACCACGTTTACGGGCGACGGTCCACCCTCGTGATCCGCAGATAGCTCGTCCGGCCGTCCAAAAAACACTCAGTCCAGCCGAAGTGTATAGTGCCAAAGCCGCCACGGCCTCCACCGAAACGAACGCCGGACGACAGCTGACAAATCCGACGAATCATAAACGTCAGCCGGTCCAGCGGAGAGAACTTCAAAGCCTCTGGCTAGGCGAACACCAGAGGCCTACGAGTAACACCATTAAAGCACGCTTGATAGCTAGCTGACTTTGTAAAAAAAAAGGTTTAAAACTGTTAGGCCAATTGAAACCACACTGATTTCGAGACATAAATCGAGCAAAACTTTGGGGCATAGTATGCTGATTCCTTCCGCGTTTCAATCGCCCCAATCCTACCGGAACCCAATGTCGGTCATCAGAAACCCCAGCATGACTTGCAAGCATCGGGCTCGACCGCCGGCGTGACCTCACGCCGTCGATCGGTCCAGACACGGTTCCAATCAATGGTAACACGGCCGGGTGGTTTGGCGGCTCGGCAAGAGGGTGGTGACAATATCGTGCCCCCCTCTTCGACGACTGCGCATCATGCAAGAAGTGGATGACGGGACACAAACAGGGAATTCGTAAGTCAACATGCATGGGCGTCGAAAGCGGCGGGTACGAGGGGACGTCCATCCCTCCTCCCAACTGGTGAACTGGGCACTCTATCGATCCCCTAGTCCCCCTAAACTAGGGTCCTCCCAAAATGGCAGACTTGGACCGATTATTGTCACGTTTATCAATATGGACATCCTCCAATGTTTTCTGATTGGTCGCAAGTGCGGTACCTCGAAACCGATCCCTCAAAAGGCCTTTAAATATTGACTTTGTCTTCCACCCTTCCGGCAGTCATTCTTTTCCCTTTTCCTCTCCCCGTAAAAGTTGCAGCGATCTCAAAAGCAACTGTGGGACTTGGTTATTTCGAAAAACCTAAGGGGCATCGATGCCCCCCGTGGGGCGAGGGTTACCGTAGACCCGCTCATGGGATTAAAAGTACCTCAGATGACATGATAAGTGGATGTGAATGAATTATATAAATATATAGGACTTCTCCACTAGTGAAAACGAAAAACCTATATAGAAGTCATATAGACTTCTGACATAAAACCCATATAGAAGTCATAGACTTCTATATGGGTGCTTGGGAGGAAGACATAGCACAGTTGGCAACAACCTGTGGTGGAAGAGTCACCAAGTTTTGTCGTTATGCAGACGATTACCTCATCCTGTTCGAAGGAGATGATGACGCTTTGAGCGCATGGGTCCAAGTCCTGAACAATAAGGAGAGCAGCATAAACGTGACATCTGAACTGGAAAAAGACCGACATCTCGCATTTTTGGACATCGACATAAGAAGAGGAGAAGACCGATTCATCACCAAGGTGTACCGCAAGGACTGCGCCACCAATCAGGTCGTCCCTTTCCAGTCTTTCACAGAACCTCGGTACCTCACAGCGGCCATTCGAGCAGACACCATCAGAGCCTACAGATACTGCAGCACTGTCAAGGACCGAGAGAAGGAGCTGTTATTCGTCAAAGAAAAGTTCCAGCAGAACGGATACCCACTAACTACGATCAAGTCCACCATCACCAAAACCGCTGAGGACATCAAGCTCAAGGCCCGTGCCCTCCCGCCCCAGCGGGGTCGAACAACCAGTCTCTTCCAGTTCGGTTTTCGGTACCATTTACAGGGCCGTCGTTTTACCAGTTAAAACGTGCAAGTCGGGCAATCGGCGTACAGCTGGTGTCAAAACCACAACGAACCATATCCAGCATCCTCTGCAGCAAAGCGAAACATCACCTACCAAAAGAACAGAACTCAAACATCATTTACAGCATACAATGTTCATGTTCAGTGAATGGCAAGCCCGTCACCTACATCGGAGAAACCGACCGAGAACTGCAAACAAGAGTAAAAGAACACAGGGAAAGCTGGAGAGGAAGCAATCGGTCGAAAGCCAACACCTCAGCTTTCAGCACCCACCGGACCTGCACCCCTCACTTTGACCAAGCCCAAATCCTGACCACGCCACCAACTATCATCAACGCCTGCTCCTAGAGTCCGCTTACATCCGCACTGCTGGCCGTCGTGAGACGGTACTGACATCACCGAACGACGCCAACATCAACCGGAACTCTGGGAGCAGGTTTCACGACAGGTGGCTTCCCATTATACATAGCTGTAGCTCTAAATAGTTTTGATAACTTTAACATATGTTTGTGATCAGCTAGTTTTATATTATTGTTATAGGATTGTCATATATTGTATTTGTATTATATATTTTATATTTATATTTATATTGATATATAGGATGGCAGGATGTGTTTCTTAACTTTTATATATTTTTGTAGCTTTTTACATAACATTGACATTTGTACTAGTATTTTATGTGTGAAGTACCTACCGTTATTATTAGACACTTGTTCTTAGTTTTATTAACTATGATGTTGCAATGAATCTTATATTCTCTTTTTTAGCTCTTTACTAACCATTAGCATTTTTATACTAGCATATGATGTGCGTCAATTACCTACCATTAGTATGCTGTACTGTATAAGCTACCCTTAATCGTTGAATATCAAAATATGATAATTTGCGTGGTTATTAAAATGTGCTTCAGGTAGGTAACTCTCTTACTCGTGCACGTTTCCTGGAATCCTTTTTGGACTTGTTATATAATTTTTGTAACGTGTCTTGTCTTCCGATGTCCACCGATCGATCCGACCACTCGCTGACGAAGGCTGATAAAATATAGCCGAAAGCTCCGAACGTTTTTCATTTTCACTAGTGGAGAAGTCCTATATATTTATATAGTACCTCAGATATTGAGTCACGCAGAAGTCTTAATATGCTGTTACTACTTGATGTTACTTCTTAATTGCTATCAGTTACAGCCAACCCTCGCAACTACTACACTGGAAGAGCTTCTCCTTGGTTGCTTTAAGCAGAAAAGGTCGCCATCTAATCCGCTTATTGCGTTCGCAAAGCGCCAATGAAAGAACAAAAAAAGCGTGCGGCGGTTGTTGGCTTTCAAAACAAGAGAGAGCGATCGATATTGAACCACTGCGGGCGAGCAGCGGGAGATTGGTACTCCTGTGACACCCCTGAGAACGCGCCAGAGGTGTCGGCAGGTCATCCTCAAGACATCCAAGACAGGTTGTTGATGGCATCTTAGTCAAACTAATGAGCAGACTACAAACAACCAAGCACCGACATCGTCAACCCAGCAGTAGCAGACAGCCCCAGTTTCCGACCTGGCACCGCCTCTGGACCATGCTGAGGCTAGGCTCGATCGATCGTACGGCTGGTTCCGCCCCTGGCAGACGTGTAATCACGCGCCGCTGAAACGAGAACAAACAGCTCGCGCCGAGAGAGGGCCGCGCGGCCGTCGATCGCAGCGCGGGAGACTGAGACCGCCCAGCGCACAGGCCGCGCGGCACAAACCGGCTCCAGCACTCACCAAATATTGCAGGATAACACTCGATGAGTGAGACAAGTCGTGAGCAAAACTTTTCGTAGAACGATTGCTTTTGGTTTGAAGCCCTAGCGGAACACTCAAAAAAAGTATTTCACTCATTTTTATTCAAACAGTTTTGTAAGCTCACATCTCACAATGTCGTGGGGTTTGAATTGCTAAACAGTACAAAGGCCTACCGGAGAGGCGGGGGACGCAGGCAAGCGCATTAGTTCGCAATGCTGGCAGCCTAATCTAGCCATATGGACTGGATCGCCGGCTGCATTAGCAAGGGCAGCAGGCACAATTTCCCCGTAAACACGCAACACCAACACGAACGCCTCAGAGGCCTCAAATGCCCTTTTAAGTCCAGTTAGAGTTTAATATGTTCAATTGGTTAGTTGCTCGGTCTAAAACATTTCCCAGTCTCATTCAACTGTTCTGGCAACATTGCAGCAGGAGGTATATAGACCAGCGGCTCATTATTAGGTTTATTCGAATGGCCAATGGACGTGTACGCAAATACATTCCAAAAACAAAATAAGATACTGTAGTTGACTCAGTTAAAAATATCCATATAGAGATAAATAAGAAACATATTCTAACAACTAAATAATAAGCAAGTTGCTCTGAATCAACATGGCAGAGCAGGCACTGACATCTTTATAAAATTCTGTAGCCGTGGTGTGCTACACTCTACCCTGTATCTAGGCGTTCGGGAATGCGTTGTATGATCTTGGCAATCTTGTGAAAAGTTTTGGTCCCTATAATAATTGTTGGGGTTTAACGACGCACCAACTACCAGGGTCATACGGCGTCGCCAACTCTCACCCTGTTGGAAGGGTTTTGGGGGATCAGATAGACTTATTCAGAGGCTCCGCCGGGATTTGAACCCGGGACCGGTGCCTTAGTGGACAGACGCGCTCTCCACTAGGCCACTCTCATGGTGGTCATTTTCGCATCCGCAACGTTGAGAAGTACATACGTCTTACAGCACACCATAAGGGTGGGTAGTGAACGAACAGTGCGATTTCACTCATGCATATACTTTATTAATAGTGCATTTTGAGTTTATTCAAAAGCGTATGTCTCTGAAAGATACAGAATAATCATGATCTACGCCCCCATTTTCATAAGCGTTAATTTTCAATCCTTTAGCACCGAGTGTACGTCTAACTCATACAGACTTGAAACCCATATTTAGACAGATCAGCAAGCCTGCTGAATTGTCGATTGCCGCGGCTCTCTGGCGATACCAGTGACGTCACTGCACCGCCAGCTGATACGATCCGGCGTCAATTAGTGACGTCCGGCGGCGGTGGCCGCAAAAACAGCTCACCACCGCCCCCGGGGGTCACACCAGGTCAGAGGTCAGCCTCGCGACACTGAGGTCAGCGGGTCGCAGCGACCTCGCTCGCCACTCTCCAGATGGGCGGTGCCAGGCTGCACAGATCAGGCGCCGGTGCCCGCTGATGTCTGCAGTGACGGCAGCGAGACATGGGTCGGTGCGAGCGCCTTGTTTAAGTGCTAGGAAAACAAGCTTGAGCGCGTGGATTTAGAGATCGATATTGTTTCTGATCTGGTCGCAGTCCTTAATCATGCAATACTTTTCAGATTTTCTAGGTGCAGAAAATACACCATGTGCAGAAAATCCGTTAATTCGTCTCAAACAGAATTGTTTTATCCTTCAAGCGGTTCAACAAGAAAGGGTGCTCGGCTGGACCTAAAAGGACGCCTTCCACCATGCCACCTCCTCGCTGGTACCTAACCTGTTCAACCCGTTCCCCCACTCGGTTCGTTTCCCCTGTTAATTCGCACCCAGCGTGCCTCATCAGACGTGCCATCAACAACGCCTCACCTACCAGCCAGAACAGGCGTGCCCTTATAGGCGGTGGAACTGGGGGGCACCGGGGCACCGTGCTTCCTTAAATGATGAATGTTAACGCTAACCGTATGTCGTTGACTGGACAGAAATGGGTTGAAAGGTTCATGGTGCCCCCCTTAAATCCGGACTCTCCGCCGCCACTGCGCGCACTACAAGGAGCCAGTAAAACGACAACGAAATAGTTGGGTGGGCGGCCGCAGTTGCGACATCGTTGTTGTTAGAACAAGGTGTTTACGGCTCGGCGGCCATCTGAGCCACCTGTTCGTCAGATATATCGCACTTGGCTCCACGGGCGGACCCAGCCGGCTGGTTGGGGGGCCTTGTTAGGCTCCGGGTCCAAAAATTATGTTGAGCAGTGGAGGCAGAGGCTGGCGGTGTGAAACTGGTCCAGTGAATAAATTTTCACATCATCTACAACTAAGGAATGTCTCAAGCGCACCACGACAAAGCATTTAATGAACCATAGGCGGATCCAGCTGGACGAGGGGAGGGCACTTGCACCCCCTCGCCCCTTGGCGTCCCTTGAAATGATCAGGGCGCCCCCTGAAAGGTCGATGGCCCCCTGAAGTGTCACTTCCCATCCCCCACCCAGGATACGGATATCGGCACCTCCACGATAGGGTTTGAGAGGATAGGGTAGTTTTTGTCGTCCAGAAGTTTCCGCCCCCTGGTTTAAATGACGCCCCGACCACGTGCCCCCTCCCCATTGGCAATAATGAATTCGCCTGAGTTATGAACTCCATTACTTTGAAACCAATCGTGCTCGAAAGGCGGAGAAGGCCTGCAGTTTTTCTTCCTTATCAGGAGGCATTTCTTACATCTTCAAAGAGGCGCCTTCCACGTGGATAAAATGCCTAAAATGTATTTGCTGACGAATCCATGATTCAACAGCTGCTGCATTATAAAACACGTGTTTGCTTGGAGGCAAAAGAGGGTTTTGCCCCCCTTCCTTCTCATTTTGGGGCCATGCCCTCACCCCTGGATCTGCCCTTGCTTGGCTCTGGTATTCGGAAGCTCGAGCCTCCCATTGGGACGTATGCCGGCTGTCAGAGTGCGTAGTTGTGTGCATCTGCGGCGTAATTGTCTGAGATGTACACCATCGACGACTTCCAGGCACAAGAACAAAACAAAATGTCGTCCCCAGCTACATACGTGTAACATTAGACTCAGCATCCAACTGCGCAATACTGATTTGATCAATCAAAAAATGACAAATGCAGGCGGTCGGTGCAATCACCATCGATCGCGTGATGACGTCACGTATCACTTACCATCACCTGCGCAATAGTGGACCATCAACAGCTGTTGGTGTCAGAGTTGACGAGCCGTTCACAACGGACTACTATCCCACAGCATGGGCGGAGGAACATATGAAACAGATGGGGGAGTAGCCCATGATCCCCCATGTTTAAGATCTTTGCCATCAATCTCCGGCAGGGCACGAGATACTAGTTTAAATGCCCCTTGCCCCCTCCCGCTATTCTGGACATTGCCGCGCCTGCGTCACACAGCGTTTCCACGTTACACGAGCGCGGCGTGTGATGGGTAGTAGAGGTGGGAGACGCCGTCCATGTTGCAGGCCCAGGTGCTCAATGCTGTTGTGAGACGCCGTGCGCGGGACCGTAGCCTAACGAATAAGCCAGGGCAGGGCCATCCTTTAAAAACGAAAACAATAAGGAATCAGAGGCCGAGAATAGTTGTCAAAAAAGTTTGAGCATTGTAATCGGGTAACTTTAAAATGGTTGGCTCTAAATTTCACACGAAACTGAGCAAGCGCCAGAGCAGGCTCCCGGCAGACAGGTCCAGAAAGTACCTGATGAACGACAGACGGACACCACGACAATTGTCGAGCTGTAATCGTTTGTCCTAATCCCAGTACATTTTGAAGACCTAAGTAAATCCACGAAATTATGAAGTCGAAACCCTTCCAACAGGGAAAGAGTTGGCGACGCCATATGGCCCAGGCAGTTGGTGCGACGATAAACCCCACAAATTATTGAAATCATGGAATCCTCCATTCCTCCAATGTCACACACACTGCCTATTTTCTGTGTATTTACAAGATGAGCCTTCCCAGGTAAATGAAAAGAGCAAGTCAGTCAGGTGATGCCATGCCTATGGAATTTGACATCGGGCGCGTTATTCCATATTTTGGAAAAGGTCACGTTGCAGAGCAGCAAGCTAATGATGATTGATTGCCGAAGGCGTGAGTGGGTGTGATTTAAGCTATCTCAGGAGTGAGCGGGCAACGACCCCAAAACGAGGTCACTCTGCAGATGACTGCTGTATCCAGGAACTGGAGGTAGGCTTTATTCATTAAGCAGGGATCAATATGAAACTATATTTCAGAAAAACACCGTGTTTTTACATGAATCGCAGCTGGTGGAATATAACTTGTGAAAAGTGCACTGCCGAATCCGGGGGAAGGCGATGGAGTCGTGGCCCCGCCAAATTGTGAAGAAAGGATCACTTGACCACATCCCCACCCCCAAAAGGGTCATTCATAAACCGAACCTAAGCTGAAAAGTATATATGCAGACCACAAAATTTTCCACATGTCTAGCTGAACCGAAATCCAAAAGGATAACACGAAAAACATTATTTTCATTAACAACTGCTGGAGTTTCCCCCATCCCCCACCCCGTCGACAGAGTTTTCCATCCAGGGAAGTCCGGTCGCGCCCCTCCCCTGAATCACCAGAACATCGGTCCAGTTGGTCCCTCCCGAAATGGCGTCCTCGATCCGTCAGTGGACGGCCGCATATTGAAATTGTTGTGCGCCTTATACTAGATTTCTGTACATTTCAGTACTTCGTACCCATTCCAAACTCCGGGCACGTGCCGGTTCCATGCCTTATCGGGCGTGATAAGCGATAGAGCACGGTCCCAAGCCTGGAATTAACGCGTTGCCAGCCGCAGCCCGGCGCGCTGGGCTGCAATGTCATTGTGTTCTGTATCAACTGCAACATACAAGCAACGGGTGTCTCGAAGTTCAACGTTCATTAACACCAGGTGTCTTGAAGTTCAACAACCATTACTGCAGTAGCGGGAGGAGGGACACTGACCGTCGCAAGATACTAGGCCACTGGACGCAGAGTAGGGTAATTACTCAGAGTCGCCATTTCCGCGGCTTATCGGGTAATGCGACATCTCGATCTCTGTCCAATTCGGCCTAGCGCCGCCTGCGTCAGCGACGGGCCTGAGCGCCGCCCGTTAGCTGCCGATGTTGGCAGCGAAGCTGTAATCCGCCAGGTCGCCAGGCGGAGCTGCAACCGCCGGCCGCCTGGAACCGTCCAGTCAGCAGACAAAATCCACGGAAACAGGCACGGTGTCACCGCGGCGCGGCGCGCCGGCATTCCGGTCACATCACGGTCCAAGACAGATTGTACACCCGGAGCGAAGTGGAAACCCAGCCAGCGTTCTGGGAACGTCTGATAGCCGAAATCAAATATAGACTCGACACTGATTAGTTCCATAGCAGGGAGTCAAGCGTATCAAGTCATTTATGCGGAGTGGAGCTCTTGAATGCTGAGGCGGGACCCCGTTGGCGGCGCAGTGAAGCCAGGCTATTGATTAGATGTCGCTTAAACGAGGCGCTGGTATTGCGGCGGCTACCCAGAACGGTGGCGAACGGTGGCGAAAGGAGGCTGTGTGCTGAGCGCTGACACGATCGCGAGCTCGTGTCAGCTGACAAATCACACCCGTCAGCCGACACCCCATACCTTAACCCTTGTGTAAGCTGACACGCCGCACCCTACAGCTCGTGTCAGCTGACACGCCACATCCCACAGCTCGTGTCAGCTGACACGCCACACCTCACAGCTCGTGTCAGCTGACACACCACACCTCACGGCTCGTGTCAGCTGACACATCACACACCCCACAGCTCGCGCCAGCTGACACGGCACACTCCACGACTCGTGTCAGCTGACACACCACATCCCACAGCTCGTGTCAGCTGATACGCCACACCCCACAGCTGGTGTCAGCTCACACGCCACAGCTCGTGTGAGCTCTGGTGGTGCCAGTCTCCTGTAGGGTCACGTTTCGGAAATCCAGCGCCGTGCGACACCTCTTTCTCTTGCCCAGTGATTTGTCAACAACCTGCTGTCTTTCTATGGAGAGAAGTGAATTCAATCATCGATTGATTTACAAAGAAACACCTCATACAACGGCCTTGACTATGGAACTTTCATCTCTGGGGCCGGTTTTCCTGAGATTCGGACGCCGCGGACGCGCTGCTGTAGGTCCGCCGCAGCTTTTCACGGCCGGCTGCCACTCTCACGAAATGGCGGCGGCGGATCACGACCGGCCGACTCATCGCGGAGCCGCCAGCTACCGGTGCGGCCTGATTCCAGCACCGCAGAGACCGGGTCACGTGATACAACCCGCGCTGCTGCTGAACTTCTGCCTCAATCTATTATTACATAGCTATTATTTCCCTTCATCTTCATTGAATTGTGAGATAGAGGGTTGAGGCAGCATACCACAATAGTCACGTTCCTACAGCTTGGCTATCAGGTAGTTCTGGAAATTTCCGCTTAAATTGACATCTCTAGTTCGAGCGCCAGATCTAATCACACCGCTCTCGGAGGTGCCACCATAGGTTAGCTAGTCACAGCACGACCTTCCTCGGAAGCGCGCCGGGGGAAGGGGAGGGGGGCTTGTGATTACACGCAGTAATACCACCATCACAGGGATCCGACATTTGAGGCAATTACGAAGTTAGCTTGGCGAATAGATGTGACGCTTACATGGATCACTGGTAGGTGTTTTATTTGGTTTGGAGTTTTGAATGTCACTGCTGTTGACGCTGATAAGAACCAGGTGACCGTATTGCTTATTTACCATAACACGACTGAGAGGTGGGGGCGCATGTGTGGGTTACACAGCTGGTAGGCAGAACAGGCACACACCAAAAAACGAAACGTCGGGGTAGTTTGGGCCAGAAACAGCCGTAGAATCTCAGCCCCCGACCAACGGACCGAGTTATAGCCGAGGCATTTGGGAGGTCAGTTAGACTCATTGATGCTATAACAACAACCATAGATTAACAAGTTGTATATCATTGAACCGTCGAATATAGTTTATTTGAAAAAAAATGTAAAATTGAAAAACTAGTTGACCGACCAGCTACCCCCAGTGAAATTGCCCTTAGACACAAAAATGTTTCTTCAGAAAATATCTTTGATACAAAAATAAAAAAATCGTTCTCAAAGTTGAATATTAGCACAAGGTAGGTAGACACGGTTTGACCATTGGTAGAACCATGTTTAACGCCAAATAAGCGATTGCTTAATCGGTGGGAAAAATCCAGTCTTACAAATTTAATGTACAAGTAGAATTTATGACAATAACACGCACAGGGGGTGGGCAACGGCCTCCAGGTTCACAGGTAGTAAAAAACCGCACATACATGTACCCAACTCGAAATTTTCAGCTTCCAAAATTAGGTCGGGTCAACAGGTCAGACCCCAACAGGTCAAGAACCAACCTCAAACTTGGGAGGTCATAAATCATATCAAATTAGCCTATGTGGTTAGAATGCATTACATAGTAAGATCGCCAGCAAGATAATTTTGTAGCAGGATTTCATATCGATAACCGGGAGCAGGGCAAAGGTCATGATCTTTCCATTAGAAACAGGGCGATGTAAATTATAACTGCGAGAATAGAATTGTCGAGAATGATGGAGGTTATTTTACATTGTCGTGTCTGACTTGCCACAGTTTGATAATATTCTTTAGCATCAGACAAGCCGCCCAGGTCAAAGCAGGTTAATTGACATTGACTAGGCAATATTATAAGATATATAATCCTTGGCTCAACAATAGTGTTCCAATGGTCTGAACTTCACGCTGTACCTATTATGCCACAAAATTAGGTTTCCACAGTTCCGTAAAAATACTGTGACCACAACCCAAAGGCGACACGACCAAACGATTGTAGTAACATATTCGGTAATGATTAAAACTGGCTATTAGCGCATCACTCAGTGCACTGTGTCATTATTTATCGGGATTCGGATCCGTGTCAGCTAGGAAATGATCACCTTGTAAAAATATCATGAGGCAACCTGTTCAAGCGACCAAGTCGAATGCGTTACAATTCAGGACATTTTCGAATAAGACAGATTCAAATTACTTGGGAATGAAAGCCTTCAGACACGTTTGTTACATGAAATCTCTCAAACATATGCGGCTGCACGATCAGCTAATACATTCCATCTCCGGGAACGATGTAATGGTGAGTTAGTGGTGCTCATAGGATAAGTTATACTGTTTCAATTATTGATAAAGTCGCGACATCTTGAAAATTTCGTTTAAGGCGAAAGGTTCATTATTAAAAGTTCATTTGCCCTCGTCTCCTCGAAACAAGGAACCATCACTTTAATGGCTGCAGTTTCCTGTTTATAAATATTGCCCAAGTGTGCCAGTTCAGTTTTTATACATTTGTACAAGTTGTTCTCAGTTCGATTGTGGAGTCGGGGTCTCACAAAGTCATCAATGGACTTGTCACGGAGACCCGACCCACCATCCGAAGAGCAACACAATGAAGGGTTGATTTAGAAGCCAACGTTTAACGTCCAACAGCACAGGGACGGCCGCCCCCAGGTCACCCTCTCACCAGTCAGTTGCAGCCGACCTGTACGTCGGTAAGCTATTGAGCGCCGGAGCGTCTCAGCGGAACCATCCCAAGCCGGACACACGCCCGCACTACCGCGGGCCGGAGACCAACGCCACCAACAGCACGGGGCGGCAAGGAGGCAGTTTAGGAGTAGGTGTCCACTAGAGTCATCAAGGGACTTACGGAGACGACCCCACCACCCAAACGAGCAACTCCCACGATAAAGTGTTAATCAAGGAAACAAATAAAGTCCCACAAGGCAAACGACGACCGTCACCTCAGGTCACCCCTACCACAGTTGCGCGCCCAGCATTTACGGACCACACCCCAGTTGACCAAATTATTTTAGAAGTCCAAAATGTTGTGTAGAGGTAGATGGAGTACGGTGGCGCGTGCGAAGGTATTTTTACACCGAGAGACAGGAGGCCGTTGCCACCCCCGGGTGGGCGGTGTTAAATGTCATAAATTCGGATACTGTACGATTAAAATTTCGAAAGACAATGGAGTATATTTCCAGCGACCGATTACAAAAGCAATCGCTATATTTGCGGCGTTAAACATAAGGCTGTACTACCGCAATGGTCAAAAACCGTGTACATACCTACCTTAGGTGCTAAATATTCGGAACTTATAGCAAGAACGCATTTTTTTATTTTTGCTATCAAAAGATATTTTCTGAAGAAACATTTTTGAGGTGTCTAAAAGGGCAATTTCAACTGGGAAAAGGTCAAGCTAGGTCAAAAGGAAAAGGTCAAACAAATTAAAAGTCAAAATTTTCAAATTTTAACATTTTCTTTTTCAAAATAAACTATAATTCAAGACGAGTTCAATGATATACAAAACTTGTTAATCAGGTGATGCGTTGTTGAGTTATGAAGCATCAAACATGAGTCTACAACGTACCTCCCGAAAATGCCTCGGGCTATAACTCGGTCACCGTTGGTCGGAGGGCTAAGATTCTCACAGGCGTGTTTCTGGCCCAAAACTACCCCGAAACAAAGTTTCAGATTTTTCTAGACATGGTGGTGTCAAATTGAAATATTTTTGGTCGTTTTGTCCTGGAATGCCCCAGCTGTCACAGTTCAAAACCCCAGCAGCAGCCAGAGCATTGCCAACATCTGCCTAGACTGATATGGGAACGTTTACGATAATAAGTTCGTCGTATCACATAAGCGGCTTAATTCTTGATTATCCGGCATTGGGAGCCAGACGTTCTGAACTCGCATTAAATGTCGTGACCGCTTGCTGTCAGAAGTGTCCGATCAAGGTGAGCGTCTACTTGTAAAGCAAACTCAACCTTCTAAAAGACTGAGCACAATTCAGAATCCATCGTCGCCGAACGTGACACCTCCTGCTGCAGATTGAACGGTGTCGGCGGACTCTGACGGACGGAGCTGCGCTGCCTACTGCGGCTGACGCGGCGGCAGCACAGCTGACGGTCCGCCTCCTCCACAAGCCGCGCTGAACAGCCTTGTCCGCCGCTGTTGCGTGACAAGGCCATGCTGGCCCGAACCGTATTAGCCCGCAGTGCACGCGATGCAGGCCTGTGGAGAGGATGCCTTCACTGCCGGGGCACGCACACGGGCCACACGCTGACCACTTCATAAAGTAGCAGGTCAACCTACAGCTTGCAGGGTTTTCATACAATTAGGTGAAATGATACAGCAAACAGAAAACCACGACAGCTTTGCTGTGCAAGCTGACGAATTGCTAGTGTGACCAGCCGCCTGCATTTCATCCAACAGTTAGTTGTTTTGACTTAACGGCGCGCCAACCGTAAGGTCAAATACCCGCCGTCCATTGTGTAACTGACTGAACGCATGGTTGAAAGGACATCTGGATGTTACGTAGCGGAGGCAGTTCATCCAACCGCACAACTACTCTTTCTCTAGAGCACCATTCCCATTTGAACTCCCATTCAAATGCCGGCTTCTAATTCGGCGAAGGCCGCCGTTCCCAGAAGCACCGCACAGCCACCTACATCCTTGTTACTTAGGCAGTGCGACCCAGCTATCGACCGCGAGGCACGGGCATCACTGTGTGGCTGCTGGGTTCGCACCACCACGACTCTGCTGCTGCTGCTGCCGCCCAGGGGAGGCCGCTCCTCAGCCGGGCCCATGCTGGCAGCGGCGGCAGAAGGCCCAGTAAGACACTCCTGGGGCGTTTCTGTAGCGGTGAACCACAGCAGAGGTGTCAGGAGGCCGCTGGGATGGAACAGCCGGGTTTTCGTAGAGTCGGGAGAAAACTCGCACCACCGCGGCCCCTTTACCAGGTAGGTATCATAACTGTGTAAAACACGAAACGCTCCCAATATCCATACGTCAAAGTGGTCGGCTGGTGAACACGCTATTTCGCGAATGATTCTGCTTCGCTTTTGCATGGGTCAAAACAGTTGGCGCGGGCTTTCACTCTCACTGTCATCCGCTGTCAAACAGGTCAGCCCGCTCAGCGCTGCAGCGGCGCCCGACATCAGTCAGCTGACGTCACCTACAGCCTACGTCACCTTCACCAGTCACATCAGCTTTTGATGTTGAAAAGGCGGCGCTGAGTTGGCTAGTGGGGTTACACCATCAGAGGTTAATTTGGAAACCCTTCTGGGTCGGCGGTATTGATCGGGTGGGTTCAAACCAAGATAGCTTTAGTACAGGGCACGTACGCGAGAATGAATGCGCCCTGGTTACGTATAATTTCAGCTTTTCAGTCCCCAGGATAATCAAAAGCAAATATATTCTTGTTTTGTTAATATCGCATAATAATCATGAATAAAACACACGGATTTATTTCCTTCCAATGGGTGTTACTTTTAAATCAAGTTGTTCTGATTATTTTCATCACTTGCTCATTTAAGCTTAAACAAACAGTCAGTTTTTGAAGACACAGAGCTGAGCCAGTGACTGCAACATTCTTCAACATTCTTCAACATTCTGCATTGATGTATGAATCCGACTAATTTGTCCACTGCTACGGCCCGAAAATATCAACTGTACGATGTCAAAGCTCTTTCCTGCCTGGCCAGGCTGTTTTTAAAGGCAAATAAAATGTCAAATAAATAATAACTCGACAAATTTGAACTTCTTTCTTCAGATAAAATCATACCGTCTAATAAATGTATATTTCGCTAGCAAAACACTTTCACATTTGGTAAGTTTTCAGCGGAGAAGATCGTAAAGGGAAAATCTGGCGGCCTGATGACGTCACCATTTGGCGGCCCATGACCAGAGGCTGGGTCACAATCGGGTCATGTTGCATGAAAGTATGTCAAGGGGCCGCAGATGTACGCCCAAGTGTGTTCCTGAAGCACTTGATGCCTGAATACGGTACGTTATTGAGCACACTTATTTTAACAGTTTGGTCAGCCCCGCTGTTAGTGGTTATCGTTATTGCGGTCCGTTTTCATCTCTTCCGAAAGTCAATTTTACGGGCTGTTTTTTAGACGTTAATGACCGAAAATAAGCGACATTCCACCGAATTCAAAATTCAAGATTCTAGCAACAATCTCATTTTCACATGTTTCAGAAACATTTCATTCAGGTAAGTACTAATGATATAGGCATATTTTCCCGATCCTGACAGTCCTCAGGGGGGCGTGACATCCGAGCCAACACACAGACGTGCGGCAATGCAGTTGGCCTGGGAGGCAATACCTCTGATCAGACAAACATTTCCAATAAATCCGCACCGCTGCTCGGAGCGCCGAGTCACCATAGAAACACAGGGAGGTGTTAGTGTGGGTCCTAACGGGGCGACACAAGATCAACTGCAGAATACACAGAAATGACGTCACCGCCTGTGAGTACTGTGACATATTCAACAGGTTAAGGTGCGCTCGGTCATGACGGATGTTCAAACTGTGTTTCCCTTAAAGCCGATTAGATAGGCGCCACACAAAGGTGAGGTCTGTTTAACGAGGTTACTCTACCGCTAAGCCTGATCAAACATGATTACAGTAATTTGTCAGCCGATGATTTCATTTTCCGGCCAAGAGATTTTACACCTTGAGCTGGCTGGCACATGGTAGACACAAGCCGGACAATAACCAGTATCGCCTTCAACTGTTGTTTTTCGTCGCGGGACAAGGCCGTTGTTATAGCAGCCCTGATGGGTTGGCGGCGACCCGTGCGCGCGTGCTGGGGGAGGGGGAGACGACGGCCACGATGACGGCGGCGCGGCGGCACAATCGATGCCGCCTGCCTGGTGCTCTCGTGCTGCCGCTGATGGGGTTGCGACACCGGGATCATCACCGACATCCAGCGGCCGCCCCAGCCTCTAAATCGACGCATTCAAAGGTTGCTGGGACTACTGATAGGGTTGAGGGAGCAGTCAGAGCGCGGTATTTTGATTTAAAAACGATTGGAAAATCGCCCATTGGGCTGTTGTTGGTGGCCATCCGCCTGGTTTATGAAAAGTCGAAAGCCCTCTACGGGAGCTAAGCATTTAATGCATAGGTAGATATTTCTCGTGCAGCAATAACGCGGCAATGCGTGATTTCCCTAATGTTACAAATGGTCTCCTCTCTAAAGTATGGGCTGATAAATGTTAGCTTCTTCAACACATGCCTGACATAAGCCAGATCACTCACATCACAGCCACATAAAGCCACATTTAACTCTCATTTGCAGCGGCACATTTCGGTGGAGTTGAGCTGTCTTCCAACCTAGTGAAATAGACCACCCCAAGTGCCACATCAATCCAAGCCGTAAATAAACACACGCCTCTCCGGCTCTTAAATAAACGCCACAGCGCTCGCTGCCTGCGGAACAGAGACGATCAATACGGCCCACCAACACATGGTATCGTTTACCCACAGATGTCGGAGCCAGGCGGCCGAGAGTGTTCGATAGCACATCGCAACTGATATCAATAACGACTAACCGGCCATAACCGGCCGCCATTTGTCTATCTGCACCCCAGGTAACCAGAAGCACCTCCCACCCGGAGACGCGCCGGTAGGCCAGCGTCGCCGAGATGATGTTCGTCAGGCTTTAGGGCGTGCTGTTCAGGCGCTGCACTGCAGCCAACATGAGCATGGCCAAGTGAGCCCGAGCCCCAGGTGGTGTGATGGAGATGAGACGAGGTGTGATGGAGATGAGACGAGGTGTGATGGAGATGAGGTGATGTATGATGGAGATGAGGTGAAGTGTGATGGAGATGAGGTGATGTGTGATGGAGATGATGTGATGTGTGATGGAGATGAGGTGATGTGTGATGGAGATGAGGTGATGTGTGATGGAGATGAGGTGATGTGTGATGGAGATGAGGTGATGTGTGATGGAGATGAGGTGATGTGTGATGGAGATGAGGTGATGTGTGATGGAGATGAGGTGATGTGTGATGGAGATGAGGTGATGTGTGATGGAGATGAGGTGATGTGTGAAGTGAACGCTTGACTGGTAATAGGCAGCTAACTGCAGCAAAAACCCCGCAGCAATTCAACATCATATGATTTCAATTCACTATGAAGCCATATGGAAATTAGGCTTGAGGCTACATCATTTCTCATCTTTCTAGCGGGATTTGGCCCGTAATGTTTGTTAGTAAATCGATGGATGGCGAGGGTTCCCTTCTACGTATCAGCGGTCGCAGGACTTCCGGGATGTGATAGGCAAGGATATCACCACGGATTTTCGAGCCGGGAGGGGGGGGTGAACACAGCGATGTATACCTCTGTCCATCTGCTATCAAGTTCGGCCGGCTAGATCAGAAAGTGCAACACTTTAGTCGCATTAAACAGCAGTGTAGTCTCACGAAAACGGCAAAAAGGAACATTTTCGTCAAAAATTGCACATTTTCAGCGACACACCCAGCCAAGAGTAGCGGGAGGGGGAGGCCCGGGGGCAGGTCCCCCTGTGGCGAAGTCCCTGGCGATAAGCTGATCACTGATAACTGGTTACACTGAACTAGTGCAGTCGTCCCAGCTAACACCCCGCTACAGAGCTGACGTCACCATCCGACACGCAGCTCCACAACAAGCCCCGAGTCGCCACAGACGACTGCCGTTACCGGTGGGTGTGAGAGACGCGGCTCCCATCGAGCCACCAATAATGGCCGAGTTGGACACCGGCGCGTCATGTTTCACGACAGCCCAACAGCGGTCCTGGAAACGGATGGGCAGCCGATCGCCGGCCCACTCCGCCTGGACTGGGGTGGGGGCGGGGCAGGGGCGGGGGTGCGTGGAGCCAACCAGCCGAGATAATCACACTATCGAGCGGCAGCCACGGCTGGGAGCTTTCTGAGAGCTGATCGTAAATGAGATGATGCATGCAAGTGCCTCAGAGCTGAGGTGGTGAGGCGCTGCACTGGTCAAATAACGGGGGTGGCGGGGAGCTGTCGATCAAACTCTAACTCCTTGCTTATGAAAACGAGTCCCTGCACCCAGAAACTCTTCTAATTGGGGCTTCTCCTCGCTATGTTCTATTCATGGTGATCCACGCGAAACATTGAACTTCTTTACCGAAGTGGTGAGGGGATGCGGGGGAGAGCGCTTGACCGTACTCTAGCTTTAGACACCCACGGGTAGGGCCATCCCTCTAGCTTTAGACGCCCATGGGTGCGGCCGTCCCTTTAGCTTTAGAAGCTCATGGGTCGGTAGTTGGGTACGTGATAATGCTTTGGGTCCCTCGGCGGAGCAATATCCGTGGAAACGTAGATGGACAATGTAACAACGAAAGGAAAACAAGTTACTTGTTACCAGCGGGCGTAATATGCGAGTGGAACCATCTTTTGCAATCACGTTTCATCCCATGATGATGATTATTAGGTTTTAGGGCACCGCAGCTACAAAGCTATATGTGCCCGTAGAGTTGTGCTACATCATTCTGGGATTGTCCTATTAACTAAAGTGGCCTACACAGAGGGTGTAAATCTAAGAATATGTGATGGGGGTATATACTACGTCACGTTTCATCCCACAATTACCCAGATGAATACTTCGAAAGGAGCAATGTGAAAGTAATTAGGTCTATGAAAAAATGCTATGGTAGGATTCAGCACCGCGACTTTCAGCGAACGCCTTTCAGCAGATGATCAACAATCACATGAAGTCTTTCTTATCACCAATTACGCAAATTCCTGGTCGCAGTCCCATTTACCGGTGCCGTGCTTGCCTGCCTTATACAGAGCCGATACCATTGAGCAGACGTGACCCGAATCACTGTAGAAAGCCAGCGCGGCGGGCCGCCCGGCCAGAGCCATGGTTTCCGGACCGGTGGCCCTTGTGACGTCACCTAGCTCTTGTGACGTCACCCAGACGCCTCTGCCCGAGCGCTTGAAAACAAACACGGCGCTCTGGCCAATCGCCAGCGCGAGTTTGTCACTGACAATATTCGGGAGGGCAACGTGCCTCACGCAAACACGTACTGCGTGAAACGATTGAGCCGAAGCTTATAGCTTTGTGGCAAGTAATGGTGAAAGAAAAACAGGCATGAAGTAAGATAATAAGATATAATATGTGGGATGCGGTGACATGAGGAAGAGCACTCGACTTCCACGCCGATAACCCAGGTTCCAATCCCCGGGCAGGTATTTTGCATAAGTCTTTCTGATCCCCTCAAAAACCTTCCAACCGATTGAGAGGTGAAGACACCATCCATATGCCAGTAAAGCAAGCCCCAGTGTTGCTTTCTGAGATAAAGTGCATTGGAACAGAAACTTTTTACTCGTCCCAACTAACAGTTTGCCTATACATACATTCCCCAGGACAATACTTCTCATGACCCTCCAAGAGGTAAGTAGGCAGGAGGAGGCGTTGAGTTCTGCAGCAGCAGCGATGAGTCGGAGGTTCGCGGAATGCGGTGGCGGAACTACTGCGTCACGGGAATCGGATTGGGAGCCACCTAACACCAGCTCGAAGACTCACATTCAACTACCGGCGGACCCACGGGCAGTAACGCAACCAACGGTGGAGTCAGCGGGGCCGCCCTCCCCCAAACGCTTTGCCACCCGTCGCCCATGTCGGGCACCGAAGGCGCGCGACCGGCGCCCGACATGGGTTTTGGTAATAAGTGGCCGCCGCAGGTGCCCATCGAGGGCAGAGATGAGCTTTGATCTGGCTTTTAGTACCAGTTCTACCCTTTTACGTGATAAGTACCCTTTACGGCCAATTTTCCCCTCCAGTAGCCTGCCGCCTCCTGTCAAACACGCCGCCACCCGTCACCCTGCCCCTCCCCCTTCGTCAGATCGGGCCCTCCAAACGAAAATCCTGGGTGCGCGTCTACCCATGGGTAACAGGGATATTCCCGCGTAAACTCCGGTTTTCGCTTATTTTGTTCGGAAACAATATGTTTGTATTCACGGTTGGGGACACTGTTGCCCCTCCCTCCTCAAATCCACTGGCTGAGATCCAGCACTGGATCAAACCACGGACGAGGCTGCAGGAGACCGCGACGGCGCGCCATCCCGTGTTTCACTTTCTCCAGCATTGCTCACAAAAACATAAGACACTCAAACGACTAATCACGCAGTGCAACAACTTCCTAATTAAGCCCGTTAATTTTTAGTCATGCTTTCGTGGCCTTCTGGAATTCAAACTTACACACCAGTGGAATTTCGACTGGAAACTCGCGGTGCCTCCAAACTGAACCCACCACATGGAAATGAGGGTGATGCAATGTGTCACGTGCCTGACCAAGGCCGTTCCACGCATATTCCACGTTTATACAGATCTCATCGATTCAGGAACGTTGAGATTGTAGCGGAGACCAGGATTGGTACAATTACTCCTTACATTTTCGCCCTGTCGCCAATCTGTTCGAGATCGGATATTTGAGAACGGCACGTGAAGAGCATGCATGTGGTTCTGACAAATCGTTCCAACAATATGGTGTTTGCTGTACTTTTTATGATGAAGTTATCACAATGATGATATGATAATCTTACAAAATGGCTCTGCAGTTGATGCAGCCTGCCTGCTGGCTACCAGGACAGGTTTAACCAGCACCGGGGGTGCGCTGTCAAGTTTAAAACAGGCACCAGACGCACGTGGTCTCAAAGTTAGCCATCTTCGGCATTCTCGTTCTTTTACACGCAATAAAACCCAACCATGATAATCACGTACCAATAATACAATGAAATTTTCTCCTTTTATAGCGATTTCCCTTCTGAAGGTATATGTAAATTCTGAATGTTAATGCAGTTGAATGTTGGATGCAGTTGAATGAGCCTGCCCAAAGAAACATGATTAATTTAGCCCCCAGGCGACACAAGCAGGAGAAAGGTGCCAAAAATAGTCGCAGCCCTTTGCATTTCTAACCAGACTATTGGCCTTTGCAGCACAAAAAGAGGAATGGTTATGACACATACACCAGGTTAATAACCCTTGCACCAGTTTCAGTTTTGGTTCCACGGTTTGCTGAGCTTATTACCAGATAATACCTCAGTAGGCGGTGTGCCCCGAGCAAACCAGAGAGCAAGAGAGAGCAAGAGAGCAAGAAAGCAGAGAGGGATAGAGGGAGAGAGGGAGAGAGGGAGATAGAGAGAGAGAAAGAAAGAGAAAGATAGAGAAAGAAGAGAGAAGAGAAGGAGAAAGAGAAAGAGAGAGAGAGAGAGAGAGAGAGAGAGAGAGCAAAAAAATAACACATGAAAATAAATCGAGGCCCTAAAAGGGAGGAAAAGAAACACATGGATTAGAAACTGTACTTTAAACAAAAGTGTGTTTACCTATTATCGTAAACCTGACAGAGAAATATGAACAAGGTAGACTCGGCTAGGGTCCAGATGTTTCTATAAAACTGTTTTTATGGCAGAAATAAGAATAATGCCAGCCCGCATCAGAAAAAGATAATTTGAGGAACCCATTGAACATTTGCCCGTGACAAACGCAATTGTATTCATTCAATATCCGAGACATCTAATATTTCAAACAAACGCTCCAAACACAACACAATTTCAGGCCGTATAAACAGCTGCGTCGTTTGCCGCCGCGGAGGTGGAGTGATTTTCCCGCCTGTCGGCAGCATTAGCGTCACAATCTGTCAGCTCGCTACCTGGCGTCCATCTCAGCGCCAGCCTCTCTGTATTTCAGCGGAACGGTTTCTCACGAGATAATCGCTCCGGCGGCCGCTGCCCCGGTGAGAACACTTCCAAAGTCACTGCGAGCGGCCGGCTACCCGGCGCCGATTACCGACCAACTGATCAAAGCCAGTGAAGAAAGTGGAACAACTCTCAGTGCCGGGTATAGAGTTTCAGAATGAGAGCGAACACAGAAAGGACAGCCATCGGCTGCCCGTCGGTGAGAGGTCTGTTTTCCGCCGCAGGGTCACCGGCTGGGCTCTGTAGCGCGGCGAGGTATAGTTGTCAGCAATCAGCAGCTGTGACGCGACCTTGTCGCTGTCTCCGGCGCACATTCCGGCTCCGAGGTCGGCCCAGACTCTGCTGCCAGCCCCGCCCGGAGAACCCGCGACTGCGCGCCGATGGAAAAGCGCTGAGAGCTGAGCCGCAGGCATAGACGGGACCGTTCGCGATCCCGGGAACGCGTCACGAAGCATGGGATACAACTGCATGCTTAAAATAATTTTCACACGTGCATTTATCGGAATGCTGTGCTACGTAGAACAAACAATCGATGGAAATATTTGAAAACTCCAACGTCCCGATTTAGCAGGTACACCATATAATTTTGACTACGACCATCCCTGTATTGGCTGTTACGTCTGGTGGACAACAATGGCGATGGAAATAATACCGTTCATTTCATTTCAATTTAGCGAATTGACTACGGGACATCCCATTTACGGACAAAGTCAAATGCGATATAGCAAAATTTATAAATAAGAACAAGAGTAAAGCAGCTTCAACACATTATACCGTCCCACAACTTAAGGTTCTTCAATGATGAAACGTGCGAAATGACACTTTGGCTATACGAGCTCAGGGACTCAATGAATAGGTCGGCACCCCGGTACTGCCGAAGAAACGCCTTTACTAATTGCGGAAGCCTCAGAAACAACCCTTCTTTAATAACATTTACGCGCGCATGTCGGATGTGCAGAACGGTTTGTTGTTTTAAAGCCCTCGCTGGAACGAACCGGCGAAGTAACTGTAGCAAAAGTGATGAGTTTACCCTAACGCTAAAACACACTACTGTTTCGATAGTTAATTCGAGTCACACGTGTATTCATTTTGCTCCGAGTCGATAGCAGTGCTTCACTGAATCGAGGCCAACCTGTAACATCACGTCCTTCCGCCCCGGCCTACGCGCGCAGAGGCGCACTCAGGTCAGTCAGCCAGGGGCGCAAAACTTAACCAGGTCAAACTCCACAAAATCACCGCACAAAACAGCTGATGATATAATGATCAAGAGAAGTCACGTGAACACGTTCGTTTTACTAAGGCACCACCGAAGCGGGCAGCCTGGACGCGCCTCTGAGTCCGGCACTTCTGGGGCGTCGTGCATCATCGAAATCGACTCGCTGGCTGCCGACGGGTAATCGCTTTATGCAAAGCGAGGAGGAGCGGGCAGGCAAGCAGACCGCGGTGCTGAAGACGCCGCCGACTGGAGCTGACTCAGACGGTTCTGTCGGCCCTCTCAGTCCAAACAGAGCCAGGCGACAGCTGATTGGCACTTATTTGCTACAGGCGGGACGCGACTACCGTCCCGGAACAAGCGAGAAGTAGGCGAGGTTACCGTACATTAATTGCGTTGTCTGCCGTTAACCAAAGCTTTTTCCGCGATTGGATCTCTAGCGGGGATATGTGGTCAGTTAGAGACCTGATAATTTGTTATTTGTACGGAGAAAGGTCATCACAGCCTCGCCATTCGCCACCATTTCACTTCTCGGGACAACTGGACCACATTTCTGGGATAAATGTCATCTAATCCAAAATAGAAGTCGATATGGGGACTATTCCACTAGCAGTGCGTATAAAGGGTGATGCAGAAAACGGGCCCAACTTTCGATAGACACCACGCTAGTTGTGCATAAAGATTTCATGCATTTTCATGAATTTGGATTTCACAAACAGTCCAATTATGTTTTAAACACAATATTACATCATATAGCACAGACACCTTCTATTTGGCTACGTGCATTTACCACAACGTCTTGGTAAGCTGACAGAGGAATGGCTTTGATCTCTCCACTGATTGATTTTTTCAGCACGATAGAGACCGTAGTCTCGGCACGCTCGGTCCTTCAGACAGTCCCAAAGAAAGAAATAGAAACGATTCCCACGGGACGTACCTAGGGACTGATTTCCTCGGCGCACTGATATTATCGCATTCGGCAGCGCACCCTCGCTCTCTCTCTAGGCCCGTATGTCACTCATATAACGTCCGCCGTGGCTTACACGGGTCTCATTGTTTGCATTAAGGTTCTTCTCGGCTGCATGCTTCTCAAAAATGTCCCATCAGGGCTCCGTTTCATAATAGATGTAAAAATGCGGCGGGTTTTACACCGCACATACCTGGAATGTTACGCTGTATCCAGAATCACATTTCATCAAGAGCGACAACTTTCACACAAAAGCGGCGAAGAAACGAAATCCAGCGTAAATTCCGCCTCGTTCGAGATGGAATATTTACCAATAGCTCTTGAGTAAATCACTTAGATAGATTATGTAAGGGTTATTTTAATATCTAAGATTTTGTACTTGTATTTCATGGAATTACTTGCAAGAAAATATTCAACCAATTTACTTTTATTTGATTAGTCATTTTAGTTTTGCATGAACAGCTGTCGCCGTACAATGGGCACCAGTGGCAAAAGCAAATGTAAACAAAGAAACGACGAATGTTTATTTATCACGGACTGAATGGCAAGACCTTCTTGCTTTCAGTGAAGATGATCGTCAACGATGTTTCCACTCCATATTTCTGCTGAAAAATATTGACTAAATAAACCGGGGGAGGATACTGTAGAAAGAAAGAACTATATGCCGCAGATAATTTGGAGAAACCACAACGGGAATAGTAGGCAGGTACAGAAATAGTGAGTCAGAATCTTAGAAGAATAGGTGTAAGCAGATTTTGGACCGATACCGAGTGAAATATCCTTGAATTTAAGACTGCAACCAGTGGCTTATCCATGACGTCATTTCGGGGGGAAGGGGGCTCAAGCTTCCCCCGCCACTGCTTCGGAACAGCCTTTGGCTATACATTAACTGATGACACTGGCATTTCGGGGGAGCTTGAGCCCCATAGCCCCTCCCCACCTTTTATCCGTCAATGGATACAACCACCCTAAATAGATTTTTCCCTCGGTTGACTTCATGTTACTGTGTCAGTAAGAAATTATCTAGGCGGCCCTTGATCCCTAAATTTCAAAGATTGAAACCACTCTTGAAAGCAAAAAATCAAAATTTCAGCGTTCCTGTATACATCAAAATGTATCCACATTTAGTACCATAACTAGTTTTAAAACTTATTATATAACAAAATAAAGATCATATTGATATGAGTAAGCCTTACTTTAGTTTGGTGCTGGGAAGGGCCATTAAGTCCTTCAAGTAAATATTTTACCCTGTTTTAGGCCCTTTTCCTCCTTCACATCAACAGGTCTGATATTACATCAAAACTAGACAGGAAATTTATATTTTTGTATTTTGAATCATTTGCTGGTATAAGTTACGCCGCTACATGGTGCGTAAGTTTTCAAGTGTGTTTTAGGTGCTCGAAGTACCTCCTCCTTTACGAAACAGCATTGTAAATATTATACACTGCATTCCAGTTCAGCATAATTTACACCAGCGTAACTTTGCAGGCAGTTGTATTCTAGGTTGCATTCTTTATGAAACAAGATTGTGGTGTGTTACTCCCTTTCCACGATGCATTATGCTTCTTGTACGTTGTTAGCGTAAGTTACACCTTTTATGACACGGGGTACAATGCCGGGACATAAATTGCTAATAGCGTCGTTGCCGGCCAAGAAACGTGGGCTTCAGCTCAGATGAGAGAAAGCTACCCCCTCAATACCAAAAACTACTCAGATTTTGGCTCTTTGTTACCTCCCTGCCCACGCTCGTTATCCAGCTTTGAAGCTATATGACGGAGGCAATGTTTCGAATAGATTCTAGGGGAAGGGATTCCTGGTACACCGGTGTTGACACTGTGATTCACTTAGAACTACAAACTTTGGGCGGTCTTAACCAACTGAATTTCTGTTCGTGGAATTGCATTTAATGACGAAATGCATAGGCGTAGGATCATAGGGAACAGGGGGCATGAACGCCCAATGTTCAAGATCTGAACCATTGGCCATATGGTGGTGACTGAAAACCACTTTAAAATACACCTCCCCAATATCCAGGACGTTCCTACACCTACGGCGAAATGCGACTAACGTAACAAGACATGAAATAGTTAAGGCATGCACAACTCAATTCAATCCAAACATGGCAAAGACGACAAGCAAAGAAAAATAAAGTGAAGAGATACAAAAAGTATAAAATGGAGTAGACCACCCTTTCAAGAAAAGCACTAGTTTGCCAATCTAAGCGAAGTTCAATGTATAGCTCTGGCAGCCGAAAGAAGCAGATTCTGAGACAGGTAGTAGTTATTGTGAACAGTAACACATGAAGCCTCATTTAAAATAGGTACGCCAATTAATCCAAGTTCTTTCATACTCAGTGCCCGGCATTTCTATAGGAATAAATTGAGCCCCTTACTTTACTAGTGTAGGTTTCAAACATTGCCACTTGCATTTCCCAACATACCATCTTTCTAACTTGTGACAACTAATTAACCATATGATCGAATGACCGAGGGAAGATGGGCCTAACTTCATTGACACGTGGCATAAGTGAATACAGGAATCCTATATTTTCGCTAGAAACAAATACAATAAAAAGAGCTACGGAGCCATAAAAAAACTGAAAAAGGGCATCAAGCTGTAATACGCAGTCCTTTTTGACCAAACATGAATAAGTACCATGCAAGTTTACCCCTACTTTGCATCCTATTTGTTTGCAATCGTTGATGAACTTTATGCGCAGTTCTTACATGATTTATTGCCAATAAAATAACCAAAGTGGACCAGTAAATCAAGGAAAATTACGTCAAACTTCCTGTTGACCACCAATTTAATAAGACAAATGACCAAATCGACGTAGGAAGAGTGGCCATACAAATTCGTTTCTATTTCTACACAGTTTCTGAGCCTCCAGCCGGCGCATTGCTGGTGAGGGCGCATTAGCGTGGCTCGCGACGTTTGAAACGACCGGACGACATCGTGACAGCAATAACAGCCGCGCCTGTACGCCGGTGACGTCGGTATGGCGATGTACACACTTCACGGGCACGCGACGCACTGGACAGGGGGCACTGAGGGCCACGTGCCACCGTCGGCAGCAGAACTTGCCCCGGTGTGGTGGATCCGGGGATCCGTACATGTCTGCAGGCAGTGCAGGATCCAGGCCAATGAAAATTCCCTGTCCGCCGGCTGATTTGTTTTATAAAATCAGCAAAAATCGAGAGGTTGGGGGCAAATGCCTACCCCCTTGGAGCCGCCGAAATCTTCGGGTACAGACACACTTCGTGCGTCACCAGTACATTCACAAGTACTACTAATCCCCGTGCGAAATTGCCTAAACGATTCCTGAGGCGAGGGAAAGGGGACTTGTCCTCATACTAGTTGGTAGTAGGAGTCAAGATATACTAAAAAAAGAGCGACACATTTGCCTCGACTTCAGTTCCAAGATTTCCCTGTGTTTCTTCCAAGCATAGCAAACCGACCCACACAAGCATATCCGGTTGATTTACGCTCGGTGGTGTATTCATTTTCAACGCATGCTGAGGCCCAAGATCCATTTCTTGATAACAAAAAGGCAAGAGCTGATATGCATGAAACTGAACTAAACCACGATTCATTGTGTGAGGATAAAATAATTAGGTATGTCTGACGAAAAAAACTAAGTACGTATTACATCCAACACATTCTGGGACTAGCAAGGCCAAAATGAGATGGCTTGAAGCACCGGCCGGGTGGAGAAGGCGGGGGGGCGGCGTGTCTAACCGCACTTCACCGCTGCTTCCGTCACCAGTCTAAAACCGGCGTACGGAGGCAATGGACACGTGTCGGCGACTGAAACCGGCTGCCGCGGCAGCGACGGCCGCTGGTGTTAAACACGAAACACTTCCACCGCTGCCAGCCCTGACTAGCCGGGAGAGGCCTGCACTGAAAACAGCGAACAGGTTATACCGACTGGTGGACAGGAATTCGGAAGAGCTCTTAATTTAGCCTCATTGTTCAAAATATCTGCAGCGTTGCCTTCCAGACACTCTTGTGTTTAACAATCCTGCAAAAAATAGACTACTTCATCACTTAGCAGAAAGAGCTGGGGTCCCATGCCAGCAAAAATACCGACTGCAAGGAACGGTCCTTTTATTCGTGCAGTACCCACCTAATCAGTAGAATTAATACACGTGTGAAACAGGTATAGCCACGACCCGGCCCAGCCCAGGCGCTTGGCCGCGTCGTCAGCCTTAGCTCGCGTGTCCACAATCAGACTAACCCTCACTCAGCCTAATACCCGTGATCAGACGGCAGCGCCGGCTTTATTCGGACGCCGGCGGCCAGCCCGCCGCCGTCAGCGCCGACAGCCGCCTGCAAACACGGCCACTGCTGTCAGCCTCCGTTTCACACGTCCTTCGGCGTGTGCTCACGTCTCGGCATCAGACATATCACGAGCCGACTCTGACCGTGACCTCAATCCGCCGTATGTACTGGCGAGGAGCATCCGACGCCGGCGCCGTCAGCTTCCCTGCCCGCCGGCCGCTGTCAATCAATATTCAATGCGCCTGTCCCTCCTTACACGGGGCCGGTACTTGTTACAGAGGTTAATACCCATCACTTTCATGTAGATTGGTGTCACAGCTCAGATAATGATCTGACGCCACTGGTGAACGGAGCTGGACAGGCCCGGCAGTATCTATGGGACACGGGCCCCTGAAACAGACATTTCGTTTTCCATTCGTGAAACGTTGCAAAAAGGCGCAACAAGTCTATTATCGACTGCGGTGGTCCTATTAGAGATCACACACTTCCCTAGAAAAGTTCCGGGAAAAGTAATCAGGAAGCGGCTTTCGAGGTCGGATCCCCTTCAAACACCGCTTTGTCATGTTTGCACGACACGGCCGCTTTAGCTAGCTGACTGCCACAAATGATGGTGATTACAATTTCTTTGTTGACTTTGATCCATTCGCTATGCCATTCGTCACTGAATAACAGACGACCCGGCTGTTTGCATATGACGATATAGTTTATAGTGTCATTGTGTCATCAGGAACAGCGACAGCCGAACGGCCAGTGGCAGCAGCAGCTACATGTTGCAGGCCCGCCTCCCCCTCCTGTGCTTGTCGGGACCTGTTTAAATATGAAAAGCAGCCGGGAGGGGTGTTCAGTCGGTATGAAATAGCCGACTTCGCGGCAGACGTGGCAGAGGGGAGCGGTATTCGCGGCTGTGCCCCGCCGGAAGTGGCTCCCTGTCTCCGCCACTGTCCCGATATGTGCGCCGCCGAGGCATTAGGTCTCGGTGGGAGGCAGGTCGATCAGCCCCAGAATACAAAGAAGCGCCGGGGCACGAGCCACGTGTGAGCGCCCATTGCACAAACCGGCCCGCTCCCCACGCATTCTAATACGCCGCGTTTTTGTGGATGCCATTGTGAGAGGTGGCGTGCTGTAGCGGTCTATTGGCGGATTTGTTGCGACATCAGGATCAACCGTGGGTCTTGGCCGTAGCCGCCGACGCAGACTCGCCACCGTTTCACTTTCCGGCACGCCAACTGGAACGCATTGCCCGGATAAATCACCCGGCAGCCGGCGCCACCGGCCCGTACCGCGCTCTCTAAATGGCAGCCTCTTACCAGCATTCAGTCTGCTCTGACATTGGATTCATAAACCACCAGCGGCGAGCGACAGCGCGGCAGACCGCACCGGAGAAACGCTGGGCGCTGCTAGGCGCTGCTGAGTGCTGCTGGGCGCTGCTGAGCGCTGCTGAGCGCTGGTGGGCTCTGCTGAGTGCTGCTGGGCGCTGCTGAGTGCTGCTGGGCGCTGTGGCTGCTGAGTGCTGCTGAGCGCTGGTGGGCTCTGCAGGGTCGCGCCGGAACCTCGGCCACGCCACTGTCACGAATGCGGAAAATTGCTACTGAAATATGCATAATGTCGGGTGGTTCTAACTTTAGTTGGCGAACAAGCAACCAATTATCTACGGGTCTGACAGCGCATTGATAACTGCAAACATCCAACAGCCCCGGCCGGTGCGAACCTCAAAGGTCCCGTTCCCAAACGTCGTTATCTACACAGCCCCAGCACAACCAAATGCCGGTTTTCCATCGCTTATCTCCTCCCAGAGGAAAGACGTTGCAGACAGCTGATAACGACAAAACACTTATCAACGGTGACACTCCAAACCTTATCGGATGCACATGTCGCGCCGCGGTTTCCACCGTCCGCAGAGGCGCGCCCAGCTCTCCAGTTTAGTGGTGCGAGAAGAAGGCAGGGGACTTGAACGATGACATCATCATACAGATCCAGTTGTCGCATCGGAGGCGTATCACCCGCCAGCAGCCGATCCCTGCGGTACCCCTGAGCCAATCTAGCCCGCCGTCCGGGCCATGTTCACAGCATGCGGCGGCGGTTCTTCTGCTTTCACAATTGGCCACTTCACTCTCGCCATCGCGGGTTTTACTCGCTCCCGCCATCGCGTCGGTTTCGAATACCGCCGCGCGCCTGACATTGTTGAGGAAACACCGACGGAAAGATCGATTGTGCTCATTCATCTGAGCGGAGGCGGCTGCCCAAGTCTCGAATACCATCCAGTCTTAGACTATTGGCTAACTGAGAGTGACTAACAAGCGAAGGTGGGGTTTTTTGGTGGGAGGTGACGGCGGGGCTCGGGTCGGCACCGCGTCCCACAGCGCCTTCCCCGCGGGAGAGCTGGGGCGAGGTGGTGCTAGAACCGGTCTAAAGGCGAGCGCAGACTCGGAGCGTTTCCATAGGGCAAGGACACAGACAGCTTTTCACTTGGAAAAACAAAGCCGTGCGCTGATATTGCACGCCAGTCAGATATCAGTTGGTCTGTGAAATACTTGGCACAGTTTTAGACTTATCCTGTCTGGTATTCACATTTTTACTTGCTAAATGAGCTTCAAAAGGCACTAAACACTACACGATAAATATGAGACTGTACACAGGTGCTTACGGCATTGCTTTGGAGTCCGAAAAATGGTCGCATTGAGTTTCTGGGCTCTGCATAGGAAAGAAAGCTTTTTAAAAGCTATAGGCATCCTTCTTTACCCTCATACTCTGACATCATTTCAGGATAAGGATTTAAACGGATTTAATAATGGAATATCAAACATTATTGGATTGTGGATGCTAACGACACTGCTTAAGAATACGAAAAATGTTCACTTGAAGGCACGTAATATTTACCCAGTGAACTACCAAAAGCAGCCTCCTTAAACATTATTATATCTACTTGGGTTTTCCCACTTAGCATTTCAGCTTTGGACTAAGTCTGGTCTAAGTACATGTTTGAGACTGGATAAGTATCTAAGCCTGAATGCCCAGGATGCAGTATTCTCATGCGGTGGAACGCTTTTTAAATATGTCATCTCCAAGCAGCATATTTCGTGACTCGTTTGGGATGTTAACAAGATACCGGGAAGTTCACGGCGACAGAACCACTGCTGATCCGACCTGAGCTATGTTTAATCCATGGAGTGGCTTTTATTCAAACTAACTTCACCTGTAATCGGGTTTTGTGACCCGTTAGTGATAAAATACGGATACCCAGAGACAGAGTCCTGGTAGACTTCAAATCTCAGCACCCACCACCAACGGTCCTGGAGCTCGTTCTAGCATCTGCAAATAGCAACCGTCCCCAACTAAATCAAACTCAAACCTTTCACGGACATTTTATGGATAAGCCATAAATGACAACATTTTTAACAAAGCCCCTTATCAAACGGCATAAAAAAGTGACCGTGAACAGTTTCCCCTCCAACGATTTTCACAGCCAGCCCACTTCACGAACCCTTCAGCTAATGAAGATGCAAAGCAGGCATCATCAACAGCTTCCGTAACACGGTATAAATATCCAACACCACTCCCGCTAACCCAGGAAGTCATGAGTCAGCGGCAACCCGTCGAGCAGGCGCCCCTACCTCCCTTTTCAAACTGCTGCTTGAGCCAAGGGTAGAGAAAGGGAACCAAACCAGCCTCCAATTCAGTCTTTTGTCACCGTTTCACGCGGATGAGACAGCCTCTGGCCGCCTCTTTCCACGCCAGCTCAGCATCCGTCAATGCCCCCTCGCCCCGTTCCACGGTGGAGCGATAAGTTCCTGGCCAGTGCAACGGTCCAGCGTCCTGCAAGCGGTACAATAGGGGGTCTCCAGAATAAGGTTTACGCGTTGGAAGCCGCCGACTGAGCCTGCAGGCCGTAAACTTCACCAAATACCCATTTTGCCACAAACACATAACCCGCTTTCCTCTCCGTTCAAAGAGACCATCAAAACACCACAGCAACTCGTTGAAAAACTCCACGCTGTTCCCTCGGGCACACTGTCACGAGCAGACGTTTCAACCGTGACTCCGCTGCTTAAACCCAGCCCGCGTGCACGTGGCAATCATTCGACACACTCCGCTCTTCCGCTAATGATGATCTTGGCCACCGGCCTCTCTCGCTAATTAACACCATCGCTTACACAGATGCCATTCCGCCCTCGTCATCTGCATTACCTGTACGCCCGTCGCTGACGTCTCTCCCCTCCATCCAATAGTTTTCCATCAGCGCCCCCTCCCCCTTCGGAGCTGGCACCATTTGCCGGCTCTGCCCCCGCACGCGAGCACGGCCGCCCCCTTCACTTATTTAGAGCCGGTTCGATTTGCTCGGCGCTCGCGGGTCCGGCCAACCGGGGATAATGAACGGCTCCTGGGGCCCGGAGCCGGCGATCCGCCGAGCACTTCCATCAGTTTACCGAGTGCTTCGCGCAATGGTTATGGCTGTGCTAAGCACACCCCCGCTACAAAAAGGAATGAACTGTCTTGTTGTAATATTCCGACAGGGTTTTCGTTCAAATGAATATAGATGCGGTTTTGTAAATATCAATCAATATATATTTAGAGGCGCATTTTAAAAGTTAACCTGTCCAGAAGGAAGGGATGATATACGGTTCCAACCTTGGACAACTTTAAGCACGTCTCTCTCTCTCTCTCTCTCTCTCTCTCTCTCTCTCTCTCTCTCTCTCTCTCTCTCTCTCTTTTTTTTTCTCTCCTCTCTCTCTCCCTCTCCCTCTCCCCCTCTCTCTCCCTCTCCCTCTCTCCCTCTCCTCCCTCTCCTCTCCCTCTCCCTCCTCCTCTCTCTCTCTTTTTTTTTTTTTTTTTTTTCTCTCTCTCTCTCTCTCTCTCTCTTCTCTCTCTCTCTCTCTCTCTCTCTCTCTCTCTCTCTCTCTCTCTCTCTCTCTCTCTGCTCCCGTGGGTGTGTGTGTGCATGTGTCTACTCCTCTTCTCTTCTATTTTCTATCCTCATTCTCTTTTCCTCTCACCACAACACTGAGCTTCATCAGTTGGATAGATGTTAGCAGCTGGGAAAAAAGAGAGAAGCAGATAACAGGTATAATGCTCTCGATTTATTACACCCGAAGCTATCTAATTACTGGCAGTATCACAATAAGCCCTGTCGCGGGTATCAGCGCCATTAATCCGCCGTAGTTCTCGGCGAGGCCGGCGGGAGCCGTTAGAACCAGCAGAGTCAAATCACGGCCTCCAGGATGTATGGTCCGGTGTTTGTGTCTATTGTGCCGGGACCGTCGGCGGCGAGCGCGCTCCCCGAACACCTGACAGCTGCCACTGTCCAATTCCAAAGGCCCACGCGGCGCGGCGACCGAGGCCGAGGCCCCTCGCCACGGCGAGCAGACCCACAAATATACTGGGGCGTGACGACAGAGGACAACGGATCATGAGCTTACCAGCAATACGAGAGCAAACTATAAGATGCGGGGTACAGAATCTTCAGAAAGTGGCAAGTCGTGCCGCAGCATCACCAGGGACATGTATCGACTGGGAAAACTTGAGCCGTTACGGCTGTTAAGGCATTGGCCCACGGCCAATTATTTCAGATTGAATTGGCAATCGCTCTTCCCACGCGCCAGCGGTCATCCATCGGCGTATTCCGGCTAACACCGGGGTGTGAGAGCCGGCATTGGGTACGCCGCCTCGGTCGTTCACATAATTCTGATCGATCGCGGCAATCCCGCCCCGGGCCCGTTCCAGCCCGAACGTGACGCGACTCTCGGCCCGACTAACAGGCCCGGGAGCCCCGTACAAAGCCCGGGGAGTGCGGCTCCATCACTGATCGAACATCATCCACGCCCGGGCCTGCGCGCGGTAACATGCCGGTTGTCACTTTCACGGACGCCACAATCACCACCACCCTCTACACAGCTCAACGCCCGGCAGACTTGTTTGAAGAAGCATCGGTGCCAAACCCCAGCGTCGGCTACAACCTCTGCACCTAGCTGACACGCCGCGACATCCACGAGAACCGCTGTTGGCTCACGGGCTTTTTGGCGGCGGGCAGTTACCGGGTCCGGGCCGACAATGGCCGGCCCATTGGGGCGCGGTGAATACATCACCGGCGGAGACAAGCCGCCGACACGGCGTGGAGAGGCCGCTCTTTAGCCGCTCTCTCTCCTCGCTCTGGCTCTCTGGGAGGCTGGACGGCGGCAGCCCATCACAACGGGACCGGACCGGCTTATGGAGCTGTGATGGATGGAGGTGGGGCATGCACCACCACCGCCGCTGCTGACCAGGGCACTGGTCAAACCGATCTGTCGCCGCAAAGGAGCTGACGACCGCTTCATATGGAGTCCGCCAGCTGGTGGATATTCTCTGAACGGAAATAAGATGGCGACAATAAGCTGAAGGCTAATTAGAATCGTTGCCGAAGTATTGATAATGCCAAGCCTGTGTTACTGCGTCAAACTGTGAGACAGTAAAAGAGATACTGGCCAGGCTTTGCAAAATCTGGAATAAGCGAAAACATCCTTTTTCAAACAACTGACCACTTCAGTGTCACGGTCTCATATGAGCCTTCTGTATGAGAATAACGGCCGTTAAGTTAAAGGGAAGGTGGCACGTTCATAATAAGATTTGAGCGGAGATAGCCATGTGAAAGAACATACTGAGAAACCAGTTAATCGATATCCAATTGGCTTCAGAACTAACCCTTTGCGAGCGAAAAGGTTAAAAATTCAACCCCCCCTGGACCCGTGACTAGGGGTGGTCCCGTGGTATGAAGCGACCTTGGGAAAAATGACGACTTGATCAAGCCTCGCTACGCGTGCTGTACGGACAAATTTGTCTTGCCGTCTATAACAGCTACGTGCTAATCAGGACTTTGGAATTTGCGATAGTGAACGCACATGACTTGCTTTATCTACTAGTTTCAATCGTGAACTATATAGTACACGTAGTACGCATATAGTAAATACATAAATATAAATAACTTTACGTATATATATATATAAAGCACGTATATATATATATATATATATATATATATATATATATATATATATAAGGCATTTATAAAAAAATAGCGGAATGATCCGCCTCATTTTGGCTTCCCGTGCCAGCCTCTTTTAGGATAAGCAAGCTTCAGTTAAACATCTCTTCAAGTACAGCCTGAATGGATAGGTTTATCGCGGCATGACAAATTGTTAGATTACGTGCCAATTTGGTGATATTTTTTACCTCTAGCAAAGAAAATTAAACACAACGAAGTATTATACTTCCTAGCCATTCTTAGCAGAAATAAGGCTCTATAATTTTCCATAAAGCTTATCCCTGAAACCACTACAGTTAGGAATTCCACCAAGGTGACACACTCCATTTAAATCTGCTTCTTTAGGGTCCAAATAAGGCGCGCGGTCCCAGCGATGCCGAGTGCAAGCGATAAAGCCTCCATAGGCGGAGCCACCTATGGCTGTGCCACATATATGAATGCAAAGTGGGTCGAATAACTCGTTGAATGAGTGATAAACGGGTTGAACCACACATAGGCAATGAGTGTAATCTCCCGAGCTAAAATGCGAGCTCGTCACCTCCTGCGTCAACATGTTGACGCTTCTCAACAGGCTAGTGTTCTCTATAATAATCAGGAGACAGGGCGCCGGAGGTCGGTATTAACAATGCTCTTGCGTCAGAGTTTCGTCCATGGTTCTTCATGTCACTCCCAGGTGCTTCAGAAGTAAGTTAAAACGCATGGCGTTAGCCATAATGAGTATTATTTTATTTGAAACTGTAGTTTATATTGTATTGAAGTTCTCATTTTCAACAATAACAAAAAAACAAATGGAAAATTAGCCTTTCTACAATGCTGGAAGTTGCGGCCAATCAGCTTCAGGAGCTTCAGATAAGATTGCCCTGAGGATGAAGTTAACTTTATGTTCTTAAGATCCTGCAAGTATACCTTGTAACCTCCAAGAAATATATCTGTACTCACCAATCCTTGCCTAAACGGTACCCGGGTGTTCTGGCAGCTTCACACAGCCCGTCCGTTCCCACCAGCCCCAAGTGAAAGTTCAGCATAACGGCAGCAAGCTCATTCCCGGCAAACTTCGCCGGTAACAGGCTTACAAACTTCGCAACAATTTCTCCACGGGTCGCCGGACGTTAAGCCATAATACAGCCATTTGCAGGTCGTTGTGAGTTTGCTGCGGGTGGGCTACAAAGAGCCCCATTTTCTCTGGAGTTACCGTTAACGCGGTGTTGACACCGTTGTGGAACTTCTTTTTCTGACGCAGGTATTTCGGCGGGTTCGTGGAGTATTATTGCACGTCAGATCGATGTTTTATATGGAAGAGAGGTGAAAGGTCAGAGTTTGCGGTCCAAACGATGCTATCTACGACTAACAGGTCCGGAGGCAAATCAGTGTGCACTTGGCTGCTGAAGCGCAGGATCGCGTACCTATTGTCGCTAAAATGCGACAAATATATTGCAGATCTAGTAAAGCGTAAACAATGATAATAAAAAACGTGCTAAAAAAGATCATTATCTGCCAATAATGCATCTTTTTTCAAATCTTACAAGCCAGGACTTGTAATCCTCCATTGCCCGCGACACCGTTACCTCATTCATTGGCAGATTATGGTCATTTTGCCGGCTTAATCACATGCCATCACCGCCAATTCCCTCCACCGTCGCAACACAATTCCTAAACAGCGTAAGCAAACTTAAACGAGTCGAACCCGGCGGAAGCCGTGCATGGCGTCACCGGGCTCAGAAGGCAGACAGTCCCACAAACAGACCCCGCTCCATAGAACTCCTGCGCCGGCCGTCTGTCCTATCGAGCAGCTGCGGTAGGTCAACGATGACGTCACCAGAGAGCACCGGGACTCTTCCGGCGAATCTCAACTCAGTACAGCGCAGCGCTCCTAGTTTCGTTCACCTTGATCAGCCAGCGCTAGTTTGTGTATAAGGGCGTCGCCACGGGTTTTTCTTGGCAAGCGCCCCATAACAAGCGGAGGGAAACTTTGTGCCATTTTACCCATGTTCGGTCGGCCTGATAGGTTGCTTCAACAACCCTTTTAAACAATACTTTACTCTCAGAAAAATGATAAAAGGAACATTTTCGCGACGTTCGGTATAATTGAGTACTTCACTACAAAAAAATAATTTTGAGGAATGGATTCCTAACCAACGGTAAAGCAAGCCGAGCTCCTCACTTTCTGACAGGGGCCCGACCATCCAGCTCCCCCCCCCTGGCGGCGGCCCTGCCGGCGTGCGTCGGTCAGGTAGCGTTGCGCACTCCCGTCGCGTGGTTGCGGCGTGACGTTACGATTCGTTAGAGCCGGACAGCACGGTCCCGCACCGCCACTCAGCCCGGGCACCATACCTGCCAAACCCGCGAGTGGAGGTGTCAAAAAGCGGGGCACGAAGGAAGGATGTTCTGGTCTGTCATTTCAGGATTTGAATACCATGTGAATTTTTTCCTGGTGAGTTGTTTTGCGGATTCTATGCTTTTTTACTGGGCGCGATAGCACATGTTTCCAACGCTCCAAACTTAGTGTTTTGGAGTTAGTTTCCGCCATGACGCAATAGTCAATCTAACATCTCTCACCTCAGTGCTGGATCTAGGCCGTATATTGAGGGGGGGGCAAAACTGCCCAAAATCGTGAAAAAATATAGTTTTTTTAAGAAAATCGGCAGAAATATTTGAGGTTTAGGAGAGAATGTATGTTTTGCCCTCTCTAGCTCCGTCCCTGACTCTCTCCCTCTGACCACAATAACAGGGAGGAGAACAACTCGGCGGAGTCCCCGCGGAGTGCGGGCGTACGGTACGGCGCACACACCACGTGACCGCACCGCGTGACGTAATGCACCGTCACGTGGCACACGACGCGATCCCAGCCTGCCACGAACTAACCAGCGGGCCTGATCCTCGCCCTCCATCGTTGTCTCGTGACCATCCCGATATGTTTTTTAGATACAACGCAAACTCAAGATCTACACCTAATCTTGATGGACCTCGTTCTGTATGCAGACAATAACAAAAACCGGACTAGATCAGCAAAGGTCAGAACGGATGGAAGGCCATATCGAATGTTTATAAGAATGCAGTCATGAGGCCGGGCGTATGCCTGGTTCATCGAGGATCTACATTAGAAAGTGTAACCAGCAGGTCATCCCGTCGTTTAATATGTTGGGTGAACAATGCACTACCAAGACATCATGGCCTTGCTCTGAGAATTAGCCGCGGCATGGTTCGTGATATTCTGCTCCAAAAAAGTAAGCACGGCCACAAACTCGCGTTTTCAGCTCTCCCTGCTAATCCTTGCTTTAACAGACGGCACAGGAAAAACGTCTCTCATAAAGAACCGTGCACCAGTGGAATCCTCAAAAGCCCACCAGAAATGCAATAATTCACTGACAGATCGTACATTTGGACAAATGAGCTAAATCAGTTAATCCGCGGCTCATCATTGCCACTTTTCCCGCTGCCGATAATGGAGCTCGCCTTGGCAGTGCCAGATGCTGGCGCCCATTGCCCAGCAGCCCCGACATGCCGGAGAGCGACCGCAACTTCCTGCACTGACCGCGGCAGCGGCGCGCTCAGAATACTGATGAGCGGCAACATCTGATCAGCCAATTAAACGTGCAATATCACAGCCATGCACGGGCTCATGTCGACAAGACATGACCGTATGACAAAGTTTTATAGATTTTCTACATTTCAGATGTTCTCGCAAATTTAGACGGATGATTCCAGATACCAGAACAGCCAGTCATGACAAATAAAGAGCCAAAGCTAATAGGTACTGACTGATAAATCACGTGCTCTAATAAAAAGTGCACTTGTCTAAGCTCCTGGAGTGGAGCGAAACTCAGGTCCTGAGCGCGATGCCCAGGCGGTCAAGGTTTTAGAAGGCTTAATGTCAAACAACGAAGAATCGCATCATCTTACGAACAGATCTGTCATTGGTGCGCCGGTTCCATAGCTCTGTGGCGACGACGACACAGCGGACTGTGCTCACCACCCCGGAATCGTCACAACACAACACTGTTGCCCATAAACACACACACACACGCATGCACACAAATACACAGGGCGCGCCGGGCTAACACAGTGTGCCGACGAGCGTGCATAAACAGGCGCGGCGGGGCGCCGCGGCGGCAATATCGCACGCCCGGTAATGGCCCATCATCACTTTCAACTCGGAAAAACAACACCTCTCGCCGCCGCCGCCGGCCGCCGCTACTCTGACTGCTCGCAAGGGCCCTCCGAGAAAGCTTTCGAGCAGATCTTAACAGGGCCCGAACGTAAATCACCGGGTCCTCGGCAAACAAAGCGGCGCGGTCGGCGGCGGCTGACGGCGGCAGAACATCAGAGCGGTCACGGCCGGAGAACTATCGCCCGCCGCTCAGAGACTCTCCGAATCCCGGGAAACAACGCCAACGGGTAATTACTGATTCTAAAACACCGATACTTAATTGGGGGTCATTTAAACATAACCAGGAAATTATACTTTAAGGCAAAAGTGGTCAATGGAAGATCATATGAACCGTTCCAGTTTAGTCAAATGTGGCTTCAGACGGCTGGGGTTTCTGACGTATGTTTGACACCACGGGCAGCTGGAGGTTCCGCCGAGCACAGGGTAGTCGGGCGCGCAGGGCACAGGGTGGCCGGGAGGCCAGAGCAGTGTCAGCGCGGCGCTGGTTTCGGCTAAGCCTGACTCGGCCCGCTCGGCCACTAATGAAATCGCGCTGCCACTGTGATTTATGTAGTGGAAGCAAATGTGACACATTCAATAGCTGGCAAAGCCCACGCGCTGAACGGTCAAGGTGGTTACATTTACAGGATTAAGATTAACGCGGCAGTGAGCGCGGAAGTGGACGCCGATGTGTTGTGTGAAGCACATCGCTACGGTAATAGCAAGCAAACAATCCTTTCGCTCCGCCCACGAGACCACTGAGCGTTCACGAGGCAGTAAATGTGCCCATAATCAGGGCCATGGATGTGGATCCTGTTGGGGGTACCCGGGCACCCATAATGAACCATCAAAATAGTGTTAAATATCCTTTTAATTTGGGTTATTTTCATTTCAAGGGCTTTAAATTGGTTTGAGCAGTTCAGCAAGCCTATGGTACACTTTAATACTATATTTTATTTAATTTAACTTAATTTAATTTTTTTAAATTTTTAATTCAACTACACTTTAATACTATCAATACCTTTAAATCGGGGTCAGGGGGCAAACAATGCCAAACGGAAAAGCGGGGCAAACTATGTTTTGCCAAAGCGATCGACCTCCTTTTCCCCGACTCCTTTTAGCTTGTAAGCAAAATTTTCGTGCTTAACTCTCAACTTCAAACAGAATTAGAAGTTCAGTGTAGATATGGGGCTTGGATAGGAAAAATGTATCTTGAGCATATTTTCACCCCGTGACGTTTTTTTTTGCTTTTCATCTCCAGTTCCCAAAATCCGCCGAAAAGGCATATTGTAGCGTAATTTTCACTGTGCGACGTTTTTTTTTGCTTTTGAGTTTGGTTTGCCCCTCCCAAACCAACCGGCTAGATCCGCCACTGCTTTAAATATTGTACTAAATCTATTTAAACATTGTTATTGGCATGATGTCAAGTTTGAACACTCCCAACAATTAAAAAAAATGTTTCAGGCAATGTTGGAATTGCCCTGACTGGGAAATATCGGTGGCCTTATCCGGCCTGGTTTGGCGTGATACCGGGACGTGACGTGGTTGTGACGCAACAGCGCCCCACCTCGAGCCGCATACCTCGCCTCACTTCTTCTCCTGGCGGCTCATGTTGAGGAACTCACGGCCAAGCCAAATCCTCACCTTGAAGGGTACACAGGGATGACGGATAGGTACACAAGGGGATGCACAAGGGGGAATAATATGAGGCCGACACATAAGAACAACGCGTTCGTGGTAACATAAACGGATACAGGAAGCGCTACGGGCACCTCCCCCGACCAAAGGTCAACTATTGGCCACCTTTGCCTGATGATGACCAGATTTCTTCTTGAAAACTGTTTTTCACGACTTTGCCCTGCTTACCCTACCGACCCCCTTTCGTGTAGCTTCGCCTCTGCATTGCATCATCCGTGCCAGTCACGTGTGACATGAGAAGACTGCAATGCGAAACGCTTCCAAGCAGCCATTAAAGCAGCCGTGATCCAGCTGAGACGTCTCTGAGCTGGTTGTAGGTAGCGTGGTTCTGACCGAAAGTATACCTACACGGCTGCGAAACATGGTACTTCTTTTACTGAAAACATCATTAACTTTGTTCCGCATGTTAACATTGACTTGAGGATATTAACGCTACGAATGTTTGGGAAATAAGGCATAATGGGGAATATGGCGAGAAAAAATCGCATTGCGAACTTACACCGCGAAAACGTCGTAGTCACATTCCGGTGACAAAGACGCACAAGCGTAGCTACCAGGAAAAAGGCAGGGGGTTGATTTGTAACCTGCTACTGACAAGAAACTTCCCCCTATAGAGTAAAAACTCCACGGATTTGGGCTCATTGTTGCCCTCTGACTAACTGGTTATACTATTTCCTTATTTCTTCCCAATTTTGCTGAAATCAGGAAATTTAGAAAGAAACTTTTAGTTTAGAAAAATGCACCACAAGGCACCACCTATAAAGTAACAACGGTAGTCCATCACTACAAGTGTTTTGGCCCATGTTACTCGAGTCGGGACACCCAGTGCTGCACTATTGCGAAACCTTTTCCAGATAAGACGGCCAAGCAGGAACATGACAAGCGACGACCAGCCGACGAGGTCTGCTGTTCTCGGAAGCACTGGTGGCCAACTGTGAAGCGTCCGACGAAACTTGCTAAACCTGGGACGGTGAACTACAAAACGCTGGCTGGTGCTGGTCATCCCCCGGCAGAGCCAATGCTTCTTTCTAGCCGCTCCTCGTTTTAAAAGTCACTGGAAGTTAGGAGATTGAGACAAGTATCAAATCAAAACAAGGCGTACAATTCAAGAAATGAAAACAATGCACAAATATTTATAAAACTTATGCTGATCCTGAACATTTCTAAAACTAAACAATGCAGACATTTGAAGAAAAATTGGAATCAATACCCGAAGGTTTATAAAACTAGTTCATTAACAGGGAAAATGGGGTAAAAAACTAATTGGGTAATTGGTTTGAGGAAAAGTGAAGTTAGCCTCCCTCGTCTTTCCTGCGACCGCGCTCCAAGCCCGGGATCAGGTATTCCGATTTAAAAGGCGGACAACAATGATAGGCCACTCGAGGCTCGAGCGCTAACTGCCACGATAGCGACCGCCGCCAGCTGCCTTTATTAAGGCTGGCTGCAAAAACCGTAACAAAGACGCCAGCACCGAGCGGGACTGTGATCTGACAGCCACTGATAGTCACGCCCTCCCTGCACAGAACCGGAAGCACGCCTCCCTGAACACGCACCAGCTCAACTCAGCGACCAAGACAAATCGAAACGTCGACGTTTCTTCGGTGATGACATGGCGTTTCACCAGCAGTTTTCATGGCGGGCTACTTGAACCATCGCCGACCCGGCACCACTCCTCTAACCATCAACCGGTTCTAGCGCACATTGTCAACGTCCCGGTCAATTTGCCGACGGGGTGGCAGCTCATTAATCGGCCGAACAAAGCGTCGCTGTCGTCGCAGCTGCGCCGCGCGGCGTCTCCTGAGCCGCGGAGCAGTACCGGCCCGGGGCGGTCGTGGGAACGGCTGAACAGCGGGCCGACCCGGCGGCCGCGACAGCCGGCGCGCTCAGCACGCTGTAGCATAGGGAGATGCACATTGCAGCAGGATGTGCTGCCGTCCTGCAAAGCGACGTGTCTTATCGGAGCTCTTGGATGCTGGTATCGAACTTGCTTTTGCTTGCAAAAGCCATGGACTCTTACCCAGGCGCATATCATCGATAGCTGCAAGCTGGAGACAGCGAGAGAGAGAGAGAGAGAGAGAGAGAGAGAGAGAGAGAGAGAGAGAGAGAGAGAGAAAAGAAAGGAGGGGAGAGAGGAAGAGAGGGAGAGAAAGGGAGAGAGAGAGAGAGCCGCGGTGCAGACCGGGTGTCCGTTACGATGGAATGGTTGGGCTGCAGCGTGCCGTGAAACTGGCCGCGGCTGTAGGAAAAGTTTCCACCCACATCCGCCGTGCACGTCCAGATTTGACTCGGAAGAGGCCACCGATTTTCTAATGATTAAGCTATTCTGTTCGCGCGATATCATTCTGACTGAACTTCGAAGGGCTCGGTTCAGATTGAGTGTGCGCCAGCATTAAATTACATCTATTATTTCTGCCAAAGATAAACGGGACTCGGCCCCATGTCAGAAGGCATCCTTCACACAATTCCAGCGCGGAAGCGAGGCCACATAATTTATAGGGCCTTCAAGGTTTTAGTTACGGTTGTATGCCGCCGAGTGGCCGCTCAGTAGACGGAAAACAATAGGCTGGCAAATGACAACGTGCCTGGAGCCGGGATGCCTTGATAAGATTACGGCCTCTTCACAATCCAAAGTCCGAGGCACAACCACAAAAGGGCCGGCCATTCTTTTCAGCCATTAACTGCGGTTAAGTCCAATATCCCGGAAATATGAGGCCGTTTGAGCGAGACCTATTTGGGACACGGTAAATCAGTGAGATTGTTTTCATAGTAGCAAATAATTCTATAGATCAATGCATGATTCACTCAGGCCCCCCTCAGTAATGCAAGATATGAAGGGTTAGAACAATTATATATAAACACGAGTATTTTAACATATTTGAGTATTTTAATCATTATAAAACGAGTATTTTAAGATATTCTAGGTTATTTTACGGCATATCTTACCTCAAAAATATCATTAAAACACGTGACAAAACACAATAAATTATATAAATCTTCTTCACGATGGTATTGGCTCTACTATCAAACTTAAAAAACCGCTGCAGACAGATATGTACCCAGGTGCACCAGAAAAACATTTTTAATGGCAGTTTTATCGTGCTATCCATGTTTAAACCGAACAAAATAGCAATTTGATTGAAATTGATAGGTTTACGTATAGTATACCTATTGTACAGTGGTGGACCCAGGGCTTCATTCCGAGGGGGAGGCCAGGGGCCTCGAATCTCCCCAACATTACCTCAGAACAGCCTCCATCGATGCATTTACCGCAAACACGACGTTTCTAGGGGGGGGCACTTAAGCCCCTAAGCTCCCCTTGTTATTTGCCACTGTACTGTATTATACCATAGATTATTTCAGTCTACTATACTATACGTATATCGGGAACTATACGACCAGCACGTGAATTTTTAGATTTCGCTACTTCCAATGAAGTAGTCATTAACCCTATTTCCGGCAGGGGGCTAATATTGCCCCCCTTCAGGTTTTTCGAGAATATCTCGAAACGGCTTGCGATAGAACTTTGAAACTTCGACTTTTCCTAAAACTAGTACAGGCAGGTTTTCTGAAATTTTCAAGATTATATATTTACCAGGGGCGGAGCTATGGCTGGGTTTTTGGGGAGGTTCTATCCACAAACCAAGTATTATCGTATGCGATAGGTTTTTTGTAAAAGGAAGCCGTCTCTGCTGATCCTGATACCAGTTATATGGTTTTATTATATCATTTCTTATGTGAGATGATAGTGCATTCACAATTGTCACTATTTGTATTCATCAGGGGCGGTTACAGCAGTTCAAAATGGGGAATGTTATCAAGAAGGACTAAACGTTAGTAAGTGAAAAGATGCTTACAGCCATAGGGCGAATACAATTGGGTATATGAAAATTCAAAATTGTTATAACCCAATTCTAGATTACCAGAGGCGTGTCCAGTCACTACACATTTTCAAAATGTATATTCCCAGCCAGTATCACCCGCAACTCAATATCGTTGTATATTGAAAATGTGTTTCCAATCACCCCACCCCCAGACGAGTCCTTGATCCGCCTATGTCACCCCTTTCCCAGAGCTGCATGGGAGGTAAAAATTATCAGAAATTAAATTTCAACTAGTCGAGGGACTAATATACTCATGCATACCATTCGCATATTGTTGGTATGTATTTTACCCCACTGTTTTACCTCACTGCATCCGCCCTGATGAGTTTTTCATTTTTTCTCATTTATTTATGTGTCAAAGATGCCAAGCAGTATATGACGGCTTCTAATCCGCGTAACAAAAACTTTTTAGGTTGTATATATTTCCCCTCATAGTCCTGGTCCTGGAACTGCCATTGAATTTCGAATTTTTGCGTAACTCGAGTATATGAAAATTTTGGGTAATTATTTGTAAATCTGAACTAGTTTTGTGAAAATCGTACAACAGAGACAAGGGTTATGGAAAATCTAAAAAATACACAAAAATTGTATATTTTGCACGACCTTCTCCTAAAAAATAAAAATTTTGAAATTTTCTTTTTTTCAAAATAAAGTTTAGCAGCAGAGGAATCTATGGCACTTTGAATTTTCAAAATCGGCCGGTTAGATTACGAGATCTTAGGGGCCGATATTGCCCCCCTGCCGGAAATAGGGGTGGCCGGGAGCCTGACGGAAATAGGGTTAATATCCTCTCTCAGTGACGTAGAAGAGGAGGGGTGAGCCGGGTCACATGACCTCTTTGGCTGACCACTCCCATGTATTCAGTGCTTACGCTGCTAGCCTGAGTGACCCCTGCTGCGGTTACATCCGTACACATTTAACCCTTGCCCCAACGGGAGGGGGCATCGATGCCCCTAACGTTTTTTTCAGAATAACAGAAAAAGGTGAGGTGCAACACCGCGGTTGAGGGGTCTACCTCTCACCCCATCATTTTCTCACCATCCCTGAATTTGTTTACCCCGGGCCACACTAGGTCAGGTCACCAAGCCAGGGCAAACAAAGGATTTTTGCTCTTCCAAGGCTGCATGTTTAAGCCGATCGATTTGAAACGTTATACACTTGATGACCCATCTACGGTCTACAAAAGAACATCCGGGATTTTTTCGATTTGGTGACCTGAGGTCAGGTCACGAGGCAACCTCTTCCATAGAAAAGGCATGGGGACAAGCTCTTATGATCCAAGAGTCACAAAGAAGTATTGCAAATACCCAGGTTGCTCAAAAATTCTTGGCCACCCTTTCACGGATTCCATGGGCGATTTTTGCCTTCTGACCTATCTCAGATCTCTGACCTATCTGAGGTCACCGAGGGGCCGTCGATGCCCCCGGTGGACCGAAGGTGGCGCTGGACCCCCGTGGGGTGCGGGTTAATGCAGTTGCAGTTCAGCACAAAAGGAGCATTCACGAGGCAGGCGACCAGAAGGCAGGGCGAATGAGGAGAGAGATGGGAGCGCCGTTATTGGTGAGAATATCGGCAGTGTCACATCGACCCGCAACATCAGCACTGGCTGGACTTGAACTGAGATAGCCAGGCGACAGAGTAAACCGGAAAACCATTTGATAAGCATTTCATTTACTCTAGTATTTACCATTTGCGGATAAATAAGACGTGTTGAGAGCGGAATTCAGCCTTATCGACCCCACACCGGTGGCAGTTGCCACCGGACTGCCTCAGGCGGCCGTGTGGCTCGTAGTTGGAGGGGATGAGAGGCGTGAGAAAAGTTCTTTCAGAAAGAAGTACGCTCAGGAAGCGTTGTTGCTTTATAAAAGGTGAGTTTGAGAGAAGCGAATATAAATCAGGGTTCCATGGGTGTTTTCCGCGACTAGCAGCTCAGTTCATATCCTATTAATGTGCCACAATTAATTTAAGAACTATTTCTAAGACCACGTCTCACCGGAACCCTGGTCAAATCTGCATAATGCGGCATCACATTAGCTGAAATCTGCCGACTCGCAGATACTTCACTAAGTTGAACTCATGCTGGTCCAACTTTGAAACTGCCGGCTTCACAATGAATGAGGTCCGATGGTCCGGAAGGGCGTCTGTAATTCACTGGTCCATTCCTGAGCAGCCTGGGTTACGGCCCGAGGGCCGATTACCACGCCTCAATAGAGGCGGCTGAAGTCGGCGCGTGGTGATGCCAACCGCGGACCACGCCGGAGCCCACGCCAGAAAATCCGCGCAACGTGAAACTACACCACCAGGAGGTGAGCTGTGATGATATGACTATGAGCATTAGTCTGGCAATTCAACCGAGGAGCTGGAAAATAGGCTCTCATCTGAAATGCAGTTTTTTATAATCTCGGCGATGAGATATTGGCTCCTTAATCACTCCGCAGATAGCAACTGAAACGTGGGAAACTGCTTAAAAGGAAAATGGCACAATCGCAGGTTTTGATCTGAGCTAAGCAGCAGGTAAAGCATACCGAAAAGCCCCTGATGGCGTACTTCCTTCGTCCCAAAACTCAGGTTTAAAGGAACACCAGCGCATCATGAGAGTGCTTCCTTTTCAGCGCACCTCTCTGCCAGCCCCAGAAGCTTGACGACAGCGCGCAGCTGTACGTGGATGTAACTGCGGCGGCGCGGGGCCGGTGGGGACATCAGCACCCCACAGGTCTTATCAGGGAGAAATCTTATCCCCTGACGGAGTTCGAATACCATTATAAAGGTGTAACGTTCTATCTAATTCCGGCCCTCAGGTTTCATGACCAATATTGAATGAAATCCCGACCCAACATCACAGCATTTTACGACATCACTTTAAAAGCTCTGTCAAATTTTCACCGACGAAATGTATCACTTACGATCCAGTCCCTGTTCCGGGGTAGGCCGCACGGATTTCGAATCAGGATAAATGATAACTCCGACATTCTTCCCGCCAGCTCTGACTGGAATCTCTGGCATAATTTTCTGGTGGCGTGGGACAAAGAGCTTGTGTCGAGCTGTGTGTTATCTTGGCTTTCCGGTCTTGCATGTACGTCCTAGATCATATCTTGTCTTAACTACTTATTGCCTTAACTGTCAGGCACACCTTGGATGCCTCCATACGGGGTGCCCTATTTCATCCGATTCGACAGAACATTGTTTTCTAATCATCTTTCGGAACCCATAGAACCATACGAATCGATACCGGGTGACAAATCGATAAAGAAACGTACCTAAAGAAATTGCCACCCCGGTAACTCAGTTGGTAGAGCGTTGGGCTCCGGCCCGCTGCGACCATGCAGTGCATGGTCATAAGTGGTCATGATCATGGTCATGAGACTTGCAGTGGCAGTGCAAGTGCAGCCTTTGGGTTGGTTCCCCTGAGAGATCAATATGTACCCGAGGTAGGTCGGCTGGCAACTCACTAGTGAGAGGGTGACCTGAGCGAGGCGGCCGTCCCTGTGCTTTGTGGAAAGTTAAACTTTGACTTCTAGATTAGCCATTCATCGCGGGAGTTGCTCGTTCAGATGATGGGGTCGAGGTCTCCATGACAAGTCCCTTGAAGAATTTAGTGAGGCACCGGTTCCAAAAACCAGACTTGCAGCAAATTGGACAAAATTAAAAAAAACCTTGATACTTACTAGCTCTAGTCACCGGCGTTCGTTAAATGTTATGCTGATGGCTAAGCCCCTTGAATGAGAAAAAGGCAATGAACATTGATTATTTCTGACCCTGTTTCCTATACTCACCGCGATATGGCATGCTATGAAACATTGAATTTTGAGCAAAGATCAATAAGAAGCCATGGGTAAAACTGAAAGAGGTTCAGACGATACGTCATTAAAACAAATGACGACGCAGACTGTATTTGCTAACGACATTTCGAACCCAACGCGGATCCGAGATTTGTAATGGGAGGAGGCACTTTGATCAGGGGCGCCATTTAAGACCGGAGGGGGCGCCATTTAGGCCCGCAGTGGGTATAATTTGAGCCAGGGCGCACATTCTTACGATGCGACCTATCTCATGGGCGCAAACTTGCATCCTGTAGGGCAGGAAAGTAACGCTTCAGGGGGCGCTGGGCTCGAGGTGGGGTCGCCGGTTGGGTTGGTCGAGAGGATGTTTTCTTCTACCCTTAGATCCACCTATGTTTTCAGAGCAGATCTTTTTTGCACCCACTACGTTGAGCTGAATATCGATTTATACTGTAATCACGATTCGCCTCGCTATGAAATTTGACATTCATTCTCCAGTGGCCACTCACTGCACGTCACTCTGTACCAGCTTGTACCGCCAGAGTCGTCCATCTCAAGCTTCGTGACATCAGACTTGTGACGTCACCTGCTTTGAGGTTATCGGAGCGACAAAGGCTGTGCAGTGTTGGGAGTAAACAGTACCCAATGACGAACCAGTTTTTTATTTGGCGATGGTTCACTTGATAAGAGGGATTTACAATCATTTAAACAGATAGACTAGAACTAGATTTAAACAGATAGACTGTAAAAGATAAGAGTTAAGAGTACAGGAGACGCAACAGAATAAGATGAAACAAAAAAATAGTGCAGAGAAAGAGAGAAGTGAGTGAGAGTGGGGAGAAAATGAAAATAATTTCTTTCTTTAATTGTTCCCGTTGACGACTTCCAAATTTGTGTATCAACTTACCGCCTCGGACGCTTCGCACCGCTCGTAACGCATGATCTGAATTGTCTCCGTTCCGTTCCGGCGGATATGTGCTTATACCTCTAAACAGAACGAAAAAAAAACACCGGATGTTCTGGCAGGATTAAAGACCCATTCCTCACGGTGTTACGTTGTTTACTAGGTCAAAATAAGCACCCACCATTTTTATTTCATAATATTATCAAACTAATCGACTACTTTCAACAGAAGTCTAGCTCCTCGTTGAAAAGTGACCTGCTCAGGCCCAAAGCCGCGTAGAAAGCAGGACAAAAGGGTGAGTATTGCGACAGGTAGTCCAACACGGCACACTTCTACCCGAGAACAAAGTAAAAGTGGAAAGTCGGACACGTCCACTAGACCAGGGAGCTGCACCTACGTCGTCAACTTGTACAACAAAACCACGCCGAAGGGCTGAACAGATGAAAAGGAAAAACAAGCACTCTGGTTAAAAACAAAACAAAAAGGCTTCCAAACATGGATTAAAACCCAGTAAGAACAAAGAAAATACGAGTCATATGTAAAAGAAATTGTGAGAGGTAAGAGGCAGCCAGGTACATGAGGAAAACAAGTGCGACGAGCTGCCCGTTCTGACTGTGGTGGGACAGAACGTCGCCACACAACATGTCTGACATGCCGTCCAAGAAGCGATCCCCTCCAACGACATGCTGGGAACTTCAATTCCATTTACTAGCATCAAATCTAATTTTGTCTAATCTTAACAGCTGGAACCAGCTAACTACCACCCTACATACACAAGTCAGACATGTTGTCACTGAGAGAACAAAGCTTCATTTTAGCATCACATTGCTGTTCGTGCGAGCTGTGCACACAAAACCACAGTGCATTGCACGTTTCGTGCGGTTTGCTGCAACTGTGCAACAGTGGAGCGGTGCATGTTGCAACGCCCTCCTATAGTGCATGCCGGGGTCGTTGGATGCGGTGTTAACGATCCGGATAATTAGCACGTGAATATGCGGGTGCCAGATACTCCCGATAAGTGATGGCCTATCGATCGCTTGTTTGCGCCACCGAACACTTGCCCAGCTGTCCATGCCAGTGTCACGTGACTTGGCACTGTCCCAGCTGCCAATACGCGGTCAGCACCGGAAAATCGACAATCAGGGGTCGACCGTGTAAAAACTGTTCTGGTTTTTGTCTCCTCTGTGGGATGGTCTGGGCAGCGCACGGCACGCGCCCGGGGCCAATTCCGCTGTTGTCATCATTTGAAGTGTTCATTGAATTGTTGTGTGATTTGGTTATAAATATAGGATTTGCTATCAATTCGTTACCAAATCACAACAAACTATGTGCAATTTCACATAAAGATAGCCTCCAAAGTGCGCACAGGCTGTAAGCTACCAAAAAATCTGTGTGATAGCCTCTCCTTATACTTGAGCTGTATTCATCTGTCCTCCATTAATTAACCCTTTCCGAAGTACCCTGATACAACATTGTCCCACATTATCTAGTCTTCTGCAACAACATCAACCATAGGCGGATCCAGGATTTCCCATCGGGGGAGGGTACATGGTCTGGGGGAAACATCCGGACCAGGGATGCGCCAACCTGGCAGGTGGGCGCCAAATTCTACCGCAGGGGCGCCGATACTCGCATCCGGGGCGGGGATGAAAACCAACATTTCAGGTTACGCCATCCACCTTTCCGATGGGCGCCGCAAACATTTCCGAGGAGGTCCGATGGGGGAATGCCCCGCGCTCCCATCCCCTAGATCCGCCTATGGCATCAACCCCTTCGTCATCTTCTCCGAAGGCTGCTGACTGCAGCCGACAGCTATAGCTGGCCTCAGGGATGGCAGCCGGGACGTTTACATCTGTCACGAATCAGAAACACTCCCGACCTCACAAATCAACTCCCGGCGGCGCCCACGGCAGACTTTGTTGTCGGCGATAAGGCCGACTTTTTATCGTCGGGCGACAGGTCGTCGCTGCCGACGCGGAACTACAACGGCGGTGTGCGGAGCCGGCCGGAAGCGGCCGGATGAAAAATGTCCTACAGAGTGTCAAACGCCACCATTTTTAGATTGGATCTCGAGATGAATACATCAAAGGGAGGCTCAGCGCTGGAAGGAGATTTGATGAAGTCTGAAAGGCTAAGCGGCAAGCACTTGTACGGCATGAAAAGGTATGAGTCAACGATAAAAAACATCATTAGCTTACGCGCCATCTCACAAACATAAAGCCAGATATGTGCTGTGACCCGCAAAGGTTCCTGATAGGATCAGAGCCCCGCTGGCATCCAGTCACTTTGAGATCTTTGTCCATACATTTTTGAAATATTGATTTCTCACAAGACTGCCTGTATCTGGGAACTCAAAAGAATGTCATAAAAGAGATATAATGTTGTCGGCTTATGAGCACTTCTCGGGTACTTCCACCCGTTACACCGGCATATCAAGCGATCGTTAATTGGATAGATAAATATACCTGAAGTATGAAATGCATAACTTATACAAGGTGCATTCGTATTTTCTTAGGTTAACTTCATTTTGCAGCCACAGACCAGAAAAATTATCAAACCACGACCAAACATTTCATACGGTTTTTTAATTATGTTAAGTTACAGGCGACCTGTATGTTTTGACAGTTATAGTACCTTCCTAAAACTAAGAACTTACAACATTCAAAGGCTTTCTTCAAGCTGTGACACATCTTACAGTACGATCTAAATTTACGATCTAAATACGATTTCTAAATCTTACAGCACGATCCAAGACTGCGATCTTTAGACAACAGTCACTCGAAGCCTAATCAGCACCATGTGACTACAGGCAATGGATCGTTCGGGCAGCGGCCGCCGAGCGGGCAAAACATCTGCAGGGTGGCCGAGAGCGGGCCGGTTTCCACTCGAGAGGAACATCCAATCTCCATCACTGGCCTGTGGCAAGCACTTCCGGCCGGGCCACCGACGCTATCTGCTCTCTCAGCCGGCGGCAGAGGCCCGGCCGAACTCAGAGCAGAGGCGAGGGGCTTAGGCAGAAACTGCGAGCAGACTCAGAGCAGAGGCTCGGGCAGAGACTGTGAGCAGACTCAGAGCAGAGGCGAGAGACTCAGACAGAGGCGAGGGGCTCAAGTCAGAGACTCAGAGCAGAGGCTCAGGCAGAGACTGTGAGCAGACTCAGAGCAGAGGCGAGAGACTCAGACAGAGGCGAGGGGCTCAAGTCAGAGACTCAGAGCAGAGGCTCAGGCAGAGACTGTGAGCAGACTCACAGCAGAGGCGAGGAGCTAAGGCAGAGACTGAGAGCAGACTCAGAGCAGAGGCGAGGGGCTAAGGCAGAGACTGAGAGCAGACTCAGAGCAGAGGCGAGGGGCTAAGGCAGAGACTGAGAGCAGACTCAGAGCAGAGGCGAGGGGCTAAGGCAGAGACTGAGAGCAGACTCACAGCAGAGGCGAGGGGCTACGGCAGAGACTGAGAGCAGACTCACAGCAGAGAGCGAGAGGCTGAGAGGCTGCATGGGCGGGGGCCATGATCACGAGAAAGAAACGTACGAGCATAGATCACACACATGGATAAGGGAATAGCAGATGCCGGCATCAAGGAATGCAGAAATCAAGAGCAGGAAAATAAGAGATGAAAAGAGCAGAAGCAGATACAAATCAGATAAGTAGTCGGGATCAATGAGCACGGACCGGCCGTATCATGAAACAACATTGGACTGTGCAGGTCTTGCAACACCGGCTTAAGATAATGTTCTGACCGCCGGCATCGTCGGCGACGGTTTGTTGACTCGACATCTGAACTGCACCAAGCCTCCTTTGAACAAGTTGGCTCGATTTGGGTGCCTACCACGTACCAACAACGCCAAAGAATGTATGCTTCACGAGTGCGAATATCATCCCAGACAATAGGGGGTCAGGCCAGCAGCTCGGTGAACAGCATGCCTGAGGAGAGTAACTTTGAGTGCTAGTTCAGCAACGTCGCTCCCACCGGCGGCACATTTTCATCCAGAACTAATAGCATCACATAATCACAAGATAGTCCTAATCAGAAGCCTGCACTCATCCATACATCAGACAGTCATCCTTAATTCGGGATTATCTTTGAAAGCGCAAAAGATGTGTGTTTCATCTATGACTTTGCTTTTACATTGCGTGACAAAAGAAACCTTTTTAATGGGTCCAAAAGTCCCATCCGATAACCAGTAAATTAAAAAACCTTAAGGACTGGCCCCGAGGGTCGGGCTCCATTTCCCTGTGGGGCGGGTTGGTGGCGGCCACAGAAAACAAAGCGCCTGAACAGGACACTGGCCTACACAATGTCTGTTTCTATGCCCATTTCTTCCGCAAAAAATTGTTTATACACTTGGTACTTACTTTGTTAAAAAAAGTTGCCACAGCTAATTAAAGGTTAATACTCGCACTTAAAAAGTTCTTGCACTGACGCACAAAAAAGGAGGAGGTCGTAAGCTACATCCTAAGATATAAAAACCAAAAGGGTTGCGAAAACACCCGATTAAGGTCCTGTCCAGGATATATAGCCAAGACTTATAAACCTACGTCAATATATATTCAAGGTCACCATTTTCATTTTTTTCTTCTTATCACCTGTACCGTAGAGGAGTCTGGCTCTGGCACTTACGCCCACGGAGTAGAGTTCTGGTAGGCCCAACCCCCTGAGATCTAAAAAACCAAGACTCAGAAAGACGCCCGTTTGGGGGTGTGCGGGGGCAATAGTGGTCAACATTGAAGGAAAACTTCATTGACCTATGTCAACATATTCAAGGTCAAACAAGGTCATAAATGTCCAATCTTGGCCGTGCTGCAGGACCTATCAGGGTATTACATGATTATGCGGAAACAAGTCGGGAATTTACTGAAAACGGAGAGAAGTCATAGAGCGAAGGTCCGAAAAATTGTTGCCTGAAACTTTGAGGTCAAGGTTATTGAAGGGCATCGACCTATAACATCACATTTACATATCGCCTGTACCATACACTATAACTAACACTATAGCAGCCCTTGGACGGGAAATGAGGGTTGATCTTGAACCATGACCTTTGATTTTGGGCATAAAATTTGGGTACCTGAACTATGACGTCATAGCATAATATGAGTCAAGCTGGGTAGCGTCACTTGACATGAAGCACTGGGGTTAATGACACTGGAAATGCTGGTATAACTTAGACCTGCGACCTTGACCTTGATGTTCATGCAAAGTGACCTCGACATATAATTCTCTCAAATGTAACCAAGTGACATTTTCGGCTGCAACCGGTTCTCTGGCCACCTAGTACGTGCTAAGGAGTCTATTTGCTATCTCTCCAGCCTCCTTCTCTTGTATTACCTACATTACCCAAGTTCATGTTTACGTTCTTAGGGCGATTGCCTCCAATAAACATTTCCTTTATTTCTTTTTACGACATAACAGCTTAACCTTTAGTTTCAGCAGAATCACAGAGCCCACGGAGAGACAAACCTGGCATTCAGCACAGGCGCCGACAGACAGGGGCGTGATTTGCTGAATTGTCCCCTTCCCCAGATAGCCTGGATCCTCCCCTGATCCCCTCCTGGATCCGCCCCGTGCCGCCACGGTCTTACAGGTGCAGTACATGCCTCCCATGAACTATGGTACCTACCCCAATTTTTGGGGCTTATCGACGCACCAACTGCCAGGGTCATATGGCGTCGCTAACTCTTTCCCTGTTGGAAGGGTTTCTCGGGAGCCAGCTTGCTCCTTGTTCAGGGAAGCCGCCGGGCCTTGAACCCGGGTCGGCTGAATGGAAGCCAGCTACGCTGACCAATGGTACCTACCCCTTTACCCCCACCCCCCCTCCACGCACCTGGAGCCGCCTCTGGCCCCGGTACGGTCCGCCGTGACAGCGACGGGGCCAGGTGGTTGCGATTGAGATCGTGGGAGGTTTCCTCGTGCGGATCGCACGGGACGCGGAGGCTAACGCGACGCGAAACCAGATTAAGGGCTGACGCAGTGCACTGGGGCCAGGGGAGAGAGAGAGGAGGGCAGGGCTCAGGGAAGGAGAGAGAGAGAGAGAGAGAGAGAGAGAGAGAAAGAGAAAAGAGAAAGAGAAAGAGAAAGAGAAAGAAAGAGAGAGAAAGAGAGAAGGAGAGAAAGAGAGAAAAAAGAGAGAGAAAAAAAGATATATATGAAAAACCTACGGCATTCTTAGTTAAATCTCGCTTATGTAGCTACTGAGTTTATCGCATTCATGATGTTCACAGCTAAAATGGACAATTCGTATCATCTCACTAATCATCCATCAGAAGAACACGCCCAAAACATGCACCTCCCGTTCAAGCGCCACGTCAACAATGCATAAACATTGTGTTGGAGGAGCTCTTCCAAGCTGAGAAGCTACCGATAACGGCCATTTAGCGGCCATTCAGCCCCCAGGTGGCAGTTAAACAGTCGCTGTCCTGTCACGCGTGGATAGCCCTCCTCGTGGACCGGGGCTGTTGGCTGCCAACCGTGACACCTCAGCGGTACTAACACAGAGACAGGTGACGAGGCAGAGGTGCCAACCTGGTGCCCGCCAGAACCCAACCGGGTGGCAAGCAAACGGGCCGTAGTTGATTTCAGAAACGAAATGTATACGCGTGTATGGTTGCAAAGGCTGCTCAATGTCTTTGCTGAAAATCCGTCGCGCGGAAGATTGATCAAAGAAATCGATTTGTCTCCCCTATATGATTTTAGTATTTATAAAGCATCTTTAGATGACTTGATACTCTCACGCTTGGCGTGGTTTATACCTCTCAAAGAATCGTGAGCCTAATTACGCGCTGCGCCATGTAAGGAAGCGAGAACGTGGGATCTGGCGCCACTTGGGAGTTTTCATCCCTAATGAACTGCAGTTAACCAAGCCAGTAATACTTGATGGCCACCTGGCCGCTCCCCGGTGGCTTCTGACGGCACCCTAGGGGGTTCCTGACGGCTCGCGCAGTGGCGCTCCTTAATGCCCAAAGGACCATACCATTTCTGAACCAATACCGGACCCATTACTCCTTTTACGGACTTGGTTCTAAAACAGCTACGCATATTCACGTCAAGACCATAATTGAATAATCGGGAAGCATCACATTGTTTTCTTTTCTCGTTACCCCCATCAGATGCCGCGCATTGTCCGGACAGGAGTGCGGGGGGGGGCGGTGGGGAGGGGTGTCGCCGGATGGGCCTTATCAGCCGGCTAGGGTCGGCTATTGCTCAGGCGGCCACCGTCGCACCCTATCACCGTGAGGGGCGACTGTAGAGACAGGGGGGGGGGGGGGGCGCCGACTGAGGCACGAGGTTGAACGGAAATGGAAACGAACTACACGGAGCGCAGGCGACGAAACCGGGTTAAAGCGGAAATCACCCTCCCTCCTCCCTCCAAGAAACATTTGGACTCTTGCTCACACAAACTTGTTAGAAACTACAGACTATACAACTTGCTAACTGTACATATGGTATAAAAAGAGCCCAAGATACTGTTACGTTCGTTATACCAGGGGATTACCAAAAACAGGCTCCGAGCACTTCTTGTCTACTGTGAATAATGTATTTCTTAACTGATCATGGGAGGAAGGAAAGTTGAAATTATTCAGACATAGGCTAAAGTATAAGCGCGCGGGCGTTAGGAAAAACTCAGCTGAACAAGCAGTCCAGCAATCATTGTAAGCACTAAAGCTTGTCACGCCGACATTTGACTATGCAGCAAATACAACCTTTAACGGCTTATCGGGCGTAGTGATGAGGTTACACAAAGGCGGATCTGAAACATTCAGCTGAAAATGGAACTTCAACAACTGCGCCGAAACCACTTTACAAAATTGATTCGGTGTCACGTCATAGCATCAAAGAGAAACAATGCGGCATTAAAAAATCGTAAATAAAGATGTTGCGGGTTTTATCAGAGCTTGCAACAGGAAACACCAAGATTATAGGACTGCTTCGTGGAATTGCTAAACGGATGCATATTTCATTCGTATTTATATTCGTCGCACTCAACTATTAACCTGGTTTAACAGGTAAGCTCTCTTTTATACGCTATCTAGTCGAGCCCTTTGAATTGGTAATGCATCTTCATGTTTTTTGCCGATACAAATGGGAAGAAATTTCCGTTTCAGGGCAGCGATAGGAGCGTTGCCATGGACGTTCTCCTGGAGGGCCGGACTAGGACCAGACGATGACAGAGGGATGATGGAAGGCGAAGCTCGAGCCTGATAAGAGTCCTGGTAAAGATCAACAACATGGTAGCTACCAATATCAAGAAACTGGCACATTGGCTTAGGGTCACGTTTGTAAAGGGAGAAAAGGTAAACAAAACTTGAATATGGTTCGAAATTTGCCAGGGGACATTAACCAGTTGGCAATCTGGGAACAACCTTCCCACTCCAGCCTTCGACGCCCATGGACAACGAAGACCCTGCGGTCATATTGAGAGGGGATAAGATCAATCTGGTGGCCATCCTGTGTTATTACATCTCAATGTTTTCAGATTTCTATTCTGTATCTGAATATGTAGATCCCTGATTTCGTGCACAGTACCAGGCATTAATTCCGTTACAATGTTTTTAAGATAGTCGACGGATCCGTTGACTTTTTCGAAAACAATTACTTCTCAACAACGTTGGGTTTCATGCATATCACACAGCAGCCTGCTAACGCGGCTATCGCCGAACTTGTTCCCGGGTTTTCGCTTATCATCCATAATTCGACACGATCCATTAATTACGGCCCGGAGCCGGTCCTGGGGCGTCTCTCAGCCCATTCACGCCGCACTACGCAAATACCATCTCGCACTATTCACCACTGAGCGTTGTTACCTGGACAGCCATGCGTGGGCCCCGGGCCCCTCAAACAACACTCCAGATGGTACAGCACCGCCGGCAAGCCCAGGAGCTACGCAAAAGTTTGCTGAGCAGAGAGTTCTCAGAAGGCGTCCGCGCTGAAGCGTACTTAGACAGAGTTTCAAATGAAGCAAAAACTTTTCGAACCTCATTTGTTTTAGAAATAGTTCTGAACATGTCGATGAAAGCTAAACCTCCGCCCACATGCTGGGGCTGAAAGTTTCATACTCGTTGACTTCATTGCATTTTTAGCACTTTCTCTATGCGCAGGTTGCCCTACAAAGAAAGGGGATGCATGCTCCGCTTACTCAATGTCCGGTTTGAGTCGCTACATTTTAGTTGCCTAGAGCTGAGTTATCTTGGACACGGTCGTTAAACACGATACTTGACTTGAACCACGCTGAAACAAAAGGGCACACATGCATCTGAAGACCGAACATCACCGCTGACACGAACCACCTCAACCACAAGCTCTCCAATTACCTCCCCTAGATCACACCAATTCCGTGTGTGGCTAATCCCGCGGCGGCGATGGCTCCCCATCCAGCTCAGCCGGTCGGCTGCCGACCCCGCTCCATCCCGGCGTTACTCATTACGCACGGCTCCGGACAATGCGGCCAGACCAGCCGTGCTGATAAATAATGTCGGGGACGGCACAGCCGCCGCGCCGACCCCGCGCCGCCGCAGCGGCCGGCCGCCGCGCGCGCCCGCAAGAGTGAACGACCCGACGCGGCGGCGCGGCGGCGCGGCGACGGCGTCAACGACGCGAAGGAGCCGCCGGAAACCGGGCAGTCATTACCCTGTCGAAATGGCTTCCGGTGGTACCATAGCGGCTCCTCACGCGGGCCGAGAGCACACTGCAATGTTGTCGCCGAGCGCTGGCTGTACATACTGAGGCATGCCAAAAAGGTGGTAATGACAGGTCAGGAAATGATAGGTTACCTTCCCAGGTTTGAGGGGCCTCAACAGCAGCGTTCCAGGAGAGAAAAACTAGCATCCAGACACGGCTCGGACAGGGGGCGGCTTTCTGTGTCACTGTGAGTGACTGGGAAGTGTTTGTGTTAGCGAGGTGAGGTAACGGTACCCTGCACAAGTCACTTAGGAAGCTGCGGCGTACACACCGCACTCCGGGGTCTAGTATAATCATCCTTCCTTCAGGCCTCGATAATTCTAGCTTAAAAAAGAAAACAAAACTAGATCAGGACAAAAATACACCGGCGGTAAAAACTACAGAGCTGACAGGCATGGTTCTCGCCAGAGGGAGAAGGGGACGCGTCCCTTCAACTCGCGAATCAGGGGAACCTAACTCCAAATGTTGGCACTTGATCTAGGTTTCTTTTGGAAATTTCTCCCCTTTTCCGACGTGGACCTACGTAAATGTGCTGGTAAAGTATACCTCGGGTAGCGTTTCTAGAAACAGCCAAAATGCTCGAATTCGCCTCCCAGCTTCCCCGCCCCCCGGCCGCCATATGTCCGGGGTCCGTACCCCTAGTAAAAATCCGGTGTCGACGACCCTGCTGACAGATTCTCTGCTCTGAATCCTTCCTTCTGAAACCAGGTGTTCTCAAGCAGATAAAAAAAGTATGAAGGAAAGGGAGGTACAAAGAGAATCCCTCTTCGATCTTATGATGACAAGACAACTATTGAAAACGATGGAAATAAAAATAGAAGCGGCCCTTTTGTGATTCACAGTGTTTCAGCCAGAGGCAATGGTGAAGAAAGAGCACGTACTAAACCTAAAAAATAATGCTGAGTTTGCTGATTTAGTATAGCAATAAAGGATATAAGCATAAATAAAGATGTATAGGGATTCATAACGGACCCTCAGGAAGGACTTTGGAAGACAGCCACTCCTTAATTTGTGTGTCAAAGCTAGTTTTTCCTTAGCCCATGATTCCATATCTTGTCAGGGGCTTTAAAATGGTTCAACCACTGGCCATTAGGTCAGTCGGCTGACCAATTATTCGACAAAGCTGGACATGAGACCGATTCGGTAACCTTTATAAAAGTGGTAACCTAATTAAAAAAGGTGTCCGGTCATGTGCTGTAATCTATATAACCATCAGAAATAAAAGCGCATGACAATCGGATTACTATTCAATTCAATGAAGCCCTTTACCCGCACGATTCATGGCCTGTGCAGCTAATGCGTAAAAACGCACTAAGTCCGGTTGGACTATAGAATTAACACGTGGAGCCGTTGCGATATCTGCTCTAGCCGACTGGACAATCAGATGGACGTTGATAATGTTCTCCGCACAGTTAGTGGCTTATCTGATTCCCCGAAATGCTTTAAAGTCCAGAAATTACTCCTAAGCTTGTATATTAAGCGCTTAGTTGTCACACTTAGCATGACATCAGTAGCTTAGCTGCCTCGTCATTTGAGTGGCCATCGGAGTGCATGACTTTATCTCTAGATCTAAACAAGTTATGTCATGCCAGTAAACTGAAATGCTATATGATCACTGCCAACGGGAGCACATTGGCCGTGCTAACGTTCCGGTCAGTTCGGCGACTTATAAATTAGAGATTCCATTTCTGCACAACTCGCGCACGCTGCCAGTAGCTATCGCCTTCCTTGTTATCTAGAATGGTCAAATTAGATAAGAAACGGCCTCCCGGGTCCAAACGGGTCTAGTTAATTCACGGAGATATCTCACGGAGCCGATCCGATGTCGTACAGTTCTGTACAGAGTTACAATGCCGTTAAAATGCCACTGTGCACGGAAGCAAAACACAACATATAAAGCAGAGATAAAGGTCTTTTATAGGGCAGGTTTGAAATTGTAATCGGCATGCAGCATAGAACTGCAAGTGGCAGACGCATGATGACAAGCGATATATACCCAAGACTGGTGAATTCAGTAGACTATTTTTGGCTACACCTGGGACTCAAAAAACAACTGACGGGGTGAAAGCGTCACCTCTAGTATGAATGCCCCGCAACGCGCCAGGCCATTTTTTGCGTACAAACTGGCGGACCAGCTGTGATTCTCAGGCCCTTCCAATGTTTCCGACCACTTCAGATTTTCCTGCACTGGGGACTAGTGCCCTTTAGTTCTCAAAACCGGAACACCCGTCCACAGTTAGGTAATGGCTATTGTACTCTTTGCTAAGGGCTGTTATCGGCTACTGACTAGGTTTCTTGTGCAAGGCCGGAACCAAAAGTGGCCTTTGATTGAAAAATATTACTCTTGAACCCTGATAGTAAAACTTTTCCTTCCTAAGTCCCTATTCGTATTTTCAGAAGAAATGCACTGCAGCACACGGCTTTAGATCTAGACCTCTATGGAAAATGATTGGCAGAAAGAGTGGATTAATCTTGCAGCAGCATCAGCTGATATAGCGTCTGAATGAACGGCGAGTACTGCCTGGATGCAATCGTGACTGAATGGAAATAAATAACCTGTACTAGAAAAGGCGCAAAAAAGAAACCAAATATGGGGGCACTGACAACTGCTGCCTGCATGCACGGGAAGGACAACTGATGATGATTTGGACTTGGAGTGACTACTATGTTCTGCCCCAACCAAAGAACCGATATTTGAATTCATAATGAATAATGAAACCAGATGGGATTGTTCATCCGTGCAGTTCGCGTTTTTAATCATCATGTCAGCCGTATCCTTCCATCGACCCTTTATCTCTACTTTCATCGTTTAAATCCTCCGTCATAAATATCTTAGGGATCATCCGTTTTAGTGAACTCATACTTTAGGATTTCACTTTTTATAGCATCATGTTTTTCTTTAATATTTACATGCTTATTTGAATTTAATGTTTCTGCGGTTGTAACTGTATATGTGACTATCAGTTCATCATCTCTTGTAAATATTCACGTATTATTTTATCAATTGACTTGAGCTGTAAGAGGGATAATCCTATTGCTCATCTATATAATAAATACAAATAAATACAAAATACAAATATCCTCAGGCATTTCATCAAAAATAGCGCGAAGACCCCTGCTCGGCTCAAACTCGGCATTCTCCGGATTTTCTCCACTGCGAACCGATGCACTTCTGGTTACAAGTAACTGCAGAGCTGCTCCTCGTTCGGCCAAGACTTTTGTGCCTTTCGCTGGAAGTTGCTTGCTCTCCACCCCACCCCGCCCCGACTAATATTTCTTGTGCTGAACGGGAAGGCAACATTTCCTCTACAGAAGGCAAGAATCCCTTCGCATGTCGAATATGCTCCATGGAGCTGTAAGAGTGTCGTTTGGACCTCAGTAAGAACATGATAGGAGCACGATACAGTCCCGGGGTGCACGAGCCAAGCGCACTGAAAGTTACGTGGGGCTCTCAAGTTGATTAATGAGTCCTATGTCCAGCACAAAGGGAGTACCTACACAAATTTGATACCACTTCTACCAGCACATTTGCGCTCTCCATCCTGCTTAACCCTCATCGGTAATCGAAATTTCGGATCATGGACACGGAAAAACACTTTGGAACTTGATCGCATTTCCACGGCCCTGTGTGATGGCATTGCATGCCGTCAGTCGTCCGCTGTATTGCATACATTTCCTCCGCGGAATGGCGTTTTCATTTTCCTCCGCGAGCGCCGCCGTCCACTCGCCGCCCCCTGTTTAGCCCCGGCTTAACAATTCCCATTAGCAGTCACTTTCAGCGTGGCTCGGCCGCTGAGTCCGCCCTAATCAGAACCGACTCGGATATCTTGGCTGGCAGCCGGCAGGCTCCCTCTCCGCCCCTCCCCGCGTGCCGGCGACCCCCACCGCGCGGCGTCGGCCGCCGCTTTGTCGGGGAGGGGAGCCGCCGGGGAGGGGTGCGCTGGCCGCGCTGCGTGGTGGGCCCGCGAGGCGGGCCGGGTTCTGTCGCGTCGCGCAGTCATTGCTGTCAGCCCTGTGAGGAAAACGACCCTGCGCCGGACCTGGGAGGGATTGTGTTCCCTGTTTTGACAGCTAGCAACGTGCCTATTAGTCGCAGCACATCGATACGTCGCTGAACAGGCTGCCGTTGCTTTATTCGACAGCAGCAAACCACCCGAGGCGTGCATTTAACATGTACAACAAACAGGCAATCTACAGCATTCCACAGCACAACATCAAGCAATTCGTGGCTGTTTCATTATGCAGCGAGTTTTAGCACCCTCTGGAATGGCCGAAGACGATGCTGAATGCTCTATCTGGTACGGATCCTAGCCCTGCTACCATTATGCCGATATTGTTCCCGGACGCATGAGCAGCTTCATTATGCTCGATTTATGCAAAACCCGTGGGAACAGACTCGTCTAGTCATGTGTCCGGGAGTCCCAAAGCCAGGCTTCCGATCACATGTACCGACAAGTCCGTTCCCGTACTCGGTACGTCAACAAAGCGCACTGAAGCTGCTCATGTATCTGGGTTTTTAACCCAGTATCATGTCCAAGTGTCGTCGTCGGTGGTCGGCGCAGCATATTTGTGTGCTCATCAAACCCTTGCCGCGCCTCTTGGAATTAGCCCAGCTGGGTGTAAAAGGCTAGAAAGACAAATGAGAAAAGTTTCTGGACGCTGATGGGCCTGCTCATAATTCTCGTATAGAGCAATTACGCCGATGGGTTAGCCACGTATTAAGACTGATTTACACATAAAATAGCGCGCACCATACCTGACTGAACGGACGGTACTAAAACACTTCCCTATCCACGTGGTGAAAAGGTGTGGATAACCGATGCATGTCGGTTTTATGAACCAAGTACTCCAAAATGGCAAAACGAAATATGCTACCAAGCACGGTAACGCCACGAGATAAAAGAAATGTGTTCTCTTAATAAAACGGTACATGGGAAGAAAAACCTCCAAATTTGGAAATCCTCCCGATGCACTCAGTGTTGAATCATTTTCCCTCGCTTTACCGTCCTCCCGAAACAAGGAAACCCCTCTCAGCACCCACAGTACAGCCAGCGTCATTCCAACATGTCCATTGCATACGCTCATCTATCACGTCCAAAGAACGATGACAGCTGTTTCTCCGTTCGAGAAGACAAACCCAACCGCAAACCACCAGCTTCTGAGCACACCCCATCCGCTGCAATCACAATCGTCCGGCGCAGAGAAGGCCACTTCCCGCGCTTGCGAAGTGCGCTGGCGTATTACGGCCGGTGTCGCCATCAAAACGGTCGTAAGCCGGCCATCAAAGACGGCTGCGGCCCGCGGTCTGTCGCACGCCCCCGCCCCCGCCCCCGCCCAGGGCGACAGTCCCGCCGCCGCCGCTGCCGGCTGCAAACAACTGAGTCCCGCCGTGCCCTGCATTTCAAGTGGTATTTATGACTGCTCTGGTGTCGTCCAGCTAAGAGGACGAAATGTGTACAGGATAACCGCCGGGAGATGGGGCGTTCAATACAAGTTTTCTGTACATGTTTACCTCGGGAGCGTGCAAGCTGAATCACAGGGAAAGCGGGTGGTTTCTGGTCCAAGACATTGAGTGTGCCAAAAAGCTGAATGGGAAAGGAGCAAGTATAGAAACGCCGGGTCATTTTCAGCACGGCTGGAATTTATGTCACCGAGGCAGAAATGTCGGCAATTCGGCTCTCACGGAGGAATTTGGTCGGGACAAACGCGAAAGGCCTGCAGAGAAAAACAGACGGGCGCCGCGAACGCGAACGCACTGCAAAACAACTCAGAGTGGATGGGGCAGCTCAGGGAATCCAGCCAGCAATAGTGGGAGCTGGGACAAATGAGAAGACGTCCATTATGGAGGCTATCATATTATAGCACCCACAAAAAGGGTCAAAACAGTGAAAGCAGCCAACAACTGACGGGGACACAAAGGAGTACGGTCAATGGGGCAAGCGCCATGAATTTACAAAAGTGGGGCAAATTACCGGTTTTAGAACGTTAATGTTTCAACCGTGTTGCAGCTGTGATGGCGCTTGAAATTTGTCATCAAATTTAAAAACCAGGGAGAAGTCGCACTTCTTGAGCATATACCAGATTCGGAAGCTATTAAACTGCAGTTTAAATCATGTTGTCCCTAGAATGGGATTTCATATACGCCTGGAATTTGTGCTGGGTCGTGATGTTCTTATTGAATCGTGCTAGTTATCATTGAAACTCTGGCCTGCAAACTACCGGAAGAAATAGTGCAACATACTTTCCTTCAAGAATGTGGTTCAAATGTCTCAAGCTTTTGAATGTTAGGAGAATGTACTGTACCGAAATATGTTTAGCAATATAGATGTTTCAAGATATCAAGTTGTCCAAATTCACGAAAACACGTCATTTTGAGAAAATGTGAAAAATGACGACGGAGAAAAACCGTGAACATTGCGAAAGTCCCAGGTAATGTACGTCTGAGAGATTACACGATCGAATATTTTGCTTGTCGTGCATTTCCGTGCCCCTTTGATATTTTCTTAGAAATACAACAATGATAGCATTTGCCAAACTCTATACAAAACAGTGTTCGTTTGCTAAGCTGCAAAAGACTTTACGGCACTCGAGATTTTTGTCTTTTCATTTAGCATCATATCTTACCTTAGGCTGTTTGCTCTTTCATCAACATATACCAGAAACAAAGGGTATAAGAGACCACTGGTTAGGAATAGCACACTGTGAAGCTAAAATGCTTCCATAACCAACTCGAATCTCCACAAGAGCACGGACCTATAGAGGCTGACCTCCTCTTCCAATTCATTTCCAAAGCCTGCTCGCCTTCACCGGCCTCGTCGACACGGCCCTGTGACGTCAGCATGAGGTCATGACGTCAGAGGCGCAGGCGAAGGTCGAGGGCACAGGGAACACCGGGGAGCCACCGCCCCCGTCTCGCGCCCACTGGCGGCACGCGCAACAGCACGCTTCTCCACCTGCCAGTACCACTTTGATTAACAGGGCAGCAAGAGACCGCAGACGACGGCTGGAAATGGCGACAATACAACCTCAAAAAGAGTTTGTTCAAATGCGGCTAGTCTGATAAAAACTCCCGGACTCTGAAATCTTGTTTTGCTGGCTGCATCCATCATGCAGCTATATTCCAGCTGATGTGTATTCGGCAGCGGTAGCTGTTCAGCGGGGGTAATGCATGCAGTGTCAGGTTGATAGATGCCGGCCGGGGATATGGCCGGCCACCGGAGGCGTTGGCCCTCGCCGCCAGCTATCGACCCCTCAGCCACCATGATCGGGAGCTCAGGCCGTTCCCGCTGTTCATCCCAGCGGCAGGAAATCAACGGAGGACACACACGTGCTCGGCCTGTCCACCGTGGCCACGCCGTCCAGTTCGTGCCGTGCATGCCTATTGGCGGAGCAGAGAGTGCACGATCGCTAAACAAGCACGACTCATGACTATGGAATCACGATTAAGGGCCGTGCTGCGTGTCTTTTCATCTGAAAGGTTTTAATCAACTATTTGTCTCCTATCTATGAAGAAATGTCTTTCATTCATAATCCTTGACCATTGCATAACCTTCGAGTGGGCTCCGTCGATCTTTGGCGGCGGGAGTAGGTATGCTTTGTACCCTAACTCTTATTTGACTCCATATCTAACATCACAGATCCTTCAAAATGTAAGTCAAATAAAACACGGCCACATCACGGGCGTAATTAGTTCTAGCTTCAACCATTGAAGTCCTTCTGGACAAACCCGTCTTCAGTGGCGGCCACAAGGCTAGGCTAGGCGCTCAACCAGTGGCGGATTCAGGACATCGTCATTTCGGTGGAGAAAGGGGCTAGGGACTCAATCCTGTCCCTCCATCGCCTCGGAACAACCTCAGGCTATGCATTAACGGTAGACGTTCTGACATTTCGGGGAGGGGGTTTGAGCCCCAACCCCCTCCCCCCAGCCGCCCTGAATCCACCACTGGGCCCAACCCCTCCCTAATGGAATTGGAGGGAGCCTGTGGCAGCCACCTACCAAAGGTTGTTTGAGATCATGGTGATAGAGGTTTGAGCCCCTATCCACCGCCCCGAAATGACGTCCTGAATCTGCCACTGCCCGTCTTCCAAGCTTTTGGGCTTCTTTTTCCTAACCAGCTATACGCACCTCCTCATAAAGCTTCCCGAACGGACCGCCCTCTGGCTGGGCGTCTCAGTCCGGCGACACGTGGCAGCCGCCCCCGCCCGCCCCTCCCCGACTCCCCAATATCGGCGCGCAATCACACGGCCCCCAGTCACTCACAGCACGACTCAGCACAGACAGCCGTCCACCGCACGACTCAGCACAGAGAGCCGCCAACAGCACGACTCAGCACAGACGACCGGCCACAACTCGACTCAGCACAGACACCTCAGTTCGACTGCCCTTACAAATGGACTGGTGCTAACCCACGATAGCCAAATATGCAAACCATGCCAGACTGGCGAACAGTTACAGCCACAGCCAAATATTTAGGTCACATGAAATAAGTTATACCTAAATTATAGATAACAACATTGCAAATAATTTGCTGATAACGCAGCAATTCTAACCTCGCTTTGAAGTTTCAGTCTACGCCAAACATCAAGCCAAATATTCGATAATCGTACTTCAAACGAGGGTCTGTCATTGCCATCAACCGCGGAGCACCTCTGAGTCTGACAAGGACACCGAGGAATAACTCTGCCGCTCCTCAAATCGCGCTTCAAAGCTTTCTTGCTGTTGAGATCTGGACTCCTTCATCTATATATATATATATATATATATATATATATATATATATATATATATATAACATATAATCTGTATAACGGTCCAATCAAAGTACCGCTCCCACACCCCGGTGAATGGTTCATATGATGATTCATCCGTTGAAGAATTATCACGCGAGGTTAGGCAGAGAACAGTGATAATGGATGGCAAGTAACGCTTGGGAGATTAGCTGGCAGCCGCACGGTGACGTGTATAAAAAGTGCAGTTAGTCTGTCGCTGAGCTTAGAGGACTCTCCTCCAGAACTTTTCAACACCAGACACATGTCTCATTCACTGCTAGCACCCTCTGCTGACATTTTAGAATATAGCTGGAAGAGTGTGATCGAAGAACCGGTTTATCGCCTCGATACCAGGACTGGTAAAGTCCCCATCTCCCATGGTTTACTTGCCCCACATCTTCAACCGGCGCCGTGCCAGGACCTTCCAGAGTGCCCTCCCGCGGAGTGCTGGTGGTACATAAGCGTGAACCGCAGCATCCCCCCCGGCGCTGACCCGGCCTGACTCATCGTTTCGGGACCTCGGCGCACATCACCCCGTTACATCGTCAAACGCCACTGGAATTCTTGCTCAGTGAGCTGTCCTTTCGACGAGCGATCACTTTCAGGCTTTATCAGCCAATAAACACTTACGAAGGTAGCATAGGCGGATCCAGGATTCCCGATCGGAGGGTGTCACGTGGTCGGCAATCACCATCAGCACCAGGGGGCGACACTTTTGGAAGATAAAACATATCAGGTGGGTGCCAAATCCTATCGCGGGGGTACCAATACTCGCATCCGGGGGAAGGGTTCGAAGCGAAGTGAGACGACATTTCAGCGGGGCGCCAACGAACTTTCAAGGGACCATTTCAGGAGGCACCAAGGGCCGATCGCAAGGAATGGAAAGTGCCCCACTTGCCCCCCCTCCCTGGATCCGCCTACGGTAAGCAGAGCCCCATCGTTGTGTAAATGAATACATGCTGGCACCGTCGTCTGTTCTGAGACATCTAATCGTTGATACGAGTCCAGTGAAGCTGTGAAGCGAGCCAGAGGGCGGCTGCCGGATGTTTGGCTCCGGGGAGCTCCTCAGGACGACCCACAACAGCTGACCCCGGCCACGACACGGCCGCATAAACAGCCGAGCACCGTTACCCGGCGCAACCCGCGGCGGGTGGGGCGTCGATCGCCGAAACCGGCGCTGGGACGTCATTTCTGAGCAGATAACCGCTTTCAAATTAAACTGAAGGTACACAGCGTCTCTCGGAGCAGATCATGTGCGGTGCCAGCAATTGACTGAGATTGATATGTCGCAGCGCTCGGATAAACATGAACCCAATGCTGACGGACTGGTAATTTTTCAATGATAACAAAGAAGTGAAAGTCGAGGGCGTTATGAGAATTTCAAAGGGTTGGAGCCGATTTCTGAGCCGACAACATGCCTCCAGTAGGTATGTAGCTCCATTTATCTAAACCGGCAGGTTTATCGTTTCTTGGACTTAACTAAAGACGAAATAATGATTCCAGGAGAGAGGTGAGGACCAAGGTCATTAACTAGAATTGAGGGTGCCTAGGTGATGATGTCAAGAGGCTGTGAAACGGTCTTTTCACATATTTCGTCATTTGCCAGTTTTCTCTTCTGTTTTGTTTCGGGCTTTATTTTGGCAGACGGCCACTATCTCCGCAACACACTCAATGGTTCAATTCCTAAAATACTTCCCAAAATACAATAATACAATTGGAATAATGAAAAATGGTTGACAGTTATTCACCGAATAACCTCACAGTCTATATGGCAAAGGGGCTCAGAAAAAAACAGAAGAAATAAAAATTAGTGTTTAACGGTATGCGAATCTCTCTTAAGTAACATGCTCAGCTGATTCAGAGATATTTTTGGCTGACATATAGTGTTCAATACGGCTTCTATGCTTTCAATCATACGGTAGCACAATTAACAAAGTAAGGGAGCAACGTTCCAGGGTTCTTGGCTACTCAGCAACAAGAAACAAAGCCCTCTAAAGCGATATGATTCGCGGATTGCAAGACGTTGTTTGGTGACTTCTACTGCTTCATTTAGTACAACTGTACACTTGTGTACTGTGTAAACGAGTGCAGCGTGGCGGATCAGCGGTGGTTGGGGAAACCAAGGTCAAAACAAAAAAAAGACGTCCGCAGGGAAAATGCCACAATAGCCTTTGGTAGGATTTGGGACGGAACGAAAACAAAAAAAAAACACGGGAAAATAGGGCTCAAGAACATTTCCATCAAGCCCCAATATTACACTGAACTTCTAATTCTGTTTGAAGTTGAGAGTCGAAGCACCCAAATTTTGCTTACAACTAAAAAGAGTCGGGGAAAAAGGAGGTCGATCGCTTTGGGGCAAAAACATAGTTTTGCCCTGAGCTTTCCGTTTGGGGGCTGCATTTCCCCCTGGATCCGCCACTGGAGTGCAGTGAAGTACAGTAAGTACCATAAGCGTCACCACCGGCAAAAAGTGAGGGGGCCAGACAGTAGCGGACCCAGGACTTAATTTCGGGGAGGGGGTGGCAGTGTAGTTCAGAAGGTACCTAAAGTTCGTTCACGAGATACAGTACACAAATGCAGTACCGTACAAACAAACATGCACTTGCTTACAGCACACGAGTTAAGTGCAGCACAGTGCGTACACGAGGTACGGTACACGAGTGTAGTGCAACACACGAGGTGCAGTACAGTGTAGTGGCCCGTGCGCACAGTGGTGCACACAGACACGGGGTCGGTACACGAGTGTAGTGCACACAGTGTGTACACGGGATACGGTACGCGAGTGTAGTGCAGCACAGTACAGTACGCATATGAGGTACAGCACACGAATGTAGTGCAGCACACGAGGTACAGTACACGAGTGCAGGGGGCGGACGCAGACCCGAGTTTTTTTGGCGGGGGGGGTGCCAAACCCATGTTTGCCTCTCCTCCTGGGGGGAGGTGGGTGGGAGCGAATATTTTTTGCTCTACAGACCTAGTGTAAACACCTTTTTCAGTGCTCGACAGACCTAGTATAAGCTACCTCTCCAAGTACATGATCGCTCTCGGGGGGGAAGCGAAGATTTTTTGCTCTAAAGACCTAGTGTTAACACCTTTTTTCAAAAATTTCTCCGGCATTTAGGGGGGCCAAAAGATAGTTTGCCCCCCCTCCAGCGCTTTGGGGGGGCACGGCCGGAATACCCCCCTGCGTCCGCCAATGCACGAGTGTAGTGCAGCACAATACACTCCCCCTACCACACAGGTATGCGAGGTACCTACAGTACACGACGTACAGTGCATGAGTGCACTCGTATAGTGCATATCCAATTTAGACAGCACATAACCGGGCCGAATATTGGCGAAACAGGCCCGCTTCTGCAGTTTCACTGACGCCAAAGTAAAATCCACTAGATCGGTTCAGATTTTAGCAGCGATTGCAGGACTTGGTGTTTATCAGCTAATATATCACTTGTTAAAGGGAAAGTGGCCACTTGGTCGAATCCAGGAATTTAGTGTATTTAGGGGTATTTTAGCCGGAAATCATGAAAATGTCTATGATTTCGCTGAAAATGTACAATGAGCCCAATATTTTGATTTTAAAATGCTCCTCTGGGGTGATAAATAAACCTCTGCCTGTGGATGACGTCATGATCTGGCAACTACTATCACATTCCATAGGCTTCAAGGGCTTCAATTGACTGATTCCTCACCGTGACGTCAGCGCTTTCGTCACACCAACAGCTGACAACTGTGGCCGCCTGGCTGGGGTAGGTGCATTTGGGGAACATTTCTGGTAGGCTTTTAGGTTTCCTCTACGGAAATTTTGAGTTTCAAGACAAATGATATATTACGTACCAGGTTTTCCGGCATGCTTTACAACTTGCTTTACAACCTGCTTTTTACTTTACAACTTGGCTATCTCAGTTAAAATCACGTTATAAAGGTGTCACATTCCCTTTAAGTGTCCCCTCTCCACTAACCAGTGATAAATCAGTCTTTCTAGTACCTAATCGTGAGGACTATTGAAGTTTTGATATCAAAGCTGATATCAGCCACATTATCGTCATCTCAGTCTTGCCAGTAATCGTGTGGACTATTGAAGTTTTGATAATAAAAGCTGATATCAACCACACTCTCGTCATATATAACCCTCTTGCCTTCATTTCACTGCAACAGGCCATAAAACTAGCGACCCAGCCCGTGATTCATACACCCACTGGCGAGCACAGGCGGATATGGAAGGGGCGCAAACAAACGAAACCACGGCATAGGCGGATCCAGGATTGCCGATCGGGGGGGGCACCTTCCGGGGGGGCGCCATCCCGACCAGGGGGGCGCCACTTTTGACCGGCAAAACCTATCAGGTGGGCGCCAAATCCTATCGGTGGGCGCCGACTTTCGCATCCTGGGGGGACGGTGGGAAGCGACATTTCAGGGGGCGCCATCGACCTTTCAGGAGGGGCGCAGTGACCATTTCAGGGGGCGCCGAGGGTCGATCGGGGGGCACGTGCCCCCTTGCCCCTCCCCTGGATCCGCCTATGAACCACGGCGCAGTGCTAAATTCTGGAAGAGACGACACATTTCCAAGGAAGTTCAGATTTTTCCTCTTCTTAGAACAACCTCTTCTTAGAACAACCTATTCTCAAATCTGACGCGCAGGCAAGTAGAGGACCTGGGTTCTGGCGACCACACGTTACGATTCTCTCCCGCGGGGGAAGGAAATGATGGCGATGGGGCTTCTTTGGGCGGGATGGCATGAGGTGCAGTCGAGCGACAAAAACGCGGTTTATTTCCTCCAGCACCGCATTTTGAGCCCAATCGGTCAATGATCTTGAAAAAACGTGTTCATTTAAAAGTTTTAACCGTTTTACCCATCGGCTGCGGAGCTAGAGGGCATCAGAGCACACGGCCCCCTCCTTTAAATAATGAATTTTAACATTAACCCTACTGACGTGTTGACTGGGAAGAAATGGGTTGAAGAGTTCATGGTGCCCCTTCTTAAATACAGACGCTCCGCCGCTACTGGTTGTATCTCTGTAAACTGGGTATAAGCGGTCAATTTCCGCACTGGCGGACTCAGTGGGGGGAAGGGGCCCATAGCCCCCAAAATGGCGAAAGTTTAGGAAATGTTCTTATGGAATAGACTATGTTTATAATATATTTCCCGAGCTTCCCCCAAACGGTGCTCCTGCGACCGCCCCTGTATATCCGCTTTTGGACTTACCTCCCGGTAGATATTCCAGGCCGTCATCGAAGCACTTGTAGCGCACGTACTCGGAACTGGCACCAGCACCCTTCCAGGCGCGGCCTCGCACCAGTCGCGACTTTCCCGACACAGTCATCACGAAATCATCAAAATTAACCTCCTCCGGCTCCTGGTCCTCCCTGGCCACTGTCCTGGCATCGCCCTTGACCACAGGGTCGGACGCCTTCTCAGCAGAGCCACCTTTCTCCACCTTGCCGCCTTGGTCCAACGACACCATGGCGGTACACCTCGCCAATCCGGGCAGCTCACTCACGAACACGCTCACAAACTGACATCGTCCCCGCACACGCACGGCGAGTGGAGACAGTCGCGCGCGCAGCGCCCCTCCACTCCGCAGCTGGAGCGAAACTGCCGCGCGTAATGATGCCAGACGGGATTGCCTGGCGCTGCCGTAAGAACCTCTAAAATTCCGGTGCCTCTAAAAAGCCTCTAGGTCTCCGACTGCAAGTGACTCGTGCGACGGTCTGAGGAGTATATTGTATGCAGTTATGGATGAAACAATTCGTTTGCATCGGGAATGAGCTTAAGCGACGCTCTTCAAGGTACGCTGATGGTTATAACATTCAAGCAACAGCTGAACAGGAAAAATATGAACAATGCAACGCGCTCTGAGCTATTTCTTTATTACCGACTGGATTCAGTCCATCTTCTGCTGTCTTATAAACCCATGGCTATTTGAGCGGGCGAACCAATAGGTTGTCCATGCTAAGCCCATAGCCAAAATGCATAGGCGGGTTCAGGTCTTCCGATCGGGGAGGGGGACACCTGGTCGGGGGACGCCATTCGGACCACAGGGGCGTCACTTTTGGTAGGAAAAACCCATCAGGTGAACGCCAAATTTTATCGCAGAGGGGGATGGGTTACTTCTCAGTGGATAACATTCCTGCCACCGGTCTCGAAGTCCAGTTCCGGCGGAGCCTATGAATAAGTCGATCTGATCTCTCAAATCCTCTCGACCGGATGCGATGGGGGCGCGGTAATGGAGTGGTCAGCGTAGCTGGCTTCCATTCAGCCGACCCGGGTTCAAGGCCCGGCGGCTTCTCTGAACAAAGAGCAAGCTAACTCCCGAGAAACCTTACCAACAGGGAAAGGTTGGTGACGCCATACGACCCTGGCAGTTGGTGCGTCGATAAGCCCCAAAAATTATTATTATTACAACCGGATGAGAGTTGGCGACACTGTATAGCCTTGACATTTGGTGCGTGGTTTAAACTCCTAAAATTATTTTATTATCATCACGGGGGCGCGAATACTCGCATCCCTGGGGGAGGCGGCATTGCAGGCACGCATTCGACGTTTTTCAACCTAACCTTAAATTAATTTGATTACAACTTATCGCTATTCGCTCACCACTATTCAGGGCATATTTTAAGAAATTGCGACTGGTGGGCATTTGGCTGAAAAGGGCACGAATTGTCACCAAGGGGGCACTCCTAGAGCATCAAATGATTGGGAACTGGTGGGCACTGGGCCGTTCTTGGGAGTTCACTGGTGGACATAGCATGGGGGACTGGTGGGCAAAATGCCCACCACTTTGTGGCTTAAAATATGCCCTGCCACTATTAGTGGCTGGCGCAACCCCACGCATGATTTTAAGGGGTCTGAGATTAATACAGTTTTGAGCTATTCGAGTTGGTCTTGTTTAAATCATGCAATCCTTTGAGAAACCAGAGTTTAATCTTTGTCCAGTATATGCATCCTCTTTTCCTAAGATTTTCCAAAGAGGCTGAAAAACTGCGCTGTGTAGCGCCATCATACCTATTGGTAGGTATAGCTATTCCTTGACCATTTTAGAAATATTTTCCTTGAATTTAAAACACCGCAACACCACGTCAGATCACTAGCCGAGATTCACCCATCCTGTGCACGGGTCTGAACTGTATCGTGCAAAAGGGGAACTTTCTTGCCCCTCTTCCCTTCCTACTCAAGAACAATCTTACCGATTTTCTTCATGGGAAAAGTAATCGATAGCGACATCCGAGAGAAGTCCAAAAATATTATCTTTGATGGTTGAAGATCTCTAGTGACGTTATAATCGACCTAGATGTGTAGAAATTATCATAAACATGGTTTATTCTACCCTGTTTGAATATTTGAGGTCGTTTGAACTTTTCGTGGACTTAGATGACAGCCAGCGTTCATACAAATGCTGTCGTCTGGTTTTTAACAATATTTTTTTCGCAATATCAAGACGTGCACTAGAGAGGACCTTAGAGGCTCTAAATATTTTTTTTAGAAGTGGCCAAATAACCGTTCGCAACTGAAAAAAGTGCCACTTAGCTGCATCTGAGAGAAATTAATGGCGTGGCGATTGGAAAAAAATCGAAAATCGGTTAATAATATTTTTAGTTATAGGCCTCAAAGTCAGACCTATATTCTAAGATCACTACAATCGCACAATCGCGCCATTTCGCCTGCATTGGACACCAAATGGTGTCCAATGCAGTGCTGGTGGTTTCAGAACGCCATATAAACGAGATGATAGGTCAAGGCCACCTCACATGAAAGCCAAAGCCAAAGCCAAGGTCAAAGGTCAGAGGTCAAGGTGATACCGGTATTTTCAAGGTCATTGGCCCCAGTAGTTCCGATGAAGTGATATTACCAGGTATGATATATATATATATATATATATATATATATGACGTCATATTTAAGGTAACTCAATGTAAAGATCAGAGTAAAATGTGAATGCCAAAGGTATGGTGGTTTCAGAACGCCATATAAACGAGATGATAGGTCAAGGCCACCTCACATGAAAGCCAAAGCCAAAGCCAAGGTCAAAGGTCAGAGGTCAAGGTGATACCGGTATTTTCAAGGTCATTGGCCCCAGTAGTTCCGATGAAGTGATATTACCAGGTATGATATATATATATATATATATATATATATATATATATATATATATATATGACGTCATATTTAAGGTAACTCAATGTAAAGATCAGAGTAAAATGTGAATGCCAAAGGTAATAAGTCGAGGTTAACTCTCATTTCCCGCCCAACTCTTATTGTATATATGCTTATTAATTGCTAGTTATGGTGTGGTGTAGTTATGGTGTACATTACAGGGAATATAGGTATCATATTTGGATTTTATATGATCTGATATGAGATTTGGTGTGATGTTGTAGACACCGTCATCCCAAAATGTAGAGGCTGTCTTCTAAAAATTTAGAACCGCTGTCCCAAACTGTAGACGATGTCGGTGATTTGATGTGAGTTTGCGCCGTGTCAAAATCCGAACTCCACTTCATCGACTCCGTCTCCACTTCACAAAATCCGAACTCCAACTCCGTCAACTCCAGCCCGAAGTAGGGCATAACTGGCATGCTGTATAATCGCCACATCAGAGGTCGAACAGTCATCGTCCCGGGTGTGGAAGTCTAGGGACGGGGTGTCCTAGGGACGAAAGTACCGGCCTGGTCAAAATAGATAACTGTATCAACAAGCAAAAGTGACGAATAAGACATGAGAAATAATAACTATTAAGGTAACAAAATTACTGACCAGAAAGCAAAGTGTGACGGCAATAGAATATATAAAAGGCTCACAAACATCATACCTTAAGTCGGGACAGGTGACACCTATCGTAGAAAATATACGACCCTGAGTGTAATTTCAAAATATAGTTGTAAGACGTTCAAAATATTCAACTTATCAAATTAAACATTTCAAATCCTAAGTTCGACTCACGTTCCGGTTGCAGCAGATAGGCACTTCAAGCTCAGGTCCGTCTTCCACAGTGAATCACCAGGAAATTAACACGGAGGTCACCAGATGATCGTGACAGGAAAGGTAACAACTTCGAAAGGCCTAAAACAAAACTAGCGAGGTATGTACACTTCAGATGAAAAGCGACAGTTTAACGCGCGCACTGGAGGTGAGCCTCGAGCCCCCCCCCCACCTATTATCCAAGGTGGCCGGGGAACCGCTCGTAGCCAGAAAACGATACTCGACCACGTTTGAGAGAATTCAACGGCGCGCTGATTTGTGCAAGAATTTTGAAAGTCAGTCGAAATTGTTTTGACTTAAAGACTTTCAAATCCAGAAATGCATTTTGAGATTGCCTTGCATTGGAGACCAAGTGTTGACGTCATAACACCATATAAACCGGATGATATGTCAAGGTCACCTCACATGAAGTTCAATGGCAAGGTCCAAACTCACAGGTGAAGGTCATACCGGCACTTTCAAAGTTATTGAACGCAGTGCTTCCGGTCAACTGGCGTTACCTAGTCTGAAGTATTTTATGCGCTGATGCCATAGTTAACATAACTCAATGTAACGGTCAAGGTCAAAGCTCAAGATTAAAGGTCATGGGTAAAGGTCAATCCTCATTTTCTGCCCAACAGTTGCTATAGTGCTGGTTATAATGCACATTATAGGTAGTATACCATATTGTGATGTCATAGGTCAATGACCTTGAATGACCCTGACCTCAAAATTTAAAGAAATATCCTTTATGACATTCCCTTCATGACCCTGGTCCGTCTAGCATATTTCCGTCTTTTCCCTGCATAATTACGGCATTTCCCAATAGGTCCCCAGCATAGCCAAAATGTGACTTTTATTACCCCGTCTGACCTTGAAGATATTACCCTAGGTCAATGAAATTAGTTATAATGTAGATGACCAGAGCCCACACCCACCCACCTATCAATGTTTAAAAACCCCGCACTGGAGAGGGGCCTACCACTAATGCGCACTGGAGGGGGCGAGGACAGGAAGCCCCTTTGATATCTCAGAAACTAACAGGCTTAGAAAACTTCCCGTTGAGGGCTGGGTGAAGGCTATAGTAATTTACATCATAACCAATTTTCTTTGACCTAGGTTAATATCTTCAAGGTCAAACGGGGTCATAATGATCAAATATTTGCCGTGGTGGGGACCTATCGGGAAATGCTGTAGTTATGTGGAAATAGGATTATTTTCTGTAAAAAACTGGGTCGAGGTCATTCAAGGTCATTGAACTATGACGTCAAAATATGGTATGCTAATAGTGTTCCATATTTTGACGTCATGGGTCATAGGGTATATAATAACGTCAAAGGGTAGTAAAATACTACCTATAATGTATATACACTATAACTAGCACTATAGCAAATGTTGGGCGCGAAATGAAGATTGAACTTAACCCATGATCTTTGACCGTAACCTTTATATTGAGTTACCTTAACTATGACATCAAAACATAACCCTCGCCCCACCGGGGGGCCATCGATGGCCCCCCTAAGGTTTTTCCGGGATAGCAGAAAAACGACGAGGCGCAGCACCGCGGTTGAGGGCTCTACCTCTCACTTCATCATTTTCCCATCATCCCTGAAATTTTTTACCCCGGGTCACCCAAGGTCAGGTCACCAGACGAGGTCAACCAAGGTCACCTCACTTCACCTTTAGAGCTCTGTAAGAGCTACATTTCAAAGTCGATCGATTTGAAACTTCCTACACTTCATGACCCCTCCAGGGTCTACAAGGTCTATATCCGGGATTTTTTGATTTCGTGCCCTGAGGTCAGGTCACGAGGCGACCTCTCCCATTGGAAAAGCATGGGGAAAAGCTATTTCATGATATAAAAGCCACAAAAATGATTGCAAATACTCAGACTGCTCAGAACAACGTTTTTGGACACCCTTTCACGGATCCCAGGGGTCATATTTGCCCTTTGACTTTTCCAAGGTCATCCAAGGTCACCAGAGGTCAAAAACAGTATTTTGACAATAACTTTTGACCTAATTGATCTAGAGCGGTGAAACAAACACCATCGTGTTTGTCTTGTCACTGGCTTTCATTTGATATACGGCAAGGTCACTTTTTGACCTTTGTGACCTCAGGTCATATTAGGTCACGAGGTGACCTCTAGCGGTCAAACCACTGGCGGGAGGTCTTTACGTTCCACATAGCGGAAAAAGTACTGGCAATTTGCTATCAAATGTACTTTACCAGGCCTCAATAGCTCTAATGGCATAAGAGTTATGCACAGTTTGCTTAATCATTGCATATTTGAGTGAAAATAGCCGATCTTGACCTAATTTGACCTCTGGAGGTCAAACCATTGACCTGAGCACTAAAACATGCGAAGTAATTTCTTACTGAATTCACGCGAGCTTTCTATTGCACTTTGCAGATTTGCGCTAACGCCCATATTTTCGGAGTTAGGAGGGGGCCATCGATGGCCCCCCCGGTGGGGCGAAGGTGGCGCCGGACCCCCGGTGGGGCGCGGGATAATATACCCTGGTTAACGCCATTTGACAGAAATCAACGGGGCCCATAACCTTAAAAGTGTTGGTATGACTTTGACCTGTGAAATTTGACCTTGACCTTCATATGAGGTGACCTTGACCTATCATCATGTTTATATGGCGTTATGGGTTCACCACTGGGTCTCCAATGCAAACGAACTGATTTGCCTCCTCGATTGTGGCGATTTTATCATATAGGTCTGACTGTAAAAGCCTACAATTAAAAAATGTCAGACGATTATCAAAATTATTTCACTAATCGATGCAGGGTTGAATTCTCTCAAATATGGCCAAATATTGTTTTTGGCTACGAGTGGTTCTCCGGTCACATCGGAAAAATAGGTAGGGGCCTGCAAAGTCCCCCTTCAGTGCGGGTGTTAAGTAAAAGGCAGTATCTTCAGAAGGAGGAACTGTACACACAAATATAATTTTTTCATAAACATGTGCTTTTAGTGAACCAGAAAAAGTATGTTTATTCCAACATGTTTCTCGCTGCTCCTCTCTTCAAGCCAAAAATACGTTGGTTTATTTTCCGATAGAATGGCAGTTCCTCTATCTCACCTGCTGGAGACTCAAATCGGTGCTAGTCTAAAACTTACACTTCTAACACTTTTACACAGAACAAAATTATCTTTTTAAGACTGCATGGCTTGTTAACACCCATGATTTCGATTGTTCAAGCCAGAGCGTCACGTGGGAGAGGTTACACAGTGAACTTGAGGATTTTACGTATGAAACATATAATAGCTGTTGTGCATGACTGCAAACAATATTTAAAACCGTATATTTTTCCGAGAAACCGGACGAGGTAGTGCTTCTCTGCCTTGTTCGCCGGTTTAAGAGAGGCGGGAGCAGCCCAGTAGTAGTACACTTGGTCCGCCCAACAGGGGCACGGTGCCCACCCCTCCCCCTCCTCCTCCCTCTGTTCAACCGCCAACGCACACGAGTGCTATGTTCTTTTGGAGTAGTACTGCTGTTCGACTTTATCACGGATAGGTACCGTATCAGTGTAAAAATGGTCACACTGGCTCATTCCGTCTGTTGTGTAACAACGGACCCGAACTGCTGAGCTTTCGAAGGAGAAAAACTACAAAGTGAGGAAGATTACAGTTTCATGATAAAAAATTGGGGAGTGGAGGTGTGACGTAACTGCTCATCGCTCTGTCCGCTGGGGCCAGACTGCCAGTGCAACGGGCCAGACTCAGCCTGAGCGGAGGGCATTTGTTTGAGTAGATGTCGTGGCAGCTACACCCTATAGATGGCGTTGTGAATGCTAGCTTGCCAGTCGGGCCCTGGCCGGCACCACTGGTCACTGAGTTGGCTAGGTGTCGCTAAAGTGGCGAGTCCCAGGCATAGATGGCGTTGATACCAACGGGATAATGAGATACTACAGTCGGGAATTCATGGTTAAATGATCGAGAAATCTGCGTTATGTATCAATATTGTATTGAAGTGTTTGTGGAGCAGGGATGTGCGCTTTAAAAAATGATTTGGGTTCCCAAATGGAAAGCAATGACAATAACCAAAAGTGAGAGTACAATATAAAGTGTATTTACTTTACCCACAGGCGATGAAAATCGGACAATACCTGTTTTACTTATAGACATTCAAAGTTAGGCCTAAATTTTGAGATCACCACAATCACGCGGCCACGCCATTTCATTTGCTTTCTGGACCGAGTGGTGGCATCGAATAATCGAGATATGCCAAGGTTACCTCAAATAAAGGTGAAGATCGAGGTCAAATATCAAAGTGACCTCGAGTTACCAGTCGATATTGAAGGGAATGTGGCGTCTTGGTGCAATTCCAGCCTGCAGTTGTTTTAGCGACAATTTTTATTGAAAATAAGTGGCTACGAAGAATGCATAAACGCTATCTATGTCTTAGGTAGGAATACGTTATCTACATATATCAAAAAGGGTAAAATATTGAGAGCCAGCTCAACTGTTTCTCCCGCCAAACGCACGTGCAGAAGAGGGGATTTAGCTTTATTTCTGCCATAAAATGTTAACAAAGGCTTTATCATTTTCGTCTATTGACGGTAAACAAATATCAAACTCGTGCAGCGTCAAATCCGTGTAAGATTTGGTAATGTTTTGCGTCAGATTAAACCTTTTTGATTGGCGCCATAAATGAATACGAATACAAATAAGCGTGTTTAGCTAAAAGAGGCTATAATTAGGAAAATAAAGTGAAGCTGAACGATTTGGGTATTTCCTGGATATAACAACAAATATTAAATATTAAAATCAAATATTTCAAGTTTTAAACTAATACGCATTAACAGTCACCAAAACCGAAGACACGTTTAGCAAGTAAGCTTTAAAGAGGCTCAAGTAGTCCTGAGTAGGCCTATTATGGCATGTCCTCAAGTTCAACAGATACCACGTGTGACCAGGGAAGGAGGCTGCCGATAGGCTGTGAATTCTCACTTGTTTTCTTCGGTAAGTTGTTGGGCATATTAAAAATCGATCTAGTGGGTCCTCAGCATGCTCTGTCACATAACCTGTCACTTTTGTGAAAAGGGTCAAACTTGCCAAGGCAAGTAATAAATGAAGTTCAGACTTCCTGCCATCCCAAATCTGCAGTCAAATTAAAATGCAGTATGATTGGAATTTCTAAAGATGTAAAAGTGGGCAATAGCTAATTCCCCCTATTATATGCCTAATTTGTACAATTTCCGCTATTTGCATATTTTTTGACTGTCATTTGAAAATAGTACATGACTCGCTTTATATCCTCATGAAATTCGTCCCCTCTTGTCGGCACAAAGCCTAAAGCCACAACATAAAACATGTTGGAAAATGTCTGCCAGCAGGTGTAATAAATGTATTATCAACACCTAGAGCCTAAGCCGATTAATATTTCCACACACGCACGCACCTCAAAATCTGTAATCTAGAGTACATCGCCAGCCCCCATTTGGATGGAGTGGGGCCGGCGGGCGGTAGGGCCCTGCCTCCCCTGCAGGGGAGCGATGGCGGCGGCTGTCGAGCCGACCGAGTTGGCAGCCGCAGCGGCGAACGTTAGTTACGGCGGCCAACAAGGTGCGGAAGGTCGCGAATGTGACACTGGCTAGCTCAGCCAGCAGGTCCAACGCCCCGGCACAATTACTGACGAGCCAGCACAATTGTAGTGCGCAGAGGACGGTACCCATCATTGTCAGACGTATCTCTCTCTCTTTCTCTCTCTCTCTCTCTTTCTCTTGGCTTGTCTCTCTCTCTCTCTCTCTCTCTCTCTCTTCCGAGAACGAAATTTGTTGTACCCACTGTTCGTGTTACAGAACCGTCTGAAACTGGAGCGTGTAAAAAAAGTGTATACCCTCACAGTTTAAACGCTATAGCCCCAGAACACCGATCGTATTAACGTTTTCCGAGGGCCGGTAAGATGTTATCTGGCATACCTCCTCGAACCCGAATGAAAAGCTGTGTAAAATTGAATAATTATACATTCTGGGAGATTCTTGTTATATCCTTCATCATAATCTTGAATCAGAATCAACATCAGAAGTGTTTGAAACAAGTCTAGTGGTCATCGCGTAAACGCCGGTCTAGCTCATACGATGACCAAACATTTTCAAAACAATTATTACGCTAAGTTTCTAATAAAGGACTGTGCCCGAATAAATAATCGTCAAATTTTGGTCAATTTTCGATCTCAGCTTTGAGGAGAAGGCCACAGACCGTCTTACTAACGTAAATATATGTCCCACGGTGCAGCACCGCTAAATGTAAATTCTGCCGTATTTACTATGTACCCCTTACAGCATTTTGGGAAGACTTGCTGAAGCTCGGTTTCTATTCTACTGCAGCCTCACTTTTACTTGTAATGCTCTGTTTCTTTGCCAAAACAGTACTTACTTCAAAGTATCATTTAAACCTTAGCTGAGTCGTTGTAGTCCTGCGGTTATTGTATAAGGATTATGACGTAGGTATGACGTATGCATTTTTATATGACCGCAGATGTACCAGTAGGTATGAAATTAAAATATACAACGGTACTATATATGTAGGCATTGTATAAGTATCATGTCTCTACCATGCTTGACAATAATGATATATTTGTTCGAAGCCATCATAAAGATGTCACACACTGCTTAAGTAACTGTGCCACCGACAAAAGCTGTTCGAACTAAAAACACAACAGGTCGAACTGGCGGTTTTTAGGGCCCTGGCCATCAGAAACGTAATTAATGAACTCTGCGTCGTTAAGGAAAATAGCTATCCTGCTACGCTCAATTGATTTATGCACCTCCTGAAGTGGTATGTAAATCCGAGAAAAAATAAACGAACGTGAAAATGCACCTTTAACTCCACCACCATCAGTTTAAAGAGAGAAAACAAGTACAGGAGCAATGGGCAGTGGCACTGAAACCGCCCAACAATTGTGGAGACGCAATGAACAAGACTTAATCTCTTCCTGGTACTCATCTCAGGTGTGATCGTCATCTAGAGCTTAATAAGCTTCTTGGTAGACTGCTCAGCGTGAATGTAGAGCACCATAGCAATTATTCTCGGAACAAATCACGTAAAAAAACACCCACCTAAGTAAGTGAAACGGGAACAGGAGAGCGGAGCAGCGCTGCTGCTGTTGGGCGCTGGCCGCCGCGCGTGCCAGCGTTTTTGCACGTGCCGGGCGCGGCGGGCCATCGTGGACGCTGGCGTACGACACGACAGGGGAGGAGGGTCGCGTCGTCAACGATGCAAACAGCAGGACCTGCGCAGCGGCCGAAGCGGCTTGTCTTTGGCCAGAGGCTGGCGTTTTTGTACCTCTGCGTGTGCGTTGCCACCTTGGCAGAGGGCGGTAGTTCGTGGTTGACTGCTTCTGCCAGAGGAGCGGCTCTCAACGCTGTTATCGGTGCGGAGACGCTCTAACGGGGGCCGACGAGACACACCTCATCCGACGCGAGTCAAGGTGGGTGATGACAGAGGGGACGAGGCCACAACCTCATCGCCAGTTTAGCCATCGTATAAATCACCGACATGGAAGTCTAGAGGAGGGAGTGCGAGTAAAAGCTTTGGCGGACTCTTGTGGGCAGATATATGAGGAAAATGTTTCTGATGTGTCCTTAACACCCGCACTGGAGGGGGTCTGGCACTAACGCGCACTGGAGGGGGCCTGGTAGGCCCCCCTAAGATCTCGGAAACTAAGAGGGTTAGAAAAACGCCACTTGGTAGGTGGGTGGGGGCTATGGTGATCTACATGATGACCAATTTTCATTGACCTAGGTCAATATCTTCGAGGTCAAACGAGGTCGTAAAGGTCAAATATTGGCCATGCTGGTATCGATTGATAAATGCTGTGATTATGCAGGAAAATGGCGGGAATAAGCTAAAGGCGGACAAGGTTCATAGAGAAGAGGTCTCAAAGAGGCTTCCCCACAACTTTTGGGTCAAGGTCATTCAAGGTCATTGACCTTTAAGGTCACCATATGGTATACTACTTATTATTTACACTTTGACTAGCACTGTAGCCACTGTTTGGCGGGAAATGAGAATTGACCTTTCCCAATGACCTTTGACCTTGACCTTTGACTTTGACCTTTGTATTGGGGTACCCTACCGATGACGTCATAGCATAATATATGTCAGACGGGGTAACCTCATTTGGCCGGACGCGCAGTGGTCAGTGACCTTGAAAGTGCAGATATGACCTTGACCTGTGACCTTCGACCTTGACCTTGACTTTCATGTGAAGTGACCTTGACATATAGTCCCACTTATATGACGTTATGACGTCACCACTCGGTCTTCAATGCAAGCTAACTGGTCCGACCGCGCGTTTACGGCGATCTCGAAATGCAGGTCTGACTTTGAAAGCCTATAAGTCAAAAAATTTTCGGCCGATTTTCAAAAAGTCTTCACAAATCGACGCGCTATTAAATTTTGTTAAATGTGGCCAAGTTTCGTTTTTCCGCTGCAAGCGGTTCTCCGGCCACCTTGGAAAAACAGGTGGGGGGGGCCTCCGAGGCCCCCTTCCAGTGCGCGTGTTAATAGCCTTATTCTAGTAACTAGACAGCTTCAATACGTGGGCAAGTCTGTGTTTTTGCTGCTTTTATAATTGCGCTTAACTTGAAGTCCGTCAGTTTTTACATTAACTTTTATTTTCTGATTTCAGTCATGGCCTACAGCTGGGATAACCGGGTGAAGTTTATCGTCCGCTTCATGTACGGTCAGTATGAAACACTCCTCCGATGGCCAGTAAACGCGCAACGTGCATTGCACGAGCTTTCAAAGTCAGCATAAAACATGAAAGTTTTCCATTTCAGGGGCAGAAAATCACATTTCTTCCTTCCCGATGCCACATACCATTTTACAACACCTAGCACTGCTCGAGTTATTACGGTTTTTGTTATAAGTTTGTTAGGATATTGTGACTGATTTACTCGATTTCAAGTACGGAGCAGTTAACCAAAATAGTTCGCCAACAGAAGCAATTGAAAAATGCTCTTAAACACTGAACCAATATCTTATTTCAGACATAGACAACAACGGCTACCTAGACAAGAACGACTTCGAGTGCTTGGCACTGCGCACTACTGTGATTGAAAGCAAAGGCGACTACACACAAGCCAAGTTTGAACAGAACCGCAAGGTAATGCGCAACCTCTGGAACGAAATCGCAGAGCTGGCCGACTTTAACAAGGTACGTAAAACATACTGCTGATGCTAGAAGTCAGTGGGTAATTCTGCATGATCTATGCGACTGAGCCCAGTTAAACACCACACCGAGGTGTTATATTCGTCTTAACACGCGCACCTCTTTGCTACAATTTGTGCTTGCGCCGATTAATGAAATAATTTTTTTAAATCGCTCAATATTTTTCACTCATAGGCATTAAATTCCGACATATATTTTGGGATCATCACAGTAGTGCAGTCACACCAATTCGCCTGCACTCAGGGACAAATATTTTCTAAACGGACTGGGGTGTACGGTAGCAGAACCGGGACTTTATTTCAGGAGAAGGGGGATAGGGAGCCCGAGCCTCCCCCACCATTGCCTCAAATCAGCCTTCGGCTATGCATTTTCTACAGACATTCTAACATTTCGGGTTGGGGGAGGTGGCTTGAGCTCCCCTAACCCCTTCCTGCATCCGCCACTGGGCGGCACCTAAACCTGAAACAATGTCAATAACCTCCACATCTAAAGGTCCATACACACCATTCTAAAATCAATACAATTGAAAGGACAAATTTACGTAAATGGAACATCTGGCTAGCTCAGTTAAAATCCCACCATGAAGGTGCCAAATTTCCTTTTAAGCGCTCTCTAGCAGAGCCCAGATCACTATCGAGACCACTGACTTACACTACATTTGGAAGCGTGTCCTTTTCCCACGCTGATAGCCGGGAGAAAATGCAGCTTTAATCAACATAGTGCCAACATTTTGGGGGAAACACCCCACCCCCTGGTTGGTTAGCTGCGGGGCGCGGTTCCCCAGCTTCTCCATCTTCTAGAAGATGGAGAAGGGGCGATATATAATAATAATCACCCTTAAAACAAGAGCTCTTGTTTTCAATGTTCCTAGAAGCTGGTGCCACGCTGACCGACATGCATGTGATATTAAACCCCGGAAATGTGGAGATTCTACTGTCAGTGTATGTACCTCTCGCGTGGTACCACCGTGTCCTTATCTATGCAGCCTCCCTTGCCAACATGCAGTGATGTGTACCAGGACGGGATGGTGACGGTGGACGAGTTTAAGGCGGCCGTCAAAAAGGTGTGCGTGGGAAAGCAGTACACAGACTTCCCCGGCGCGCTGAAGGCGTTTGTGGACACAGTATTCCACACGATTGATCTCAATGGTAAGGAACTTCCCAGAAAGAATTTTTAGCGTTTGTTGTCTGTGTATTTTTCACTGAGCATGCAGCATGCTAACCGTGTGTAGCCACATACTGTGGTAACACCTTCAGGTTTAGTAATGCATGCTAAATGGTTTTGACAATTCTAAAATATTTAATCCTGCAATATTTTTAATTCGTGATATGAAGTTATGAATCAGTGAAATTGGCACGGAATACAGTAGAAGGAAGTAAAAGAAAAACATTAGGCACAATAATTCTGAAGGGAATAAGGATTATTGCCAGCTCTGGAGCGCACAAACTCGAACAATTCAGTTGTTGGCGAAAAATAAATCGGGCTTCATGCGCATGATTCTTAAAGCCTCTTCTTTCTTCAGCCTCTGTCATTTTCTTTGCGCACCACCGAGAGTCGAAACAGCTTCCCATCGCCGTGTTCGGGAGGCACCTAGTGGCTAGAGGCCCGAAGCTTACGGCAAAACTGCACTTTTATTTTTAGGAAAATTTGGAATAATTGTCGCACTAATGGTTTATCTGTTTGTTCCCTTATTTTTGCCTATTTTCTTCAAGCCGAACTTTATGCACAAGCTTGTATGTTTCTCTTTTTCTAATTTAATTTGAAACACTACATGTTATGATTAAACGATCATGTCAGTGACCTCCAAGACGGCTGACAAGTTGCATAGGTGCACAAGGAAAAATAAAAAATACCCCTTCAGGATGTGGGTATCGTGTACAAAATACTACCCTGGTTGTTCTCCGAAAGCTCTGAGTGCTTTCAAATATTTTTAGATATTTACATGCAGCACATCGCGTAGAATGTGATAATATGCAGGTTAAAATGAAATATGAACGTTAGATGTAAATGTATGAAGGAAAACAGCTGCCGAAATACATTTCAAGCGCTCCGTACCTTTCTGCGCTACTGAACGGAATATGCGTGTCCTTTGAATTCCGTTTTTAAGTACACGCATCAACTATGCTAGTGATTCAACCATTTATATTAACGCCTTAACGTAAATCTAGCAGTGTGGTAAACGTAACAAATATGGAGAGAGAGAGAGAGAGAGAGAGGGGGGAGAGAAATTCCGGGCTCTTTTAGCTGTATTCGAGGACAAAATTCGTGCGTTATTCCCTTATTCTGACTGGATAAGGCTCGTTGACCCCGCATGACTCCATGACGGTGACGCCCTAACCGGGTCGTCGACTGTTGTGCTGGTGACTCGTTTGGTGTTTTAGTGTATCTCCTAGCCACTAAGGCTCCATCGGTGTCGGTGGCTTGTGAATCTCCTCTCACATTCAATTACACCGGATGCATAAGCAACTCAAGTACGTCCTATTCAAAAACAAATCGGGAACGGACTAATCGGCACATGTAGCCGGGCGCCTGAGCCAAGAAGTCCGCTCCTGCGGTGGGTGCGTAACTACTTCATGCCACAGCTGCTGAAGCATAAATAGTAGATGCAGTGACCTGTCCATGACCGCTGTATGCCCTCAGGGGATGGACTGATCGGACTGGAGGAGTACAGGGTAGACTGCTGCAACAGGCAGGCCTTCAGCGACATCCTGGACCTGGATATCGCCTATGGAAAACTGTGCAATGTAAGTACGATTGTTTTACTTGAGTCTGTGTCTCTCTGCTCTGTGTTCTACCAGCCGTATAACCTTGGCAGTTGGTGCGTCATTACACCCCTCTGTGTTCTACCAGTGGGAGCAGGCAGGTGTTAGACATCTCTCTGGGCTGATAGCCCTGGTGGCTTATGCTAGCTAATCAGCGATATCTTACAATAAACCACGTCGCTATTGGTAATGATGACCTGATTGGATAATAATCAGCTCATGCCAACAACATCGTGATGTAAACGTGGTGGTTTAGATTCACCGATTGATCTTATTTTACTTTAGGTATACATTGTTTTACATTTACAAAATCCCTGACGTAATGATTAAATGGTTTCATATAAGCTGTTATACTGGGCTGTTTAAATACCTGAGCTGTTTATATTGGGTATTTGCTGTTATTCCCAGGTGTGGGCATGCAAAATGGAGAGCCGAATGTTCTATTATACATGATGTGAAGTTCCTGCCAATGATCACAAAAATCACCAGGGAAATTTACACTAAGCTCGGTTAACTGTTGTCACTATCCGCACTGACTCGTCAAAAATGTCTAACATAAACCAGAAAGTACACGCCCATAGATAGGTTCGGACAGATAGCCACGACGCCGATTTGGCAGCATGTAGGAAGGTAGTATCTTGGAGGGTTCTGTCAAGAACCTTTGGTTCGGTAGCATAAGGTAGCATTCAGCGTTCTGATTGGTTGAGCAAAACGTTCTGAAGGAATTAGCATGAAATTCATCGTGGATTTTCCTTGTTATAAAAGCATGTAAGGGACTAAAAACTGCACCCAGAAGATAGCCTGATCAATTTTACACACCAAAAATAAAAATATACCCTAAGCACCACTATAATTTTCCCACTGGCCCGTGCCCCAAACCCTGCAAACAGTCCCATTGGAATTACATGCTAAATTTTCTGCAAAAATCAGACCCAGAAATGGAACCTTCAAAACCCCAGCATTCTAGAACAGTATCTCATGTCCACCCCCTGAGAAAGTAAAGCCAGACTTCCGTCAACTTTTCTCAGCTCGTGCCGTAAGTCAAGCTGATGACCCACGAGTCGTTGGTAGCTGACCTGTGCGATCCACCTTCTCGGCAGCCGGAGGACAAGAAGAAGGGCGGCATCAGCTTGGCGCGGTTCCAGGAGCTGTACGGCCAGTTCATCGGTAACCCCGACGAGACGATTGGCGCCGTCTTCCTGTTCGGCCCGCTGGAGGAGCTCATCTAATCGGACACGGGAGGGCGCCTCCTCCGCAGAGGCACCAGCTGGGCATCACACTCTCCCCCTACAGCCGCTCAGCGATGAGCACCACCATGAGGGAAACCATGGCCTCGCTCAGCGTGGCTCATCGCCAAACTCGCTGTCATTGTCACTCACTACCATCCCTTCCCTGAGTGGCAGATACCTCAACACGGTGGCCGCCGCCAGGGATTAATCATGAAGCTACCCCATTCGTTGTACCCTATGGCTAAAGCGGTAACCACCCACTGTACCTATGACTACAGCGGTAACCAGCCACTGCAGACGCTCAGTGGAGTGTCTGCGTTCTCTTAACTTTGCCAGACGATGCTGAAGAGACAATTCCATCACTTTGGAGGCGGGAAACTTGTCGTAACAATGCGTTGTCATAGGGCTGAAACCTGTTGCACGGGCATGGAATTCGGTGGAATTGGCCTATGTCTGTACATCCATGGCTGATCTGCAGCATTATGTCGCAGCGTTTTGTTTTTCCGCGTCAAGAGTCTCATTAGCACTGGCAATGGCAAGCTCTGCAAAAGTTATTGTGCTTGAGGGGCATTTATTTTGTCACAGGCCACCATAACTTGCGACCCGGATGCTATTTCTTGTTTGTCTTTAATGCCCCTTTAGGAGACGCGTCACTGTTTATTGTGTTTTTGGAGGTGTTTTCCCTTTTGAGTTCCATATTTTTAAGGAAGAATTTGACTCCCGAAATATAATACTTATTAAAGGGACTGCTATATTTCAAATGCGCAAGATTCCAAACAGGAAAGGGAAGGTGCCCATTGCAAACATATAGTGGCTGATCTTGGCAGCGCCAGGCATGGTTGGGAGAAGGAAGAAATGGGGCCAAAAACAAAAATATCTTGAAGAACATTTTAAAAGAATTGGAGCGTTTAGGAGATGTAAAGTTTTTTGTCCCCTTAATCCACTACCGAGTCTAGGTCAGTGAATGTATAGAATTCTCCTCTAAACTGGCCAGTTTTTTTCTAAAAAAAAAAAATACTCGTCTCGACTATTTCCTCCACACCTAAGCCTGTCTACATCCTGTCGCACTGAGCTATTCAAACCGCAGCCAGCGACATATTGATATTATAAATCTGCAGGCCTGCATGCTTGGGAAAAGTACCAATACGTTAGTACCAATAATAAGTTGACCCGAGGACCAACTGGTAAGCTACTTGCAATTTTGCTATTAAGATGAGCGGTTGGTGCACTAAATTTAAGGACTCTATCATGACAAACTTTGTATTCAGCTAAATATATGTGATTAAGGCCAAGGAAATCTCGGTCCTTTTATAAGTGATTCCATTTTTGCTAAAGGTAGTTTATATTCGACCACTTCACGAACGTAAAAGGATAAACAAATCTTAGGCGGTCCATTTCTCTAGAAAAAATCGGGCTAAGCTGGCGTGACAATGATCTGGTATAGTTTTGGTGTATTATCTTCGTACCCATTGTACGGAACGGGTCATTTGATTCGAGAAGAGGGAAAGCCAGGGGCAAGCCTGGTCTCGGTAATGTCAGTTTGACTCAAATGAAATGGGCACAAATATTTGCCTTCTAAAAGCCGGAGTGGATTTTTCTTCCGATGGGGGCGAACAATTGCGGCAATGGTCCGCACAAGCTGTAATAAAAACACACACACACACACGGTGATTCACCACACTTGAGTTGTAAGGAAATGTTTCACCCGGACCCTGTGACCTTCAGATTACCTGGCTACTTCCAAGCACGGGCTCTTGGTATGTGGATGTCACCTGACTTCAATGAGCAAGGCATGGCGGAGCCTGATTTGAGCTTCACTCACGTGCATTATAGAAGTGATGGCTTAGAGTTTTTGTGTGTAATAGTTTTAAGCACGTGACTATGTGAACATTTTACTGAAAATAGCTGACACATATTGGGCCGTCCAGCATTTGCAGTCGTGACCAGGTCCCCTGGATAAGACATGGTCTCCTGATCTAGAATTACTTTATATAATGTATAATTATGTACGTAAGGTAATCACACTGTTTTTATATTTTTCCGATTATGGAAGAATTTCTTGATACGTTGAGTGCAGGGAAGTTTGAAAAAAGAAACAGAACACATATGAAGCTTGTATTTCATGAACCATCGGCACTCCACACAATTTGGATTTCCTATGGCAGCCCCAGTAATCGCACTCTACACAGTTTCCCAGTTAGCTGCTAATCTGCGCTTTGTCCTGAGAAATAGCCTTGGCATATGAGTATTCATAATACTGAATTGGTTCCAGACCATTGCCGAAGGCCTTTTCCAGGCAAAACGGCGTACCCTCTCTCCCCTGCTCGTACAAGCAGAACGGTTGTGCTGAATATCACACAGACATCAACCAACTCTGGGGAGTCTTACAAACTAACATAATGATGGTAGAGCAGCAATAATCACTGTTTCACTTAGCACAGATAATCACATCATAAAATAGAAAACATTCTTCACAGGAAGTGCGTGAGGCTTTACTATTGAGACTATTTCAGAGCAATACTTAAAATTACATGAGCTTTCACACATTGCTGTGTTAGTGAAACTATCGAACCATTATCTAAAAATATGCACTCTTTAAACATAAAATATTGATGGAAATAGCAACTTGAACATAATGGCGTGAATCGGGATTCTATTTTACCGTAAATGAACATTCAAAGATATTCAGACACCAGCAAAATTCTCATCAATTCGGATAATTTGTAAAGGAAACACCACTGTAGGTACCAATCACGTTTCCATGACAACCTGAAAGAGGTTTGAAAAAGAACCCCATTAAACTCCCATTCCCGGTCCGTAAAGGCTTGCTGTCTTTACAAGCCGAAAAAATCACCTCCGTCTGCTTAGATTGGTACCTTGAGTGCTCTATAATATCAACCATGATGCCTAATATATTGCAGATGAACCATAACGGCTGAATCCCCTTATTCAACATACATTAAAAAATGTAAAAAACACATCATACGTGGCCTGTAGCTGGGTCAGATATCGGTGGATTCCTAGCTGAAGATTTTTGTGGGGATATATCCAGGAGTAGGGGGAGGGGGCAGTCAGGCCATAGCCCCCTAAAGCGACTGAATTTGATCCCACATGTAGTGGATTTGCAGTAAAAACACTATATTTTACGATTTTACACGGGTTCCCCTACCCCTCTGAATGTTTTGCTAAGACCCACCGTCGTCAGTTGGAGCTATTGATGACGCTGTCAGTCACTGACAGTGGCCTTGGGCAAGCTGTGGCATTGTGCTGGCTAGACACTGCGGTACTCGCTGAGGCCTGGGTGGGACATCTCTCGTTCATTTACAGTCCTGAGCTCGGAGATCTGCCGAGAGGGCGCTGTCTTCGCCCGTTGTACCGCCCTCCGTCGGCCTTAAAATCGGACCAAAACTGCTGGCTCCACCATACCGGTACAGCGCGGCGAGACCGACCTGTGTTCGCCTGTGCACACTTTGAGTTAACGCAAAGTAAAGGGTTTTCCATGAATTTTTCTGTACCTACACCACGTTCCAGAATCTTGATAATCTATGCGTTATCCATTGATTTTCGGAGACGTAGGCATCAGGCTGAAATTTGAGAAAAATAGATAACGACATCATTAATACCGATAGCTGCAGTACAGCAACCATGACAAATAACACAAAAACGTTGAAACCTGATTGTAGCCTCTCGATTTAAGTTGTAACGTAGTATCAGCCCCATCATGTGGGCTCAGTCATTGCATGTATGGCCTATACGCCTCTGAATGGCGAGCGTCAGTGGGCCCGCGCTCACACTTTTCCTGAAGTCACCCGACTTCAGCCAAATTGGAAAGAAGCCGGACATGTTTTGTAACCAGCACGTACGAAAGGCAACAATGAGCCCAAGCCTATTGAATTTTTGGTTCTATGTGAACTTTTTGCCACCAGCAGCCGGCAAACCGACTGTCCCCTCCGATTTCTTGCCGGTGGCGACGCTTATGGCCTAGCCTATGAAAAGGCACTGCTGTGCATAATGCGGAATGTAGTTCAATCTTGTACACCAGGCGGTACAATGATGTCACTCAGGCGTCTGGCAATGGTGGGACACGTGAAGAAGAAAGAGTCGCAGCTCGGGTCCAACTCGTATGGATTCCTGCAAAACAGATATAGACATATCATAAGTGAGAACTTTAAGTGTGACACACTTCGATTTCTACAGGGACATTTTGTTTGTTGACAGCAAAAATTCTGGCTTCGTAAACAAGTCATATTCCTCCATTTTAGATAATGACACGGAAAGACACCAAAACTAAATCACGAAATGACATAGCAGATTCGGGAGAATTATTCGTATCGATATTTCTGACTTCTTTCCGCTCGAGTGGGGATAACTCCAGCGGAGAAAAGTCTGAAATATTGATAAGAAAAACTGTATCAAGCAGTGATGTTTGCTTCCAGCCTTCTCAGTACTTTTGAAGAGAGATCAACACGAAGTATCAAAATTTCTGTTGATAGGTACAGCCCAAGCGTGCAAGTTTTGATTTGAAAAAAAATATTACCTCAAGTTTTAATGACAACGTTATCCTTTTTCTAAGATTGGAGATAAAAATGTTGAATGTTGTCATTGTGAATAGTCCTAAAAATAACCGTCTTACATTCAAACTATATATTGAAGAGAAAAGGCCAAGATAATAAACAATATTTCGAATACGATTCTTTGTCAAGTTTTGAATTCATTCAAAACTTGACAAAGAATCGTATTCGAAATATTGTTTATTATCTTGGCCTTTTCTCTTCAATATATAGTATGAATGTAAAACGGTTATTTTTAGGACTATTCACAACGTTATCCTTTGACGATATCATATATTATCACATAACTGAATATCAGCTATTGGTGGTTGGTGACCGCTGCTTACTAAGAGGTGAAAGTCAACGTCAGGTTGATTTAGATATCTTCCTTCAAAACCAAGTCACTCTTGTTGGTTTTAGAACAATGCTGAACAATTATAACGCCAAAAGTATACAAAAGCAGGCCAAGTTTCAGGTGGGCTATATTCTGTACACGGACAATAAATATTGAATCACTCTGAAGTAAACAAGTGTCATAGGCTCTGCTCCCCCTGTTCCTTGACTTGTTTCTGAACATGATGAATGAGGGCACATAAAAAACGAAATATCATTAAATACGACTAGAAGGTAAAGGACTTATTTGTCAACGCTGATTTCGAGCCTGTTAAGTCACGGGCTTTGGTGGCTGTCCAGACACAGATGGGGCAGTATTGACTGTCCCCTTCCTCAAGATGCCATTTAAGCGCCGTGAGTGGTGCATCGCGTGGAACCGCCCAAAACGTCTCACCGCCGTGGCCTCACCTGTTCCCGCCCTCGAGGAGGGCGCGCTCGGTGCGGCGCCTGAGGCAGTTGACCCAGCTGACGCACTCGGCGCTGTCCATGTTCAGCACGTTCACTACAAGGTCAGCTGCCCTCCTGCCGAGCGAGCACAAGAAGCGTGGTAAAGTCATTCGCATTAACAGCCAATGTATTTTTTTCAGACAATGGCCGCTCGAAAGTCCTGTATTCATCTGTCAGTAAGCGCTCTCAGATTATACACCCTAGACACCATCGCTACCAACCTGTATTTATCGCAATCTCTGCGACAATTAGCCCCACAGATTGCATTATTAATGGTATTAGCCAGGCAGCAAAAACGTGGGATCTAGCGGACAGCAGTGTGCTCGCTTCTGATTAAGCTTCCTCGATGAGGGAGTCCCTCCCGCCAACTTTGCGACGCAACAAACATCTCGAAGGTAATGTTTTGACCACGATTTTTTGCATCGTGTCTAAAAACCTACCCTATTCCTTCCGTTCTAACGAATATTCAACGTTCTAAAGAAGTTTCGAGTACGCGTAAATTGGGTCCTGCACACATTACTCAGTATACATCTAGTCTTAAAGAAAACCTTACCTCACCCCAGCTTGAACACGATGCCTAGGTTCCTGGGTAGATTAGGATATTTCTGTTCCAGCGTCTGCTGCATGAAGGCTTTCCTTGCAAACATAAGTATTTCTGCACATTATAACATGTTTATTTTTCATTGAAAGATACATTAGGCACAACATTAGGCTAGGTGACAACTCTTGATTTTGCAGGTATTTAAAGAAACAATTTTCAATAATTTCAAGTGACAAACACACATTTATTCAACAGTTAAAGCCGTACTTGAATATTGAGAAGGATTGCACCTACCAGCACCCCTGCCCCCCGGCATTAGCGGAGATCTCACCTGTCGCGACCGACGCCTCTCCGTAGTCTGATGGGTATCGCCGCCGGCTCTCCGCTGCGGTTGATGCCCTCAGGGTACGACTCGGCTCCCTCCCGCGCCATCACCAGCTGGAACCGCCTCTCACGGCCTGAATCGCCATCCTGCTCCTGCTCCAGGTGACCCGGCAGCGGCCCGTAGCCGGCGTACCCGGGGGCGTACTCAGGGACATACCCAGTACTGTACTGCTGAGGAACATACCCGGCCTGCTCCCGCCCCGTTTCTTGGTAGTAGTTGTGGTAGATGTCGTGTCTTTCTGTGTCGTCTTCGGGCCGCAGGACCTGCTCCAAATACTGGCGTCGTCTCTCGGCGCGCATCTTCGCCAAGAGGGCCTGCTTGGAGTAGGGCCCGTAGAAGTAGCCGATGCCCATGAGGCCGTAGATGGTTCCGGCTAACGCTGCGCCGTAGGTGAAGAACGTCTGGGATGAAGCTGCCGACAAACAGGACACATTTCAGCTGTGTGCACCGATGTTTGCAATGCTGCAAACTGCAGTACATCTGCAGGAGAACTGCAGGAGACAAGCCAGCATCTTTATGGTCAGACAAGACGGCCTCCCACGTCTCCAACGAGCGTTCCTCATGCAGCAGCCGGAGTGCTGTATCAACGCATGTAACCGATGGACTTCAAAAATATTTAATGTTTTTGGCTGTCTAAAATTAGTTTCTATATCTATCGTGGATCCTCGAAATACATAATCGATGTTTGAAGCCGCAGCATATTTTTGCACGATTTGATTACCCTCTGGGAATTATGAGCTTGACCGTTATGACTCATCATTCCCCGTGCTTTATCGTTTGAATCGAGATAGAGGAAAGCCATACAGTGTATAGAAATATCTCAAAATATTTTAATAACGAAATACAAGCATGTGCTTAATACGTGAACTGGCGAACGAAGAGTGGAGCTGAAAATATCCCGATCTATCTGCGGAAATCCTTCCAATGCGTGTCACGTTACAGCCAACATTTTAACTCTAGGAAGTGAAAGTATCATTCAGCCACCCCGGCGCACTACGGGTTTCAGAAACTTATATTTTACCAACCATTCAATTAAGTGAGCCTCTGCAGAGCCCATGTTTCAACCATCATTCCTGAGCGATGCTTGGAATTTAGCACATGCGCTCTCAGCATTCAAGTGGCAGGACTACTCGAACACGGTATTTGCACCACGTCTCTCTCAAACAATACATCCTGCGGTATGATGTGCCAACACTGGGGTGAGTGAGAACCCGGTTTTCCAGCCAAATTGATTCTTATCGGCGGAAAGTGTGCCGATTCCTTTCATTAGGTCATGCCAATCAAGCAGCGGTGGCCACGAAGAGACTGAGCGGTATCCGCCTGGACTGCGGGTGGAGGCTGAACCTGCCCCGGGCCGGCAGTAGGTCACGCTCGGCGCCCCACCGGCCTTCCAGGCGCACCAGTCCAATCCGGTGAAAACTGTCGGACCGGCCGCGCCATAACCGGATGACGGCGGGGCGGCACAGACGGCGCTGCAGCTGTGTCATCCGTCACCCACGACCCGAAATTCTCAGTTTTGTGTCTCTTCCTGCTGATGGCTCAGTCAGATTAACATAATGATTCTGGAAAACGTGACCATATGTCTAGTCGTAGGTAGATCCCATAACAGACGCTTTGCACGCTGGACTCTGCAGAAGGTTCGACACCTTCGACGATGGCGTTGAATCAGGCGGCCAGTGTATCCGTGGGAAATGAAAGTGTATTGAGACACAACCTCAAGGGTTCTGCGTCCATGTCTTGTACAGGAGAAGTGCACAAGCTGAAGTCCTGAGGCCCGCCGGACGCGGAGTCAGCACCTCCACTCCGCATTCCCGCCACAATGACGGTATCCAACCGACAAGTTCTGGCGCACAAACATGCCATAGAAATGCCGAATCAGCAGCCGATTTGACTTTTAATCAAATAAAGCACAGGTATACAGTTTCTCACCTCGATCGATTTGATAGTTGCGGATCTGTTTGATTTTTAAGGCTTAGCGGCATTCGACTGTACTGGTTCACGACCTAAAACACAGAATTGGTGTTATAGGATGCCGAATCAAGTCAGCCTCACTATTTATGCACGGAAAATATGACAGTGCAAAGCTTCCACAGGGATGTTAAATAACCTTATTGTCCGACCGTATTTCCTCATGGCTCTGCCTTCTTACTGTATGGCGGCAATATTAGAAAAGCTTGAAATAAACTTTCCTTCTGGGTTGTCATCCGAGCTAATAGTAAAAACCTGCCGTCTTATTGTGAAAACCTGTCCGTGTCAGGTTTGTGTGTGTCTCGCATCGCAGTGCATGGCACGAAGGATGACAAGATCGCGTCGATTGCTGCCTACCGAACCACACAACAGAATCGTCGGGAAAGTCTGAACGGAAAAACCTGCCGTGTCACTGCTGGGTCAGAGGTGGGCAGGAAAGCATCCGAGCTCGGCGGGCCGCAGTGTCATGTTACCGGTCGGCTGGCCAGGGTGGCAGGACGGAAGTCTAGCGTGACGGCCGGGCCAAACGGGTGTGACGGGTCCGGAGCCGGGTCGAGGGCCAGTGGGACAGCCGCGGCACCGCCGCCGTCACCGACTGGCAGCGCTGGGAAGCCTCGCATGCTAATCACTAGCCCACATACGGCGGTCCACTGCTCATATCAGAGAATGGCTGCGCCGGTGCTCCTCACCATTGTCCGCATCTTGTTTGTGAACATTCTCACAACTGAGCCGAAGTCACTGATGCTGAAGTGCCGCGTTTTGGGCAAACATCGGGTCCAGATACAGCCTCAGTACATTGTGGTCATCTGTTTGGGAATATTTTTACTGACATCGGTGGTCTTGAAAATGTTAGCACTGTCGTGCCAAGCCCTTTTTTCAAGACAAGAAACCAAAAGCCAGGTGTCCGATATAAAACTTATTCGAAACATCGAATCGAAACCTGGACAAAAACTTTTTGCAGCTCAACAGGCAATTGTAATTAACGAAAAAATATTTGCTCGTTAAATACAATTGCCTGTTAAGCCGCAAAAATATATGTACATATAGTATAGTATATACATGTCAACAAAAAGATCATCCGGACCATCGAAAAGATAAACAAAAATTTTTAGAAAGCAAGAAGTGCCTTCATATTAAATGGTCAATGCCTGAATGAAAATGGTTTGCCTAACTACACACACACAGACACACACACACACACACACATATATATATATATATATATATATGTGTGTGTGTATATATATATATCAGACCCATCAATGTTTGATTGAAGCGCAAAGCATACAACATACATAATGTGATATAGGTGAACACAGTGAAGGTTATTTAAGTTATATTTATTTTACAAACGTTTCACTGTTGTACAGCTTCATCAGTCTAGGTACCTACATAATTACAAAAATATCAATACAAAATTACAAAGTTCAGCTCACAACAGGACACAATATTTCAAAATAACTTTCTTATAATACTTAAATAACTTGCTCTGAGTTCACCTATATCGTGTATATATATATATATATATATATATATATATATATATATATATAAAGTTAGGCAATGATGTTTAGGCAATTTCAAAAACTAGGAATTTATAAAAGCTTTATCACGTTATCATATGCACCTACATATTGTGGTGCAATATAATGTTTTTATAAATTTAGTTTTTGATAATGTCGCCCTAAACATCGATTGTAACTTATATTTGTCACTATGAACACAACATATATATATATATACATATATATATATATATATATATATATATATATATATATATATATATATATATTGTTCTTATATATCTCTATATATAAGACCAATATATTTTTAGGGGTAACAACGTTAGGCTAGTATTTAATGTTCTGATCTATCGATGTTTATGCCGCATTGGATAATTTTTATCGATAAATCATTGATCTTCTAAAGATAAGCGCCCTCCGTTTGATTTCGTGTGATTTAATTCCAATTGCTAAACCACTGATTCAAAGAGGTCTTAACCTATTTTTCGGTCCGAGACGATGAGTGTTTTGAGCTGTATATTTCTATTATTATCACTATATATGCATCACTTTAGTGTTAGATGCATCACTTATGCCTGAAGATGTTGTTCGTAACTATGAAACGTCGCATGCTATGGCCTTAGTTTAATTCTGCATCAATCTGACCAAGGCGATAGACGCTTAATTCGCAAGCTTGAGTCTCTTAACTCGAAACGAGCGAACGCTGAGTTCGCCGTCATTTTTAACGCAACATATAATATAATATATATATATATATATATATATATATATATATATATATATATACATATAAACATACCTATAAATTTTCCCTCAACTTCGTGAATGACTAAACCGGATGCAGAAGCCTATTCAACGTTTTAATCTCGCCGTTTGTGAACGCGGGATTCTCTTTGTGGTGCTGATGCCACAATGCCCATATGATTTTTAGGAAGGTGAATGGTGCATTGATCCTAAGCAGAAGCATTGCAGCAGAACAAAGACCGTAAAAAGCCAGTACGTAAATGCTTACTGCTGCCAGAGGTCTGCCCATCAGGAACCTAAGGCACCCCCCTGCCTTCAAACCCTATGTCCACGGTATCTGCTGCGTGGCCTATCTGTAGATCAGCCTGAGATCAGAACTGCGAACAGAAACGCAAGCTAACCACTGGCAGATCTCGAAGACTAATCAAGCCATGACCAGGAACGGACCCAGGCTCATGATTGGAGGGGGAGGAAGGCAACAGGGTCTAACATGGCGGAAAACACAGTGTTCGTGAAGAAAATAACCACAAATCTGGGGGTTTGGGAAGCCTTCGTCCCTCCTGGATCCGCCCCTGGCCGTGGCAGCATGTCACAAACCATCGCCACCGGCAACAAAGTTAAAGGGGCAGTCAATTTTCAACTTACTACGGGCAAGAAGCTTTCCCTGCGAGAACCAAAAGCTCATAAGATATGGGCCCATCGTTACCTTCCGCACTGGCTGGTAACAAAATGTTCCGATTACTTCCCAATTCTACTGAAGTCGGGAATTCTATATGAAAAGTGGGGGCTAGGCCCTCTGATCAGGCTGGGCCAGGTCGTGTGTAAATTTTTCCATTAATTTAGACGGAGATCTCGCGGTCGTTCCATCAATATTTATCTATGGGCATTTGATATTGGCATGCTTAGTCTCCATAGAGCATATTTTCCAATTATTACTGCAGTAACGTAACGTAGCATTAAGATTCAAACATAAAAAAGGGCTAGCACCGCATTGATTAAAATGAAAGTTTCATGCGTTGATGACCAATGAATTGATGTTCAGCCATCCTTATGTTAAAGGGAATGTGGCACCTGGGTCCAATCCTGGAATTTAGTGTAATTAGGGGAACTTTTAGCCGAAAATCAAGGAGGCGTCTATAGCTTTTCTAAAAAAATGTACAACAAGCTCAAAATTTTGATGTTTAAAATACTCCTCTAGGGAAAGAAATACATAAATACAAGTGGAGGATGTCATGATCTGGCAACCACTACCATATTCAATACACTTCAAGGGTTTCGATTGGCTGATACTCACCGTGACGTCAGCATATGTCGTCATACCAACCAACAGCCATGACAACTGTGGCCTGCTTCTAAAGGTACATACATGAGAGGTACAGTTTAGGTAGGTTTTAGTTTTTTTCTACGGAAATCGCGAGTTCCAAGACAAATGATATATTGAGTACCGGGTTTTCCGACTTGCTTTACAACTTGGTTATCTCAGTTAAAATCACGTTATGAAGAAGCCACATTCCCTTTAAGAAACTACCATTAGTAACTCACACCGCACCCTTATGCTTTACGACAGCGGGGTTCCTTGCGGTTCTTATGGTGGCGTTGGACAACTTTCTCTTACAGGTTCCTTCCGCAACCTCGCATTCAGACGCACTGCCTGACAGGTTCCTTTTGCAGGTGGTATTGTGAGCGGATTAAATAGAGAACTAGACAAACGAGGCGAAAAAAGCCCAAAGTAGGTCTACCTTTTCTGTTAGCCACAAGCATGCCTGAAATTTACAAGCCGTTTGACTAGCGAAGCGTAGGATCGAGGGCATTTTCGTACTTTAGATTGGTAACTATGCGACCAGACTTGAAGAGGGTAACTCTGATCCGGATGGGGAAAATTGAGATTTTAGGGCAATTGAAAAATCACATGCAAATATAATTTAAGGAGAATGCCTTTATGACGGTTACGGCACATAGTCTTGGAACGGAGAAATTCAAAATCAACAATGTATGGTTTCCTCTATTTGGCCGAGCAAGCTCTGCAGTGCAAATAGATTTATGACATGTGCAACTAAAACATTGCTAGGATCTAGGGCGATGCATTTATCCCATCTATTAAATGTACAATATTTACAAGCTAAATAATTTGTGATGCGCTTATTTTTATCCTTCTAATTCCCAAATCAGTTTTCTAAGGGGGCTAGGGGTCCCTAGCCCAAGCCCTGGGGGTCCGACGCCGAGACCTGGGGGTATCCGAGACCAACATTATGGTACCGTTTCCGTTTTCCAAATAAAATGTCGGAACTCCAGATATCACTGGGGCCTCTTGCGGGGAACCTTTGCAGTGCTCAAGCTTAGCCCAAGGGGAAGGGCCCCCCACTGTACCTCTTGAATGCGTCCTTGTTTTGAATGTTTGTAAGGATTTAGTTGAGTATTTAAAGCTTTTATAAAAACAAGTTTCAACATTATAATCGTAGATCTTATGAAGCTTCTCCACATGCTAGAATTTGGAAACGCTTTAAAGAATCACTGCCGTGTTGCTAGAATGAAAAACACAAATTTTGCCAATTTGTTTTGAAAAATAAAAATTTCAGAATTAAAGTCTCTCATCGGTAAACACGAAGAATATGAGGCCAAAGAAACAGCCTCAACTCGCTAAGAAACATGATAAATCCATTTTGTCAAGCCCTTCGAACCGTGAAGTCGACGCTATTCATGCCAGGTTTGAGCCAGTCCGAGATAGGTATGCCAGGGGGCCGGGCTGGCCGTGGCGTGCGTTAGTGGCCCACTCACCGTCCTGTCTGGCCTGGCGGGGGTCGGGGGAGCCGGTTCCGGCACTGTCGGGCCGCGGCACGTCCGTTTCCGTGTCGGGTGAACCTGTTCCGACGCTGACCGCCTCTCGCCTGCCGGTTTTTGCCGCTGCAGCAGCTACCGATGCCGGGGCCTCCTCAGCGCCGCCAGCCTGCCTCACAGAGCTGCTTCTTTCCGAGGGGGCTGCTGGCAGGGAGGCAGACGTCACCAGCGGAGCCAGCAGCACCAGCAGCTGCACCAGAGCCGGCACCAGCGGCCGCCGAGCCGACGCCATGCTGCAGGAGTGACGACGCTGCCGACGGAGCGACGGACCGGGGTGCGTGTGTGGGAGACACCGTTACCCGGGCTGCGGGTCCGCCCCGTGACATAGATCCGACCCGACGGTGGTGGCCGTGGCGACCCCGCCCGCCGCTGGGTGCACCACGCGCCGGCCGGGCGCCGGGCTGAGACCAAGCCAGGAGCAATAATGGATGTTTTTTGTTGTTGTAAAAAACATGTGTTATACAACACAGTTAAAGTCAAATAGAAGGAGAATGCGACCACAGAACATAACACCATGGAATTCTGTGATTCGGCACGGGAACAAGACATGCTACTACTCAGCATACGCTTTGAAATATAGCACAAACCGAAACATGTCCTGACCCTCAATAAGGGATGCTTTTTGTGTTCTCATTTGTTTAGCAGTCTGTAAATGCTTTCCATCGCAATGGTATTCCGCTGAGGCATTGCCTCCGTTTGCAAGTTAGAAAGGTGCCATTGTTCTTACGGACGAATTAGTCTATCTCTCAGCGTTTGCTCCAAGGCGCTTCAGATACATGCTTGTGTGTATGTTGGTCTGTAAATATATGCTTTACTACTTAAACTGTCTTCAAGCCGTTCCAACGATTGTCCGAAAAATATTTGGTAGGAATGAGATTCACAAGCATATATGTACGGTAAGCCTCTTCTATGCTCCCATCAATATTGACCATCCAAAACGCAAGTATCTTCTTTTATTCACGCGCATAGCCAAGAGTTTGCAAGGCTACCAGGAATTGCAGAGATTTGAGTTCCGCTTGTGGCTTGCCTTGTACCCCGTATAATACAACACGAAGCACATCGGATCATAAACGTTGGAGAGGGGCAGGAGTGGCCTGCCACCCCCTTTTTGGCTAAACAATTATTGATATCAGTAAAAATGGGAGAACACCAGAAATTTTTATAATCAGCCGCTGCGGAAGGCAGCGAGGAGCCCAAGTTCGAGCAGTATTGGTCCTAACGTGGGAAGATTGCTGTCAGCATCAGGTTGAAGTTTGGCTGGCCACTCACTTTTTTGCCGGTGGCGTCTTTATGCATTGGAGCACCGTTTCGATATTTTCTTGGAGCAGTCAGCTCTTCTGAACAACGTCAGATACGTCATTATAAAGAAAAGTAACGTTCAAAACCGCAGGTCAACCGTGCACCATGCTGCATATTTCGTATTTGAGGCCAGGCGCTTCACAGTTGATATGGAAAATCTCACTGCTGGCGAAAACACAGATCATACCACGTGAGTTACATACACTGCAACAAGTAAATGAAACGTGTAGGTGAAGCATGAAATATGTCATCCTGCGTGTTAAGTGTAGGTACCCTGCAAGGTTTGTGGAAAGTAAAGGATACAAATTAACAAAATAAAACAAGTACACGAGAGCGGGCCACTGTAACGTGGATTGCTCTCCTCCACTTTTGGCCGCCCTCTTCAGTATGATAGTGCGCGCTTTCTCGATCAATGACCGCTCTTATGCAGCCTTAGGGCACCCGAACTAAAGAATCGGTCAATGATGGAGAAGGGGCGCGCGATCATCCCCTAGAGGTCGGTATACAATGGACAAGGGCGGTCCGCGTTACGGCGACTCGTTCAAAGGCTAAAAAGGGTAACCAACCATGAAATAAGGGCTTCTAACCACGTTGAAGTGGGGCACTCTAAAGCTGCACAAGAGCGACCAAGAAAAGGCGAATAATCGTGCAGAAAGGGGCAGCTAAATTAAGACGAGGGAGGGCCATGCTGCAATGGGGCACTCTAGGGCTGAAAAGGGCGGCAAATTGTAAAATAGGGACGACCAGCCACAAAGAGGACGGCCAAAATCAGTGAGGGCGCTCTGCGTTGAAGTGGAGCACCTAGTAGTATGTCGGGGCAACTGATTCAAAATTAGGAGCGGTTCACGGAGGAAAAACAGCTTTAATTGGTTGTATTTTCTTTGCGTTTGGGTCTAGAATTCAATGGTCGTACCCAAGGTCTCGCAAATTTCGGACGCCGAAGGTGCCCGAAATCGGCAGGGGCAGCCCCTGGGTCCTAAGGGGGAGTGACTGCCCCTTCGCCCTCCCCCATCCTTTGGATCCATCTATGCCAGCAACTGCGCCTTCGATTTCACCAACAGGGTTGCAAACGGACGCTTACAGAGCTAGAAAGGGACCGATATACCTTATTCACCACTTTGAACAAGCTACTTAAAGGAGATACGCGAAAAAATTTGTATTGGCTATATCAAAGGTTACAAAAGTTGTTTCAGAAGTCCTATTCCCATTTTTGCGAATTCGGCCTGCAAATGCCTTAAAATTGCTCTCAAAGTCAACATTTCTAGACGACTTTACCGGTACACCTCATATCGATGTATATGACGTACACACAGCTAAGGCTATCAATTTCTCTAAGAATTAGGTCATATCTATCCTAAACAGTGATGTAGAACTTTGGACTACTACAGAAAAAAATTACTTAGAAAAACAACAGTCCAAAACTCTTTTGGAACATAAATATAGGGCTTAAAAGAAATCACAATTAACCAATCAGAAGTCTAGGAATTCTCAAACCGGGGTCACGTGACCCATCTGACGAAAAGCTTTGTCAACCTGGGGCCGAAGCAGAAAATGACTCAAGACCCGAGGTACGAAACCGCTGAAGACTTGAGTAAATTATGTTTTTTCCGTTTCTAGGGCAAACTAATTAATTTTGTAGTTTTTAAAAGCTTTTTAAAATTAATTCAAATACAAATACAGGAGAACAGACATTTGTATTATAAAAATTACTTTTCAACTTTAAATAGTTTTCGAAAAGTCAGTGATGGGTATGGGCATGGGTAAGTCATGGGCGTTTTATCGAAACTGTTAACCTATTTCGATAATTAGTAAGTGGCCTCCCATAATTTTGCCGAAGATGCAAAAATAATTGATAGTTTCGTTATCAGGATTTTTCAAATAGCAAGAAACCACAATAATAATTTTTCGCGTATCTCCCTTTAACACCATTAACTTTTTTATCTGTATGCTATGAGGGTCAAGGCTGGGGGCTTTTCGAAACCATTTACCCCACTTGGGCTATGGTGAAGCTGTGTTCTTCACTCGGTTAGGTGAAGCCTGTAGTAAACATCTAAACAATCCCAGCCCCTATGCATGTCCCTATCTAAGCATAGTAAAAGGGGATATCATCTGGTTTCTCCTGGCTTTTGGGACGGCAGATATGACGACAGGGCTCCACCCCTGCTAGGTATGTGCACACACAAACCAGCACCCTGGCCATCAGCGTCGCGTCCGGCCGGCCGGTTCAACACTTCTTACCAACCGGTTCACAATGGGGCCGTATAAAACTGTTGGCCTGCACGTCGCAGCCCAGTTGCATCGTTCACCAGGTGGCGTCCTTTGCCTGTCCAATCATCCTCAGAGGTGGGCGCGCAGCCAAGTTCCAGGCAATGAAGAGTGTTGTACTGCTGGCGGTGGTGGCGCTTAGCGCGCACTGCGCTGATGCCTTCAACTACGAAGCGGACTCACGGGAAGGTAGGCGATCCGTGTGAGAGGCTCACGAGCTGAGAGCTTGTGTGGTCGGACTCTGGAGTTACCGTCATGACAAGGATACATTGCAGGAGCATAGGTAGCCTTTTGCTCATGGTTTTTATTAAGCAGTGTTTATCAAATTCAATATTTTTCGAAACAATTTCTATGAACTATGCATGCGCCTTAGTTATAAGTAAAACGACCTCAACGTCCGTTATATAAGTGGCGATTTTTTTAGATATCACATAGGCGCATGTATTGTAGCAAATGAGGATTGGCAAAGTTGTACACAATATATAAACACAATTGAAAGGAACCAAATAACGGGAATGTAAGCCTAGAAGCACTTGCGGTGCACGATGGAAGGACCAGACTCGTCGTGCCACAAAGAAGCCTACTGTATGCCACAAAGAAGGCTACTTCTTTCCCATGAGATGAGAACATATGGTGACTTGAGAGGGAATAGTGCTCACACAAATTACTGAAATACATACAATAATTTGTTATATGCCTATCGTAAACTGGAAAAAGGTCACGAATATAAAATGCAGCTCTGGACGGGTACAACAATAGAAGGAAACATCAGGAATCTGCAGCGTGGACCTAACTTTCCGTGTTGGCTCTGCACGGTATCGAAACATCATTTGGTATCCTACATTGGTTGCATAACTCAGAACACACGGGATTCTAGATAATGAAATTGTGTGTTTTCTATGTTGTATGTAGAAGTTACGCCACGTCTTTAGCCACATAGGTTGTTCTGTCACTATCATCTTGTATGGCTAAAATAACAAAACAAGAGGTATCTCACAAAAATTAAGACTATGGCCAAAATGAACGTTAGAAATTTATCGAAGTAACTTTAGCTTGGATTTTGCTAAGGAGTCCCTGGTATTTGGTGCCTCTTCTGGATGCCGCATAAGTCAATGGGAATTTTGCAACGTCACATCGGGCTGATTTCACAGTTTTACGACAGAAACCTGTATGTATTTTATTCAACATAAGCGAGCACAACCAAAGACAGTACGAGGTACGGGACTTAAGAACAACTCTTTTGGTGTAAACAACGCGTCTATTTGGGTGAGACAATGCATGTTTTACAAAGCAGATATGAATTTAGAATAGCAAGTACCTACTCCACATTCGCTAGTCCTGCAACAATATTCTTAGACTTAAATAAATATTTCAAAACCTTGATCCAACACCTTAAAACATCAAGGCTTCACCATCCTCCATCTAAGTATGACACTGTTTTACCTGGAAGTCACATCTTAATTTCACCGCGTAAATCTGGAAGGTAGTTAGAATCGTAGCTACTGAGCAGAATGGTCTTGATCAAAACACCAATCTGAAAAAGAACACCAGTTTTGTGGCAATGTGCTTCATTATCGCATAGGCGAACCTTGGAAGCTTATTCAGCTAAGGCAATGACTACACGAAGTAAGGCCTGTCGGCATTCTTAAAGAACTAGTCCACGCTTCAAACGCCTTTATATTCTCAAGGCGCATTGAACATCGTCAAACATTTTATCGGGATTACACACCTGTCATTTTGCTATTTTCAGGTTTCAATGCTAACCATCTCTTCTCCATGACAGTTCAGCTGATCTCGATTCTGGATGGGGCCAGACAGCTGGCCGGCCTGATGAAGGAGTCGTTTGACGCGGGCTCACAGATGGCGCGCTCCCTGAAGCCTGTGCTAACCACCGAAAATATCGCCCGTGCGCTGCAGGAGTGAGTCTACCGAACGGACAATTAGCCATAAACAGTACAAAGTACAGGATGGTTGCTGTAGTTACAGTCATGACAAGAATGCAGTGCAGAAATGAGCATAAGTAGCCTTATAATTATAAGCGATGAGGCCAGAGAGTTGTTTGTCCGAAGAAGGAGGAAACTTTGTGTGGTAGAGGAAGGTTCCATACTGAGGGCGATAGGGCCGCAGATCTAGACAATTGCATATTTTCGTAACCTTTCAAAGCATGTCGTTGCTGGTTTTTCATAGTTTTGGATGCAGATACCATAAAAGTTTTACCACAAATACTGCTCGTATGTGAAGTGGTTATGCACGCTTTCATTTGACACTATCGCAATCTTAAAATGTTCTGGGTAGCATTTGGCGCTGTACTGGGCTGGATGACATCTGTGCTTGTAATTCCAGGTCGGACCCTGTGGAGGTCTCTCTGAAATATGTGAAGCTAGATAGCGACGTCTGCCGAAAGCGACTTGTGTGTGAAGTGCAGAGCAAATTCGACTCCTACCAGTTCGGAGACCTTGCCTACGAGGTCCTCAAGTGAGTATCAATAATTCCTAGACCTGAGTTCCCTCTTTTCATTAACTGTCTGTTGTGAGCTCCTGTGGGCCACTGGCGGCGGAACGAGGGGGGGTGGTACCGGGGCACGTTGGCCCCCTTAAATAATACATTCTAACACTAACCTTATGGCGTTGCCCGTAAAGAAATGGGTTGAAAAGCCCATGGTGCCCCCTTAAATTCGGACGTTCCGCCGTCACTGGCTACCGGTAGGTATGTATATATGTAATGTTTTTGCTTCTCTGTTGAGAAAACTATACCAGTATTACCGAATACAAACATACGTTCATGTAATGAACATAATGTTCAACATATCAACGTACATATTGATAGTGAGGCTCAGCATAGGACACTAAATACCCCTGTCCAGAAAATTATTTACATTCAAATGAATTTGATCCAAGGGCTGAAGACAACTTTTGGCATAAAAAACCTTACCACAACTCGACTTTGTAGCAGCCTATTCAACTAGCTCGCTGAATTCCCGTCTGAAATATATTTATGCTATCGTTGGGACACCATAAGCTTCACATACTACTTATCATAAGCATCTGATAACTCATCGATGAGCGCATGAGGAAAACAATGAATTTGCCAAGCCATTAGAACACTCTGATTTCCTTCAGAAATACTATTTCCAACGATGTTTGGGTTTCCCCCAAGCCACCTAGTCTAGATCTACCACTGCGTCCGTTTTTGTCACGATATATGACGATGGGAAAACCTGTCGGAGTCCGGTCATTGAGCACGACTCGGGCCAACCGTAGGCGTAGGCACGGGTTGCAGCCAGTAAGTGCATGAGACTACCATTTTTGGAATAGTGCCTCCCTCACCTTAGTTAGCCATATGTATGGAAATCGACCGTTCTTTTGCTTGAAAAAACAAAGATAAAAGGAAGAACAGGTCAAACTGGTATGATTTTCTATTAAGATGGAGTGTCTCATATATTACTAATATAATATTTTACATATGTATAATATAAAAATGTTCTTGGCTCCATCATAGATGCGGATGTTACAAGCCTTGCGCTTACCTTATCTCTCTACCCTCCCCCAAGTGGGTACAGCCACGGTCCAAAAAGAGGAATCGAATTCAAAACTATAATATCGAGCTGAAAATAAACAACTCCCTCGAAAAATATCCAAGCTTGGGCTCGTTGCTAACTTCAGCTCATACTTTAGGTAACAATTTCAAAATTTGTCCCTGTTAGATAGAGATCAGAAATGTAACTTTTTTATTGAAAGCGGGAGGGAGGGAGGTAAATCTGTTGACTTTTTCTAGCTGTATCACCACACCTGCATCCACCTAAATCTCGCTCATCACCCAACACAACCTCACTTGCAGACGGAAGGTACCAAAGATGAAGAAGTACGGCATGGTGACGGCGCGCAGTCTGGGCGTCAACTCGTGCTACCAGGCCTTCCCCTGCGCCGCGGCCGACTCGCCTCTGATGGTGAACGCCCGCCAGCTGCGCGTCCTGGTGGAGGACTTCTGCGACTTGTCCGGTGCCTCGATGACGTCATCTATCTGCCGCCTCATCAAAAACAGTGTGGACTTGCTGGAGACCTTGTAGGAGGGGTAATGAGGGATGAAGGGAACGGACTTAACGAGGGAAAAAGGATGAGATTGAAATGGTTGTGGCTTGACTGATGACAAGGAGCTGTGTAGAAGAAAAGTGGGACCAGAAAACTGTTATTAGGGCTGTTATGTATTGTTTGTTATGAAATGTTTGTTACGAGAAGCGTTGTTTGAGAATGCTGTGACGCATGCATCCTGTGTTCGAGCTTATGCACTCCTTTTTAATGTGAGAAATATAATAATTCTGTAAATTCTGTATGTGAAATGTAATACTATGGTTGTTTTTCTCTTCGGCTATCCAAAAGACGTATGAATAACACGGTGCTCGCGAAAGGAGTTCAAGCACCACAGAATAAAAGTGCAAGGTGCAAAGGCAGCATTCGTTTAAATGTACCCCTTCAAATTAGGCATAATAGTCAAACTCTCCTTACACCGTTTGGGTGGAGATACCAAGCAGGGCTGTGGATACCGTTTGTTGTGCCGTGTTTCTGCCAACACATCACAGGCGGATCCATATCTCCGATCGGGAAGGGGGAGGCACATGGACGCGTGGGGCGCCATCCGGAACAAGGGAGCACCGTTTTTGGGCGGAAAACCCTATCCAGTAGGCGCAGAATCCTGTCGCAGGGGCGCCAATACTCGGATCTGAGAAGGGGGCGGGAGGAAAGGGTGGAAAGCGACATTTCAGGGGGTGTCATCGATCTTTCGGAGGAGGACATGACCATTTCAGTGAGCGCCAAGGGCCGATTGGAGGAGGCGACAAGTGTCTCCACTTGCTCCTCCCCTGCATCCGCCTATGAAACACATCCAGGCCGCTGCTCCCCCCCCATTTTCTGTGGTGAGCCCCACAACGGATATAAAAAAATCTGCAGCTGTAATATAAAGCAAGAAATCCAAGCGGGCCCGATTGCTTGTCTGGGAAAGTTGCTGTTCCCTAGTACGCCCTCTGCATACCCCTGGACGAGGAGCGCTTCGTGAAAAAGGCTCAAGCACCTTCTACCCGAGAGGTTACAGATGGACCCCGAAATGCGGACCCAATCAAATTCCAGCCCAGACTGCTCCCCACACAGAGCACGAATTTGGGGCATGCATTCTCCGCCAAACACTGAGCAGCAGCTGCCCTCAGGCAGACAGACAGACAGACATGAGTTTTCATAAAGCGACACTACAAAAAAATGACACATTGTTCGCGATTGGCGCAAAAGCACGAATGCTTATGCGAGGCGCCTTTCGCACGACATGCCTGACGAGATAGGCCATCTTCCACTTCGGAGTGGAAAAAACATTACGGAAGCTATTCAATGAAAGGAAACGGCGGAAACAACGTAAGAAAACACGCGTGGAAGTACTTAGTGTAGGCCGGTGTGCATGCGTGCCTTATTGACACCAAACCAATAGTTTTAGAACTGCTCATGATTATGGTTCCCCCTTGGACTGGGCCCCTTCTAATATTGCCCCCCTCATTTTTCGAACGGTTCCTACACCCCTGCATCCAAGACATGTTGTATCGAGGTGTATCGACCTCATGCGTGGATATATCCACGCATGAATCGCAAATTTGTGGTGTTCCCCGGCGACCCCAACGCAGCATGCGGCGAGAGCCCATCTCGGAGTGTGGTGGTTATACCGTGCCGCCGTACAAGACTGCAACGCGAGGTGGCACCTTTCGCCGGCAGGAGGAAGCGGAGATCGCCAGATTCACGACGAGCTCGATCATATTCTCTAAAACAGATTGCTAAAAAATTGTGCACCAGAGTGTTACTGGGCGAGTTTGAGAAACCCCGCATTCTTTGCATATGAAGTTATACATGCACCACTATAATTGGTGGTAAAGTACAGACTCAAGGACATTATTGGCATCATCAGCGGCAAACAAGAGGGACAGTGGATCTTAGAAGGGAATATGTCACCTTCATTGGATATTAACTGAGCAATCAGGCACGTAGAGCATACCGGAGATTCCTGGCGAGAACTCCTACCGAAAACTTATATTTTCATATCCCGCAGCACAGTGATGTAATGGTGCCTATTTACTTTCCACTGCTTACTTCCCTCGCGGGTGAGCAAGGTTCAAGGACCGGCGGATTCCCTGGGTAACGATCCATTTACTCCTCGGAAACATTTCCACTAGCAAACGGGTTGTCGACGCTCTATGCTCCTGGCACTTTTTACGTCAATAAGCCTCAACATTTATTATTGTTATTATCATTGAGTGACGTCTTTAACTTGCATTAGTTCCTAAAGTCATACGACGCATAAGTATTTGAAAAAATGCATCGTTTAGATGATGATTTGAATATTAGGGCACAACACCTAGTAAGGCTATATAGAACCCGGAGACATGATTTGCATAGAAAACACCAATACAATAGAAACAACACGTCTCGCAGGCAGTGAAGCCATCCCCATGGGCAGCCTGCTCCTATGAAATAGGGGCCTTCCGCGCGACTTAAAAGGAATGTGGCACCTTGGTCGAATCCTGTAATTTAGTGTTATTAGGCGTACTTTTGTCAAAAATAATGAAACCACTCACGATTTCTCTGAAAAATGTACAATAAGCTCCATAGGCGGATCCAGGATTGCCGATCGGGGGCACCTTCCCGGGGGGCGCCATCCGGACCGGGGGCGCCATCCGGACCAGGGGGCGCCACTTAACCGGCAAAGCTATCAGGTGGGCGCCAAATCCTATCGGTGGGCGCCGACTTTCGCATCCTGGGGGCGGGAAGCGACATTTCAGGGGGCGCCATCGACCTTTCAGGGGGCGCCGAGGGTCGATCAGGGGCGGCCCCCTTGCCCCCTGGATCCGCCTATGATAAGCTCAATATTTTGTTTTTAAAAATACTCCTCTAGAAAAAGAAATAAATATCAGCCTGTGGATGATGTCACGATCTGGCAACCACTACCATACTTGAAACGCTTCAAGGGCTTCGATTGACTGATTCTCATCGTGACGCCAGCATATGTCGTCACACCAGTAGCTCACAACAATGCCGCCGGCGACGGGGCTGAGGGGGCTGGTGTCAGGTAGGTTTTAGCTTTTTCTACGGAAATATCGAGTTCCAAGACAAATGAAATATGGAGTACCGGGTTTTCTGACCCGCTTTACAACTTGGCTATCGCAGTTAAAATCACGTTGTGAAGGTGCCACATTCCCTTTAAGAGGCTCTTTCAATTTTGGAAGCCTGTGAAGACCTCAGGAGCCTGATTATCTATAAATGCTCACCAACAGGAACATCCAAAGAACTACATGTTCGACGTTGGAACCCCCTTGGCCTGTATTTAGAGGCCCCTGACCGGCGAAGGAAGTCCTTGAGACGAGCAAGGAAGTCCCATTTGACGAAAAAGTATTACAAGAGGGTTCCACTAGCGGCAGGCATGGCCCCATCGTCAATGAGGCGTTGTCTATTTATGTTTTAGTCCACGAAATATGTGGGCGGGGCCCTGACAGACGGAGAAGGTCTCTTAAGCAGTAGATAAGACTTTAAAGGGAATGCGGCACCTTCACAACGTGATTTTAACTGAGATAGCCAAGTTGTAAGGCATGCCAAAAACCCAATACTCCATATATAATTCGTCTTGAAACTCAAAATTTCCGTGGAGAAAAGCTTAAAACTACCTGAAATGTACCCCAAATCTACCTCAGCCAGGCGGCCACAGTTGTCAGCTGTTGGTGTGACGACAGCACTGACGTGACGGTGAGCAATCAGCCCATTGAAGCCCTTGAATATGGTAATAGTTGCCAGATCATGACGTCATGCACAGGCAGAGGTTTATTTTTCACCCTAGAGGAGCATTTTAAAACAAAAAATATTGAGCTCATGGTACATTTTTTTAGAGAAATCATGGATGTTTTCATGATTTTCGGCTAAACATACCCCTAATAACATTAAATTCCTGGATTCGACCAAGGTGCCACATTCCCTTTAAAGAAATGTGGCACCTTGGTGGAATCCTGGAATTTAGTGAATTAGGCCTACTTTTAGCTGAAAACAATGAAACCACTCATGATTTCTCTGAAAAATGTACAATTATCTCAATATTTTGATTTCTTAAATATTCCTCTAGGAAAAAATCGCCTGTGGATGATGTCATAATCTGGCAACCACTACCATACTCGAAACGCTTCAAGGGCTCTGATTGGCTGATGCTCATCGTGACGTCAGCATATGTCGTCACACCAACAGCCATGACAACTGTGGCCTGTGGCTAAGGGACATGAGGGGTACATCGCAGGTAGATTTTAGCTTTTTTCTACGGAAATCTCGAGTTCCAAGTCAAATGATATATTGAGTACCGGGTTTTCCGACTTACTTTGCAGCTTTTATCTCAGTTAAAATCACGTTATGAAGGTGCCACATTCCCTTTAAAGGGAATGTGGCACCTTCACAACGTGATTTTAACTGAGATCAGTGACGGATCCAAGGGGGCCCAGGGGCCCGGGCCCCTAGCTCCGAAGCGCCTCAGCATAGCTTAGCTCATATCGGGCGCCGAAGGCGCCATATGACGGCGCGCCTGTACCCATTTCGTGCGCCAAGGTGGTAGATACCACTTATTTCACTTGAATTAACACATAGTCCTTAAAACCATGGAAAAGCGCCCTGCCCAAACACTAGACGCCTTTACTGGTCTTTTGCGCCCCAGGAAAATGTTTAAGATGAAATTTAGAAAGCTAACAAAAGCGCCCCGGCAAAAAAAGGCGTCACTAGATAGCAGGATTGCACCGTGGGGAACTAATGCACCCCGAGTAGCCTAGGCGCCCCCTGGATGAAGCGCCCTGAGCGTAGGCGCCCCTGGTAAAGCGCCCTACGGATATCATATGCGCCCTTGGCTAGGAAAGGCGCCCCTGGGCAGCAAAGGCAAATCTTGGTAACATAGGTGCCCTGGACAGCATAAGCGCCCCTTAGATAGAAATAGGCGCTTTAGGAAAATAAAATGCTCACCTTGGGTAGAAAAAGGCGCCCTTTGATAGCCTAGGCGCCCACTGGAAAAGCGCCCTACGGATGTCATATGCACCCATGGATAGCAAAGGCGCCCCTGGACAGCAAAGACAACCCTGGATAACACAAGTGCTGTGGACAGCAAAGGCGCCCCTGGGTAGCAAAGGCGACCCTAGGAAGGCACCCCTTCGATAGAAAAGCCGCCTTTGATAGCCTAGGCGCCCCTGGATGAAGCGCCCTATGGATATCATATGCGCCCTTGGCTAGGAAAGGCGCCCCTGGGCAGCAAAGGCAAATCTTGGTAACATAGGTGCCCTGGACAGCATAAGCGCCCCTTAGATAGAAATAGGCAATTTAGGAAAATAAAATGCTCACCTTGGGTAGAAAAAGGCGCCCTTGATAGCCTAGGCGCCCACTGGAAAAGCGCCACGGATGTCACATGCACCCTTGGATAGCAAAGGCACCCCTGGACAGCAAATACAACCCTGTATAACACAAGTGCTGTGGACAGCCAAGGCGCCCTGGGTAGCACAGGCGCCCCTAGGAAGGCACCCCTTCGATTCAAAAGCCGCCTTTGGATAGCTTAGGCGCCCCTGGATGAAGCGCCCTACGGATATCATATGCGCCCTTGGCTAGGAAAGGCGCCCCTGGGCAGCAAAGGCAAATCTTGGTAACATAGGTGCCCTGGACAGCATAAGCGCCCCTTAGATAGAAATATGCGCTTTAGGAAAATAAAATGCTCACTTTGGTAGAAAAAGGCGCCCTTTGATAGCCTAGGCGCCCACTGGAAAAAGCGTCCTACGGATGTCATATGCACCCTTGGATAGCAAAGACGCCCCTGGACAGCAAAGACAACCCTGGATAACACAAGTGCTGTGGACAGCAAAGGCGCCCCTGGGTAGCAAAGGCGCCCCTAGGAAGGCAAACCTTCGATAGAAAAGCCGCCTTTGGATAGCCTAGGCGCCCCTGGATGAAGTGCCCTACGGATACAATATGCGCCCTTGGCTAGGAAAGGCGCCCCTGGGCAGCAAAGTTAACCCTTCTTGAAATAGATTATCTGGACAGCATAGGCGGCCATGGATAAACTAGGCGCCTGAGGAAGAAAACAAGCGCCTCACCTGAGAGTACAGGCGCCCTCAGGATATCATAGGTGTCCCTTTCCATCTTCAGCTGCCCTACTGTCTATGGTTTGGCACACCTGTCCGACAGTCGCGCGCTCTGTTACAGGGCTCGAGCGCTCAATTTGAGCATGGACTGCCTTTAACCACATTTCATTAACCTATAACTGAAGGCTTAGTGCTCCATCGCTGCAACCGGGTGCCTTTTTCAGTATGTGCGCCTCACTTCCGAGAACGTTGCCCTCACCAACCAGCAGTCCTCCCCGTTCAGCAGATGAGCGCCTCTTTCTGATAATTAGGCACTTTATTTCAGTGTTCGAGCGCCTTATTTCAGAATTGTTATTCTCCATCTATTTTGGGCTCCTCCTGGATTGCAGAGGCGCCCGCTCAAGTGCAAAGGCGCCCCTGGATAGAAAAGTGCGCCGATATCGTCATCGAAACGTGCAACAGGTGAATATAAAGGTACCCTCTAAGGCTCTTCTCATTACAAGGAAGCCTACAACGTCATAAGTACAACTATAATTATATCTAAGGCGTCCCCTTCCATACATAGGAGGCCCCTCCGGCTAATAAATGAAGATACCTAACCTCATGAAAGGATTGGTTGAAATTGTATCTATGCAAAACATGGATATCTGGCACTTCTTAGTTTAGAGGCCCCAAAATTTGGAGGCCTGCCCTGGGATCAGGCATGGCCTGATGTAGAGAAATTGTTGCCAACGTTCCGGCTCGAAAGTAGCTTGGGCATCTCGCAATGAGACCGAATATAAAGGCAACCCAGGAAGGGAAAGGAATACCTACACATTCATTTCGTCATCTTGAGACAAACCAGTTTTCATTCAAAGGCACTCCCCAAAACTTGTCCAAGTCCTACCCATCAAACCAAACTGAGAAGAAAATAAAATGAGCCATGCTGGTTAATTTCTCCAGCGTGTCTTTCTCTTCGATCTCACTGCCTACGGACATTTCGAAGTCAGAATGGTTCCCTCTAATCTTATCGCTCATGGTACAACGAAAGCTGACCGCCAAATTGTACCAATTAAAAAAATATATCATCATACTTTCTTTGAAAAAGGCGGAAAAGTTTGGGTGAAAACACCTAAAATCGCAATGAACCTGGGTTTTTCGAAAGCGGTACTTTTCACATGAAGGAGTTAAAAAAGAATAAGAAGAAAGTAGACTGGTTTTCTTGGCACATGCTCCTCGAATGAAACTGCACTAAAAACGTACATTTTGTATGCCACTTAGCTCAGAAGTAAACACATGGAAAATAAAGGACGAATGAATTGCGGAAGTATTCTGATATGTATCAATGCAACATAGGGATATTTCGCTGACTGAGAAAGAAAACACCACATTGAAACACCTCCCAAAAGTGAGGCTTTACGACGGAAGACTAAACAATGAGTGACAATAAATTGCCTGTAATAATAACTTCGAGCATCAACTCAAAGCCTGCTGTTTCCGAAACTTTTCCAGGAAGTACATCAACTAAAATTTTAATATCTTCACCATCGCAATCTGATGCTCAAGAAAAGTGCGAAGAAAAAGATAACCCGAAACCTACGGTGACCATAACTGACACGACAGTGATAAAAGATGAGAGCCCCAAAGAAGATGAAAAGACGGAGGAAGAGAAAAAACCGGCACCGTTTTCGAGCTTCATTTCAGCGACTACTTTTGAGTAAGTATTAATACTATTTTCTGCAGGTTAACAGCGGATGGCTACATGACAAACTATCTCGCACTGTGTTGGTAGGCATCGGGAAATCAGATTTGATTCTGCTCCGGGAATCTTCCGAGAGTTGGAACTCAGGCATGAGGCCCTGCAAGCAAACAGTCTGAACAAAGAACTAGCCACCCTTTCCAGGAAGTAGGAAAATGCTGTTCCAGCTAAAAATTCAAATATTTCAAAAGAATCAAGTCCTATGGAAAAACAAATTCCTCAAAAAAGAAAGGAAAAAAGATAGAAATCAGTGAGCAGGCACAGCATTCTTCCACCAGTATTTGCCCTGAGTCCTGATCTCTGTTTCTGAAATAAGATAATATGCATGGATATATAATGCATATTATATATCATGATAAATAGATAATATGCACATAGATATAGATAACACGCATGATATAAATAAAGCTTTTTATCTCAATCGTGTATTGTCAAGCTGCAAACACGAACAAAATGTATGTGAAATATGTCGCTAATTGTATTTTCGTGTGCAGATTTGGTGGGAAGGATGGAGGAGACACCTACGAACTGACGATCTACCACATTTCTCGAGCGAAGAAAAAGTTTATGTGTGTTGCAATCCTACTGGTATTTGGTTTAATCCTTCTGGCAGTCCTTTGGGGTAAGAAAGTCTTCTTTATGCGATAACTCATCCAATGCTTGGCCCTTTAATTTAGTGTGTATGCATTACTGAGTAGGATTGATTGGATTTGTTTACGCACTTTGAACGCTGTACAATTCAGGTACTATCTTGCATCGTGTTTATGAATCACGACTATAAATGAGATTCCAACTGCGGTGTGCCCTATTTGTTTACCTGTACATTGTGGCGATAGACCTTGTTTGTAACTTTTGGCAATCAGTTTATTTAGCGTGATGGAGGACTCAGATGAGTGAAATGGCAACTAACAATCTTATCTATTCTATTTCAGTCATTATCCAACGAAGCTAAGCGTGACAAGGATACAAAGAAGCAAACTGAAAAGCAGTTCTCTCCAGGCTGCACAGAAAATATGAACCTAGGAGTTTATTGCCAATTAACTTAAAATGAATTCAGATGTTATGCCTGGGTCCGGTTTTATACCACCCAACACGACTCTAGAAACGATACCATCAATTTTTGAAGTGTAAAAACCGTGTTATTGTTATCAAGAATGGCTGTGTTTACATGCGTCTTTTTATGTGGAGAGAGTGATAGCGTCTTTAAGGTTAATATAAAGTGAAATAAAATACCACGAACTTTAAGTTGTTTCTAACAATTCTGATATGGATATAGGCTTAATGAATTTTCGCTGTTTCATTAAACGTGGCAGTTTTTTCCTAACAGTGATCTAATCTTCTTTGAAGCCATAGTTTACGTTTAAAGACGGACCGCAACTCTTCCCTTACCCCAACCTTTGCCCTCCACCTAACCGCAATGACCCCGTGGCCTCCGAGCGGCACAATGTAACGGTCAGCTGATGCGAAGGCCATGCCTCGCGCAGCCAAAACTAGAGCTGTAAAAATGAGCCTAAAATAGTTGCCTCTACCGGAGGTGAAATAAAAAAGAGAAATTAAGCACATTGTAATGTTCCAGCTAGACGATGAGTATCAGGAGTTTTACTGTTATCACAGAATCACAATGCAACTGCATTCACAGACGGTTAGGGCTTACATCTGACGTTTTAAACGTGTTGTACAACGTCAAAAGGGGACCAGTGGATCTAGAGTGCAAAAATGCAAGTGTTCCTTCCCAATCTCCTGATTTTCTGAAAAACAGAAATCAGTTTTTCACGGTTTCTCTTGGCCTGTTACTCCCCCCGCCCTCCAAACCGGCCGTCTAGGTCCGCTAATGGGAGGGGGAGGCATCAATGATGAATTCTTGGATTGAAATGTGAGAAATACCTGCCTGAAATGGTATTTCACAATATTGGCTCATTATGACTCAAATTACAGAAAGACACTAATCAGCTCTAAAAACGTAATCGATCACTTTGCGTAGAATACATATAAGTGCAAACATGGACTTAAACAAAACATGATAAACAAGCAACGTAAACGTTTTTATATCAAGAGACTCCAGCTAGGTGCAAACGTTGCCGTAGCAACGCTTGGCAACACTATCGATTTATCAGCAGTTGTTGCTCTCAGTGCTCGCGCGGTGAAGGTTTCTAGGATTCACATTTCAGCAGTGCTGTCCAGAGGAAAAACATAACAGCATCATCGTTTGCTTTGCAATTTGTAACAATCAAGAAACAAAGAGAGAGAATCACTTGATTTTAAGCTAAAAGGACATAAATATTTTCTATCTTATTCTGAAAGGTGATTCGTGATGGTTTATGGAAGTTATCTGTCGCCGGAGTATCGTGACTTTGCTGCCATTGAGCGAAGAAGAAGATCGGAAGACCTCAGGAAGAATGCCATCTTCAATTCAAAGAAAAGAACGATCGGTGTGGATATGTCTGGATTGCAAAGACAAATTGAACTCAAGGAAGAACAAACTATTAGAGACAAGCAGCGTGATGAGGCATATGATAGAACCATACTGAAAGGAGATTATCTCGCGCAGCTCAAGGAGCGTGACGAGTGTCGTTTGAAAAGAGCGCTTATGATAGAGCAAAATACGTTCAGATCAGAGTACCAGAGACCCGATCAATGCCGAGAATATGATTTGAATGATCCTCAATACATTGCTAAGTTCAACAATATCGATAAAAACACAAGTCCCCCAGATGGCCCATTTGAATTAGGAAAAGATGAAAGACCAATGAAGATAGCTCATAGAAAGAGTGAAATGGAGTGGGAGAAACAGCTCTCAGGGCAGTTGGCAGAAAATAAGGCTACGAAATGTATGCAAGAAGTGGCTGATGGAGTTGAGGTTCGACGCATGCGAGAGCTAAATTCAAAAACCATCGCCGCCGAGAAAGCCGAAATGGAATGTAGAAGGATGGTTCGACAGGTAAGAATCTTACTTACCCCACCTAAAGCGCCACCTAAAATAGAAAGTAGACAAAAATAATGAGCTTTAAAAGGAAAAGGTGTGTACATAATTCCAAGTGCGAATACTGGGGTGCATTCCGGTCATGCTTCCTCCCCTAAAGCGTCAAAATTTTACCTTTTCCCGACGTTGGGCGATTTTCGTTCAAAACATCACGTTTCAATGATTTCATCCGGATCCCCCCCAACCGCATCATTCAGTTCCACCTCTGTCTGGTTCTGTGCTACAGTCAGACAGGTAACCCAGGATAATTCTAAAGGCACATGTAGGCATCCGGGAAGCAATGGCTGCCACATTCCCCAATCATCCCGTCCGGCACCATCACACTGCTTCCATCTTTGCTGAAAAGCTGCTTCTCTCTCTTTCTCCCTCCCAGGATGCAAGTTTTAGGTACACGCCCCTCGAAAAGAAGCAATTTACCCCCCACCCCCCGCCCCGACCCAAATGACACCCATTACGGAAGTGCCGCTCCCATGTGAAATTCTGGATCCGCCTATGTCATGAAAGAGTCATGACGTCCTTTTGCACATTCCCTTCTGCACTCATGCCGTTTTTAATCCTCACACTTTCTACACAGGCGACTGCAGATGTGAACCAGGCGATGGCGCAGGAGCGCCGACAGGCAGAACAGGGGCGCCGCCAAGCGGAGAACGAGGACAACATGGCTGAGATACGGAACGCCATCTATGGGGACTTCTTGTCCGAGACGCCGTATGTCGGAATCTCATCTCTCGGCTCTCGACGCGTTCAGGTGGACAGGTACAAAGGCTTACTTCCAGAGGCTCGTGCCCATCTGAAGCAGGAGCAACATCAGCAGATGGAAGAGGATCGCCGGCGGGCGCAGCAGGAGCGCCAGGAGCAGGAGCGCTGGGAGGAGAAGACGCTGGCCCAGGCCCGGCTTGGAGTGCTGAAGGATCGCCAGCAGGGCAGGGAGGAGAGAAGGATCCGGCAGCAGCTGGCCGAGGAGAACAAACGGCTGGCCATGGAGCAGGACAAGAAGAGGGAGATGTTCGAGAAGAAGGTGTACACGAACGTACCCTCTGAGGCCTATTTCAGTCAGTTTAACACCAGCACACGCTAGCTACCAGCCACACAAATTGGCCAAGTCTTGGCTTGAGGAAATCATTAGCACATGGAAGAAACATGTTTTTGTTTTAAAGAGCACGAAATCAACGCAAAACGACGCTCTTCAATGCGGTAGCCGAACGACGAGCAGCCCGAAGATGTGCGAGCATCGTGGGGACCGGGAAATCGTTCGTTGTCGCCTCCCACCAGAGTCAGATGGGCTGCATTACAGTGACTTAGCTGAATCAATGGTAGAATACATTATCGTGAAAGGGAAATTAGAATCGACACAGCAAGCGACCATCTTACCTCTGAAGTGTTTGTATGTTCATTTATGTAGTCAAATGAAGTGACTGATTTTGGTAGATTGTATTTTTAGGATGCAAAATATTAGCATTTTAGTAATGTGGTGTCTAAGGCTGTTTTTGCTTAATTCTGATTAAACGATCCCCACAAGCACTTCTGCGTTTCACCAGCTAATCAATGCAAGTGTCCCGATTGATCAAACGGGAATTGAACCAGTCTCCCATGCTACTGAGCCTTCAGGTGATTACTGCGCACACACGGTTCTACAGAAAAAATCAGCACACACGAGGGGGAAATTAAAGGGGGATACACAGTTTCAAAAGCCTGAAAATTAGCACTCATGGCTATTGAAAAGCATGCACCTACTTATCATCAGACAATAATAAAGTAAAAATAATAATGCATCATAGGTCAACGCTTGACTCTATAAAAGTGCGGTAAGTCTCTAAATACAAATGTTGGTGGATGTTAAGGCAAAGGATGCAGAGAATTTTTAAATATAACAAATCCGCAACCCAAACCAGTGAAAGTAACCAGACTGTCTAACTTCATGAGCTGTTGTACAAAATTGCATGCAAAATGGCTAACCACATCAATATGTTTTTGAGGGAGCATTGAAAAATGGGCAGTGCCATCGTGAGTAGCAGAGAACACAAACACCATAAAAAAGTATAAATTCACCACAAGTCAAAATATTCACAAAATAACATCAAAGTCTTGAAAGCACACATCGTACCATCTATGCTAAGGATCACCCTCTGGTAAATTCTTTACCACTGTGCCCCTGCGTAAATACGGGCGCCGCCATCAGCTGTTTTCTGTCTGCCGGCGTCGACCGCACTCCCCACGCGCTGGGTTCGTCGCAATCGATAAGGATCGACGCGACGGCCGACGGGCGGGGTCGGCGGCCGACGCGAGAAGTAAGCGCCGACACAACCCGTTACGTGCTCTGGACCCGTCATCCAGCGCGTGACGCCGCCGTGGGTGGCAGTGCACTGGAACGTGCACCAGAGGCAACGCGCAGGCGGCATCCAGCCGGCCGGTGCGTCGTTCGAACTGCGCCGTATAATCGACTTTCCAGGACCGAGGCGTGCTGGAAGGAGCCTATCGGGTCTGAGTCACGCGCTCGAGTGCAGAGTATGGGGCTGTGGCTGGTGACAGTGGCTCGGGTGGAGAGCGTGTGAGTGCAACAGCGACAAGCGCACCGTGCGGCGAGTGCTACACTCGGTCGTGTCACAACTGAACTTCTGCGATTGACGCTTGCTCATTGTTTCCAAAAGTCGATATTCACAGCGCGTGGCAGCCGATGTGTGACGCCCACCTCAGCCAGGGGCACGTGCTTAGTAATATCCGGCGGGAGTGGACAGCCAGACGAGGCCTAGCCAGACCACGGCCACACTTTGTGTCCGCCCACTTCCACACGTGATCCAACGACACGGAGCGTTCCACGAAGCTGTTTTCTTCTGCGCAACTGACACTCAGTAGTACCGGGTCAGGCGTCTGGACCCCGGAAGACGGAGACAGAGGTGATGTCTCTTTCAGGGTTTCTCTTGATGCGATTTTGTGACATTACGAACAGCAGAGATTCAATCAGGTGTATATTCATGTCAGCTTAACCATATGCAATTTCGCTATATCATGTCGCGCATTTGAGCACTCAGACTGGTTTTGAGGCAATGCTTCACTAAAGCGAGACAGCCCGTGCGTCATTCAAACCAACCACTCCACGGACTAGCCGGCCTTCCGGCACGCTCTGCCTCACCATGAGCTGTGTGTACCCTCTGCTGCGATACATTCGCGGCGACCTGGACTGGGAGATGGGCCCGGGGGCATCCGGAGGTCAGCCGATCTCGCGCCGGGGGCGCTCTGGGGGTGTGGTGGTGGTCTCGGCTGCCGGACGCCTGTTCCTGCCCTACGCCGAGATCGGAGCTGACGGACGAGTGTGCCTCAGCATCTGCGCAGGTGAGTCCAGCGTCGGTGCTTCTGACGCAGCCACACTGTCTATTGTGTGTGTAGTGAACTGGCAACGGACAGCACAAACTCCCGTTGTGCAGCGCTGCCTTTTTGCTTTGGTTTTCTGACGCACTGCCAGATTTTTTGGCGTTGTAAATACAGAGGGCACTAGTAAGACCTGATCCAGGACAGAAGTCTCCGGCGGAGATCACACTGTGGTGACCTTTGCCAATCTGCGTCTTCCACTGGCATAGTGGCAGCTTGGCATAAACCAAAACGCATGTGCAGCGTGAACCGGCGCCTTCCACTGTGACGTCATCGCTAGAAACAGCAGATTAACGGCCGGCAACAGCTGACGGAGGTAACTTAAGCCATTTTGAGTGACCCACTGTGTTGAACATTTGAGAAATGGTGGAAGGTACATTTGGAGAAAACAAATGTTTCTATGTGACATTTTGATCAATTCTACCCTGCTTTTACTCAGTGTTGTGATAGGGATGGCATAAGCAGAACAAACGAGGAATGTGGGCAGGGCTATGCCAAATAATTGTTGTTTATTGCTTATAATATCATACAAAATCATAATAACAAAAAAAAATATCAAAGAATTAGTCTTCGTGTGCTATGTTTTTAGCCATCCTTCTAGTCAGGTGTGCAGTTTTCAATATGATATGGTAAAACTTTTTATATTTTGTATGTAAAACAATGCAGTTCGTATAACTTTCAAGTATTAGACACACACAAATGGATGTAAGTGCATTGTTTTTGGTGCATAATGCGCACCTGAGACCATTTCATAACTCTATTAAATACACGAGCACAGTATACAAGCACAATTTTATAAAATATTGCTAGTAAAACCTCTTGATGATCGACAAAAATATTGAGTTAGACAGTTATAACAGGTACTCACAATCCCGATTGGTGAGTTTCATAAAAGCTATGTAGATAATAACTCGTAGTTCTTACGACAACTATTCAACTATGGGCAAAGGCATAGCGATTCAATAGTTCAGGCAACAGTCGGCCTAATTCGTCTTTTCAGTATCATCAGTCGTCAATGGCTCTCTTGCACGCTGGGCCCATTAGAGTATTGGTGCCTACTCTACAGATAGAAAACATAAGGTTGCACCCCCGCTTCCAGTTTATTAAAAACAGGTTTGACAGTCTATCATGTTGCCTTGGCTGCTGCCGCTGCCAAAATAGTTTTGTTAGGATGAAGCAAGGCGGGCGATAGCTGAAACTAAACAGATCAAAGGCTCAAATCATGAATACCAGGCGAGCAGCCACCCAGCGCAGCATGCAGGGCTGGTATTGACAGCGAAAATTTTGGCGTCGTCAGAGGTTGAGATGGGTTTATACTTCATGCGCCACTTCTAGATACCAGCGTGGTGTATTCTATGAAATATATGCAGACGAACCGGTAACCGACTGCCTGTCTCAGGGAGTGTGCATTGCTACACGACGAAGCAGTCTCGGGAGTGTGCACTGCTACACAGCTGTTACCTGCGAAGCACTTCGGCTGCAAGCTTTTAACTGTGTTGATCAGGAATGAAGAGTTGTGAATCTTTGGGGGTGCGCGAACACACCCTTAAAGAGAGTGTACCGCTTTTATAATAGGTTTTGAACTGATGTAGTAGTTTTGTAGAGCGTATTGAGAAGCCACTATCAGGGGCGTAGCCAGGAGGCGGCGGGAGCCGCCCCCACCGAGGGAAGGGCCAGACACGAGCCGCGCAAGGCCTGCGCTATGCTCGTGGCCAAATTTGGCATTTATACCAACAGGGCCCTCTTAAGCCCTCTTCAGCACTCTATTCTGTAAAAAAGGACCTACCCACAGGTCCCTTTGGCGCTGTCGCAGGGCCTTTCAGGGCGCCGCCCCTCCCGAGCGAAATCCGGCTACGCCCCGCCACTATAGGCATATTTAATTTCACCCGACGCTCCCGGTACAAAATTTCCGCCAGCTCTAAACTTCAAAGTAAAGGGGCTTACTGCCTTATTTCAAACCCTGAAGGAATACCTTCCATATGGTTGCAGTAATATTGGTAGTAAGCCCTAAGCCTTGCCCACTCGCTGAAAATACCAGGCTAGCGAGTGAACCCAGGGACACCAGTAAAAGCGCTTATGAACCCCGCACGAGCACAAGTTTTTCCATGTGGAATCGCTGTGTATGGACATTAATAGTGAGTCTATGATCAATGTTTGGGATTGAACTGACTATTAAAAGTGTTATTTTGATGACGTCACATATTTTTAGAAAAGACGAGATATTTCTGTTTTTAGCGTACGAAAGTGGGGAAAAAATGTCATTTCCTGGTTTCTGAGACCTTTTCTGTTCTTAAACTGTTCTTTTTAAGATTTAGACAAAGTGGTCCATTCCCTTAAATGTCCTTTACCCTCCTTCGTAGCTGTTAAGGTTTCTTGTATAAAATATACTGACCTGCCTGTGGGTGCGAGGGTTAAGCACTAAATAATATTTTACACCCACCTGTTGTTTTGTGTACTTTTTTTGCCTTATATATGGCGACATAACCGCAGCTTGACGGGGTTTCCGTCCTTTCTACTACTTCATGTTCCTTTATTATTGGAATGGGCGCACAATGAGCTCAGTAGTCGATGCACCCTAAAACACCAACGATCCCAATGATAATGGTATGAAATAAGGAAGGTATTGTGGGCCTGCCCTTACTGTTCGTGAAAATTCTGCCGTTTTAGCCAAACTGGGAAAAAGCTGGAAGGTATCAAGCAGTTAGAACCCTTTGGGTTTTGAATTCTGGAAGTGATGTTTTCTTGTCAGCAGGACGTGGAAAATTACCCGGCCCTCTCGCTTTTTACTGGTGGCGACGATCATGTATAATATAAGCCCTTTAGCCTTTTTTATATATTTTGGCTCTACTTTTTGGTCACCAAGTATATATTTTTCGACTGTGGCCCGGCGAAACAAGTTTTAGCTGTTGATATAATGATACAATCAGGAAGCAGCAGTTCCAACTGCCAGACACTGAATTTAGGACATTCCTCTTAACATTTGATTATTTTCTACAAACCAGCCTTATGGAAGACGAACAAAAGTACGGAACATAAGCTGCGGTAGGAAGAGCAATAACGAAACACTTACGTTACTTCGTTTTCCCCGATTTAGCCTCACTACCTAACAGCTATACACTGGAATAATATGTGCTTTATCATCACTTAAATCGTTTGTTCTCGGCACTTTTAGTCAAACACTGAGAGCGAAGCCATCAGGCCACTGTGAGGTGGGGGCGGATGAGCGTAGCCCCAGACCTCCCAGAAATGATGGTTAGGACTTTGAAAGTAGCCTGAAACAGTTCCCTCAGTAATCGGAACAAATCGTGATTGGGTTAGGTTCGTCTTCACCGGGCCTCCCTTGCATTGACGTTGGATTGGATAGAGGAGCCTGAGTCACGCTCTCCCCCCCTCCCAAAAACACCAGATATTTTATGCCACACCGGAAAACTGTGTAAAATTGTGCAATGTCACTGCTTAACCACTGGTTTGGAGAATAAATACAAACCTAGAGGTTCCTTAATTTTACGAACTTCTTCTATGAAACTCTGCTTCGAAGAGCCCTATGGCTTATATAAAGCGACGATCGTGATACTAAACCAGATTCCGATTATCAGGTTGAAAAGAATCGAGCATGCATTAACATTTTATTTATCGAACGGCCGGCGTGTCGACTTGGCTATGATGTGCGACTTCCTTGCCTCAGTTACCTAATTTGCGGCGAGTCGTTAGCCTTTGGGACCGAAACACTTCTAATATCTAAGAAGATTGGTGGACTTCCACCTGGTAAGAGACGATCAGCGAGATAGCCTTAGGTATGTATAGGCTAAGGAACAATGCCGCGTGTACAGAGAATATAAAATGTTTTGGGGCATTTTCTGTTTATACGCGTGAATTATAAGATTTTGACATAAGGTATCCGTTTCAATAAGCTATCATTTGTTTGCCGGATTGATTAATTAATAGGCTCGTGTCTAGATGAGCTCGTCCAGTTGTCACTCTAGGAGCGCAAATATACAGAGATTAATGGATTTTCTTACTGGCCCTTATTCGCCAAAGTGAGATGTGCCCCTAAATTATTACTATTTTCTGTGGACATGAATATTAAAAGAAAGTTCCAGCCGAACACGGGGTGTCTTTTACCCCTCTAAGATGACTTAAAATGAAGGAATCTCAAAAGTTTGAAACCTTCATTCTGCTCCACACCTTTTGTTAGGCAGTGCCTGTCACACAATCGGCGAGTAAGCATCTATTCTCCGGATGGTACATGTAGGGGAAGGTGGGGCAACAGGGACACCCTAACGATGACTGGCATTTTTAATGACTCATTGAACTCAATAAACCCTGATTTTTTAATTGAAAAACTTCAAACATTTATGTAGCTCTATGCAAGCAAACAGGTGTACGTCACCATCGTCGTTGATTTTATGGAAAGTTTCATAAAAAGCAGCAAAAGTCCATTTCGCCCCACCCCCTGGGGTAACATGGTCACTGCATGGGGAAAGATGAACATGCCATTTGAATAGCCATTTCAGGACGTCTACGGCGGCTAATTAATATTCGTAGGTGTATATCGCCGTCGTACCCTTAGATCAGGCCATTGGACATTGTTCTGAACTTGCAATCTCACTTTTTATGTGTAGCATTATGAAAAAAATCACATGCTCGAGATATCGCGATCATATCTGTACTATAATTTCCAGAAAATTAATTATCTTAAGCAACGAAGTCACAAATACTCCCCAAATAAATAGCATAAACATGATGAAAGAATGTATTACAGTTTTGCATGGTTACAGCAAAACACATGCAATTTCGCGTGCTGTGCATGGCGTGGTCAGGGTGACCGCCTTGCCCCGCCCAGCTGTTCTCCTACGAGCTCGCCCATGACTTAAGCTCAACTTTGATCCCACGCACGGGGGTGATAATGATGCAAGGGAATAAAGAATGTAAGATCGCAATGTCAATGTAAAATGTCTAAAATCCTTTGGGTAAAAGGCTTACAAAGTTAATCCGAGAAAATACAAATGACCTACGGTTCTTATATATTTTTTAAATTATACGGAATCTAAAGAGCTTATTAACACCAATTCACTCCCAACGGCTAAGCGCGGCGAGTACAAGCGTAGTAGGTAGAGGAGACCGAGGCAAAACGGACTTTGGGCAATACGGATTTTAGCTATTTCGGTATGTTAGTGGCGTTCCATCTAGATTTTAGAAGATGGACTACTGCTTTAAACAAAGGAGGTCTGAATATAGCGTGTATATCGTCAGTTGGCGGCATTATTTCGACGCGGGCTGGCTTGAGAGGATTTTCCTGGAAGCAGGTATTACGATATTTACAAGTTTTAAATTTTCGTTTTTTCGAGTGACAAACTGAGTTCAGTTCTGATGGTGATATTTCTGAAAAAGTGGCAGTGTAGGCTTAGGGTAAGCCTAATTTCAAGTCTCAAAGCCTGCTATTTTTTCCGACACGTAACAACTTGAATCGGAGTAGCTGTGGGGCAAGACGGAAGGGGCAAAATGGACTAATGGTGTAAAATGGTCTGATGGTCCGGTTTACCCCAATCACTTAGAATACCTAATGTGTTATGTAGTTTGTTATTGTTGTAAGGTCAAAGGAACAGCGAGAAAACAAGGCAGGGGCGGGCGTGGTCAGGGGGAAGTGCCCCCAAAGCCGGGGCAAAACATGTTTTGCCCCCAAAGCGATAACCTCCTTCCCCGATTCCTATTTAGCTTGTAAGCAAAATTTGTGCTTCAACTCTCAACTTCAAACAGAATTAGAAGTCAGTGTAAATATTGGGGCTTGATTGGAAAAAGTATCTGAGCCCATATTTTCACCCCGTGACGTTTTTTTTGCTTTTCGTCTCCAGTTCCCAAAATCCTACCGAAAGGCATATTGAGCGCAATTTTCACTGCGCGACGTTTTTGCTTTGACTTTGGTTGCCCCTCCCAAACCAACGCTAGATCCGCCACTGGGGCGGGTCCAGGTTGGGGGTCAGTCTTATGTCAAAATGAAAGCAGGTTAAAATTCTCACCCAGTTAATAGATGATGACACTTTAACGAAAATGTGACGTTTTTTCGCCATATTACCCGGGCTGCCAGGGACGTGAATTTATATATCTTTGGGGTTGCCTGGGCAAAGTCCAATGACAGCAGGTCATTCTGTCCGTTTTGCCCTTTCCTGAAAACTATTATGCCTCAGGGTTGGGGCAAAACGGACAAAAACATTAGCTTATATATTTTACTGACATCTTATTCCAAATTATTTTTTAAGCTGATACTCTTACATTAGAGACACATTTCATTAGGCTACGTCAGGGTGTACCTATAGCTCAAAATGTTCGGCCTGCTATTGAGCTTACTACGTTAGAAAACACTTAAGGTGTCCATTTTGCCCCGGTCTCCCCTGCACCCTTTTACTGTTCATCAAAATGCCAGTTTATCAGATACAGGGGGTGTTCGTCTTGCCCCCAGTGTCCATGTTGCCCCACTCTTCCCCATATATATATTTTTTCAAAGTTGAAGTAGGTGAATTTTGGAAAGTTTCGTGTCTTTGACCGCACGATAAAGTAGTGATAACTTTTGTGAGATGCACGCTTAACCATCGCCTCACCGAGGGGACATCCACGGCTTCCCTAAGGTTATTTTTCAGAACAACAGAAAAACGACGAGGTGCAGCACCGCAGTTGAGGAGTCTACCTCTCACACAATAATTTCCCCACCATTCCTTGACCTATCTGAGGTCATCACAGGTCACCAGGGGTCAAAAAGGGTATTTTTGAGGATAACGTTTGACCTAATCAAGCTAGAGCGCTGAATTAAACTTCATCGTGCATGCCTCATCACTGGTTTTTATATGATATACGGCAAAATCTTTTTCTGACTTTTCGTGACCTCAGGTCATTTTAGGTCACGATGTGACCTCTGGAGGTCAAACCACAGGCGGGAGGTCATTATGTTCAACATTGCAGAGAAAGCCCTGGCATTTTGCTATCCAGTACCTACCTACTTAACCAGATCTCAATAGCTCTAATGGCGTGAGCGCTATGGCTAGGTTTCTTAAGCATTGCATAATTCAGTGGAAATAGCTTAGTGTGACCCAGCTTGACCTCTAGAGGCCAAACCATTGACCTGAGCGCTTAAACATGTGAAGTTAAGTCATGCTGAATTCACATGAACTTTCCAATGCCCTTTGCAAATTTGCTCTAACCTCAATATTTTTGGAGGTAGAGGGGGCCATCGATGGCCCCCGGTGGGGTGAAGGTGGCGCCGGACCCCCCGGTGGGGAGCGGGTTAAGCGATCCTCTAGGACATTTCCCGCTGATGAGATGAACTCCATTGAAGGTGCTAGTGGCGGCAGGGAGGAAAAATGTCTCGACTGTCTCCTACCAACTTTTGCAGGGCGATCTGTCTCCTCAACATTTCTTTGTAAATATCCTGCACATTTACATCAAGATTAGCGATCATAAGACGGCAGAGAACATGTTAATTTTTCAGGCATGAAATTTGATGATACCACTGGTCAAATTTGCTTTCATGATATCACACAGTGTTCTGAACTCTTCAGACACTTACCCCAAAACTGTACTGTGTTGCTAAAGAAGGGACAGAAACTGCAGAGTAAGCCCATTGCACCACAAACAATGGCAGCAATGCAACTTTAAAAAAAATTGTTTGTGTCTTTGACTGGTTTTGTGTGTGCCTAACTCATGTTGGTGAGTAGAAAAAAATGTTTAGTGACAGAGGCAGTGACTACCAGAATTAAACTGGTGCAGTGAATCTCTTTCTAAAATTAAACAGGTGCAGTAAATCTATATTTCATATAATCTAAATCCAAACAGCCCCTCCAAGTATAACAAACATGGTATGATACAATATTTGGGTACAACATTACTTTGAAAAGCAGTGGGCTCAAACTGTAAAAGAAGCTTTCATTTTTCATCAAGGTGTGCCCCTGGTTGATTGTAAGGTGAAGAATTTATATTGTTGAGTAGAAAAAAATTTGATTGGCAGAGGCACTGACTGCCAGAATTAAGCTGGTGCAGTGAATTTATATATAAATTTGTATATATATGAATTTTTTATTATATATATAATTTATTCTAAATTATATCAAATATGTCAAACATGTCACAACAAAATATTTGTGCTGAATGACTGAACATCAATGCTCTCAGACTAAGATGCCTTCAATTTTTTCATCCCAATCCAGGTAAATATCATCTTTATAAATACCCTTCCAACAGACAAGGATACTTATTTATTTCTAGACAGTTTCTACTCCTATACCTACTGATCAAACATGAAGTTACAGCTTTAGTTGGGGGATAAAGGAGTGCCTCTGGGAGGTCATGGCCTAATTATGCTTGCCTTCAGATCCTTGCCTTGTAGATACAGTAGGCTAGACTAGTCACACTAGCTGTAGAGAAAAATTGCACCACAGCCCCCAAAACACACCAAACTAGGGAAGCAAAGCACTGACCCTTCCCTTAAGGAGAAAAATACAGAACTAATATTTTCGGCCTTCCCTGAATTTTCTCTTCTCTAAAGTTTCTTTGTTTTGTATTGGCTCTCTCTTATCATCCTTTCCCAACCCTTGCACCAGTGACCAATTTTTTCCAAAATTTCACAACTCACACTGGTCTTGGCACATACACACATATGCAGGGTCTGGTTAACAGTGCCAAGCTTTGCAGACTGGTTGATTACTATGAGACTATTCAAGCTGTAGAAGAGAACTGGTTTATGGAATAAAAAACAAATACCAATTAAGCCTTTCTCCAGAATTAGGTGGCATTACTATAAGTGAATAGTTAGATGTCCATTTTATTGAAATGTATTTCATAGAAATGATACATCACCTGAATCAGGAGAATGTGCTTACTCTGCTCTTACATAAAATCAAGTGGATTCCAGAACAAAAGCAAGGCAAGCAGTATGAAATAGATGAATGTGCATGTTGCTTTTTCGTGCAATTAATAATTTACTTATTACAGCAGCACAGCACATACCTAAATTTTCACCCAGTTATCTAATCCTAGGTACCTAGGTAATCTTCCGTATGCTATTTTGAAGAACTAGCTGGCACGTCGAGTTGTTTTCTATTTTTCAATCTTGCTCAGTTTGCTTATAGGCAGTAATCCAGGATTCCCAATGACCACCAGCACCAAAAGCAGTATTGACAAGTTTTACAGGAAAATGTTTGCCTTCCATGTCAGCAAAATACTCATATAATTGTGTAGCTTGTTAGATTAATTACAATAAACTGTCTGATGATGGTGTTTGTGCACTAGATGCCTAGATTATACAAATTCACTTAGTACCTACCTAAGCAGACAGACTACGAAGGGTAAAACAACTAAAAATTGGCAAGCTGGATGGGAGGGCTTCTGTGCTTGGTCCACTGATGTATCTTGAAATTTTGAAGCTCACCATTAAACTTACAATCTCCATAACCTCATCTGGCACGTTTCCTCGATGGAGGTGTCATGACGCTTTCCAGTGGTCGGCACTCATGAATGGACCCACGTCCAAAATAAAACGACCTTATCTCAAAAACAATAAAATCTATTTCTTTTCCTCCTGCTACTCATGCTTCTCTTCTTCCTTCCTCTCCTGACAGACACAATACTGCGCCACCGCCATAAAATAACCAACTTCAAACTGGATCCACACATTTCAGACCCTCCTGCCAGATTCCAGAGAAACTTCACCGAGAAAGGGCTGGTAGGGTTTTCCTTCCCTGTCAAAAAGAGACAATTCAGGAGACAGACGTAACCGCACGAGTCAAGCTGAAGCAATGGGTCTGGAAGTGGCGCAGCCAGCGAAGACACGATTTTCCTGCGCGGGAAACCTTTCCCCTACCGGAGGTTTTTGAAGGAAACCTCTCCGGCATTTCGAGGTGCAAACCTAAGGTCCACTGGAGCCCATTAAAAGTGCAAATATTAGGTGCTACGTTACTAATTAAGATAGTGTTGCAGTTTGAGGGAGGAAAGTAGGCGGAGAAACAAAGATTGACCAGTTCGCAGTGTTCCTCCAATTACCTGGACATTCTATATACTTTATATTGTCCAGTTGTCTCCTCCAATGCTTAGAATCTGTCTCCTACTATACGTCCAGAAAGACAAGGTTTTCCGCCTCTGAGTGGCGGATCCAGGGGGCTAGGGGCTCAAGCCCCCTCGAAATGTCCGAGCCTCGAGCCCTCGAAATGTTAGCCTCCCCGAAATGAATTTATGCATCCGCCACTGCCCCACCTGGAATGAAAACGTTCCACCGCCACTGTGCCCCCTCCCCTTCCCGATAGGATTTGACATCGGGGTCAAAACCTGATAGGTTTTTCCAGGGGTTTTCCGCCCAAAGGTGGAGCCCCCTGGTTCAAATGACACCCCTGGACCATGTGCCTCCCACTCCCCCGATTGGAAATCCTGGACTCGCCTACGACTGGTGGGCTCATCATGTGGGACTAGGGGCAAAATGCCAACCACTTAGTGTAAAAGTTCCCTGCGTCCTGACACATACATACAAAGTTAAAAAGGTCAATAATCCCGCACACCCCACCGGTACCCATACCGCGCCTCGCCTCTACGGCCGTCGTCCGGGCGCGCCCAGGATCTCAACAATGGGGGACTCACCTCTGTCAGTGATCGACCTTCCACGTAATCCTGCTCAACTGTTTCACTATGAACAGAAATTTCTGTATACAAATTTTGTGGAGGGTAATTATCGATTTGATTTGCACGGTAGTGAGGTGTTCAGCACGTCATGCCACTATCACGCCTCACACCACCGCCCACGCATCGAACCACACTGGCGGACTCCCCTTCGTGCCTGGAAATGGAATCGTCCACGCCAGAGGGACGCCCCGATTCGTCGCCATTTTAGGGTTGTTTCAGAACGTTTGTGTTTGTGTGTGCTCGTGTGATGTTTCGGTACTTTCAGACTTCAATTTCTAAGATCAGAATCAAATTTCAGTGAAAACTGAGCGGCAAACTGTTGCTTAGGACAACGACTGAACTGGATAGCTCCTTAAAGTCGAATCGGTGAGTGCTTTCCCTTTACTTTGGTCTTTGTTGACTGCCTTGGTTGTGGCTTTTGTGATGCACGCCATTTTGAGCCTTTTTGACGGGCAATAAGGTTGAGTTTGTCCCTAATCCGATCGTCGGTGCGCTGTGTGAATGTTAGCCGGCACTTAGATGGAGATGAGCCACGTGCTTTTGTTTTTATTCCGATATTGGTATTATTATGCTATTGCAGGTAGGAGATTACCGAATTATCGGTCTGATGCTAGATATTGGTATAGAAGGTGATCTCTTCTTATGGTAATTGGTGGGTGGAAAGTTTTTCTCTCATCTCTATGCTGCTTCTTTTCGAAGATGTTCCAAGTTTTTTATGGTCTTTATGGTATGTTTTCTTGATCATTCCTTTGAAAATGTGATTTCTAAGTCAAATTGTGCTGAACCTCAGAATCTGGGTTGCTAGTGTGCTTGAGTGAGTGCTTGACTGTTAACAACATGAGAGCAGGGACAATCTGGATGCAGGGGTTAGTCTGCCTAACATGCCAGGTGTCAATGTGACATTAGGTACCTAATTGAGAGGACATTATTACAGTTCCAGATTGTGGTGGTTGGAGGAATGATCAATTTTGAAAATGGATTTAGCCTTATTGCAGCTGAAAAATGGCTAATAAGGCTAGTATTTTATTTCCCCTGCTAGCAATAGTCTCCAAATAAGTGTGATGTCAAATCGGCATGTTAGCTGGTGACACTGATAGATCGAACCGTTTTGGCCTGCACCAAGTATAAAAAAAAAAAGTGCTTTACAAAAGAGGTTACCATTAAGAAGTAGCATATTGATCATTTCTCATTTTCTATATATGAATATATTTCATGTTTCAAAGTAATCAATAAAGCAAGTTATTTGCATGTATAATGAACAGTATAAAGTCATGTTTATCATGTCAGTGTTTTAGGATATCCTAGCAATAAAAATTTTCTACACTGCCCATGCCGCAGGGCTTGAGCATGATGTGACTTTCCTTAGACTGTCACTCGACCAGGAGGACGAGGTCAGCAGAGGGTGAATTTGGAGTATTTTTCTCCTTAAGCAGTGGGTTCTGGGGCAAATGGAATTTCATTCAAGTGTTTCCTTGAATTGCTCTATCACATGGCTATCTCAGTTCAAAGCCCACTAAAAAAGTGTCACATTCCTTTTAACTGTAACAACTCGAAAGCTAGGGCTTTTATTAGGTCAAACCATGCATACTGAAAAAGGTTGACCAGGGACTAGCACGAAAACTGAAAAGTTCTTGATTTCAGCCAAATCAAGAGGAAATAAGAATAATTTTGTGATCAGTATATGTGAAAGGTGACAATGAGCCCAAATCCAACATTTTTGCTTCTAAAGAGAAAGTTTCCAATCAGCATTAAACTGAAGGTGCACTGGCTCCCGGTTTTTTGTTGATGACAATGCTGGTGGCTCAAACCATACTCAGAAAAGCTATTTACCAATAATATTGTGTGATAGATTGATATTCTGTTCACTTTTATACTTTCCCTGTTATCTTCTTGCAGCTTTATCCAGTAGATGCATCAGCAAGAGCAGGATTGACACATATCAGACTTGTCACATATCACATATCAGATAGCCCTCCATGTTTGTCTTTAAGGATAAAAATGTTTTGGGATGGATTATTTCTTACTTGTTCAAATATAACTAACCTATCAAGTACCTAACCCAGTTTAGGCATGTAAAGTTAAGTCATATGCAAATGGGCACTTTTATCCTAATTTCACATGTCCATCAAAATGAAAGGTGGTATCATTTGTAAGTCTGACTAAGATGTCCCAACAATTTTGCTGGCATAGCCAATATTCAAGAGCAAGATCCTTAAAAGGGATTCTCAGCCTTGCTAAATCCAACTTGTGAGAACACAAAAACAAGTGCATTATACCCCTCTGGTAACATTGTTGTGCTGGAAGTCAAGCATGCAATTAGTCTCTTCTTGGTGTCAGGAAGTCCTGGATATGCTAGCAGTGACATAGAAATCAACCTTGTTGGGAGACAAACAATCCAAGGGGACCTGACCCCAATTTCCCTCTCAACCATCTTGGGAACTGCTCGATTATGATGGGAAGATTTATGCCTATGGGGAGAAAGAAAGAATGCATGATGTCCACATTTATCATACTAATTGTCCATTTCAATACCTATACCTAACTCAGCTTTTGAATGGAGGGGATTGAAAATTTTAGCACATTTGCCTCCATGGGCTTACACCAGTGGTTTCCAACCATCATGGTACAATTTCCTCGTGGGCTCTTGCCTAGGAGGTCTTTGTCTTTACTTCACGGTGAAAAGTTTACCTGTCCTTTGATTGGAAAATGGTGTTATTTTCAAGGCATTAGCGTCACATGCATGTTCATTTTCTTTATGACGTCGCAACTTTCAATAAAAAACAATGACTGCGGTTGATATCGAATAAGTTGCTGAAAAGGTGCAACACAATTTGTTTTCTAGGTTGAGGTGATCTCCCAATCTTATTTTTATGACCAGCATGGTGGTTGTGGGCTCCATGCAACAGACAGTATGGGTATCATAAGTTACTTATTCGGGGCATGGCCCGAAAAGATTGATTGCAAAATTGCTCCAATGTTTTGTGCTTCAAATCGAAGCAGTTTTTGTCAAAATCATTTCTGGGCGTTCCATGTTCATACAGGCTAATGAATTCTACTTTCACACCAACGTTTTCACTTAAAATGTCCTCTGATTGAAAACACCTTGCTGAGGACAGGTCTTAATTGTTGGGTCGTTTTCAATAAGAGTAGCATCTAAGCTGCCTTAGCGCAGCTTTCATGGTTCGTTTTATACCCCCGTCAAATACCCTGCTATCCAAAACTGATCCATGACTCACGTTGGGGAACCACTGGTTTATACAGTTTGTGGTCACGTGGGACAGTCGCAAACCAGGTGGCTAGGTGGTCTAGTGGCTTCATCGTTTGCCTTCGGATTCGGTTAGCATGGGTTCTATCCCCACAACAGGATGCCGCCTTGTGTGTCCCATTTGACCCGGTGGGCAGGTTACTTAAAGGAGGTGGCACTCAAACGGATTTTAACTGAGATCGCCAAGTTGCAAAGCAAGTCGGAAAACCAGGTACTCAAAATATCATTTGTCTGGAACTGAGATTTCCGCAGAAAAAGCTAAAACCACCCGATGACCCTCATGTACCCTTAGCAGCAGGCCACAGTTGTCATGGCTGTTGGTGACGACATATGCTACGTCACGATGAGAATCAGCCAATCAGAGCCCTAAGCGTTAGTATGGTAGTGGTTGCCATATCATGACATCATCCACAGGCAGATATTTATTTCTTTCCTAGAGGAATGCTAAATAAAAATATGAGGTAATTGTACATTTTCAGAGAAATCATGAGTGGTTTCATTATTTTCGGCTAAAAGTAGTCCTAATTACACTAAATTCCAGGATTCGGCCAAGGTGCCACATTCCCTTTAACACATCCACGCCAATACCCCTGTAACTGGGCAAGTGCACCTGCTGGGAGTGGTCGGAAGGAATAAATAAGTCGTACTCTTCTGTGGTAGCAAGCTGGGAAACTATTTTATCAAGCTACAGTGTTATCGCCACCTTCTGTAACCTGAGCCTGGCTGAGCTCACTCTCTGATTACAGAGGAAGTCGCCAATGCCAATGGAGGAGACAACGGCACGTGAGAAGGAGGTGCTGCGATCGCTTCTGTCAATGGAGCGCGGTGACCTCACCATGAACGAGGTGGGCCGCCCCCAAGTCCACGCGCAGCCTCAGCACCAGAGCCAGCCGCAAACGCTGCAGCCGCCCCAGCAGCACCCTGTGCCTCAGCAGCCTCAGCGGCACCCTCAGCAGACTCAGCAGTGCTCAGTATCTCAGGCGCAGCAGCACCCCGCCCCCCAGCCTCAGCAGCACCCTGTCTCTCAAGCTCAACAGCACGTGGTGTCTCAGGCTCAGCAGATGGCTGTGTCTCAGGCTCAGCAGATGGTCGTGTCGCAGGCTCAACAGCATCCGCAGCAGGTGCAGTCTCAGCAGCATGCTGTGTCACAAGCTCAGCAGCATGCTGTGTCGCAAGCTCAGCAGCTCCAGCAGCCGCAGCAGCAGATACATCACCACTACACTCGGCCGGTGAGTGGGAACACTAAACTTTGTGTACACCACTGTAAATAAGTTACCACCACTCTAACGGAAAAATATCGCAGTTTGGGAGTCACTCCCACTCTCAATGATCTGGGGGCAGGAACTCCCACTCAACCTGATGTTCTGGGGGCAGGGACTCCTGAGGCTGTTATTGCTCAGGGATCTGACCAGGAGATACAGACCCCGTTCAAGTTGTTTGGCAGCATTACGTCATCAGGGCTGGACGGGCACAACAGTTACTATGCTGGGCATCGGATAAATTACACTTTTTCAAAGCCCTAAAAAGCCAATTTTAGAACTGGATCAAAAAATTATATCGTTGAATAGAAAGCTGAAACATTTTTATTTTTAAAACCATTGGGCGTTTTCCAAAAACTCAAGTGAAGAATATTATTTTTACAAATTTTCTAGAGCGTGTCAAAATAATACCAACTTCAGCACCAACAGCTGTTTGCAACAACATTTGAACAGATTTTGATTGGCCGTTGATTGCTTACGATGTTGCCATGACAACTCCGAAGATAATAAACAACGCTTGATCTCATGGGCAAAAGTAAACATATGTATTTCGGCTTTTAATAGAAGTGGACGGATTTGAGTTTGCAGGTTTTATTTTGACGTTAGTATTATTGTTCTTCTCTTACTCCATGCAGGCGTGCATGATTAGAAATTTCAGCGAGTTTTGTAATATCAAGCTTCAGGTATTTGACTCCAAGGGGCGCGTATTTTACAGCTTCACCCTTATTGACGCTTATTCTGCATTTTTTTAGTAAGCAGTCAGATTATCAGCGTGTGGGTGCTGATAATTTGAATTAACGTGATGGAAGGCATCCAAATTTGCGATTGAGAAGCTAGAAATTGCTTGTCTTAGTATTCTGTTGTTGATTTATTTGTGTCGGCATGTTTGTCCAAATCATTGTTCATGGCTGCATAAATACAACTGGGCTTGAGTTAATGCATGCCTTTTCAACTAATTCTTTGAAGTGTTTTGATATTTTCGTTAGATTCACGTAAAATACGCCGCTCGCAGTGGAGACCAAGGTTACTGTTTAAAGGGCGAAGGAAGTCGATTTCGATTTATGCTAGATTGCTGCCAAATTACGCCAAAATTTGATATGTTCCAGCCGATCCTCCCAAACTTGGTAGGTTCTGGAATTTGTTAGGAAAGCGTGGTGACGTCATCAGGGGAGGACTAGATTTAGTAGGAAACTTGGTTGCACACGTAGTTAAAGTACCCTGAGGAGATGTATTGTGGGAAATATCACCTATAATTTGTATGGGGTTCAAAAGGCTGTATACAGATATTAAAATTGATTACCGTTTTCACGAGTGATCCCGGGGGAGCCTACCCGTCCCTCTTGTGCCTTCTTCCTTACAGTCCTACTTGCCCGAAGAGTCTGGGTAAAAGTTTGATTCTATTTGCATGTGTCAGATAGATGTATGGGACAGCGTTATCACATTATAAAAAAGGCATGGATATATCAACCTCCAGTCATGTCTCTACGGAACTTGGCGTCAGGAACTTCGGTAGTCCCCGATCTGGGTCGTGGCATTGTAGTGAACTCGATCTACTTCTTTTGCTACATGAGTTCGATTAAGGTATATGAATGCGCTGTGTAATATTCTGGTGACCAGTGGCTGCTCGTGTTTAATTAATCGGGCAGAAATTATTAACCCCTTGCCTTCCCTCCCTCACCGTCAGCTAATGATGCTTCTGATCGTGCAGGAGGAGCCGCGGAACCTTTCCACGTCGCAGCAGCAGATGGGAGGCATGGCCCCGGTGGACCAGGGTGAGCTGCAGCATCACCACCATCACCAGCAGCACCAGCAACAGCAGCAGCACCAACACCAGGGCCACCACCCGGGGGAGCACCAACAACACAACATGCAGCCCCAGCAGGGCATGTATAAACGTGAGTTTGGCTTTCTTTCGACTGTGAGTGAACACTGGATGCGGGAACAGGAGAACATTTTTCTGAAGTGTTCACATGTTTCGGGGTGTCCTTGACGCTTGTCCTTTCGACTGAATTATTTGTTCAGATGTTCTGCATCAATTTCGCCGGAACTAGCTAGTTTTCCAGCTTTCTGAAATGCATTCGCAACCTTTCAGAACCTTTGGTTAATACGCCGACCATTGGTTCCACAGCCCCACGAGGCAAAATATCGTGAATAGTGTACTGATGTGGCCTCGAGGTCAGTCCAGAGGTGGAGAGCTGCGTGTACACTGTACATGCCGTAGTTGCCGGGCCTCAGCCGTCCGTCCTGCTCCGTGTGACCGTGTCCACCGCCGTGTGTTGCAGCCGACGGCTCGCAAGACGCCACCATGCACGGCTGCGTGCAGTGGATGTCGCCCACCTCCTCCTCGGGCCACCAGGTCATCATCCTGCACGCGCCGCCCGACCAGCAGGTACGCGTCTTGTTCATGACGGTCGGTCCTGGTGGCACCTCTGTGAAATTGGCCAGCGCTGGGCGCGGGGTGGTGTGCTGAACTGCAGCTGTACAGTTGTACTCATCTTATGTCCTCAAATGGTTAAAGTGCCGCTCGTTGATGATGTGTGTCGACGTCAGAGAAAAGACTGGAGCCCGGCCGGTGCCGTGTTGCCCCTTCCCACTCTTTGGGTGTGGTTGATATAGCCAAAGATGATTTATCCTTTGTCTTTATATCCAAGCAAAAACTGTCACTGCACGTTCTTCTTTCGTGATGCCAAACATTAGTACTGAGCTTCACACGAATTGATTAATTACTGAGTCGGGACAATTGGAAATGGCTTTATGAGCGTCATCAATAGCTCGCCGTTTTTTTAAAGCCTGTTTGTTGGGAAACTTGGGATGCTGGTATGGTGCTTGCCGCGTCAAACCACTTCAAAAGTTCCAGAAAATGACCCGGGATTCGGCGCCTGCTGGATTTTATTTTCCAACGTTCAGTGCTTAGGAGGAGCGATATCAAGTTCTTCGAGTGGGACTTCTTTGTTCGTTTAATGGGAAGTCTCAGTGGATTTGTTTTGAGAAGTGTACGGGCAATTTTCAGCACAACGGGACTCGCTGCGAATATTTAGATTTTGTATTTTTGTTGTTTTTCCACGGTAGCCTCCGAACCGAGTAAACTGCTGCCTGAACCAAAATGATGGCTATTTAACATTATTATACTATTTGCTCCGTTTTTTTTTTTACTTTTAGCATAACTCCTGCGCTGGTTACTATCCGGGGAAGAAAACTATGGCAATGCTTGATTAAGATTACATTTTTCATTTGAAATTGTATTTCCCTTTCGGATCAATTTTGCTCTGTTGTAGCACATTTGTATTTCCGTTGAGATTGCCTAATATTGGTTATCTCAACGGAAATTTTTGTACATCTCTTTGATTGTTCAAGTTTTCGCCTCCCTGTTTTTCCTGTTGCATTCATGTGGGAAAATATTTGATCTGCATTGGCTCATTTTAGTTTATGTCAAATATTAATCATATTAAGGGAATGTTTTTAATAAAGGAGACCCATAGGGATATTCGTACGCATGAAGTAGTGCGCAGATGAAGCGCTGTTGGTTCGTAAAGGAGGAGCGCGGAGAGAAACGAAATATAAAACCAGGGGTCTTGTGGTATTCTCTTCGCAACGATAACTCGGTTTAAATCCGATGAAGATGTTTTATTCCCTTTAAGTGCTTTTAGGCAGCTCAAGCACAAAGCAGAGGCGCGCTTGTCACGTGACCACCTCTCTCTCCCCCGCTAGGGCGACGCGGGCAACCAGGGCATGGCCAGCATCATCCAGGCGGCCGAGCAGGGCCAGCTGGTCGGTCAACAGGTGTGGGAGACGCACGTGGCCGACTACCCGGCCGGCGTGCAGCTGTCGGACGGCACCATCATACCCACCCACCCCGACTACCCTCCACAGCCGGGCTGCGCCACCGCCCAGCTGCCTGCTGGCTCACAGCCGCCCCCGCCCCAGCCCAACTACGTCCTGGTAGAGAGCAAGCCGGCAGGGGGCGACGGAAGCCCGGCCGTCGTACCGCCGCCAGGCAAGGTCAAGAAGCCGGCCAAGAAGAAGAAGCGAAAGCTGGCCGACATGCTGGCGCAGGGCATCGATCCTAGCAAGTTGGAGGAGAGCGCCGATGAGGTGAGACTGAGGTTCGAGAAGGGATGCGAGTGTGCGGAAGAGAACTGTTTCAAGACGCTGAACTCGGACTTTGTGTACAGGCACCGGCTGAACATTGCCGAGCTGTCCAAGCATGAGCACGACATGTACCTGATGGGTGTTACCATGGCGTGCCTGGCCAACCCGGACGAGACTGCTCGCCACAAGGAGCGCAAGCGGCTGCGAGCCAAGTACGTCTTTCAGGGCAAGGAGGTGTGTCTGGACGCGTTCCTCTATTTGGAGAACTGCACCCACTACCAGCTGAAGCGGATCCGAAAGCACGTGATCACACACGGGGTGACGCCGCGCGTGCACGGAAACCACGGCAAGCGGGCCCACAACACCTTCCCGCTGGACATCTACCGGCACGCCAGCGACTTCCTGTCCGACTACCTGGCCAAGTTTGCACACAAGGGCGAGACCAAGAAAACCAAGGCGGCGAGCGCCACCAGTCGGCGTCAGACGGTGTCGCTACCGCCAGAAATCACACGAAAAAAGATACACGAGGAGTACATGGACTTCATCAACCAGTTCTCGCCTGCGACGAAGATGATGTCCTACTCAGCGTTTCGATACTTCCTCAGGGACCAGTTCGCTCACGTGAAGTTCGCCAAAGTGCAGTCGTCGCAGGCGTCAGAGCCTGCGCTGAGCAGTGACGTGAAGCTGGAGGAGACGGTGATACAGTCGGGCCACAACTCCATAGACTTGCAGGGAAGCCAGACGGTGGTGTCGACGCTGCTGCCCGCGCCGGAGAGCCAGGCGGCTGATCCGGCGAGTACCTTCGGCGTGCCGGAGCACCACCAAACAACCACCTACACGGTAACAACCAGACCATATACTGCCCCTGCCAACGTGCAGATGCATTACAGTGGCAGCAGTTATCATTACAGTATCACCATGTGAATGTCGTCCTAGAAGTCGGACTCAGGAAACACTGCGCTCTTGTTACTGTGTTGTGTTATCGCCGATAAGGTGTACATTGAGCGGTAGGTTAGCTACTACGTTTTATGACTGTTGCGCTCCCTTTGATGTGGCCAAGATATTTCAGAATCTGGCATAGAGACTTGTTCGTGAGTTCATTGATGGGGTTGAAGGATTGCCACCTAGTGGTGAGTCCTTGAACTGCTCGAATAGATGGCAGTGGGAGCTAGGTCGTGGCTTTGGTCGGAAAAGACCGTGGTGATCATTAGGATCTGGGTGAGAGATTCGAGCCCTCTTCCATGCATTTCAGAAATGGCATTTGTTGGGCAGGTGCTGGAGCCTGTTCTTTTATGTACAGATCCGAGGAACTATCTGGCATGAGCACCGTTCTTCGTCGTTTACTTATTTTTTCACCTTTCGAGTGTCAAAAGTATTTCATTTAAATGAATTAGCTTCATATTTATCTCCAAGCAACGCAAAAGACACATCTCGTACACGAAATTGGCAAGGACTCTTCCGCGGATCATCAAAGCAAAGTGAACGTACTTAAGTTGGTAAGGCTTATTCATTTCACTTGTTTTATTGTAATATGTCTTCCATAAAGGAGACATATGTTTCAGTTTTGATTATTTTGTTCACTGGTTTCTCTCGGTGGGCAGTTTTGTTGCTAATTTAGCGTTGCTGACAAGTGATTGTACTGTGTTGTAAACTACCGGCCTCCTCTTTATTACTGCTTTTGAGGAGCCAACATGCACTTGAATTGAATACTCTGCCATCGGATGGCCTATTTGGTTTTGATACGTTGCCTTTGCATTGGTATCAGAAACTTTCACAGTTATCTTCCCTTGGTGACATGCTTGTGTTTTCTATATGATCGAGATATCTGTTCAACGCCGACATGGCAAACTGTGTTAATATGACTTGGTAATTATTACGTTTTTTTTCATTGGACAGATGGTGAATAGCTGCTTTGTTTACAGCGGGTGGGAAGCTGACTGGGGAAAGAACTAAAAAATCTCAGAAATTTGTTTCTATTGATGGGCATTCGTGCCTTGGAAGAATGGAACCAATTGGTGATGCAAAGAAGAATCGGGAGCAAGAATGGGCAAACATTTATCCGTGCCCCAGAAACTGAATGTATATATTTTGCACTTTTTAGAGCCCAACCACGAATACCCCACGGTGGTTTTCTCACCATTGTCAATTGATATATTTAAATTAAATAATGCCAATTTTCTTCGTTTCATGTTTGAGCTTATTTTATCATCTTGACGATTATCCTAATAAGCATCTGCAGGAAACTCGACAACATGATGTATTTGCTCCGAACTTTTGAAACCATGCCTCTTTAAAACCCTTGTCACGTGATTGTTGGTGCTTGACACGCTCAGGGATCCGTATTAACAATTTAATCAATTTTTGCCTAAATTCAGTCCTACTTAGTTTTTTTTTTTTTTAATCTTCTATCTCGTGTGTTTTTTTTTATGTTTTTTTTTGTGGCTTTTTTTCGTCTTTTCTTGCCCTTGCTATTTTAAGCTGATGGAAGCTGAATTTAATTCGCTGTGGGATCAGGACGTGTCTTCGGCCAATTTGAAGATAAGAATTTGATTTGTGGTGGGTCAGCTTTCTGCCGAGAATTGAATGGTTTGAACTATCCGAACTACTCAGCAGTTTGCACCCGCGTGGTTTGGCAAGCCGCCTCGGTTTGCAGAGGTAACGGGCAGTTTGTATATTATTGCATATAGCTTCCTTCCGACTAGTGGTTGTATTTTCCCCATGCGTTAGAAATCCCTGAACACACTCCAGGCCGTTGCCAACTTCTGAGCTGTTTGCATCGTTGAGTGAATATGGAATATGAATATGAAGCTATAGGTGATGCGTGAACAATTTCGGATTGAAAATATGTCTAACATAAAAAGCAGGCGGGTGGGGGGGCGTTTCCACAAATTTTGAAACAGGGTGACGCCTACAAAACTTTTGGGGCTAGACCTATGTTTTTGTATTTTCTCCACGACGCCAGTGTGGGTTTGGGTAAATGTTTCAAGTATCCCAAGGATTACACTAGAACGGTAACAGTGGGTGACGTTTTGTTTAATTTTGGCCCATGCCTCGATTCGATTACTTCTTAAATGAGTGGTCCAAAATCCATGGTTTAACTTGGAAACCCACTCATGGAGTGCAGAAATTTTGTCATCGTAAAACATGGTTTGACACGCTGGACAACAATTCCATGGAATGAAACTGCTCGAGTCTTCACGTGACTGTCAGTCGCATTAATATTTCCAGATGCCACGTTATATGCGTCCTTCTGATCCCTACCAGTGATTGATCAGTCACTGGTCCGTCACTGAGGCAATTCTGTGCTCACGTGTGGCTGAATACGAAAAATGTGATTTTTTTCTCTCGGCACAGTATTTCGTGCATTTTGCTGTTGGCATTCATAAAAACAATGACTTAGGCAGTGGATTTCTTGAAGATACGTTAAGGCACCCGCACCTGCCTGTTCTTGCCCTTTGTGGGAATCAATTTTGATCTGCGTTTCCCTTGAATTTTGATGAAACACTTCCAATTCGCGTGTTCAGGACGCGACGCTTCTATTGTCCCTAATACCTAGGCAAGACTCTGGTTTGTCATGCTGGTTTCCAACTTTGAAAATTTCCGGACATTTACTCCGAGCGGATCTTTTGGGACGCCAGATCTGTATGCGAACCAGTGTCGGTTTTGTGATCGGTTTGGAAGTACCTACTGGAACTTGGTGCTTCTACAGGGAACAAGCTAACAGATGCCCTGAGGGAGGACCAGTGTGGGTCATTGGGGTATTCGATGGAAACACTCCTGGGCGGCACCCTCCACCCCGCCGCAACTTGCCGGCATTTTTCCGGCTTGACTCGCCGATGCTAAACCGGCTTGTGACGTCGAAGGACCGTTGGTATTTTTGGTACGCCCTGTTGAAGGCGTCGCCCTGTCGCCGTCGGATGTCTTATTTTCCTAACTTGAGCTGCGTTGAAAGCCTCTATTCCCCGACTACCATGTTCCTCTGTTACCCTTTGAATTACAATACGCTGACGTCAGAGCGCCGAGTGCCTGCCGTCCTCACGCTGTCGCTCCGTCGCCCGGCGGTGACCGGCGCCCTGACCTGGCTGCTCGCCCCAGGGCGTCGGTCCGCGCCTCCCGTCCGGCGCCGACGGAGCCGGCGCGGCGTCGGCTCCGTCCTGTCGGGATCGATGCCGGCCGCGTCGTGTCGGCAGCGGCGGTCGGCAGTCGCGCGCGCGGACCGGCGGAGGGAGGTGGCACAAGGAGGGGCGGAGAGGGGCGCCGCGTGCCTGGACTGGTGCTGGGGCTGGGGCGTGGTGCGGCGCGGGCAGGGTGTCTGTTGACTTGAGACTGGTGCAGGCTGGCGAAATGAGGTGATGGTTGTGTGAGGAGAGTGGACGGGCGAATCGCGTCTGTGTGGTACCTGGGGGACACCTGTTCTGTGCAGTGAGAGATCCTACATCTCGGGACCGGGTGATGTGGGCGGCGACTGTGCTCCAACTCGATGACGTGGTCTGATGCGACCGCCTCATGAAGTTTACGAAGAACCGAAGGCCGTCTTTAGGCCTGAGAACATTTGTATGATGATTGCACTGCCTGCCAGTGCTTAGGTCCGTGGTTTTCCGTTGCAAGGTGGTTAGTGTGAACACGTGGTGACGTTTTCGCCCGAGGTCTCAGCTCTACCTTTCCATTAATGGAGTTGGTGATCAACCCTTCACACACCAGAGGTATGTAACGCCCACTGCTTATTCGGTGTGCCGTGAACCATAAGCGTAGCCACTAAAAAAGTGAGGGAAATTAACATTCAGCATGGTGTAAGAAAATACTTTCCCTTTTTGGTGCCTGAAAACCGACTAGATTTGGGCTCATTTTTTCCACTCCGGTTGGTTACACAATTGTCCAATTCATCCCGAATTTGACTGAAGTCAAACAATGCTGTTATGAAAAGTGGGAGAGAAGCTAGCCTCCTGCCCCATTTTCCAAGGTACATACATGTATGCTGTGAACAAGCACTTAGTCAAACGGCGATAACTATCGCCGTTGGAATCGTTAGATTATAATTTGCTAGCTTGAGCTGCGACAGTTTGGCACCCAGGACCTGGGAGGAAAGTGGCCGAGGAGAGCCGGCGTGGCTTACAGGTAACGGCGTTCGTGCCGAATTGTCCTTTTTCCTGGTCCCTGCGTGCTATTGCCATCCAGATAAGAACCGGGGAGGTGGAGGGTTTGGTATCGAAGTAGAGCTGTAAGAAATGAACATTCTGTGAACAGGGCTGCGGAGTCTATGTAGAGCATCAAACCAACCTTGAGTGAAAAAAGATGTGGAAAAATCAATTTTACAGTTGATTTGCTGCTGAAAAGAATTATCTGGTATTGGCAAAGTTAAGCGGGGAAGTGGTAGAGCTCTTGGAGCTTTCAAGTGGAAAATTTGCTTGGAGTTGATGTCGGTATCGGCATTACATGGACTCCGACTCCGGACTTCGTTTTAGTCATTTATCTCATCACAGAACACACCTACGTAAACCCCTAATCGTGAGCTGCAAGTCTGCCTCGCAAGAGCTGCAAGTGAGCTGCAGACACAAATACCTAGCCCTATCTAGTCTGGAAAAGAACACCGGCTGTATCTTTTATGTAGATATGATATCAACCTAAGCCGATGCCGGAGTTGACAACCGACTGTCTCTGAGGCCGGTGTAGTAACTACTAATATTTTTTGGTAGATGAGGTCCTTCTGGTTTTCTAACACGAACCTGATCCCGCACCATTCGCCCTTATCGACTTTCTGCATTGGGGAAAAACGCTGAGATTGGTGGGAAGCATCGACAGGTCCAGGGGTTTGTGACATTGCTGCCCGAGGTTGCTGAGTTGTCAAGTGTAATTATCTCGTATAGGCAATTATCATACGTTTCCACTGGCCCTTCAAATCGTACTGATGGCGATAGAGTGATGTTGGATTGGAGGTCTGGAAGTCCTGCGTTATAATACATGAATATATATATATATATATATATATATATATATATATATATATATATATATATATATATAAAATTGAAGTCAATTCCTTTTGCATGTTCAATGACTGTTTACCGAAATAGGGGAGGACAAAATATTTCACGAGTTTTGGAACACTTAACTTTTGAGGAGGGTTGGCGTACCGTTTGTCAAGGAAACTCTTTATGGCCGTATTTACCATGTGAAGAGGGAAGCCATTACTGGAGAAAAGCTTTTCTAGAAAGTTTTTCTAAAGAAACTTTAGACTACTACTCCCGCCAACCCTCCTCAAAAGTTAAGTGTTCCAAAACTCGTGAAATATTTTGTCCTCCCCTATTTCGGTAAACAGTCATTGAACATGCAAAAGGTATATATATATATATATATATATATATATATATATATATATATATATATATATATATATATATAGAGAGTTATATCGATCACATATCTATGCATAGATCTGTGAGAAACTGCGTTCCCAGGTTAAGACCGTGCTGCTGGTACCACTGAATAAATATTTTTATTGTAAATTCAGTGCAAACAAACCAACTCTTCACCGTCAGTACATGTTCAACCACAAACACTACAAGCAACCACAGACACTGCAAGCGATCAACGACCTCAAAAGAAGAGACGAAGTACGATCCCATGTCAGGCGGTACCGCATGTTCTCCAGATCTCGAAACCACCGCGTGCGGCTTTTTTGCCGTTGCGTCAGATGTGGGCGCGCGCAGTGACGGCCGGTGATGGAGCTGTTTGTTTTGGCACTGGGGCGGCAGCGCCTCGGCAGTCAGGTTTCCGTTAGCGCTGCGTCAGTCCTGCGTCAGTGGAAATCACGCCCTCCCCCTCCCGAGATCGACAGCGCGGCTCACAAACGGGCACGTGCGACAGCCGAGATGGGGGTTGTATTCGACGTTTCGGGCTGTTATTCGATAATGCACGCAATCTTGCACTGCTCTCCGTTCTACCGCCTGTAATGTATCGAGAAAACGTGACGACCGGCCGATGAAATCATTGCGGGCGGGGGTGAAGACGTATTTCCAAAAAGGTTGCAAGCGGTACTTCGGTATCAGCGGTGAGTCGCGCCGGTATCCGCGGTGCCCAGAGAGCCGGCACGTACCACGGCGGGCGTGCACCTCACGTCTGAAGCACGTGCCGGTCTTTGTGGCGGTCTCCAGTCTGCTTTTACTCTGTAACCGCAACAGAGAGTTGGGCACCTGACAATACCGCTCGGCCACGTGGCCTGGTACCAGCTCTGTACCGCTTGCGGTGGGACCGGTGGCGGGGAGGGGGGAGAGGCACGTGACCGAGCCTGACCGGCGGAATGTGGTCATATGGCCGGCTCTACGTCATCCTCGCCAGGAAGCCGCAATAAGGGATACAAGAACGACAGGCGGGGGCGGGCGGTTGAAAGGCTGGGGCTGGAATTATATCTCCAACTGTCGGATGATTATGTGTTAGCTTGAATACGAACAATAAGTTTTCCGATTTTTTGGAGCGCGAATTACATCAAGTAGGGTTTTTTGACGATTTTTGTGTGCACGGGACGTTTGATAAGACGGCGTCAAACCTACCAATGGAAGTATCTTTAGGGATTTCCCTACCGGAAGAAGGGTTGGTTCCAGTGGCAGTTACACGGTGGAGGGGGTAGGGGCTCAAGCCTCCCCCAAAATGTCCGAGTGCATATAGTAAATAAGTAGGCGGAAGCTGATCCGAGGCAATGGCAGGGAGGCTCGAGCCCATAGCCCCCCCAAATGAAATCCTGGATCCGCCAATGGTCGGTTTCCGGAATTGCAGACATGCCAACCGGGACGTATGGACCACGTTTCACTTCACTCATTCTTTTGCAATCCGCGAGCCTTAATCTTGGTATGTTAGAGGCATGAGGTTATTCATGTTTTGCACGTATTCGGCGGTAAAAACCGAGCAATCTCTGTTTTGCTGTATTTTTGCTCGCTGCTACCCACCGTCATCCGCCGTGCCAACACTGCCCACCTCAGTGAAGAGCGACCTGGTCACCCGTCACCCCAGGGCACAGGCCGGTACACCGCACGGGCGGTGCCAGGGATGAACGGGGCGGGGCAGTAACCGCCCAACACACGCAGCTCAGCTTTTTGTCTCGTCTGGGATCGGTAATTTGACCAGGACACGGTTCTTATTCAGGTTCCAGGTTTCTGTGTACCTGCTTGGTTCGGTGGTACTTCTTTTGAGCATGTGACCTAGGCCCGTGACCTTTGGTGACCTCAAATGACCTCAACAGCCTCGGTGTCAGTATGCCCGTTAGCACAGTGTGAAAGTAGGATGTTTTTGGACCTGATACGGTCAACGTGTTTGACATTTATTTACCTAGGTGATTTTCTGGTCTCTGACTCTTATCAGTTCAAAAGTATCAATATCAAAACAAGGCTAGGATAAAGGTGATATAATTTCTTCGAATCACTGAAATGCACTGATACACATCAAGGTGGTACGTTTTGAAACTCTATAGGCCGATGGTCAGCCAAGGGCAGTGACCATTAGGGTGCATCAAACGCCCCGACTTTTGAAATTAGCTACGCGGCCCGGCCCAATTTTTTGCCTTGGACCTAGTGAGTCCAAACATGAAATATTTTGAAATTTCGAAAGGGGCTAGGGTGCCACCTAGCGGCCAAAGTTTTCAATTTTGACCATTTTTAGATATACTTTGGATTGGCCGCAGAAGTCGTCTCATTTCATTAGTGGACTGTTTTGTGACCAAACACTGTTGCACTGGCCTAAAAGCACATGCATGCCCAATTTCATGGATTTTAGACATCTATTAGGGGTGCCTCCTAGCGGTGAAAAAAATCAATTTTGACAGTTGTTTTACAATTTGTTTCATTAAATGTGGGGACAGAATCATTGTGTATTTTGGTCCAGCTGAAACGAGATTTTGCGGAATCGACCTCAAGGTACTTGCGAGACGGATTTCATGCATTTTTTATTTCTTTATATGGCACTACCTGGCGGCCGAAGTAAAAAATTTACATTGGCTTCTGTTCATCAATTTTTATTTATTAAGGACACTGGTCCTGCTTGCAGCTAATTTTTGGGTGATAAACTACCGTTTTACTGTAATTTGATGCCTTCTCGTACACACAAGGCTAAGAACGAAGATTGACGGAAACAAGCTGTAGAGACCGGACATGGAAACTAATTACTGCTTACACCGTGGTAGAGTAAGACAACGAATGGAAAATACGGCTCCCCATATCAAATTTGACGGTTGAGCTTCTTGAACGGCAGGAGTGTTCAGACGCAGTGGTGAACATGGTGTTTGCCACAACAGAGTCGAACACAGGTCATCGATCAGCCGACTGCATCCAAATCCAAAACCGGCTGAACAAGGCTTTGCTCTGGTCTGCGGACAGGCACTAAGTCGGGGAAAAAGTCCACGTCAGTGCTTTCAACAGACTCGATATTGAGAAATTCTGCTTGCCTAACCAATAATTCTAGCAAAAACCTACTTACGTTCATTAAACACTGAAGAAAAACGGGCCAAAAATGAACAATATTTCTAAATTGATTATTTATCAAGATAAGCGAAATATGAAAGACGGTTGAGTTTATCTTTCAAATAAACTCAACTTCACCAGAAAGTCGCCCGTTCCTGATGGAACTCAAAGAGAACCTCCTTCCAACTGTCTGTCCGAATCAAAGCTGTGATGACCACGAGGAGTTCAGAGAATTAGGAATTACTTTCATTGGCTCAAATAATCCAGATGTATATTTTTTAGCAATGCGTAGAGCTAGATGGATGAGCAGACTGCCTTATGCGATGAAGATATGCACGTCCGAGCACCACATTCCCAACGTTCAGGACGAAAAAGCTCCAACGCAGGAACTAATGTCAAAGCTTTGGCGGTTCGGGACCTTCATCACCCCCGTCTATGGCTTGTAATGCATGATATGCCAGGACGCAGTGGGTTCCCCATGGCATGATCTGAATCTTAATCACCACTTATCCTGTTATGGGGACTAGGTGAACGAAGTTGTTGGCACCGGTGCACTGCTGGCTTTCAGCCATCAGCGGTACTTCACCTTAGAGATGGTTCCCTTGCTCTTTTCAGCAACTTGACATCTCAGCCTGTGCGAAGTCAGCTTGCAAAACGTTTTCTGGTGGTGAAGCTCAAGATCATACCCGAGGCACCTCTCAGTTGTGAAAGAAGTGGGTCCGGGAAACCGTGTTTTTTATTTTATTTATTTATTTTTTATTAGGGCCACTCCCAACATGCACACTTGCCCAATTACAGGGAGTATTGGCGTGGGTGTTCAAGGATCCTCTCCACCGGGTCAAATCGGACACGGAAGGCGGTTTCCCGCCGTAGGAATTGAACCCACGTTAATCCATGCTATCCGATCCGAAGACTGGCAACAAAGCCACCAGGCCACCCCGGCCCCAGAGTTCGCAGAGAGTGAGCAGAGAATAAGTTGGTAGACCTGGCTGAACCTGAATCGTGGTCTAAATTCAGACTCCTGAAGCTAGACACCGGGTTCCTAGAGCTGGATGTCAGTGACGGGCCTGACTCATCTACCTACCAGGCAGCAAGGGTAAAGCCCAGGGCCATACATGTTCCCAATGATACCGCCGTAAAGGGAGGAAAGATGGCCTCGGACTTTCAAACGACAGCGTAGTCTAAGCGACACTTGCAGATCATTCTGCAAGCGGTTGGGAAAAAACGAAAAGGCAACCTGATCTACGCTCAAGGAAACCGAAACACGAGTAATCTGTGTGCTCAAGAAAGTGGGGTTGTGTGAATAGTAGAAATAGAAACAGTCAAGTGTGACTATCAGTGGTCAAAACTAGCGCAACTGAACATGACGTCTTGTCGAGGCCATGAGTTGTGAGCGCGGCAGTGGAGTGGTTAGCGCAGTTGGCTTCCACGCAGCCGACCCGGGTTCAAGGCCCGGTGACTTACTTGAACGAGGAGCAAGCTGGCTCTCCAGAAACCCCTCCAAAAGGGTAAGAGCAGGCGACGCCGTATGACCCTGCAGTTGGTGCATCGATAAGCCCCAAAAATCAATCAAACAGGCCGTGAGCTGTGCTATGAATGTCTCTTACAAATCTCGTATTTGTAATCGAAAGATCGGTGTAAGTTAATTACAATAATAACATAAGCAATTACCTAAAGTAACATGATTACAATAATCTAAGACATTTCGCGTTAATTTGGAAACATCGGCTCTTGGCGTTAATCATCGTACATGAGCTTAGCTCCCACAACGGTGCTTTTCATGCAAGGTACTTACGCTGGAACCTTCAAGCATTTCATATATTGATGAATCAAGATGTTTTGGTCTCAGCATTGTATAACTGGCCTTGTATTGTAATAGGAATAATACCTCAAATCGATGAACGATTGGGTTCTTTCCCGAAATATCCCAACTTAGCCGCCCACTGTGCTCCGGTGAATTTCTAAAATAAGAGGAGGTCGTGTGAGAACTACCAAAAACCATGAAACGGTATGGAAGAAAATGGATGATTTGATGAAAAAACGGAAAAGGAAGATTAAATATTGGTCCGGAAATTTTGAAGGTGATATCTGACACTTGAGAGGAATTTCCAACACAAATTATCGTTGGAACTCAACCAAAACTTCTTACTCATTTTTGTCATAGTCATTAATTTCTTAAAAACTTAGAAATTAATTTCGGCCACCAGATGTCACTCATTGCCAAAAATTGTAAATGCCTTTACCAGATACTTTGACCTACAGGAGTAGTTCATAATTACAACAAAGTTCTAATCCAGGATGGTTCAACAATTATTTTCGATAAAAACTCACCAAAACGCAAAACGTTGCAAACCTCTACCGTCAGGTGGCACCCCTAGCTGGCGTCCAAAATGCGCAAAGTGACTGCACAGGTAATTTGGAGCTTGGAAAACAGTATTTGACCACTGCTGGGTCCTATTTTATGATAATACAATTTCCACGGGAGACCCAATGAATATTAAAAATTGCAAAAATTTGAAACTTTGACCGCTAGGTGGCACCCCTAGCCCAATATATATTTTCCCAAAATTGGGATTTGAGGTTTCCATGTCTGAAACAACAAAATTTGACGGGCCGCTAAGCTAATTTATCCAAAAATGAAAATCATGGGGCGTTTGATGCACCCTAGTGACCATACGAGGGGCCAAACTTACTGAGTTAAAGTGACTTTTAGTATTGCAACCTTACTGGCTGGCTGATTGATATGTGGAACTAAAGCGACAGCCTAGGTCAGTGGCCTTGTATGACCTCATACGTCATAAAGCAGTACTTAAAGGCAAATTCAAGCACAGCTTAAGGTGTTGGGCTGATACCACAGGTACTCGCATGCCCGAAATACCAAAAACTCTTCAGGTCACGGGAGTAGTCCTTGCTTAAATAAAGTTTTTGATGTATCATTGCGCGTGCAGAATATCGAAAATACCTAATAGCTGGCTTATGCGATATTTTGCAACAGAAACTTGACAGAAATCCCGAAATGACTGTATTGTATGTCATTTCAGCCTTTTCGGGCCTACCTAAAATGTCTCATCAAGTCAGTAACTGACCTAAGGCCCCAAAAATAGGTATACACCATCGGGGCGTTAATGTTATAAGAAACACATCGGCACTATTGCGTCATTTTTCAAGGGAGTAGGGGATGATTCAGCCTTCCCCTGGTAGCGCGATTTTCATTTCATTTCATTGATTTGATCATCAACGGGAAAGTCACTAATTACAGATTTATTCGAGTCGATAAGAATATGTGTTGGTATACACACGCATGCATGAAACAGAAAAAGGACAAAGTTTAGAAATAAAATTCCTGATGTTAAAAGGAGAGGAAGAAGTTTAAGATGAGAGAGTTATAAGATAAAAATCCTAAAGTATAATCTCAAAGCAATTTTACATATGACCACACCGACACAAATGAACGAATGAAAGCAGTCGTGGAGTAAATAAGCTCCTTGGTGTTTTCCCGGAGATGCCTTCATCGTCATCGGTACCCTAACAAACAAGACATCCTTTACAGTTCTCACCCGTGCATATGGAATGCTGCAGAGGTTGCGTTGGCTGAAAATTCAAGCAGAAACAAACATTAAATGAGCTAAGGAAAACCGTGGAGTCAATACCACCATTAAAAGCGTTACGTAAAAACATTGAACCCTACCGTACTCTTCGAGCCCTCAATGCTCCGAGTTTGAAATATGTCAGCAGGCATGAGAGTGATGCCAATTGATTGTGGGAAAGCGCGTTTAGCCGCATTAAAAAAGTGTGCGCCGCCGCTGTCTCTCCCCAGATAACAGCCGAGCCCCAGTATTGACCGAGGATTCGCCCAGAAAGGAGCGAGCACAGCAGTTCTGTTGAAGCTGCCTCTCAGACCAGCTAATTGAAAAGGCCGGCTGCTACTCCAAACGCCCTGTTAGTTTTTTTTGTAACGGAAACGTTAATGCGGTTTCCAAATGTAAGTTAAGTGTCAAGACAGCTCCTAGTTCACTTACGGTATCGACGTGCTCCAGAACGATGTTTTCAATAAAATGCGTTACTTCCATGTGTTTGCTTTTTACGGTTATCCGAAACGATCTGCGTTTAGTCGGGTTCAAGTTGAGCTTCCAGGCTCGAGACCACTGGTACATCTTCTATAAGTCTGGGAGCAGAAGTGCTGAATTAGAAGTGTGGTATATTTTCTGGTAAATTTTGAGATCGTCCCCAAACATGGTGTAACATAGCTCCGATGCAGTGAGTGTTACTACTGGTGATATTGATGTGACCTCGGGGCATCTGTCTACCTACTATTAGGTAACCCAAACGTGAAAATAACCTGAAGACGTTGGCCATCTTTTACTCCCAGTGGAGACCAGACGTTTTGAATTCTTGGAGCCGGAAGAGCGTGGATTTTGTTGAAATAACTGGAGCCCAAGATTTGAAACTATGTCAATCGGCAAGGTATTAACGAGGCAAGTATGATATTAGCTGTGTTTTAGTCTTTTATCAGGCGTAGTGAACTGCATGAAACAAATTGAACGTAATAAAAGGGAAAGTACAAAGGAAGTTGTAAAACTTCTAACACTTTAGCCTACTAGTGATGTTTCATTGCGGGTGCCCGAACACCCCAAGCACCCGATATATAAATCCACACCTCTGCTTGGAGGATGACTTCTTCACCTCCAGAAAAATACCCGACTCTCAAAGCCATCCAGCGAAGAGAGGAAATTGTCGAGTCTGGAATCCTAGTCTCCAATATCCAATCAGTGACGGCATTGCGTTCGATCCTGGTCCTGATTGAGCTGTGGACGGGGGACGGGTGAGGGGAGGGGGTGCTGATGAGAACACATAAGACGCTCCACCCGTGACCGAGAGCCCTGCCGCAAAAAAGTCGCAATCCCGCGGCTCCACGATAGGATCAGGCTATGATCATAACCAGCCAGTGGCGGATACAGGGGGGGGCTAGGGGCTCAAGCCCCATGAAATTTCAGTGTGCCCATAGTTAATTCATAGCCGGAGACTGTCCCAAGGCAATGGTGGGGGATGCTCGAACCCCTACCCCGCAAATGTTATCCTGGGTCCGCCACTGATCATAACCCACACAATGTCTTGTCATCTAGATCGTACCGACACCTACGCACCGCACGGGCGTGTTCTTGCTTCTAATGTGGTTTTGGTGATCCTCTGCTTGCAGGCTTTCATTTGCAGGTCAAAGAGAAGAGTGTTGCCCTTTTTCAGTTGTTACACTGAAAGAAACTGGCCAAGCCGTCTTTAGTTAAGTGTGAATTTAAAAGTGAGGGACAGCCGCATCGTATCAGTAAGTTCCGTGTCTATTAAAAAATGCGAAACATATCTTTAACATTATCCAAGCTGTCTTCCTCAGAAATTTGCTTTTTCTCCCCTGCTTAAGTGAGACAGCATAATACAATACAATACAAGACAAAACATTTATCATTGACAGGCATTCGACATTATTTCATCTGAGATGGGCACAAAAGTCTAAACTGAAATATTGGTGCCTCTCTCCCGTACGGCCTACACATTTACGCAAAAACACATTCTAATACTTCTCGATTACAGTTGCCACACACAACCTAGTTACCTAACAAACACACACACACACACACACACACACACACACACACACACACACACACACACACACACACACACACACACACACACACACACACACACACACACACACACACACACACACACACACACACACACACACACACACACACACACACATAAACACTACACTATTCGATCGCTGACCGCCACTCGGGCACCGGGTAATAGAGGAGCAGTTTATCACTGCCTGTCGCTGCGTCAATTTCGAACAGTGAATCTTTTGGTATGGATGAGAAATGACTGAAAGGAGTAAACGACGTTATGCCCGCTGTCGGCACTCAGGCCACTACCTCGTAGGAGAATCTCTATTTGCGATGTACGTTTTAGCGTTCTCAAGTTAAATTCAAGTATTTGGGATAACGATCTGAAAAGCAGGGTTCGGGTCATATAAGGGACAGTCGAGTATGAAATGTACTAGCATCGCAAGCATGGCAACAAAGTTGCCTGCGCACGCTCTCTGGGAAGCGTACAAAAGGGAGAGCAAGGAGAATATAATAACAATAGTTTTTTTGTTGCCCCAGCCCTTCCATAGTTATGAAACGCAGCAATACGAGGCTTGACTTTAACTCCTGATCATTTTTTTCACAGACATTTAAGTAGATCATCTATGACGCGTACTCCCACGTTTCTTCAGCCACTTTTCATATAGCCGTCGTCGTCGTCTCGTGTTTTATTTAACGCTGATCCTCAGTTTGTCGAGTCGTCGCCGGGTTGCCGTTGGGACGGATTGTGGCGACTCTTGGCCGTCGGCTGGGATTGACCGTCGGCAGAACAGTTTATGGGACTGGCCTGCTCCGACCGCAAGGGCTCGGCAACTAAGCTCTCCAGCTGCCTCTCTCTCTAGTCCTTCCAGCCGAGTGGGATGGCGGCGGGCCAGCTTTGAGTCGTCGAAAAGGCTGCCACAATGCCAGTATGTTTAACAATGGGAAGTCTGAATGGAGCCGTTTTATTGAAGGCAGTGTTGCAAATACAAGGAGCAGGCTAAGAATCAGCAGACTAAATTTTCCAAGTTGAGCATTAAGCGCCAGTGGCGCGATAACGGCGAGCGTCACACCATTCTGGCGGCCGCCCGTCGGTCTCGACGTTTCGTCCGACGCCACTCCGTCGGCAGCGATGAGGCTGAGCGGCTGTCGACGGCGTTATTTACGGCCCTCGGGCGGCGGAGGTGGCTCGATATGTTGGTCACGCGGCTTCTCCGCGCTCGTCGCCTCCCGTTGCAGGCTGTATGAGAGAAGAGACACGGCGCCCCGCGCAGGTCCCACGATGGCAGTTGGACAGGCACTGGTATCTAGCTGGACCTGAAATATGTTAGCTCTTCGTTCGGATGCTGCTCTTGGTTGCAGTTTCGGAGATCTACGACAGTGGACTGTATGTCTTATATGAAAGAAATGTTTTGCTTTTTTGCCTTGAGAGTCCTCCATGCATAAACGAAGGCTGTGACTGGGCAACGGTGGTAAATCAATTTTTTTCATTAACGTTTGTAAGATGGGTAGGAAGATAGGGGAGAGTAGGGCAGCTAGTATCCTGGGAAAATAGCATCAGACTGTTTTGTGGCTGACTCAGGCAATCTGTGATCATGGCCTCCCACCCCGACGGTGGAGATATGTGCTAGCATCATGGAATGAGATTTGGGCTTCGAAGTTGCCTGTGTTTGGTGCTGAGAGGAGGAACTTCGATTTATGCACGTTTTTGGAGACCGATCAGAGAGAGGGAAATGTGTGTTTAATACTTCACGAGCAGGTCAGGTATGTGGATGTCAGCCTTTTTGGTAGGTCAGGTCATAAGGCTGTAAGCCCCGGAAAAATTACGTTTTACCTTTTTAATGCGAAGGGATGCTGGGTTGAAATTTATCATACTAATGAATGGACGACTCATGTTGCATTTGGCTGATGAGGGGGATATTGTATCAATGGTGAGATAACGAACCCATTTTTGACCCAAACTTAAATGCTTCAATAACAATTTGTATTGGTGCTATAAATCAGTTATTTTGTACACCCATAATTTGTGTGCACTGGGCGTGGACAATTTTGTTAACTATAATAACAGGGATTTACACTCTATTTTGCTTTTCAATGAATTCAGATATACTTACAAAGTCATAAATGTGGCTGAACCTGAGTCGTTGACTTTTCATGGCAGAAAAATTAGAACATGCATAGGTAGGAAATAAATGAAAATGTGCTATTCAATAATATACCTACTCAGATGTTTCGCACTTGGAATACAAATGACTCATCACGCTTCATTACGAGATACAACTCACCCAAGTAGTGGGGAGAGTCCGTGGCAGTTACGCGCGCCTCGGCTCGACAGGCATTCGTATGTGCAGGGTGTCGTGGGTTCGAGCCAACAGAGGCAGGATTTGGCGTCTAGCTCAGGCCTTGTTCCTCCCTTCCCCTCGACGCCATATGACCTTAGCTGTCGGTGCGTCGTTAAGCACCAAAAATTATTATTGAGTTCGTGCAGATCCAGGACTTCATTGGGGCAGGGGACAAGGGACTCGAGCCTCCCTTGCCCTTGTCTTGGAGTAGCCTCCGGCTATGCAGTTACCATAGGCACTCTGACATGGGGGGATTGAGCCCCTTACCTCCCCTTATTGTCCGCCACTGAGGCAAGTTCAAACAACTCAAAGGATTTTATTTGCCATTCTATTGAAGGAAAACTAGCGTATTTTCGGACTTGGTTTTGTGTCACTAGATAGCCTAAGGCACTAGATTTTCGAAGATAGATATAAGATTACCACCATGCCTGTTGTCCTTAGTTATGGTAGGCATAAATGGGTTCAGTGTCAAACCTAATACAAATCACCCCGATCTCCCCTGCCTGTGAGTTTGAAAAATTTTGGGGTGCAGTGCACTTTTTTGTCCGTCTTTGTCCATATAGTTAAGCGTGAGTCCTGTGCTAAAACACTTCTCTCAGTTAAGCTTCAACAGCTGATTACATAGGCCAAACGCAACGTTTTCACCTTTGCCGCAAATCATTCCACAAACGAAGACAATTGAAACTTAATGACGCGTTTCACAGGAACGGCACAGTTCCCAGCGGCGTGCCTTGCGGCGTTCCCAGCGGCGTTCTGGGCTGGTGACCGACCGCGAAAGTGGAGGCCCGCTGCCGGCTTGTGAACGCGTCTCTTTTGCTGCCGGTATTGTTTGTGGTTTGGCGACGCAGTCGGAATCACGGTACTCTCACTGTTTGTCGTTCGCTCCGGCGAAACTGGCAGTCAGCGATCGTGCAACGTCCACAGGTCAACCGGAACTAGAGTGGTTCCGGCGTGGCCTGCGGGATAGACTTTGGCAGGTACACGCTCCATTTTCATGCAATAGTTGAAAGTTCGGAGAGGTGCTCCTGTTTTTTTTTGCTCTTAGTAAAAGCAAAATCAACTCTGGACTTAAATCAACAGGCAGAACAGTCCACGATAAGTTGACACGTAGAGTGATCAAATTTACATCCTCGTGTCAAGGGTTTTGGCTAAATCCAGTTTTCTTTGGGTTATCGATAGTCCAGAGTAAGCATGTGACAATATCAGTTCTGTCTGGCCCACGATTTCGGAATAATAGCCACCGTGGTCTTAGCATCCTGTTGTATTTTTGTTATTGTATGTTACATATAAGAAAAGCAATATATGTTGAAAATTATGCATTGGGTTGTACATGAAGTTCTGCAAAACGTAGCTGGAAATTGCTAAATGGATTTTTGCCTGAAAAATATTAATTTGTAGCCAAATAAAGAATGAAACTTATTTTTGTCTGGTTCACTTCCGCGCTTATATTACAAGCCATGCTCATTTGGAAGTAGCTCAATTCAAATGTATGTATTTGTTCATGAAACTAGTGGTTGTTTTAATACACGTATAGGTTGAAAGCGTGCGATAGTCAACATAGCTTGCGCAAGAATGCCTATATGGCTATGCAAATTATGTTCTAGAATGAAAGCCGGATGTTACCAGCTTATGTCATTCAGCGATAATCAAATTTATTCGTAAAACAACCGTGTGGGCAGATTTCGCTGTCAGCAACCAGGCTCAGGTCCATGCAATATTCACACTTTCGTGTTCCCACATCAACACGTTAGAACACCCGCGCGACATGCGGCGATAGCGGCTGGTAAGGGCTGCAGTTGTGGTCCCGGGCTCCAAGTGAAACCCAACAATCACCCCATTAAAATCTAATGTCGCCGTTACGCAGGCTCCGGCTTCACATTTCTCAAATTTCACAGCGCCCGTTTCCCGGTCACGTTGTGTACGACACACGCATTTCAACCAGTGCCCGTGTCGGGCAGCTTCAGGCGGCAGTGCGACACGTGACCCAGCGTGTCGGCTCCCCCCCAGTTTCCGTGTCAGGCACGTGACCTTCACGCTAGCCCGCACGACCTTCCCTCCATGCGGTTACGCTTATTTACCGCAGAGGATAATGACGGCGCCCATGAGAAAGGCTCTTGTTAGTCCCGAATCAATATGGGGCCGAAATGGTGTCCGTGCAAGCATTTTGCCTGACTGGTGCAAGAAGACAAAACACATTGCTTGAATTGAAAATTGGTATATCGTGAAGCTACAATTGCATTTTGATAATATTTCCAGTCATTTCTGTACTATTGTGTTCCGTTAAGAACTGTAAACTGAGAGCTGATTTTCGAGGCCGTGATAGGCTCGAGGTCGCAGCAAAGGCGCGGGGAGGCGCGGCACCCGCCACCCCCACTTCTCCCAATTACCATGCAGACAGCCTGCGGAGCTGCGGGATGGAGAAAACGCTGCCGCAGCTGCCGCAGCTCAGTCGCCGCCGCAGCTCACTGCAGCTCGGCTGTGACCGCCGGAAGCCCGCCGTCCAAGTTCGGCGCAGCTGTTACCATCCGAAGCTCGCGGTGATACCACGCCCCCTGCTGCAGTGTATATGAGATCGTGTGTGTTGTAGTGGATGCCGCCCCAGGTGCTTCACAGCCTCCGGATATGAAGAGGTTGCTGCGGAGTCGCCGACAGCGGGGAAGACCTGCCTCTGTTCCCCGGGCGCCCCTCGGTATGTGATGTTAGTGAGGTTGGAGAGAGAGAGAGAGTCAGCGAGATGGGGAATGTGATAGCGAGTCAAGGCACAGTTGTTTGTTTTAAGATCGGCTCATAATAGCATAATTTTTCTTTCAGGAAGGAAGATTAACTGGGAGGTTGTCGTTAATCCCGTATGTTGGCATAGCGTTTCGTTTTAAATGATTATTAACTGATATATGATTATGAATTGAGTATAAGTATACATTTCCAACTGTCAAATGTTGTGTTATTTTACTTTTACTGGGCTTTGTAGGCGTCACAGCGGAAAGGCGATAGGAAAAATGCATATATTTTTCTTTATTTTTTATTTGTCAAGAATATCATACAGCACAATATATCAATAATACACAAGGCAACCTTATCTTATTTTTATTTGTCAAGAATATCATACAAAGCATAAAAAACAAGTTGCCTCGTAGGCCCTCGTGGAGCCTAAAATGAGGGTTAACTCTGAATTATTTTCAGTATTCTTCAGAGCAGCACCGCCCCGCTTCTCCGTTGTTTGTTTGCTTCCCCGCTCGATTCAATATTCATCGGTCCTCGGGGTATTGGCTGTTCCATAAGCATGCTTTCCGTCTAATGGCCGCTCCCATTCCGCTTTGCCGCCCACGCGCTGTTTTCGCGAGCCCGACCGCCCACAAAACCGCCGCCGCCCGGCGCGGCCCGCCGGCTCGGACCACCATCTCCATCACAAACGGCCATGCATCGCAGATCATCGCGCGCCGCGGCGACTGTACCGCTAACCATTGTGTGTTGAACAAGAGCCGCGACCCGGCGAACATGACCCAGTCGGAAAACTTCCCACCCAACGCCTAAACTGATTGAGTTCTGGCTGCTGGCTGTTGGCATACCGATCTGTAATACATCAGCGTGTGACCATTAGCCGGCAGTTGGCATTTCGGCGCCTGCGTGTGTTCTCGCACGCGGCTATGTCACGCGTAACCAAGCGTGACGGCGTCAAACGAGGCGCGCTGCTGACGTGGCTGCCTGTCCCCGCACGCGCCTGATGCAGCGCCGGTAGTCGCCGCGCTTGAAATGTGTCGCTACGGCAATGGACGTCGAAAGCAGGGAAACGGGGTGGGGGGGTCGCGTACCCCCTAGTCGTGAATCAGGGGGAATGTCCCCCCAAAAATTTGAACTTCGACTTAATGCGTTTGCATTATCTCCTTGTTACCTCCACGAATCTACATAAATTTGTTGCTGAAGTGCGTCGTTGTCAGTGTTTTATATGCAGCCAAAATTATAAGAAGATGCCTCCGCAGTCATCGCCAGTACGGGGTCCGCCCCTTCCCCAAGCCAGTAAAAATTATGTGGTGATGCCCTTGGCTGCAGCCGCAACCGTTCCTGCGGACGTCTCTCTAACATCTTTTAGAGACGTTAGAGAGACGTATTAGAGACATAATGTTATTAGAGACGAATACCAAGTGGAACATTTACAGTACGTTGAGGATTAACAGTAACCACATGTTACATGTTTTGGGCTGTGATGATTAACATAGGGACTATTATTCATAACAGTGGCGGATCCAGGGAAAAAGGCATTTGTCCCCCCCAAACGGAAAGTCGGGGCAAAAAAGACTATGTTTTTGCCCCCAAAGCGATTGACCTCCTTTTTCCCGACTCCGTTTTAGTTTGAAAGCAAGATTTTGGTGCTTCAACTCTCAACTTCAAACAGAACCAATTAAGTTCAGTGGAAATATGTGGGCTGATAGAAAAATATCTTGAGCCCATATTTCACCCGGTGACGTTTTTTTGCTTTTCACCTTGCATACCCAAAATTATCCTGGGAAGTCATATTGAAGGGCTGTTTCACTGCGGACTTTTTTACTTTCGACTTCGTTTGCCCCTCCCAAACCGACCGGCTAGATCCGCCACTGTATCATAAACATGATATACCTATGTATTAATTTTGACAGCACGTGGTTCCCAAGGCCTTATTCTGCCTTGCTTGATGGGCAGGTCTCATATTCCCCATGTAGTATTCCAACGATTTCACCAAGAAATAACAAATGCTTCTGCAAGATTTATTAGCTACCTAAATGTAGATAGGGCACAACACTTAATTTGACCAGACATGCCATTTTTAGTAGGGAACTGCATGCGCTCGATAGCTTTTAACAGCATTCTGACCATGCCGATTTATATTTCACATGAAGTGTTGAAGGAGTTGAACTTCTCTGTCATAGAATCAAAGCCAAAACATCGACAATAGGCACTGGACGCTACAAGTTCACAGCATTCTCGGATGTCCATCTTCATCCTTGGCGGTAGATGCAGCCCGGGTCGCACGTGCATCGGAACCGTTTGGTAACATTGCAACGGTATCAGCCCGCTGCAGCCTAAGAGAGCTGATTGAGAATAACCGACTGTAAACGATGAACGACTTCTGAGAGAAGTACTGCGCTGGGTCCAGATGTTCCGGGAACACCTCACGCCCGTTAGAGGTCGGCACAAAATATCGCACTCCGCTAACTTCTCTTGCAGCTAATAGAAACAGGAGCGGGTCCAGGATTTCCTCAAGAGAGGGAGCGAGGGGATGTTTTCCTCGGGGTAGCTCCCTTTTGGAAGCCCCCTCTAGGGCCATCCCACCCCCCACCCCGCAATCTTCTTTTTGATGATGGTAAAATATTCGTAAACTAACAAATTTGCTAGATGCAAGGGCGGATGCAGAATTTTTCTAGGTGAGGGGGAATCAAAGTCTTGGTGCCCCCGCCCGAGAGGCCGTAATTTCTCATTTGTTGAACGTGGAACATTTGCAAACTGAATAATTTTCTAACGTGCTTAGAAAGTTTAATATTTTCGGGGGCACGAGACCAACTCCTGGGGGTGGGGGCGGCTTGGAGACCAGCTATTGGGGCCCCCCAAGACCACCTTTTGATGAACCTCGAGACCAACTCTTGGGCGCCCCAGAACAACATTCAGGTGGCGTTGGGGTTCCCCCGGAAAGCCCATCAGACATCAATGGGGGACCAACATGCGGGGGGCCCTTCCAACTGCTTAAGCCCAGCACAAGAAGGGGTGGTCGCCCCCACCGCCCCACTAGACTCTGCCCCTGTCTAGAAATAACCTCACCTTGCTGATGTGTTGACCAGTGTGCCATGGAGTACAGGCTCTGACGACTGACCGTTATTGGTGAGTGTGTGTGTGTGGGGGGGGGGGGGGGGGGGGGGGATGTGTATGTAACATCTAAAGAGCGAAGTCTCCGGTTCTGGGTGGTCTTGAGAATAAATGGACGATCAGTTAATTCGGATGGAATTAGCTTCAGATTTAAGCCGTTCGTGTATTTACAAACGTCAATAAAATTACTTACATATGATATCGAGAAGAGTTTTGCTACTGCAGCGTATCAGCTAAGCCAACTGATAGCGGATTATTTTTAGTTTTGTTAGCGCTGTCACAATTTTATTGTCTTGTGTTGAACAAAATTCGTTAACTGTAATTGTAATTTGTAATTGTGCTAAATCGAGAACACATGTTCGTTTATTGCAGATGTGAATGCTGTTCTCATTCAGAAATAAAGGTCCCTTATTTGTTGGTGCTGTGTCGCCAGCACATTTGCATAACACTTAGCTGCTAAAGTGGCTATCCCAAAAACACATCTTTTCCATATCATCCGAACTTAAACTGATCGTTCTCCTTAGGCAAACTCGAAAATATATATTCCTGGATGTTTTTGGCACTATTTGGCTATTAATGCATTTGTCATGCTTCCAAAACTGATCGGAACAATTTGCGCTCCTAAACCTGGGGCAAACGGCCAGCCCTGAGTAAGTGACTTTATTGCCGTGCCCGTACAAGGCCTTCAACTGTCCTAGCCGCGCACGACAGTGGTCTCAGGCTATCTCACAATATAGGGAACCCCGTGAAGTGTTAATACGGCAGCTGCTCGCCAGCACTGTATAACGAAAGGCGAATGAGTGAATTTGACAATGACGTAAAATGATTGATTTCTCCATATCAGGTTTGCCACACCTTCTCAGGTTTGTGCCGGTAACCATATTTGGAAACTAAAAGCATAGCATCGCGTAGTACTTTTCGACCAGAATATCGCGTAGTTCAAATAGAGAAAGTGGCCCCAACATTTTCTTGAGCTCAGCAGTTTCTAAAAACGTTCTCCCATAATTCACTGCACGCTCGATATAATCCCAGAAGAACCCCGGTCAATCTGTCTTTCGTGCTGAAAGGAATGCTTGATGACAGGCCGTAGATGGCCTTGAGAGTGCTCTTGACCTTTCTGCTATGAACGAGGGCTGAGTTTGATAGATCAAGCTGCAGTCAATGGGTGCTAAAATCAGGCCTGAAATGTTACCACGAAGGAGAGCCCTCCATTTTTGACCTTTAGAAACAGCCATATTTTCATTATCGATTTCTCAGGAACAGTATGTCTCAAATCAATATATGTTTTGTAGGCGAAAAAAAACTTTTGTGTTTTAAAGGAAAACTTTCTTTTCCTAGCCCAGCGCTGTTAGTTCTTGATGGGGCGAGGGTCAAATCAAGTGCATACATGTTCAGAAATGATAATTGCACTGTAATCTTGGTAGTGTTTGTCCTTAAAGAGAATGTGGCACCTGCATAACATGATTTTAACTGAGATAGCCAAGTTGTAAAGCAAGTCGGAAAACCCGGTACTCAATGTATCATTTGTCTTGGAACTCGAGGTTTCCGTAGAAAAAAGCTAAAACCTACCTGAAATGTACCCCTTATGTACCCTTATCAGCAGGCCACAGTTGTCATGGCTGTTGGTGTGACGACATATGCTGACGTCACGGTGAGTGTCAGCCAATCGAAGCCCTTGAAGTGTATTGAATATGGTAGTGGTTTGCTGATCATGACATCATCCACAGGCAGATATTTCTTTCTTTCACTAAAGGAGAATTTAAAAAAATCAAAACATTGAGCTTATTGTACATTTTTCAGAGAAATAATGGACGCGCCTATGATTTTCGGCTAAAAGTACTACTAATTAGGGTAGAGTGGGGTAAGACGCATACGTTAAGGGAGAATTCGTCTGTACCGATCCTGCCAGGACGGAATTACTTTATTTTTTTTTCCGTTAAGTTCTTTCATTGTTGGTCTACACTCAGATAGAAATTTGTAATTCTGACACAATGCAAAGTGTGTGAAATTTATTTCTTCTTGAGACCATGTAAAAAGGCGTTTTACCCTGATAGCGGGGTAAAACACCCAAGCCCTGGATTAAAAGGCCGTCATAAGACTCCCAGCGTATATTGTACCTTTTGTTTCACGTGAACAAATAGGAATATTATTATAATTACGTTGCAAGACAATTTAATGACAAAGTTGGTAGGGTGAGCACATTTACATCGCATAGAGTGCAATTGCAACTTTAAGATAGTCTTGTTTTTATGTCCGGAGATGCAAAAAGCAACAAATGTTTGCTGAAAAATACCCGAGTTTACTGGGCGCGTCCAATCATGTCCAGGACCGAATCAGAAAGGCCGCTACCAGAAAAAATATTAGATGGAGGCTACAGATCTTACATCAGCCTGGACATAGTAGTAGGCGTGTTACCCAGGTGGGCGCGTTACCCCACTCTACCCTACACTGAATTCCAGGATTCGACCAAGGTGCCACATTCCCTTTAAAGTCGCAGTGACACCACCCCCACAGAATAGACCGCCAGTGAGCCTCAGTCCACCCCCGCGGCGGTATTTCGCCACACCACGCGCGAGTGCGAGTGACCTCACTGACCTCGGCTGCCCCCCGTCGCAGATGACGCGCCTCGGCCCCAGAACGGTGCACTCAGCGTCGGTGACGTAGCCGACCTACTCCGGAGGCGGTACGCCATCATAACAGGTCAGCCAAGGTCAAGGCCAGGTCCCTGAACTCCTCGTGAACCGGGACGCAGTGTGTGTGGTGTTGGTGGTTACAGCTGCAGTGTCTTCTGACCAGGATTGTTGAGCGGAATCGTGGTATTATTCCTTTGTCTGTTATTGTCGAAGCTGTGATACAGTATTTCAAGTTCGACAGTTTTATAAGTTCAAGTCTAGGTATTATCTTGGAACGTAATAATCACATTGTACATCTTAAAAAGCTCACATATTTAATTGAAAGCTCCAATAATGCATGAAATGAATGGAGAAAACAATTCATATTTTGCGATTTACCATGTCCCACTTCATCAATAAAAGCATCTATATATAAGTATAAAAGTTTTAAGCTGTTATGCAGGTCCCAGCTGTCACAGTCAAGGCCCAAACATGTCAAAATTTTATAGAATATATCTTCCAGTTCTTTGTTATTGCATTGAAATGATGTTGTCGGCTGTGTTTAATCTCAGGACATGTGATTTGCTAAATCTCTGGGTGGCTGCATGGCTGAGCGCTGATGGATTGTCCAGAGATTGGATGTTTTGCTTGGATCATAAGTCACCTGTTATGGAAGTCAGCTGCCCGGGCTGTCAAAACAGAGCGGTGTACACCCTGAGGGCCAATGAAACGGCGCGCCGGCCACCTGGCTGAAAGATTGAACGCCCTGGCGACCGACTCCATGCGTACGAACGCCGCCGCGCGACCTGAAGCGGGGCTCCGCACCGGTAACTGCCTCTGGCTTATGGTGCTGTCCACGATACTTTTTTATCGTTTACTCCGGGGACACTGTAAAAGATGTCGCGACACATGAATTAATATATTTTTAATTCAGGTCGTCTGCATTATTACAATATGTTTTGGGATATTGATTTGTCCTGATAGACCACCATTGTTGCACCAAGCCAGTGATCGCTTGTGAAAATTACATCGTCTCTTAAACCGCCCTAACAATTGATCAATAAGTTTAGATGATCAATTCGTTGCATTCTTATCCGGGGTGTGTGACAAAGCGTCCGAAGCGATGCCATGAAATTGGCTGATTTACAGCGAATGTTCGTGTCTCCCCAGTGTTTGTCATGGGGACTGGGGAGTAACTTTTGCGGAACTCCAAGATGGTACGCAATAAATCCTATCAAGCCCCTCAGAGCATATTTAAAATGCGATGGTGGGATTGAGAAGCAGAATTGTACCAAGGGCACTAGAGTATCAAATGATTGGGACTGGTGGGCACGGGCCGTTCTGGAGTTCACGGTGGACATAGCAGGGTGGTGGGCAAATGCCACCACTTGTGCAAATATGCCCAAGCCCTAGAAGGCAACGTTGCATGGTGGCGTAGCAGGATTCAGTGCTTTTCCCATCAACTTTGGTCCATTATGTCATGCAGCTGACTTCCGGAATAACTAAGGCTCTCAATACCACTTTTAAGTGCTGGTAAAAAAACTCGAACCGGCGTTTTCGCCAATAGTATAGACACTTAGTTACAGTGGCACCATGGCTGTATATACAGTTACTACAATAGCCTTGATTCGCTCTGCATCTTGCATTTACCGATGCTATTGAAGAAAAAGAAAAGGTCATGGCTATTTTCATTTGGTGGTGAATGAGTAAGTACTCTGAACATCAGGAGACTCGACTTGATATCTACATGCTTTTCCTGATTAATTTTCAGCTTGTGTGTTTCTTGGACGGTTTCTACCGAACGATGCCTGATGACGTCAGCTAACTCTTACCGCCCATATCTGGACGTGGTTCTTTGTCCCTTTTACTTGTAACTATACACAATTATAATTTGTGAACACTACCTAATATAAATTTGGTGAGTCAGTAAGTCGAATGTGTTACTCGGCATCCGTTTCAAGCGTCAATTAACGTCATCGATACCGAAGTGGCGCCCTTCTCCCGATTATCATTTCCTGTTTTTTTATGTTTCCCAAACCTTTTTATTTTGAAAACGTATTTGTTTTTATACAATATCGACCGGCTTCCCTTTGGAGACAGAAACATTTTGTTTCTGACAACTGCCTTATCTCTGGGGTCTGATCGAGCTTCGCGCTCGAAATGAATTCCACTAAGAATTGAACATTAGTGGAATGAAAGCGCATAAAACAGGAGCGCTGAAAGCGATATGGTTAGTTATTTGGCTTGGCCCGCCTGGTAAGGCCATACTGAAAGCGATATGGGTGCCCTTTGTCGTTTAATGAAAAATACACGTGACATTCTGCCCTCTCAAAATCCAGTTTTCACGGTATTCTAGTGAAATGCTAGAAATTGTCGGGTTGTGCGTGGAAAAAAAGTGAATAATGACCTTTGATTAGCTTGATGGGACGCCCCGCTCGGATAGTCACAAGCAATCGTAATAATTGTTGGGGCTTAATGACACACCAACTGCCAGCGGAACGGGGACTGAGGTCCCCTGTTGAAACAGGGACGTCTCCAAATTTTGGGTCATTCGTCATTAATGCTGTCAGGTACCGAATATGCCAAAATTCGCCTCCCGGTCAGCACCAGCCCGGGTCCGTCCCCTCCGAAAATTCTGTGGCGGCGCCGCCAACTGCTAGGGTCATACGGCGTCGCCAACTCACATATTTACTAATTTTCTATAAGCGGATGCTTTCAGACTCCAGGGTATGGATGAAGGGCTTATAATTGTTCAAATCAAGATGAAATTTAGGATTTTGTAATGGAAGAATAGCTGCTATCAGGGATATTGATTTCGGAGTGGATGAAATGGACCTTAGTTGGAAGAGAGGTGGAATACTTCATGGAATATGGCTTTTATGTTCTAGGGTGCTAGTTGGGTCCAGCTCCGTGGCAAAGCAGGCTTCGTAGATGTCTTCTATTCTGATAAAGAAGCTTATTTGCCCAGAATACCCATTGGTGGTGGCGGCTCTGAAAATTATGTTGAGCTTTCGGCCAGAGGTATAATTCATTCCTATTGTGCCTCCACGGTGGCGCCTATCTCTCACTACGCACGGGTAGAATAACCCGCCCCAGGCGCAGCCCTTTGATTCGTTGCCCTTTATAAAAATATCAGATACAAATGGAGGTCTAGGGCAGTCCTGGACTGCAGTCATCAATGTTAAATAATAAGCAATCGTCCGAATACAAACGAGAATACACGAACTTCTTTCGGATTTGTCTTGTGTGGTGAACCCATTTTCTTTGCACCTGCCTTGCCAGTATCACTGATGGTTCACTGCACTCTAAATTGTATTAGGTACATGCATTCTAATCATCTGGATCTAACCTCACATGTGTTCTAAAAAATGTAAAGCCACAACCGACGCCAATTGAGAGTATGCCTAATTTACATCACTCATGCATAAACGCCAGGGTCCATGATGCGCCGTTTTGACAGATGTGAATTTGTAGCCATTGCCGCGTGAGCTCCGCACACCCACATTCATGTCAGGCACCCACGGCTGAGAGCGACGCCAGGATCTGCTGGTTTTATTCCGATATAACTGAGGTCTGGAAAGTGTGAGTTTTGGCTTTCACCCTCCTTTAGCGACTGCTGAGCTTCTGGGAACTCTGCCGGTGAAATGGGCAGAGCAGCTCCGGCGCGGTTTTATTCTCAGTGCAGGTCCCATAAGGCCAAAGTTGGGCTTGCAGGCGGCCCCAAACGGCGATGGTGAACATTTGTTCGATGTCGGGCGGTGGGAGGAGGATCTCGTGTCGAACGACGCCTGCCAGGCGCCGTTTACGTTGTTCCATAGTTGTTCCCGGCGTTGTTGTTACGTTGTGCACTCATTACACGTATACGTGTAATGAAATATACACCCCATATATGGGGTGTATATTTCTGATGTAACAACGCATCCTTTGGGTCTCTCTTCAGCTTTTAAAGCTACCTCGAAATCTGGTGATCCCCATGATTGAAACACTCCCAATAGCGTCATATTACGTCATCTTGAATCTCTCTGAAGTGCCCTCAACGCCAGTGGTTCAAACCAACCGTTCAAATGTTTATGTTTGCACGCCCTGGTACTCTTATTCGTTTACTGTCTTTGGTGCGTTTCCCGATTGTCAAGCGAATCTAGCCGTACATATGTATGAACATTTTAGGTTTATTCGAAGTATTGAATGTGGCCCGTTGAAGATGGATATTCTGTGAAACAATTTTCAATAGAAATATGATCAACTTATCCATTGTACTCCTCGTGTATGTACATGAAAAGTGTCTTCCAATTTTGAATTTCTCAGCTCGGAAGGCCCTTTCCTATTTGGTTGTCCTCACCCTGCTGCCTGTGAACATTAGTGAGGCTGGTGTCATAACCAGGAGGTTGCGTCATGCGGACGAGAGCCGGCCTGAGGGGCAGGTCCTTCTGCCTTATAAGTCCCGCATTCACTGCTGATATCCACCGTGACTGTAAGACAACCGGATTACCTACGTTAGGCCCCAAGAGCACCTTGCATGCTTTAAAGGGAATAAATCACTTCCTATCTTAACATTACTACTAACTTACTATCTTAACTTACTATCCAAACATTTTTGACCTGACCTTTGACACCACTTATCGACTCAGCACCTACAATTTATATACTATTTGACAGTCGAGAATCGTAGAAATGAGGAACTAAAACATTCTGGGAAGTTAGGGCCCCTTGGCACGTTATTTGTGGCTACCAAAGTACCTTTCTGGAGGCGAGCGTGGTCCCTGCATTCATTTGGGACCAGTGCCCTCTTTGTATAAATAACTGAGGACCCGTTTCTTGTTCGATAGTGACTATTGTGTCCCTAGCTGAAGGTCGTTACATGATCCATCTACCTTGGTCAATTGTTCAAAACAGGAAACAAAGTCCTGATAGACAAAACAGGAGACATAATTCGGGCTCCGAAATGTGCTCTTTTGAGCTATTCGAATGGCCCTCTCCTTCTTTGGTTTTCAGTAACTACTTGAGAAAAAATATACCGATTGTCACCTGCCTCCAGTCCGACTGCAGGAGAGTAACGTCAGGTGCGCACCGTCAGTCTATTTCGGCACGACTTGACCCGAATTCGCTGCACCGTGCTGCGAACGCCGTGGCTGCCATGAGGGAGGCCTCCACTCAGCCGTCAGGGTGGCTCGGCCCGTGCAATTACTCAGTGCGTCACCTCCCCAAGATTGGCGCCAAAACACGCCATGTTTTCCCGTGTCCAGCTGGGCTGCATAGCCAAGTCATTGGCAGGAGAACGTTTGATTCAATTACTCGAGTAGAGCGGTAAAGGTAACTTCGTCATGTTCACTGGAACAGTGCCAATAATGTCACTATTGAATTTGTGTCAATTACCTGCCACATATCAGCTACCTGGGGATATATCATTAAGACATGAGCTCATAGAGCCTATTTTCCTATATGTTCAACCTCAGACTCGCCTTTGCCGTATACGGATCCAGGGGTGGGACCTGCGCATGGAAAAGGTGTTCCCAAATCGAGTTTTGCCGCCCCTGTTGCTCCATGGTGCCCCTCTCCTCTACCTGAAACAGCGCTTCTCACCTCAATCCCCTCCGTATGCTGGAGTTGGTGCCCCACATTTAGTTTTAGCGCTCTGGCGACGGCCACGAGGCTCAAACCTAGCACCCCTCCCGTCCATGATGCCTCCTCCCCAAGTACCCCCTCACGATCGAGAAGTGCTGGATTTATCCATGATCTTCGTGCCACGCAGTGGATCGTACCAATTATCGCCAGGCTGAATGGGACATCCCAATCGTTCTTGCGCGATGCTGACGAATTAATCTAGCAAATCTATACTTGATGTGCTATGCTTGAAGTTTTTATCTACTTTCTACATTTAAAAATCACCTCATTCTCTTATCAGAGGCCTCAGACAAAGGAAAGGTGTTTCTTATCCACCAGGGTTCCCGTTGTAATTCCAAATCCCATCAGGTATTCTAATCCCAACAGGTTTTTAAACTTTCCCATGATCTTTAGCTATGAAAGTGTCTTGAAAATCCCGACTCTAGAGAAGCTGTCTCGTAGCTTTCTGTATGGTGCGAACTTCCTTTAACGAGTGTGCGCCAGCGACCGGCCGGACAAATCCTCTGTCTAGTCCCGGACCGGTTTGAAACACTTCCGGAGTCTAAGGTTTCACGTGCTGAAGCTCTAACTGCTCCGACATCTTTCCCGAATTTCTACAACCACACGGCCCGGTGTTAATTTTTTAATTAAAATGGGGTCAACCCCATCTAAATTTAAAATTTTAAATGGGGTTGAGACATTTATCTTTGCTCAAAGCTTTTGTTACATGTATATACCTTTTTTATTACAAACCTTGTTAGGGTTTTCTTAGAAACCCTAGTACTTCAAGAAGTAGCCCTTTCTTGAAAAGTGGGATAGTGCACCGTTTCAGCGTTATCTTTTTGGCGCGCCCCTAAAACCCAATAATCAATCAGCGTTATCTTTGCTGACTTAAAGGGCACCACCCTGCTCTATTCTGCCGCCTATGACCTGAGCCAGAAATCCTCAAATACAGTTTGGATATCCATCCAGGGAGAAATAACTTCAATATGTAGGCTGGACTGGACTAGGAAGTGTTTAAAAACCATGGACTGGATTTTGATTTTGCACTAGAACAAAATTAGCTTCTTCAGACCCGCAGTCAGCCGCAGTACCCCGACAGTCAGAGGCAGCACCCCGACAGTCAGCCGCAGCACCCCGACAGTCAGAGGCAGCACCCCGACAGTCAGCCGCGGCACCCCGACAGTCAGCCGCAGCACCCCGACAGTCAGAGGCAGCACCCCGACAGTCAGCCGCAGCACCCCGACAGTCAGCCGCAGCACCCCGACAGTCAGAGGCAGTACTCCGACAGTCAGCCGCAGCACCCCGACAGTCAGCCTCAGCACCGAGTCAGCCACAGCACCCCGACAGTCAGCCGCAGCACCCCGACAGTCAGAGGCAGCACCCCGACAGGCAGCCACAGCACGAAGGCAGCCCAGCACCCCGACAGTCAGAGGCAGCACCCGACAGTCAGCCCACCACCCCGACAGTTAGCAACAGCACCCGACAGTCAGCCGCGGCACCCGACAGTCAGCGCACACCGGACAGGCAGCCGCAGCACCCGACAGTCAGAGGCAGCACCCCGGCAGGCAGCCGCGGCACCTGACAGTCAGCCGCAGCACCCCTACAGGCGGTGGCCTCACGTGCCGTTCGGTGGTTGGCATCTCCGTGTCAGGCGGTCGGGGAGCACGACAGGGACTCGGTGGCGTGACCTGAGGACAGACGGAACGGTGGAACGTCAGAGGAACGTGGCCCGCGAACGTAATGTGCGCAGAACACGCCACCCACTGGCCACGGAGGGGATGCAGTTAACAGATTGGTGTGAATCACACTGTGAATTTTTAGAGGTATAAGGTACAGTCGTCTGGGGATATCTGTGGTCGTTACAGGAAATACAGGTCTCTGGTGCAACAAACATTTGCTGGGCTTGAAAACGGAACGGCTTTTTTGGTGAATCTTAGGCTGCGCCATTCCTTGGAAAAATTTGTCCCGCTACTTCCTGCTTAACTATTTTGAAACACCGACTCCTTAAAGTATTCTACGAAAAACGCGTCGGCATGGTGCCCCTCAATCTGCTAAAAAAACGTCTTCGGTGGTTATGCGTTACCCCCTGGGCGTTTCTTCTTTCTGGAAGCCTAGATCCGGCATTCGCTGTGGCCGTGGGAGAAGATATCAAGATTTGGGTCAGCAAAAGGCACTAGGAGGGACCATTTACAGTCAGGCATGTGACACAAGCTATTCCTACGTTCAGTGCCATGCAAACATGAAATAAACAGACCCAGTTCAGGTCATAAGAACACCAAATCCCTCCACTGACATCATGCTTATGCCGCAACGATGGGTGATGGCAAGTAAAACACTTGCATCTAGGAGGTCTGTCTTTCAAGACATAGGTCGGGGTTATGGAGAATGAGGGCTAGGGGCATGTGTAGAATCAGTATATATGCTACCTCGTGAAAAACACTGCCAACAAGTCGGTTACACTTTCATCAGTATAGCGTCACACGGAATTTCTCCTTTATCTGTCAAGGCACAATCACGCAGGCTCTATTCAAATATTAATTGGGTGAAAGCGCTCATGTAATGTCATTGTTCGTCGGACAGACTGGGAAACTTCTGGTGTGACGGCGATTTAAAAGAATACTTATAGCCAGCTCCTAGCTATAGCCCAGCTCCTAAACTGCTTGGTTTTGCAATGCAAAGGCTAGTCCAGACTGTGCATTCCTGAATCCATAGGCGGATCTAGGATTGCCAATCGGGGGTACCTTCCGGGGGAGGGGGGATGGCGCCATCCGGTCCCCATATCGAAAATATAGTAAAAATAAACCGGACTCTAGGCGTTTTATTTCGATCCTTCCAAAAACTTAGAACGAGGGCACTTCAGTCCGTAGTTCTTATTACGCGCATGTGCACTCGGTACTTGAATATGGGTGTGCTGTCTGGGCAGTGCAACCAGCGTTTAGATAGAAATACTGGAGAGAGTACAACATAAATTTTTGATCTTGCTTAACCATCACTCAACTTTGGGCTGCATCCCTCACCCTATCATATTCTGACCTGCTCCAGCATTATTACATGTCATCTTTAAAGTTTCGTAGAACTTTTTATTGTTTTATGTTTTTAAGAAACCTTTATCGCAGACGCATCGACTCATACTTTTCAGGCAGCTCATTTTCACTGTCCACTCCATTAAGAATCAGTCGCAATCTGTCGCTGTTTAGAGCTCCGTGTGCCCGAGTGAGCACTATTAAAGGCAGTCTTTTTGTAATGATGCCCTGTGAGATCAATCGGTTCTTACAAAAGTGTCCAACGTCCCACTTCTTTCACGACGATTATTGCACGTTTCGGAGAGATTTTTTTAGAATATTTCGGAGCATTGTGATTTAGGATGTGTTAGAAACCACAGTATACTTTAGCGTTGTATGATATTTTGTTCCTTATGTACTGTTTTTATACATATATTATATAAGACGTGGTTTAGGCCGCAACAGATTCTAAGATTGTGAGCATTAGGTGTTAATATTCTGTATGTGTTGCTCTCATTAATGTATGTGCATAATTTTATCAGAATGACTGCGTCCATAACTTGGAATTTCCGTCGGTGATTCAAAAATTAATTGAAATTGAAATTAAACCCACTGTAAAGGTGCCACAGTACACAGAAAATTAACGGAAATGCTGTGCCAAAATCAGTATCGGAACTAATTCAGTATAAAGAACGATTTTCGGACATTTTGGTACTCGTCAGATAACATAGTACTTTTACTACGCCTCTTTGTTACAGCTGGTTGTACTTCCCGTAGTACCCTTTGCAGTTACACCAAAATGGGTTCTTTGCGATTAGTACCCCGTTGGTTCCGTGCCAAAAATGAGGCCTCTAGGGTACTTCCATTTTAGGTACTAACGCTAGTACCCTACGACGGTGTCTGAAGGGCAGAAAGTAGTGCTTAAAATGTACTCAATCAATACAATCAATACCTACTCTCCTCGTGAAACAAAGAGGTACTGGAGAAGTATATTTAAGGTGATTCGATAATCGATCAAGGTAACACTGCACAGCTTTAATCATAAGAGCACAATACAAAAACAGCCACGGCTCACTGGAACAGCTTTGTCGTTTCAAGGGACAACATATACATGGCACGAAATGAGACTAAGCTGGTTCTAAAACTATGAGCTTCATATTCGTTTCTGCGGTCTTTTCTAGGCATTTTTAATCTTGCAGATTATAAAAGACACCCCAGTTGAGCTGAGCTGACCTCGCTGCTTGCATATCGTTGATGGATATTAAAAGAGAGTTAATTCTGTCCAGAACCAATCAGCCGTCCTTAAATCTTCCGCTTCCTCAGGATTCTGTGGAGCATCCTTCAAATAATTCGACGTCTGGGCCCTGCGCCAAGGCAAACAGTCGGCTATTTGCTGCTAGAGATTAGCCTTGCACCGGCACTGTCACCACGTGGCACATAACCGTTCCTTATAGTGGCGCAAAATAAGACTAACTTAGCACCGCGGCGTATTAGTGACCGACAACATCATGCATGTAGAGAAAAATTGTGGTTTAAGACAAGACAAATAAATATAACGTACGACGTAACTTACATGACTTATATTGGCTGTTTCACCTATTTTTGTTTTGTTTCAAGGTCTATTTAGCTAAATAACACGTGTTATCCCTTTATTATTTTCCTTGTGACACGGGAACCATCTCTGGGGTGCCCTCGAGATAAGCACTTGCCCCCTCTCGAAACCAATTCGGGGGCGTCCTGAGAAAAATTGTTTGGCCCCTGAGGAAAAACCTTCCCCACGCCCGAGAAAAACTTTGGGCCCCGAGATCAAGCCTTCGGGCCCCCGAGACCAACTCGTGGAGGACTCCGAGGCCGAATCTGGGGACTCCCAAAACAACCTTTGGCCCTCGAGAAAACTCTGCCCCCCTCCGGGACAAGCTCTTAAAGGCTCCCAGACCAGTTCTGGCGGCCACCAATAACTTTAGAGCATCCTAGACAAACTCTGGGGCCTTACGAAAAATTCAAGACCAGCTCTGCCCCCATAACATAAACCCCCATAATTACCAGGAGAACGTGATTCGGAGGCCCACCGGGGCACTGGTTAATAATTGGGGGTCCCAAATTAAAACAATACCAAGAGCTACAAAGATAACATAGTGACATTTCCTAGTTTACCTATAGTCGTAAGAGTAGAAAGCCTAAAGGGGACATGTCCCCAATATTAATTAGGTTTAATTATTAGATAAACAGCGTTGACTGAAAATAAATATCTCTAAGATAAGACTTCATCCCCAATGTTTTGGACGTATGTACCTACGCTTATGAGTCTAGCTACAAGCAAGGGTAGGGGTTTTTTATTTGGTGGTGCTCGACTTAGAAAAGGGTACTCTGACAGTTAAACATAATTTTCTTGTATCATTAACTGTTTTCTAAATAAACACGCCTTCTTAGAATCAGGAAGCCAAATAGAAGCATGTGATCTTAAAATAACAAATGCTGGGTGATTGTAGAATGCCCCTACAGAAATAGAATCATCATCTCGCCCCGTGGAAGTTTTAATATTGTTGGAGTTTCAACATTATTTGTAGTTACCGAGCACCTACCTAGAAATGGTTTCATGTAGACCTTAAAAACTCATTAAAGGAAGTTACGTGGGCTTCAGATTTTGCATTCAATCCAGAAGCAGGCAAATTAGTCAAATGCATTACCTAACCATAATCTTGAAGCATTACCATGTTTTCAGTTTAGGTTTTATGGATGTGCTGTATACACAATTACGCCGGTTATAATTGGCTAGTCTAATGATGAAGATGCCATACACAAAGTATGTCAAGAGATAACTGGTACCTAATGCACCTAACCCTGTTCAATCACAAAACAGATGCCAGCTCACCTTTCCAAATTTTCCACGGGCTGAGCTTCCGTCTGCCAGTCACGCAGGAAAATGGCCTGGAAGATCAAAAGTCGCTGGTTCAAAGAAAACTCAATAGAGGGTGACCTACCACCTTTATTGCACTAAAGTTGGCGCCATTTTCTGTCTTCACACCGAAGTATTCTAAAGGGATTGAACATATCGAATGAATACTCCATGCAGTACCACCTGGTTTAGAAAACTTCTTTCCAAAATAGGTACTAGATTAAGTACCCACAATTTTGATCAGGGGTTACTTACACCAACTTGATGTTGGATGTAGTACCACCTGGTGTTAGGAAACTCTCATTTTCCAATTAGGTACTGGATGAAGAGCCACCAGGGTACTGATCTAAGATAACGGTTATCTTACCCTTGCTTGCATGTTGTTAGTACTCAATTAATAAGCCATGGAGTCCATGCAGTATCGATTGGAGAGTGAAAAACATGACAAATACATTGACACTGTAAAATGTACTTTTTGAATCACTTTATTTGGTGTGTCCGATTTCACTCCCGGATTAAGACTTAGCTTAGCAGCCCCAGGCTACTGAGTTATAAAAAAGAGTCAAGTAGTACAGAGGTACTAAAAATTCTCTGTGTGTACGCAAGAAATCCCTTCAATGTCAGTGTTAGGACGCCATTTGACCTAATCTTGTATACAAGCCACGTGCCAGCTTCTGTGATGCTTGCGTGCTGTGACTTTTTCTATCTCATTAAAAGATGAATCCTGCAGCTTGAAATATTTGAACAGGATAAAATGAACCAGTGATATGTCAATTTCATCAATATGTATATTTAATCAAAGCTAATAGTTGTATCGCAATATTTACTTAGAATAATTGAAGCAGAATAGGACTGTCCTTGGAACATTAGCCCTCGGTTTATAGGAACAAAAAATAAATGCTTCGGTTGGAGATTTGATGGCATTCAGGCGATTTACTGCATGCATTTCTGAGTTTTAAGTAACTGATAGGGCTACTGAATCATTTTCATTCTTTATCCAGTGTGCCATGAACACAGGCCGTGAAGATGACAGCCGAATTTCTCTCCGACTGAATTATCACTTGCGAGAGCCGGGGATTGGTTTCTGGAAGCTCGGCTTTAGCCCCTGTCCCGTAGCGTTGAAGCTTATTTATAGCGTGAGAGATTTGGAGGATAACGGGAAACAGCCTCCGGTGATTTGCATTCAATCAGAGGATTTTGTTCTGACATGATCAGCGCTGATAGAAGAATTGGCTACATCGCACCAGCACCAAGATTATGTTTAGATCAGCTGTATATATCATCTGCAAACTGCATCACGCCTGTGTGCATTGTGTCAGGGTACCAGTGGTTGCTTGGTATACTCTACAGGACAGCTGGAAGTTTAAATAATTTTTTTGAGGTTCAAAAAAAGTTTGAAATATATGCCTGTTCGAAATCCATTATAAAGATTTCACGTTAAAGTTTACTTTTGAGGCGTCGGAGCCGCCTTCAGTGAATCTGAATACCGGTAATAAATCCCAAAATTATCCACCAACGAATCCAATGAGCTTCCATAAAATATTGGTCACAACTTCTGAGCTGAATCTGTAATTCTGATAACCCGCTCACACCGCCCATGGACCGCTTGACCTCATCAAGGATTCTCAACATACTGGGCGTTTCAATCCTACACATCAGCTAGAAATGCAAATAAACAGAGCGTTATGTCAATACCAAGTGGTGTTTCGCAGAGAAGGAGCCGAGAGACGTGCATGTGCTGTCCCGCGGATAAACAAACTCTCGTTACTGGCACGGTGAGCCTCCACGCCGACTGATCAGCTGACACCGGGCGTACCTAACGTGCTTTCAAACTGAGGAGAAAGTGCATTCTTGCTGCATGTTTTGTTCATTCTGTTGCTGTTTTGCCTGATGAGAGCGTGTGTTGAAGTGATTGCTTCTACGTGGGCCTTCTCTTCAATCTCCCGTGTTTTATTTATGCTGCTTCCTCTCTAGCTCTCTCTTCTCCCCACTCTTTCTGTCTGTCTATCCCCTCCCTCTCGCTTTCAAGCTTTTAGTCTTGATTCATTCGTTTGTGGATCCCCAGATCTGTCTGATAAAGGCAATAAAAGTCAGGCTGGTTGGAGTTACGTTGTTAGTTTGCACCACACCCTGCAATCAAACGAGGGTAACGTCTTACGAAACTATTCCTTAATCTTCGCCTTCGAAGAAATTCTCCTAGCTTCTGCAGCGGCTTATCAGACCCAGGTGCACATAATGAACTTAGTTGGCATCTGGAATGCATTCTTCTCATCCCTGGAATGACGGGGTAGGCGAAATTGTTGCGCCCGTGCTCACAAGTTTGAAGAAGCACAAGTACAAGCCCGAGTTCAAGTCAGCGTGTCATCCATTCAATCACTGTGTCGTCAGGAGAGCCGGACTGGCTAATTAAACAAAGGAACACACTTCACCGCTGACCTCCTCTCGCTCGCGTATGTTTACGCGCTCTGCGCCACTGTAGCTGGCCGATCCCGAAGCATGGAGGCCAGCCTCCGCTGGCCGGCTGGACCCAGCTGGTCGGCCACACCCGGGCTCGGCGCCGGGGGGCTGAGGTCGCCCCCGCCGCCGCTGCACGGCCCCAGTTCACTGCTCCGCCGCCAGCAGCTTATGGACGTATTTGCATTCCGACACTGGTATACTGGGTGATGGGTATGCGCCTCCACCAGGCTTAAGGTGTCCATAAAAGGGCCGGCAGGAACAGCCTGCAGAGATCAATCACGCTGAGAGGAGAACTTACGAAGCTCAAGTTAAAACGAACAATGAACTTCGTTGTTGAGATAGTTATCAGCTCTCAAGCTGTATTGTTAACAGAAATTCAGTTTCCAAACTATTTCAGAAGTCACCACTTGTGTCAAGATTGCAATAAATGCTGACATGATCAAAAACGCTTTTAGCAGAATATAAAGCAGGGACGAGAAACTCATGTTTCCCTTTTCATTGTTTTTTTCCTTACCGGCATTTTTTCCTGATATTATTGTCGATATTAGAGGTGCTTATCCACCTACTGTTGTGTGACTCTGGAGGATCAAAGAACGTTTCTTATCAACTTAACATAACGCGCACAAGTCGGTCGGCGGCCACCGCCGGGGCGAGGTTTCGGAGAAGTACCAAACTCCAATCCGCGCTCGGCGAACCACGGGATTTTAACCCGGGACCTTATGCTCAGTATATTTCCCGCTCATCTCCCCTCTCCCTTCTAGCCTGTGAACCGAAGACCCACTGCTCAGGAGACTCTCTCTCTCTCTCTCTCTCTCTCTCTCTCTCTCTCTCTCTCTCTCTCTCTCTCTCTCTCTCTCTCTCTCTCTCTCTCTCTCTCCCTCCCTCCCTCCCTCCCTCTCCCTCTCCCTCTCTCTCTCTCTCTCTCTTCTCTCTCTCTCTCTCTCTCTCTCCCTCTCTTCTCTCTCTCTTCTCTCTTCTCTCTTCTCTCTCTCTCCCTCTCTCTCTCTTCTCTCTTCTCTCTCTCCCTCCCTCCCTCCCTCTCTCCCTCCCTCTCTCTCTCTCTCTCTCTCTCTCTCTCTCTGTCTCTCTATTCCCTCTCTCTCCCTCCCTCCCTCCCTCTCTCTCTCTCTCTCTCTCTCTCTCTCTCTCTCTCTCTCTTCTCTCTTCTCTCTCTCTCTCTCTCCCCTCTCTCTCTCTCTCTCTCTCTCTCTCTCTCTCTCTCACACGTTTGACCCCGTGTCGGCAGGAGGACGCTGCGCCGGCTGTCCGATCCTGACGCTGCCGGACCCCTCGGTGACGCCGGAGCCGTGCTGGGTCTCTGATGACGAGTACAGGCAGCTGGTCATCTACCTGACCTCGGTGCCGGTGCTGGAGGAGGCTGACCAGGGCTTCATCCTGGTCATCGACCGCCGACAGGACCGGTGGAGCTCCGTTCGCACCGCTCTCCTGCACATCGCCGTAAGTGCGGGCGCCGATCGAGGAAGCTGGGTTTAGGAGGTCAGCGGGGAAGGCGGGAAGAAAATCATGGGAAGGCCTGAATTTGAAATGATTTCAATAACCACGAACATGGTCGGAGATCCCGAGGCTTGGGCTTTGGGGTAAGGTCCCCCTGGATTTTAGGTTTCCCATAGCTTTGTATAAGGCTTGTATTACCGTTCCAGCGTTAACGCAGCCAGGCCCCCCCACGGGTCGAGAAGAAATATTTAGCCTTGACCACGAAATAGAACGGATGCATAATATTAAGCTTATATTAGCTTTCACACATATATTTTTAACAACATAAAACTAATTGAAAGCATTGGAAATGAAAAAATGGAATGTAAAACATATCTTAGCACTAGCTCGACTTTTCATTAGAATGTATGGGCAGTTCCAAATATATACCAATATACCCTTGGGGGCGAAGTGGGTCTGCCCCCCGACTCTAAATGAAAATTTCAGAATGCATTCGCACATCTCTAGATTTCAGTCGCATTGGGAAGAACAAACAAATTACTATTGGCATGGAAAAAGTTAAGAAACTGCCCAAATCCGACGAGTTCTTGGTTTTAGAGGGACATGGCTTACAAGCGGGGAAATTAAGATGTTCTCACGCTGAAGATACTTCTTTGCTCCAACACCGTTGCGCAGTTAGTTTTTACTACTTTCTTGGTGACGCTAATGGCGTCAATCACAGATATTAATCGTTGGAAGGACCGGATAGCTAACTGGATAATTTATGACAGATTTTGAGTTCCAGTTTTATGCTGCATCGCCCAGAAACGATATTTTCAACAAGAGGTACTTTGCGACTGGACCGCGTTTGGTGCACGGTATTATGCCTCTGGATTAGTTGCCAGCTCTCTGAAAGGCTGCTGAGTATCTCAACTGAGTAATAATCATACTACAAAAAGAGCCCGTATAATCTATGTTTTTGCTTCAAAAGAGTTTGATTCGTGGTTCAGGTCAACCGGAGAAATTGAATTGAAGGGCTTTCACTTTCTTTTTCTCAAAGTTTTGCTCCTACGGACACGCAGAAGTTCCTGAGGCTGGTGAACGTGCCGGAGCGTTCGATGCACTCGTTAGCTCCCATTGTTGGTCTCATTTTTAGTCATTGAGAGAACCGCATGAGTTGCGACCGATAGATTTTTGCTGGCATTGAACTGCACTGGCGACAGCAGACTTTCAAGCCTGCCCAAAACGTGCAAGCCGCCGTCTGTGAAGCCGCCGTCTGTGGATGTGTCATAGCTGTTGGGCGATGAATTTGTGGTGTCATTGTTTAATAAATAGTCGGCTCTCATCTGGAACTAGCTCGGGAATTTCATGATCACATTATGAGAACTAAAATCCCAGAAGCGTGCTGAAGATAGTAAAACAATTGTTAGAAGAATTATCCATGTATATGTTTAATCCATTTTTGGGGTACCCAATATTTGATATTAACATTTATTGGTGGTGCTAACGAACATTGCTGCTAAGAAAGTGGTTCATTGATCCGACTTGAATAACGTAAAACCTTTACAGATAGCACAGCTGTTGACTTATTTAGAGAAGTCAGCCTTCCGTTACCTTCGACCGTGCGCGCGAGCTCCACGATACGACCGTGAGCGAGCTCCACGATACGACCGTCCTCATGAGCACCGCAATACGAGCATGCGCGCGAGCACCGTAATACGACCAACCAGGGCGATCGTTATCACTTTTAAACAGCGGTCAGGAAACCCCATCCTGCCAACAGTTAGGGGAAATCTCGGGAACCATAAGATCAAATATAAGAATATGATTTTAAACAGAGACTGGTACCCATTGTGGTACAGATAATCCCTTCAATATAATTTAGTGCCATAATCGGGTACCTAGTCTACTTCTGCGCGTCCGGGCTAATCGTTTTCTCGTCCGTAAGACTCCAAAGGCCTCTTTCGTGTTTGGGGGCATTTCCTTATTTAGATTGGTCGTCGTTGGGGAATATAAATGACTTCTTACTTCTGGTTTTAAGATGTACTGATTTCAAAACCGCTTCGTGTATGGATGCAGGACGTTTATCAGCGATCTTTCTCACAGTCTACCGGTATATTCGCAGTCGTGTCTGTCGTCTCTACTCTAGTATGAGCACTGGTGCTAAGGTTTGTTACTCTTTTAGTTGAAGAAAATGATAAGTTCTCGGAAGGCCTGCTGTACATATAGGGTGCCATAAACCTCATAGTGTTGTCGGAATGACCTAAGACCCTAAAAAGATGATAAAAGAGATGACAGTAAAAGCGCTTAAAGACTTGCATCATAAAAACCCAAAGTACAAAAACTAAGACACCTAAACTCTAAAAAGCCCCAAAAAGGCAAAGTCAAGGTAAAGATAAAGAAGCGTGGGATTACCTCATAGGGATGAGGCAAAGCCAACGTTTCGGTCTCCTCGCCTGACGAAGGTCTAAGACCGAAACGTTGCATTTGCCTTACCCAAGTTTTTATATTTTCCTTAACTTAGCCTTTTTGTGCTTTTTAGGGTTTATACGTCTTAGTTTCTGGACTTTGGCTTTTTAGGTTCCAATTTTCCTAGCGCTTTTACTGTCATCTGTTTTGTCATCTTTTTAGGGTCCTAGGTCATTCCCACAACACTTTTTTAGGCGTGTTGGACCAACCTCACCCCACAAAAGGCTTCGGTTCCGAAATGCTTTGCGAAAGGTCTTAGCTGAATGTGGAATAAAATATTCATTGTTTCGATTGTTGGATTAGATTTTCAACAGTACCGCTCATTCCGAAAGATGGGTGATGGAAGAGCTGAATAAAGTAGTGCCATTTTAGGAGTTATTGCTTCGTTTGTTGGTAAATAAGCGTATGAACTGATTTTTTTGTGCGTAAGTTTAAGGTTTATCATGTAGACTGGGTGAGTAACTCGCTCTATCTATTACGAAATTCCAAAGTGTAGGTACCCGATTAGAAGTATCGATAATCATATTGACAGCATAGGCGCAGGAACTTTTCCCAAGTTGGGGGTGGGGGCAAAAACTGTCATGGCTGATGGGGTCCAATATGATTTGGCCTGTCACTCGATTTGTAAACGGAAATCGTCCGGAATCGGCGCAAAGTTGGGGGAGCACTGCCCTCAGTCCGAAAGAGGGGGGAGGGGAGGCAGCCGCCCCTACCTCCCCCGATTCCTGCGCCTATGATTGAAAATGATGTAGGTCACATAGGGAGCCTGAGTATATGTCCTACACTCGAATAAACAATACCCTGATTCTCTGGTAAAATCCACTTCGGTTATTAGTCTCAAACATAATTTTAACATGGTTTTGGTCGAGCATTTGTAGCGTTAATAGCTGGGAACACACTAGCAGTTTTACTCATTAGGTCCTAAGTACATGCTATTTGTAGAACAGTTGTAATTGAGCTCTCTCCTCTCTGACCTTCAATTATCACATTAGTACCCCGTGATAGCATGGGCCGCGGTGTGGAGCGGTCCTGACCGGGTCAAGGACTCCAGTCCACCGTTGTTTAAACTCCAATAGGTTCACTTGTGACCGTAAACATGACCGAGCGCTGGCCGTTTATACAACTGTTACGTCATACCGTAGGACACGAGGATAGTTGTTTGCCTCTTTATGGCACGCTTAGAAGCTTTTGTTGGATTTTGAGTGATTTGCATTTTTAGTCGTTTTGGCTCAATTCGTGTGTCAATTTCAAATCGTGAGTATTTTGTAATCGTAATTGTGTTGTCTTTTTATTTTTATTTGTAAATGTTAAGGCTTATAATTTATTGGTGAAATTATTTTAGCCTTTGCATTACGCGTGCTACATGCTGAGTATTTTAAAAGAATAGTTGGTGGTATAAAAGCGGGCACCCTCTGCAGTTATACTGACCAGGATACCTGTATATTCCTTTTTCAACGTTGATTTCAAACCTACCAACATCATATGGTGTTTAACATGGCATTTTGCCTGATTTCTCTATTATGTGTATCGCCTTCAAAATCTATATAAATTTATTGTAAAACTTACCAAAACTCTATTTTTCAAGCCTTACCAAGACTCTCGACTTTTTTTAGTCTTGCCCCAAAGCGTTTTGCGTTTCCGGAGAGATAAGCGTTTTGGGAGCGGATGTTTGCGCCACTCGTACCCACCTTTCCTGGGTCAGCAGATGGAGAGAAGAGGAGCAACGAGAGACAGAGCACCGATTATTACATAGCTCAGAAAAAATCATTATTTCACAAATCACTATTTCATACTGCTACTATGTATTTCGAGGTGAGCTTTTGGACAAAAGAAATGCTCAACTGGAGATTTTCTGGCATCTGCTGGAAGACCCGTGATCTCAGTTCAAATGTCATAAAGGTGTCACATTCCCTTAACGATATATGTTTACATATTGCTTGTGCCGAACTCTGATAGCCAATAGATCCCTATGATGTGCTGGGAGCTCTGCTATCGTGTTTGAATTAAGGCAAGGTCAATGTTTTCCGAGCATCGGGCGCGGATCCGAGCGGGGTCAGCACAGAGCCGCCAGTCGGTGATTCGTTTGGACAGTTCTGTGGGATATTCGCGCGCCCACCAGCCTATCGGTCCGGAGATGAATGGTGACCGAACGATGGCTTTAACGGTAGATAACAGTAGCATTAGAGGTATCAATGGGTATAGTGTTGTGTATGTTTTGTCATACTTTACAGCCATCTATTCATCAGCTGCCACTGAATGTGAGATTGCTCGCTGGTTTTGATGAAAGCTCATCATTGGAAGGCGTTGGCGATGAAAGACGGGTTCTAATCGAACAGTTTTGCGTTTTGAGCTACGAAGAAAAATTAATTTTTATTCGAAACCACGATAATATGAGTGTTACTTTGGAGGGTACTTTACTTACTTTATAGTTCAGTTGGAGGATACTTTTTTTTTTGGGGGAGGGGTGTTCTTCTCTAACCGATCCAGTTATGGTGTGGTTCATCGGTGTGGGCAGGATAGCTGCTGATCCCTCTCTCTTGGAAACACAGACGGTTTATATTTGATAGTTTCCTATTGGTTTGTTATCTTGCATAGTTTCGTAATCCCCTATTTCTTTTTGAACAGCCCTTTATTTTTTATGAAGTTCCGGCAAAATTATCTTTAGTATGAATTCAATCAACAATAATAACTAACTACAAAACCGGGATAAAACTAATAATCCTTTACCCTAGTCATCATAGAACTACGAATTATCATGCACAACTGCACATACACACATGCACACAACTACAGCTCCAGCTCTGTCACATACTGGTGGAGCTCCAGATTTCACTGTTGCGTTGGCGAGAGCTCTGCGTCGATCTCGGCCCAGTCGCGCCGGCGCCGCCGTCGACGGGCCCCGGTCCATCGCCGCAGGGGATGCTGACGGGTAACGAATGACGACTGGGAGAGGCTTCGTCGAGCCCGGGCCGCTAGGAAAGCACCTTATACCGCACGGCGACGGCATTGGGGCGGGATGGAAGCGCGCCAAATAATGTCGGGCCGAACAAAAGAAGGTCAGCTTTACTGAAATGGGGTCTGCTATTAGAAACACTTAATGAAAGGATGGTGGTCTTATAGTGAGCATATTTATGATTAAAGTAAAACATCAATGACTGTAAGCCACTATACGTCAAACTTTCGAATGCTATATTGATGCAAAATAGAGATTGTTACGGCTCTTGAGTGCTTAATATTCTACCGAATCATAGATTCGAGCCTGTTCTTTCAGTTGGTTTCAATCGCTAACGATTAGATGATACTAATAATTCCAGGGTTGATGTGAAAAGTTCAGTGAAAGTTTATAGGATTCCAGTGGCCACTTATCTGTGTGGCTGAGATTCTTGACATCTGAGACCCAGGGGCAATTTCAATGGATGGGCTGAAACAGAAACAGCAGCAGCTGAAACAGCAGCGGAACGGCGAATTTCTGTCCCGGCTCTGAAGCTTCCATGAGTTGTTCCATTAAAACGAGAGCGAAAAACTGGAGCTCCAGGAAAATGGAAGGCACAGATGTTTTTTTACAATAAATTCAAAATGAACGGAACTTGATCGTGTGTAGTTTCAGACGAGAAGACGGCGTCGGCCGACCGAGCTCGGCAGCTTCCACCAGCCAAACTGATATGAATCGTGGCCAGACTTTGACAGCTCTTCTTAAATGTGTGGAAGCTCTGGCTTTATCTGCCCAAGCAAACGTTTCTGCTTCCCAAATTGACGGCTTCTGGTCGGTGATCACCTTTACAAGCTTCCACATGCAATATCACTGTTACGTCTTAAAATTAAATCCGATCATGATGCTAACGTGTGAATTATTCTGCACACAACGCGAATTAAGCTGCAACTGTATAAGAGTAGCTGGCATATCAAGTTTCTGCTAACTCGTGTTTGCGTCAGCAAGGAATGATCGGCTGAATTCCTCAGAACTAACAACGCAGTAGAATACGTCAGCTCGGTTGATGCTGATGCACAGTGACGCATCAATCAGTGCCAGACGCATCAAACTGCATCACACTCTGAAGTGCGGACTGTTTAGGGTCAGGCGCAAATATTCCTATAGTTATATCCAAGGCCTAGCCAGTATGAATTGGCGAGATCGCTCCTGGAGAACAGTTTTGCCTTAGTGAAATTATGTATCATAGTTCATGGGCAACGTGTAGGATGACACCACACCTTTAGATATGCAAAACAAAGAATAAGGAAACTTCATCACTTCATTCTCAATGATTACCTGTTGATACCTTCACCACTGGTTATGGAGACTGTCTTCACTGCTGCCGTCTCATTCAGACTCCTGTCTATTCACGGCAGTCGGCTCTCCGCTAGTGAATGCCGCTGTCCGCTATAGCTGACGCAGCCCTGGTCCGACTGCATCCATTCTGGTGTGTTTGGAGGCCTGACGCGGGAATGAGAATCCCTAGAGTCGACTGCCGGACGCGCGCTTCCATCTGGTTAAACCCAAGTTAAACCCGTCCGGCTGCGCGTCACGACAGCAGAGCTTGGGGCTCCCAGCCGGCGAGAGTGGAAATGCGCGGACCCGGTGCGTTTCACCGGCGGCAAACGAAACACCGGGAATTGCGTGGCTTCAATAATGAGCGCGCGCGAGATAGAGCTGAAACAGAGCTGTGTTCAGTGGTAACTTTTGTCAAAACATCGAAGCCTGCGTTTCTTTTTCTTATCAAAACAAAAAGATGAGCGTGGTTCCACCCTGCTGCCGCTGTAACCCAGAGCTCATCTTGTTAATTTTAGGCAGTACTATGAACTGGAGGAAATGAAGCGGAATATCACATTCCATTAAGCTTGGCCATGAGGCTCGGGAGCTGCCAGCGTAACGGCGGAATCGCCGCCTGAAGTACAGCAATAGCTTTACAATTGAATGGAAGGCCAAGTTAAACGCGGGGACTCCGCCACCGGCTAGCTTAAGGGAGTCTTTTCACGACTTCTGTTTTAAGCACAGATGATCGAAAGGGATTTTAGGATAAAATTATGTACGCCCGAGTTCTGCTGTCAATTTATCGGTTACTGCATACGAGACTTAATTTATTTTTAGTTGCATATGTCCAGTTTTACCTAACTTAATCAGAAGCTATCAGAAGCGGCTATTGGATTGGAAGGCTGTAAATACGGGCACCTCACTTACGGGCTCATTTCTGAAATTGTTCTCAATTGTTTTAATTTTTTATGAATTTAGACTCAAAGGGTCATCATATTTTAGACAAAAAGGAGGCCAAGTGATTCATTAAAATGTCTACAAGGTTACAGACAAGCATGATGCACTCGGAAGCGCGTTGCTGGCAGTTATGAACTAACAATTGCAAAATTGTTATTCAGTTTTCAGTTTGTTTGTTATCATCAGTTATTTAGTTCAACAAGTTGGGGCCGCTTTAGCAATACGAATTTGAAGAGTAAGGCGTATTATCAGCCGAAACAAATTCAGTCCTACGATATAAAAACTGACGCTCTCCATCGAGAGTCCCGCAATAAAGAGTAATGCATATTACAGAACAAGCACAAGTAAAATTTTTGATATTGAAAAAGTCAACAACATACCCATCCAAAACCTTTTGAATGTTATAGATAAGAAAAATCTGCCGTGAGTGTTGTACGTATTGAACTGATTACGTTTCTGTCCTGCGTTTCAGTCGTTTTTCCCGGGCCTGATCAGCGTGTGCTATGTGCTGCGACCCGCCAGCTTTCTCCAGCGGACCTGGTCCGACCTCAGCTTCAAGTTTAGCCGTGACGAATTCAAATTCAAGGTGAGACAAACGCTGCGAAGACAGAGGTGCAAAAACAAACCAATCCTCAGACGCGACAGTGTTTTAAAAAAATTATAACTCTGGTCAAAATCTGTCTCTTCTCAACTAAGGCCGCAGGTGAGCGAAGCCTTTAGCGTCTTTAAAATGAGATTTCCCTGATTACAGGTTCAGCCCACTTTTTCACCAAGTCTCGTAAAGTGTGGGCAATCAGGCCAAGGCTTGCGGCAGGCATCAGTCATATACAAACATGACCTTATCCACCATGAAAACGAGCGTCAAGTGGATGTCAAGTTAGGATCGAAGTGTTCAAAGCTGGCGCTGCGACTGAAGTGGATTGCCTCATGTCCCCAGAGGCCAGAAACTCGCTGATTTTCCCCAACGCAGACTAACGTTTATTTCAAGACGAGGAAGGTTGTTCAAAAGAAAAAAGGCTTGTGGAGCCTAATGGGAGTACAAATAATTATTTCCAACCAACAAATTGAGTAGGTAAAATATAATATTGTGATATCTGGAGTGACTTATTGGCACCCCCATTGGGCACTGGTGATAGTTTAAAAATATTAGATCTTCGGCTCTCGATATTTTCCCCACCAATGTTTGCAAGATCGAGGTTTTCCGTCCTCCGCATAGCTTATAACCGTAGCTAACAATTTGTGCCAAGTATTTGCCTCTCTTTTGGTACAAGAGGGACTTGTATTGTTTTGTTTTTGTTTGACTTCTCCATCCGAGGAAGAGAAGTGTAGTAATTATTCTCGAATACAAGTGAATAAGTTCTTGAATGAAAGTGAATTAGTTCTTGAATGGAGGTGAATAAGTTGCAGGACTTCTCAGCTCCATCGCGCAGGCATTTTGTATTCTTTCAGTGACGAATTTTGCACAGGCATGCACGTCTCACGTCTTTGAGTTCATCTGGTCACATCTATAAGCCTAAAACCCTCATTACTGGGCATCATCAGCTTTTGGTCTCTTCACTTCAGCGCACTTGTCAACAAGTCATTCGTAACCACAGTACTTACCAGCGGCGTCGACAGACGGCCATCACCAGCAATCTGTGTCCGCGCCTGAGGCAGTTCCTGTGTGACCTCATCGGTGACCCCTGACCATAATTACTGCGTCCCGCGCGACCGTGCGAGATCGAACAGAACCCCCGGTGGGGACGGGGGCAGGGGGCCGGGCGACGGGAGACAAATGGTACACTCTCGGCAACAAACAACCTCTCTTATTAATCACCCTGCCATGCCTAAGGCGCTGTGGTGCGTCTCGGAAGGGCGATATAGATACGGACCGGACTGTATCATCTGTAGCCTGATTATTGATTTATAAAAAAATGATGGTGTCCACTTTTCATGTCTATGTTTCGTACGACTGCCGTGAGTTGGAAGAGTGTCCCATTTGGAAACTGGCGTAACCTTGGGACGATGTGTTAAAGGAGACACCTCATGCAACAAAGGTTAAAAAGTCTGATCATAGCTCCGTAGCCGTATCCACTCTTGCGGGCGGGAGTGAGGCGCTGGCACAAGACAGGGCGATGGGATAGGGCGATTACGGCAATCTCTGACATGCCTGCGCTTCGGGATTCTCATATACCATACGCTGTACATTATTTTGAAATGGTTTGGTTGGCATTTGTCTTAGTTCCGTAGCCTTCGCTGGACGCAGGCGTAATTTACAGAATTAGCACGGCACATTAATTTTCCGGCGAGCTAGATAACCTGCTGGTGAAGGTGCTGATTTCTTAGCCTCTTCTGATTAAAGTTCGTCTCATTTTGAGTTACTCGGCAGAGGCTTGTTATCTAGAGACGCAACTTCTACAGCAAGACGGGGCGGCGTGGAAATCCGAGGGTACCTACTGGTGTTTACGCCGACATTCTCGCTGTCTGCTGTGCAAACTTCAGGACATGGAGAGCTAATCTTGCTTTATGTTAACTCAAACATCATCACAACAGCGTAATCTCAACCCCATCAGCTTAGACCACAAACTTTGTCTGATGACCCCAGCAGCCAATATTTGCTAAGTCTGTATCTGCACGTGAGAAACACAGAATAAACTAGTGCCGCAAAACCACCCGAAGGAAATAGTGCAAGTCTACAATTTTAGGTTCGTAGCCGCGAAATCTTCTTGAAGTGTGGTCTCACAATCTGCATTTGTAAACAAGACACGGTGCCGTGGCCTGTGAGTGCGTTTGCACATTTGATACAGACGCATTCTGGATCATTGCTGGTACGGATTCCGCAGGGAAGAGGTGCAGCTGCATAGTTTCAAACTAACACCGGCCGCCTCATCAAATATGCAAATCAGGCCCACTTAGACCATTAGCGCCCGGCATAACGGATTCCCTCAAGCATTAAAATTGTCCAACCCTTTTATCACGCGAATTGATTTTATGTCGTCAAAGTCGGTCCAAGAATTGTACGAAGTTTTGAAATTTTAGGATTTTAAAAGAGTGATTAAGAACTTATAATTGATCTTCTCTTTTATTCACGAACCTTGAGCCAGACTGCTGAAAAATGTGTTATAAAGAAGAACTAACTTGATCGTTACAATATTCAATACGTAAGGTTGTTGTCAGATAAGTGGACATCATCAAGTAAGTTAAGAGTGAAAGCTCATAACATTGAGCTTTCACCTTCGATCTCCGCCTTTGTCCTCGGCCTTCGTTCTCCCACGCTCAATGTGAGGAATGAAATTTATCACACAGGAATTTGCTCGAAGTGCGTAAGTTAGCAATTTCAATAAAAAATCATTACTACCACTATATTTTATTTTACGCTCCGTAACTACTGCTGCTCCTACCATAAGCATTGCCACCGGCAAAAAAGTGAGGGGCCAGCCAAACTTAAACTGATACTGACAAAAAAACTTTCCACGTTAGGACCAAAAACTGTTCGAATTTTGGCTCCTCGTTGCCTTCCGCAGCGGCTGGTTATAAGAATGCCCAGTTTTCACCCATTTTGACTGAGATCAGAAAATGTGTGGCCAAAAAGTGGGGGGCAGGCCCCCTGCCCCCTTTTCCGACGCTTATGGTTCCTACTATTGAAACCAGACGTGGGAGGCTTAGTTTGTCGACCTACATTGTCAGACTTACATCCCCAGACTGAACTTCTGACGCGGTTGTCGCGGCCGGTCGGCAGGTGGTAGTGTGCAGCTCTGTGGCGGAGCTGCACAGCTTCGTGCCGGCCGACCAGCTGACCAAGGACCTGGGCGGCTCGGTCCCCTACGACCACGAGGAGTGGATTCAGCAGCGGCTGGTAAGTCCTGGTACTGCGCCTGGAACCTCCCTCAAGCCGTCATATCTAGTGCTGTGGCATTGCCGTGTACTTGTCATGCCTGTGCTTGATTGTAGGACCTATACTTTTCGTGCGTATTTAATATTCAATTTCGTCATGTTAAATCACTCAGAAAAAATATCAGAAATGTTTATGCCATCAGAACACTATGTTCTCGGCATCTGAAAAAAATATCCTTGATCGCAGGCATAACTCTCGTGGCTCTAATCGATATTCTGTATTCTATCAGGACTTTCCTTCATATTTTAAACAAACGGTAAGGATGAAATGAAAATTATTAATTGTAACTTGAAGAAGAAAAATTATGTGGATCTTTGGAGTTATATGAATAAATAAGTATATATGTATACATATAGTATAAATTGATATGCAAAGTATATAAATGTATCAACTCAGACACAGACGTGTGAAGCCTTTAAAGTTTACAGACAGACGTGAAGCCGTTAAACGTTTACAGACGTGTGAAGCCGTTAAAGTAAAAACATTAGAGAAGGCATGTGGTAAGGATGAATAGCTCGCTAGCATGATATTTGCAATAAATGGGAGGGGCTTATGCTTTAGACCAATTGAATTTCTGCAACCAGATAGAAAGAGATTCCCTCCTAGGTTGAATGAGGACCTTAGTGAGCTTTATTTGAAACTTTGCATCGTGTGGAGGCTCAATACAAACAGCTTTGGGTAAAATGAAATATGCCAATGGTGTTTTCTCGACACGCTCTACAGAGCTGCTGTCTCGGCTCAAAACACATTATAAACTAGAATATTCCCATTAGGCAAGGTTAGCATAACGAGATAAAAGCTGAGTGAACTAAATTCAGTGTTATCGACCGTGCTGGTAACCGGGTGGTACTGGTGGATTATGCCTTTAACCATATTTCAGCCTCATTTCTGAAGTACCACCACAATCGACTATGACAAATCAAATGGCGTAGGCACACATCACGCTGACCACGCGCTGAAGGGTCGAAAGTGAGATGCGGCGACTCGGCTGCTTGCTGCACGAATCTCTCACATCAACCTAATGCGCTTCTTTGCAGCTAAGCCACATAGTCCTTTCTGCTCTTAAAGAACATAATTTTCACATGCACGCATGACGCCGTCCTTTTTGGCGTTTCAGGAGCTGGAGAGGTTCTCGCTGCGCTCGCAGGAGGTTTCAGGAGCTCTGGAGCAGTTCCTGTCTCGGCTGCAGCAGACGGAGTTTCCGCACGATGTTGGAACCACGGAGAACATGCTCAAAAGTCAGGTGGGTGGAACAGGTAGCCGAGGAGGATGTCGAGTGACTTCTGCGGGCTTGTAATGCTCCGACACCTATTTTGGGGGTGTATCTCTCAAATGAATAGTATAGAGGTGAACACATTTTTTATTATTTGTGTTATATTTCCAATAGCGTTATACTTTTCTAACGAGGTTGTGCTTCCGTGGTAAATTTTTGCGTTTGAAGTATTAACGTAAATTCGGAAAAAGTGTCTCCGTGTTCACCTTAACCACATTATGTCTATGGTAACCCAACATTTAAATCAAGTGTTAAATCAAGACTATCAGAAAAGCAGAAAATGAAACTTCATACGAAGGCGCAGGTACCATTGCAAGATAATGCAACAGCACGAGGCGTAAAAATTATCCCGTGTTCAGGCGACACATATATTTGCTCACTTACCTTAGCTTCCTCAGAAGTCAAGGTGGCTGCTTGATTTTTTTTGTTTGTAATCATTATGCCGGCTCACTAAATGTCTCCAGCCGACGCCGATTTCTCACCGTCATTTCTCAAATAGCTGCCTTGTTTGTTCCTGTGTACCGCAAACATATGCATCTGATGTGCTTGTTTCGCTGCCTCGTCGTTTTCGCAGTACTGTTTTCCTTTACAAATACCCTCCTACCGAGATTTGATGGATTGCCTTTCAAAGATAATTGATTGAGCTCCTGTCGCTGGCCAAACATCTCCAATGGAATTCTATGCCTGCGGCCTCTCCTCGGGGCCTTGGAAACATCCAGTGTTACTATCCCATAAACAGAGGATGCGCTTGTCGAACATTCCTCACATACCTTCCAAAAAACGCAGGATTGCTCTGACCTTTAAATGTAGCCCGATAACTTTGTTGTCCTCTCAGCTGCAAGTTAAATCTGACCTTATAAATGTGACCCAATAGCCTCACTGTGTATGCAAAGCCAAGTCTAGACTGACCTGGAAACCTCACTTTGTTCTTCAACCCAGGCTTACTCTGACCTGAAATGTGACCTGATAAACTCATATTCTCAGACCCAGGCTTACTCTGACCTGAAATGTGACCTGACGAACTCGTGTTTTGCAGACCCAGGCTTACTCTGACCTGAAATGTGACCTGACAAACTCGTGTTCTCAGACCCAGGCTTACTCTGACCTAAAATGTGACCTGATAAACTCTTTTTCTCAGACCCAGGCTTACTCTGACCTGAAATGTGACCTGATAAACTCGTCTGAGGCTGGGGAGGCCCTCCTGGCGGAGATCAGGCAGTCTGCCGTCAGGTCGTCAGCCGACGAGGACTACTGTCCTGACAAACTCATCAACGTCACGGCTGTCGAAAGGTGGGCTGACCAGCATTGTAACGCATTGTAACAGACCAAACTTTTTCTCTGCCTGGCAAAAGTCACAGAACCGTCTTCACTTGTGAATGGTGCTCTGTGACTTGTTTCCAAACAAGTCACAGTTGATGACAGTTGTGAAATGGGTTTGTGCTTTTATTGGGATATTTTCGTCCAAAACGCGTACAGTTGCCCAACACTTTGGACGGCAATGCATACCGGGACGTCACTACGGATTTTTTTACCAGGGGACGTCCCCATGGCTCTCTAGCTGGGAAGACGCGTCTCCTTGTCCCACCCCCCGACGCCCATGAATGCACACACACATAAACCGGGATGGGTGAATACTGAACTTCTCGAAGAATGGCATAACTCGAGAGTCAGCTAACAGCCATTGAGATGACTGTGAGAAGCTGAAAAGGACAAATGGTCTGTGGGGCCGACGCTGACGAGAAACGGACGACATTCAGTCAATACTAATGGCTGTCACTGCTCAGATTAGCGCCTGGCGGCTGGACCTGATGGGCGGAGTCGTCCGGCATCAAGTGTGCCCGTGTGAAGTGTGTATGTTTATATAGCACTGAATTTCAGATGTGTTTCATTTCCGACAGAATTAGATACAACAGAACACTCCACACTATATTGCTGACGGCTCCTGCCGTACTCATTTTCTTAAAGGAAGACTGCGAATCCGGAATTTAGGTAATTAGGCGTACTTTTAGTCAAAAATAAGAAAACACCATGATTTCCGAAAAGTACAATAACCAATATTTGGTTTTAAAAATACTACTCTAGAAAAAGAAATAATATCAGATTGTGGATAAGTCACGATCTGGCAGCCACACCATCCTTAAACGCTTCAAGGGCTTCGATTGGCTGATGCTCATCGTGACGTCAGCATATGTCGTCACACCAGTAGCTCACAACAAGCCGCCGGCGACGGGGGCTGAGGGGCTGGTGTCAGCTAGCTTTAGCTTTTTCTACGGAAATATTGAGTTCCAAGACAAATGAAATATGGAGTACCGGGTTTTCCGACCTGCTTTACAACTTGGCTATCTCAGTTAAAATCACGTTGTGAAGGTGCCACATCCCTTTAAGTGCAGAAAGCGTAGCACGTATCTCAAAAGCCACTGAATGAAAAAATCAGGCTACTTTTAATGCCTGCTGGTGTATTGCATATGTGCACATATGATATGCCTGCACGCACGTTATGCACATATATGCTTAGTAACTGAAGTATCAACCAGGCTCAAAATCATGTTCCGAGCAGTATTTTATATTCTAAGTTTTTGTTCTAAAGCTCGTGGCTTTTTGTAATGAAAGGCCTTTCCTTTCTCAGCAGGCATAATTTTCCAGGCCACTGCGCGCGGCCCCTCAATACGGCTGTTGACTTCTCTCTGCCGACGATGGCTTATTTTCGAGCTGAGCTCCACTCGTTTTTACGGCTCACTGTGGTCTACCTTTGTGGACGGGTATTCATAGCTGTGGGACAACCAGCACTAGCCAACCAACTAAGGAACCTGCATCGATGTATAATTATCCGTGTAGTCTTTACGCTCATGACTGATGATAATTGCGACCCATTTCGTACAGTTAGGTTTGCATCCTGATTAAAACGCTGATCTAACCTAACCTAACTTAATCTGATATAAACTATAGTGTTCTTGCAGCAGACGTAGCAGTGATACAAGGTGATGTTAGACATTGTAGAAATTATAGAAAGTGCTGCGTATGTGCAGAATAGGTCTGAAAATCCGGAAACCACATTTTTTCCACTTTGAATCGATCAGTAAAATTAGGGAGGGTCAAGACCCCAGGGTGGTAAGAAGCCTTTTCAGTTCTGCTTGAAAACAGCACAGCAGGCTATTTTAATGTTCTGGGGATAGCAGACGGCTTGTTCTTTTTGGGACGAGACGAAGTGCGGTTGGGAGTTTCGCCTGGTTTCGGTGAGTAATTCTTTATTTTTGTGTCTCTTATCATAAGATATTGTGTTGAAGTGTTCAGAATGCTACAAGACATCCGTCAGTTCGCCACCTGTAGGTCCACTGCCTACCAGTATGATATTTTTGGCGTCAGAATAGCGTTTGATCGGATGCGCCGGAATTGTCTCTGATAAATAGTGCGCCATTTATTTTCACCAGAGAAGGCGGTAAGACGCCCCATGCAGATGGCTGCCAAGACGCCCAGGGGCGGCGTTTAAACTGCAGGAGAAGCGTCTTACACCAGATACATGTCGATTAATTTTGGAATGTTTCACGGACAGTTGTACAATCATTTGACCATTTTAGACACATTTCAGGACAGGGTCGGATCCAGCCCGTATGTTGGGGGGGGGGCAACGGAGCCCAAAGTTGGAAAAACGTATTGTTTTTGAAAAGGGGTGGCAACGGAGGGCTTTGGGGGCAAATGCCTTCTTGTCCCCACCCCAGTGGCGGCGGATGTTATTTTGGATGGAGGGCAATAATTTTTCCAGTGGGCCCCGACGATGGGGACCCCTCGACAGCAAAGGGTCCCCTAACAACTGAGGAACTGTTGAGGGCCCAGTCAGTCGTTCATGAACATTCAGAAAAGAACCAAGGTAAATTTTCCACGGTCCCCTCTGATAATTTTTTTGGGGGGGCAACTACTCCCCCGCCCCCTTTATCCACCGCCACTGCGTATCTATCTTTCAGAAATGCCGCGTCCACGAACAAGCCAACGGTGCAGTTATGGGGTGGACTCTGAAGGAAGCACTCGCTGAGCTGAAAAAGGCGCACCACACGTAGCGTGAGCAGGAATTTAACATTGCAGTTCGGGCCCCCAGACGGCACCATCGTGGTGAAGTAAAAGAGCCGGGAAGGATTAAGACAAAGAGGTGACCTCTTCCACCCACCAATAGTCAGAGCCGAACAAGGTAGGTGACGACGCTCGACTGGATCAGCCACAACTTCAGGAATGAGTTCAAGAGACCTACTGAAGAACAATGCGCGTCACCAAGGCGCAAAAAGGTCTCGTGGCAGAAAGGCCGAAAAGCCGCGGTAGGTACACCTCGTCCCCGTAAAGGCTGAGCTTAGAGCGAAGAGGCAAAGGATGAATCCAAAAGAAAAGGGCAAGGGTCAAAGATCAAGAACGGTAAAAAGGGTCTGCAGCGAGCAAGTCCTGCACTCCAAGAATTCAGTGGCCAGATGTGATCAGAACGCGGACGCTCGATGTTTCGTCTGTGGAATGTGCTACCGTTTGTCCTGCGAAGAATGGATAAAATGTAATGAGTGTGACAGATGGGCATGCATTCCGTGCACTGACGCGGATAAAAACAGGTGGCACACACGTGACCTGTGTCGGTAGGACACAGGTCACATGTGAGCAAAGTTCTGAAAGCTTGTTTCAGAGCTCGAACACCAGTGATGGTAGCTCAGTTTCACGCAACACAGTGACGGCAGCTTATTTCAAAGCTCAAACACAGTGCCTGTATCTTAAATATCAGTGTGAATGCACTTTAAGCATGCGAATCTGTCGTATACACCTTTCAGTTCGAACACATGGTGTCTGTAGGCACTTTGTTTAAGCTCTGAAATGGGCTACCTCAGAGTTTTCCGTGTATGTTCTCAGGAATTGTTGTTACAGTATTCGGGCAATATACTTGTTACGATTTCCACTGGTTTTCCTCAATTTGACTCTTGTCAGCAAAAAAATTATTGTTCGTTCACAACAGTGAAATGTTCCGCTGCTTTGCCGAGCGTCATCCGCACCTCTCAAACATTGGAGCTATTTTTTAACCAAAATTTTCGCTACAGTTTTCCCCATTGATTTTATTATTAGTTTGTAAAACGCCCATGGGGTGGGCGTCCTATCCACCCCAGTGTAAGACGCCTTTTGCAATGACTTACAAAACTTTTAAAGTTTTCTTCCTACTGCATTGCAAGAGATGATACTCCTCAATTTTGAAAAAAAGATTGACCAAGGCATTGAACTGTAAATTTGAGCAGCACTGAAAGCCGTTTAGTAAAAATCCCCTTTAACCTTAAGGGTGGCGTCTTGCACCACCTCCCCTACACCATTTTCCTTACAATTTATGATGTAACCTAAATAGCATGATTTCGGCGTCGGCTGAATGATAACCTTGATCACAGGCATAACATAGACCTGCTGTTCCCCGTGTTCGGTCCTAATTTTTTCCTTGAAATTTAAAACCAAAGGCAAGGATGGAACACAAATTAATTTCTGGTCATTTAAAAAAAATACTGTATCTCTTTGGAGTTTAACAACATGTCAAGCTGTTAGGTTCAAAATTAGAGCTGCCCTGAGAAGAAGATGGCTCACCTCACTCGTTAGCATGACATTTTTCAGAGGCAGGGCTTTAGGCATAGACTTATCCAATTGTTACAACCAACTGAACCGAGAATCTCCCATGGTTTGAATCAGGGCCTTGGTGCCCCTTTACTTTTAACTGTACATTATACGGAAATGTGATACACAGAGCTCTTAGTGAAGCGAAATATGTCAGTAGTAGTTTCTCAACAAGCTCAATTAATCCAGCAACGATTTGGATGGGCTAAGTGTAGGCTGCGGGTGGGCTGGGTGGTCTATCCCGCGACTGTCCCGCTACAGCCCTACGCGACAATAAGTCCATTCCACGGGTGAGCGGGCTCAGAACCGGCTTCTCGGACGTAGCCGGGGCAAGCATCGTGGTGGGACATTTTACCGGTTGGCAGAACCAGTGGTGGCCGGAAGTGCGAAATTGACCGGTAGGGAGACTCTTGACCACTGTCCTTTACTGGTTCCTGAAACGAGAGAAAGTAACTTGATTAGAACCTTAAGACATTCAGGAAAAATAACGGTGCCGCGACACAGGACGCTGGCGTTTAAAATATATTTTTGCTTACCTCTGTCAAGACGTGAAATCAGTTGCCCCAAAATATTCGTGAAATTACTTCCAAAACTACATTAAAAAACAAAACAAAACACCTTTTTGGGACTCCCTCTCCGCCACTTTATCACTCTGGGCCAAAAGAGAGAAAATTATGTATTGACAAGACTGAGACTTGGCACAAGCAAATTAAGTTCACCCTAATTTGAAGTTCAAACGATCAACTCTCCCCACTGTGTCTGCGGCGAAACAAAAGAGGACACACCACACTTCATGCTCCATTATCAACTATTTAATCATGCAAGAGTAACAATGTTTCAGGAAATTCTCTCTATTGCCAACATTAACCTTTGCAACATAGATAAACAATCAAAACTGAACATTCTGCTGCATGGCTCTTTATTTAACAAATCAAACGCCAAAAAAGTGGCCTCAACTGTCTTTAAATTTATCCGTAACACAAAACGATTTACATAGATGCGCCTGGGCCGGGCGGAGGTGGCGGTGAGTCGGCGGCACCAGGGCAGTTGAATGACGGCGACACAATCATTTGTTCCCAAAAACTGAGCGGTGGCACTATCGTCATTCCCTCTGTGGTGGTGTGGTGTGTCGGGGACCAACCGTGCGAAAGGCGCCTCGCATAAGCATTCGTGATTTTGCGCCAATCGCAGACAATATATTATTTTTTGTAGTGTCTCTTCATGAAAATACATGTCTGTCTGTCTGTCTGTCTGTCGTCTGGTCTACGTCCATAAGGTCCGCGTCCGCCATAACAATGTAGGTACGGGATTGCCCGATTTATTTATATGATTTATACCATTTCGCGATTAAAGTACTGTTTTATTCCGTATACGTATGCAACGTGACAATCTTACACGATCTCGTTCAAAAACGATTGCATCATTCTCGGAATCATTATGCTGACGCAAACCACGGAAGTTCACTTGGGAGGAGACATTGGCGGGTCCAGTAGCAGCTTTTGGAGGGGCTAAACCAACGTTTTGGGGGAGGAGGCTAAACTTAGAAAAATGTCGCAAAACATAGTATCTTTTAAGAATAATTGCTAAAATTTGGTCCTTTTGGGGGCAAAAATACCATGTTAGACTTTGGGGGGGCCAAAGCCCTTTGCCCCCCCCCCTTGGGTCCACCAGTGGGAGAACAACAATTGTGGTAGCTTTGCCGAGCGGTCTCGGTCCCATCGCTGCCGCTTTTTTACAGGGTCACGCACAAGCCATGCCTATTTTTTTTTTTTTTTTTTTTTTTTTTTTTTTTTTTTTTTTTTTTTTTTTTTTTTTTTTTTTTTTTTTTTTTTTTTTTTTTTTTTTTTTTTTTTTTTTTTTTTTTTTTTTTTTTTTTTTTTTTTTTTTTTTTTTTTTATTTTTTTCCCCTTCCTCTAAAAAAAAAAAATAAATCCGGCTAAAAGGAAAATGCAGTGACACTTGTCACAGTTTTACTATAGCTGCATCCTGGCATCCTTGGCGTTGTGTAAGTTGAACAATAGTACTTGCCGTCATCTCTATTGGAACGCTTGCGCCGGCGCAGCGGGATAGAGAACGAGTTGTAAGACGTCAATCCTGGGTGGGCTGAAGTCTGGGGTAGGTGTGGACATGGGCCAGAGAGTTAATTCTCCCCCGGACGAAAGCGGCCCCCGCCCGGACTTGTGCCGGATCATTTTCGCCCGACATACCGCCAGCCCGCAGCCAGTGTTATTTAATCCGACGCCGGACCAAATTGTCTGCCCTTTCCGATAAAAACCCATTATAAATGGGGAACATTCCCTTTAAGCATTTTGAGGGTGAATTATAAGTCATAATTATTGCTGCTCACCCCAAGGCCACGAAAATGGCCTGAACTGCACATTCCTCAGCGTAAATGCTAGAGGGAACGTTGCAAATCATAAACATGCCGCGCAGAGAAGAACCGGCATGTCCGCTCTGAAAAGCAGCGTGCGAAATCTGGGGTTCATGGAAGGAAATTATTTTGAAGAGAGTTGGTGGTGCAAGCTTTAGACCTGGACCACAAGTGTCTATTTGGAGCGTAGAGAAGTTATTATTTGTCCTGATTGGCTCTAGCTAATCATTCCATTTGAAGAATTACCCGGGTAAAATATTTTCATAAGACTAAAATCAAGTCACAGGACACGAGACCCAATCCCAGAATTCCTCGACATTTTCTTCTTCCCGGGATAATTTTAAGTCAATGAATATACAACGCTAGCCGCAAGGAAATTCCAACACGTCGATAGACATGATTGCCATTCACCTCCTCCAGTTCTAATTTCACCTTCACTTCACCACCCTCATCACATTTTGGTGACAAGACATAAATCACACCGATCATTTTTTAGCGCTTCAGCCCCGCTCGAGAGGGCCACCTCCGCGATAACGCAGGTCGGCGGGGGCCGGCAGGCTGCTCGTGCAGCTGGAGGAGACGGCGCGCCGCTTCGAGAGCTACTGGAGCGGCTACGAGCGTCGCCTCAGGCGTTGGCTGCAGCTGCGCCGGTTCGACCACGGCTTCAAAGAGTGCCAGGTCAGCTGCCTCGGACGGAGCCGAGCTGGAGTCGGTTTTTCGGCTCAGGAATACGCTGGGTAGCATCTTGTTATGTTCGTTTTCGTTACCTGCTAATGATATGTAGTTGCAATATTGTACAGCGAATACTGCAACTCGTGGATGCGACCAGTTTAGTCCGGTCGACTTCGTGATGCGTGCTACTTAAAAGCGATTTAGTCTCATACATGCCAAGTATGAGTTTCGAAACTACCGGTGTGGGACACACACAAGCTTGCTTGAAATATAACCCCAAACGGCGAGACATGGCGAAAGTTTAACGTCGTAAAGTCGGAGGTGCATACCACAGCACTGCGTTCCTGTTAATGAATTGCTATTTCATGATGGTAAATTGCCTTTAACTTGCAAAACATTAGCCATAAACGTTACTTTGAGTGTTGGACTCACGTTCACATTGATTCAGCCATGCACGATTAAGTCATCAGCCGATATGTGTTTCTTTGGCTTTGGCAACAATACTGAGTCTATAATATTTCAATCATGTTCATATATCGCTCCGGGTCTGCCTCCAAACTTTGATGTTTGGCTTGTTTTGATTCCTTGCCGAAAGCATTTTCTTTGATGTTTTTGAAAGTGGCCTGATATGCGTTTAAAGAAAGATTGAACTGCTGGGTACCGGGAACACTTGGCTCTAATACGACATACAGCCGGAAATGTATAAGGTCTGCTAGCCATAGGAAATTGTGCTCGCTTATTCTGTATTGACTATTTTTCCTCCACCATCCACCTTCTATTCTCGTCTCTCTTTCTCTTTTTGACTCGCTCAAACATTCGACTTCATAGAACCGTTTTACAGTCGAAACAATTAATTTGAATTAAAATGAAAATTGTCTTCTCACCTAAACATTTGTCCATACGTTACGTAACGCAAGAGGGGCTGGGACAGTCAGTCACAGCCTTATCAAAACATACAAATGGGTAGCAAAAACGTTAAATGGTGAGATTGATGGGGTCAAAATACAAGAAGTACGTTACCTAACTTACGGACAGCCCCTGAGCTCCTGACAGGTACTTGCTCTTATGATGTACATCCCAGTGAATGACCCCCGACTCTGTTTCAGACCGAGTTCGAGCACCTGCTGAAGCGACTGTCGGAGAGCTCGGACGTGGGAGAGTCGGTACAGCACGTGGACCAACTTATAGCTGAACATGCCGTCCTCCAAAAACGATGTCTGGTGAGAAAGGGGAGCCGGGCAGGCAGGAATGCGCTTTTGTGCAGTTTCAGTGATTGGCGTATATGATTGATAAATCGCTGTTCTCTGAAATAACGCCGGAAACATTCCACTTTATGGTACTGATTCGTTCGCGCGGGCTAATTAGGGATTTTATTGGGGCCTGGTGGCTTCATTGCCCGTCTCTAGTGTGTCATGGTATGCATTGACGTGGGTTCTATCACCGTGTCTTCCGTGTCCGATCTGGCCCGGCTGGAGGTTCCCTAAACATCCACGCCGTTTTCCCTGTAATTGGACAAGTGTGCCTATTGGGAGCGGCGCAAATAAACAAACTACATACAATTAAAAGGTATATCGCGTGCACAACAAGCGTCTAGTTTGCTTTCAACCTTCAAAGAATGAGTGCCAATTAGGAAATGAATGCGCAGTCCGACCGACCCCTTGCGATATAAAAGTATGCGGATAAAACATCAAGTCCCACGCTGCCCACGTCGACGTTGGCAGCATTGTAATAAATCGATGAGGAGGACGATCAGAGACCATTTCCTGCCACATATGGGCAGCTGTTATTGTGTTGGTGGTGCAAGCACACATAAGCGTCGGAACAGGGGGCCAGGGGGCCCCACTTTTCATAAAAGATTCCCGATTTCAGCCAAATTACGAAGAAATCAGAAAATATTGTAACCAGCTTGTGTGGAAGGCAAAAATAAACTTCAATCCAATGAGTTTTCGATTCTAGATGCGAAAGTCAGCAGCAGATTTAAGAGTTGTTACCACCTCACTTTTTGCCGATGGTGACGCGTACGCAACCATTACTGAGGCCCATCGGTTACGGTTGACCTTTCGCCCCCAATGCACCTCAGAGCGCCAACAGAGGTGAGAAAAATTACTTGCACTCCCCAACGGAGGCCAATGGCTTACCCCGAGGCAAGGGAATTTTCCCAAGGGAGAAGTGCTTGTTAGAGTCTGATGTGAGGGGAAATGACTATCACGGACGGTCAGAATGAGGAGGCTGGGTACCAGAATATGACACTTAACTGCATGGAAGGGTTAATTAGCACCTCAATGGACACCAGCCCCACTTTTGAAAATATTTAAGCTTTTGGTTCCCCAAATTGTATCCAATGGTATTGGAAAGATTAGTGTACTTTGACCTCTCGACTCGAAACCAACGCTATATCGGAATATTCCAGGCAGATTGTTGTGTGTCCGTGTTTTTCTTTAGAGAGAAAAAACCTCCATCTGATTATCCACGGACCATGATAGCGCAAGCTGGCCTTATCGTATTGCATTTATTCCTATGTACTGGTTTTTAAGGCTATGCAGATCATGAATTTGTTTTTTTTTGTTTGACAATCCACCAACTGCTGATGTCATATGGCACCGGAATTAAATTATATTTCAGGTATACTGATGTCTTATCATGGTGGTAATTCCTAGGAATCGCACATCCCTCAGTCCCAGTAGCCTAGTAGGCACCATATCTTCCGCGCTCACTGGTACTGATGCGTGTGACGTCACGTCGGCAGGAGACCCAGCAGCAGGCCGACGACCTGCAGACGTTCGGGCGTGACCTGCAGATGAGCCCCAGCGACCTCGGCAGCGAGGCCATCGAGTCGCGCTGCGTGGAGCTGAGGCGACTGAGCGAACTCACTGGCGAGAGCATGCACCAGCGCATGTTCCTGCTGAAGAAGTGCCGGGACCTGCAGGAACGGGTCCAGCAGGTACACAGTGGGGTGCACAAAGGAGGGGGTGGGGAACTCCAGGCGGGGATGTTCTGGCAGATATCAGAATGCACTGGTCCTTTTGTCTGGCTGGAGTAATTAGGTTTCTGCACATTTACTCTTCTGTGTTGGGATCTGAAATGATTTAGTCTTAAGCTGGATGTCAATGAGGCTTATATCGTTGCTGACTGATCAGAGGTGTCCACTTGTCCCGGCTTTCAGTTTGTGAACCAATGCAGCATCTTAGTGGGTTTTCGGATCACATCTGAGGTACCGCTGCCATCACAGGTATCGAAGCCGAGGGAAGGGATTTTTACGGCTTGTGCTCCCCCCACTGGAAAAACAGGGGGACGTCTCCCGAAAAATCGGCATTTGATGGACAATGTTTAGCTTTTGCTCTCATCTATCAACGTGGACCTACAAAGATGTTCTTAAGATGTTTGAGGGTGAACTACCTCTATGACGCTTTCCCAAACGGCCTTTCCGTTTTGGCTTTGCCCCCTCCCCGCTCCGGTCATCGCCAGGCTAGAGCCCGTTTGACCCCCAGTAACAATTCCGTGGCGTAGATCCTTCGCAGTAGATCATTACGGTTCTTGATCCCTCTCCATCCAACGCGCAGGCAAACCGGTGGTGCGCACTGGGCGTGGAGCTGCTGACGTCACAGCAGATCGAGAAGTGTTCGGCCTCCCCCGACCTGGCGGAGCGGGCGCTGGCCGAGATTGACGAGTTCCTCTACTCGGCGGCCGACTTCCACCTCCACTCGGCGGTGGAGGTTCGCTCCGCCTTCCAGGACGTCATCACGCCGGAGACCAAGGCACTCGTCTCGCAGGTGAGGCACGCCGCGGCGGAGGTGCGGATGGAACCCGCGGCTAACTGTTGGTGTTATCCGTGGAAGTGACTGGATCATAACCATCACCATGACAGACATGAGGTATAATGATGTCAATAATACCATCATACCTCAATACAATAAAAGCTAGATACGGTGAACAGATGTGTACGGTGATCCTAAGTCGGCTCTTGCACAATGCTCCCGACAATTGATGTTAAAAAAACAAAAATAATAGATATTACATTACCCAGCTTGCAAGATATAGCGTACAAGTAGGTATTCACGAATTGTGCAAGTTGCACACCAAACGAGCCCGCTAAAGGTATTTGATTTCATAAATTTGAGTTATATCGATTCCTCCTTATTAAATAATTGCTTCTTTCACGGCAGTTACGACAGCTGCGAACATTTTAATGCAGGTACTAGAACACACTCATTGTGTCACAATCAGTTCACCTGGGGGTATGACGCATTCACTTGCAGCGGTGTCTTTTTCTCAAGATCAATTTAAAACTGATATCGAGAAGAAAATCCCGTCTCACAGAATCTTTAGGGAAGAATTATTGGGTCATTCAGAGGAGAGATGAGGGCACCTTGGGCGTTGGGATTTGGGTTCAGATCTTACCCAGCACCAACAGCTCAAACAGAGTGAAAACTGCATCAGCGATATATTACAATCTAGTGCGGCAACATGGTGTTTTGATCTATGTTTTATTTATGTTTAAATACTGCTTATTGCTTTTGTTTAATCCTTCTGCCCAAACCCTCCGTTATCCAAACTCACCGAAGTGGAAAAAATCACACAAAGGTAAGGCACGTGACAACATTTACACCAGAGAAACCATTCATTGTGATCCGCTAATCCAGCGAGTTACCAAGTGTCGACGGGCTTTGAGGGGCACTCTGGCGCAGACAGTCGGTTACGCACGGGGCGAAGGGACAGCTGCGTTACATGATCGATAGCGTCGTCGCCGTCGTTGCTATGGCCGGTCGTCGCCGCCGTCGCCGGAGGCTGTCGGCGTTAAAGGGAATGTGGCGCCTTGGTCGACTCCTGGAATTTAGTGATATTAGGGGAACTTTTAGCCGAAAATCATGGAAATGTCCATGATTTCTCTGAAAAAATGTAAAATAAGCTCAATATTTTGATTTTAAAAATGCTCCTCCAGGAGAAGAAATAAAGTATCGTGGATGACGTCAGATCGGAACCACACCATATTCAAAACGCTTCAAGGGCTTCGATTGGCTGATACTCACCGGACGTCAGCATATGTCGTCACACAACAGCTGACAACTGTGGCCTGCTGCTGAGTACAGAGGTACATTTCAGGTAGTTTTAGCTTTCTTACGGAAATTTTGAGTTTCAAGACAAATGATGTATAGAGCATCGGGTTTTCTGGCATGCTTTAAAACTTGGCTATCTCAGTTAAAATCACGTTTAAAAGGTGCCACATTCCCTTTAATGCCGCGGCGGACGGATCGTCAGCGACGCGACACCGCGCGACACAGCGCAGCACGAGATCTTGCACCGCTGAAGCTGCGGATACATACCAGAGAAATGTTTTGTCGCTGGAGGAGAAAACGTCCATGTCACGCCAATGCTTCAAAGTACTATCCCTCCAGCAAGGGCTGGATCCGATGGTCCTCTGGGGATAGGTGGGGCCTGTGAAAGAGCAAAGGCCAACAGCGTACTAAAATGGTTCTGCAAGATTTTATGTGTGTTTAACAGACTTTTCAGTACACTTTCACGCCCCTTTGATGTTAACACCCTTCTTTATTCGAGGTTTGGGCAGCTTTATGGTTTTCAACACGGAAATCCTTACTCACGGCGCAGTCACGGATAGGTAATGCTAGAGATGTTAGGGAACGGTGCTCGCTGACAGTTTCACACGTCGCGTCGTTAATGAAGCAGGGAAGCTGCAAAATAAGCAGGCTCATTCGCTCATACAGTTTCCGTGTTCTCCGTACCAGCTGTTCTATTTTGTTCTCCTCCGGTCCACGGAGCATGCGGCCGTAATAGTAATTTATATGCTAATCCTCTCAAACGAAGACCTATCCTCCTCTTTCCCCTCCCTATTCACCAACAGCACCAACCAACCTCTCGAATTATTACAAAATAGAGCTATGAGACTCATACAGGCACACCGTTCAGAACATCTTCGAAAAATTACGATCAGATCAGGATGGAACAGTAGCAACTAGACGCGAAATACACCGTCAAATTATACCATCGACTTGTTAACAATAAGATCGACTCCCAGAATTTATAGTTAACATGGTTCCACACACCGACAGCAAGACACAGACCGAAGACTACAACGCCGACGCTCTCCCTCCCCAAAACCGAACTCTTTGTTCCAAAGATCATTTGTTCCCCAACCACCACACTTGGAACAAACTACCAGAGACGATTCGTGCCTCCCCTACAGTTAAAAATTCAGAAAGAATTAAGCAAACTTATGAACGCTCAACCCGCGCCAGCATTTTCTCATATGGCTCCAAAACCGGCAACACACTACACACAAAGCTTAGGTTAGGTATCTCAGATTTAAACGCACATATGTTTGCCATTCAAAACTGATCATCCCGCACCTGCAGCGCCTTGAAACGGTAACCCATTATATCACCCAGTGTAACCTACATGGAGAGAGCCGAAACAAGTTATATCGCACTATCTCAGAACTTCTCGGAATAGATTTCTCCCAAGTACCCAAGGAAAAGAAAGTTAGGATACTTCTCGATGGGCATGAAATGAGTGACGGAGAGAGCCTGGTGTTGCCTTAGCGTTTCAGAAATTCATTTTTGAATCAAAACGTTTCCAATAATAACGGTAAACCTGGTGGCCTAGGCATCGTCAGGAGGCTGGAGGCGGCTCGCGCCGGTGAGGTATTTCATCCTGTGGTTCGGTGGCCGGTGGGCGGGGCGTGTCGGCGTGGCGGCTGTGGTTATGACGTCACCATCGTGTATTTTGTATTGGTTGCGAGAGGTGCCTTGTTATATGCCCTCAGGGCATTTGCGCCAATCGCGTGATTTTTGTTTTGTTTACATGTGTGCATTATCGAATACAAATTTCAACAACAACAACAACAACAACCAAAATCCTGGTTGACTTTTCCCTCTCCCGACTCAAGTCCTGAGCCTGCCTGTGGGCACGCAATGGTGCATGCATTACTACCTCGCCGTGAACGGTGAGAGTGATCGGTTGTCGGCGTTATCGTCTGTGTTTGTTGACGTGCATCAGGGTATCAGACCTCCGCAGCCACTGCATCATCATCGGCGAAGCCTGCAGTCCATCCAGACCGTATGTGGAGCACGTCTGCAATGCCAGAGCTTCGATAACGTGCGCCCCCCAGGTCAGGCTTGTGCAAGAGTCGGTCCCTCTGCGCCCGGAGATAGCGGGGCGTCTAATCGGTCGAGAAACACTCACTCGGCCGCCGATTGAGCTGGGAAGAGAGCATCCTTTTTAACCAAACTGCCTTTTTCAAATGAAGAGCCCATTTTATGACCATGCCTCCATATTCTTTACCTCCCTAGCAAATTAGGCGTTCGTGGTTTGGTTTGTTGTAGAATGTTTACAAATAGCTATCTGCATAAGCTAAAATAATAGTCCGTATTTTGCTCAGTATGTCAACTTGACTGGGAAGCTTGCATCTGTACGGGGGATTATATTCAGTATTTTGTTTAGAGTCCAAGTCACAAGATGGGTGCGGCATTTCCGTTATATCGTGAACGGAAAGAACAAACTAAAGACGACGTTGACGAGTTTAACGGTCTCCGCAGTCCCGTTTGATCGATACTATATCGCCAAGGCTGCGTATCTGGCCAGTTCAGATATTTTAGAGCTGTGATCGATGCCCAGCCCACCGATATGTTTATCGATGACGATAAGGCGTTAAAAGTGTCCGATTACATCGCGACCCCTCGTGCAAATACCACGGCTCACACGCCGGCGCAGTGAGCTCAGACGCGGGAGTGACTTTCTCTCTTGAGAGAAAACATCTCTCGGGTATGCTTCGCGCAACAATATGTGTATAAGTTTTTGAATCAAAGAAAGTTGACACAATTTGTTTATCAGCGTAGCAACCACACTCAGGGCTGGTCACAGGCACGGTCATCTGGGAGAACGGAAAAAATATCCAGCATCTTGACTTGAAAAAAATAATATTAACGAGAAGGTCCGATGAAAAGCATATAAAAACATTTGACTTGCCCTACCCTCTGGATGGATCCGTGGCCAGGGTAGCTCGTGACAAACGGATTACCATCGTTCCTTCGTGCCCCTATCAGCGCACCGGCCACTTTCCGCGCAGTCGGAGGTGTGTATGTATGAACATGCATACATACATGATGCATACATATAAACATACATGTTTGGCTGGAACGGAGTCGCCCGCCACCTCAGCTTTCCGGTTGTTGTTGTGGCGTCAAAAACAGTGGGCAGGTGACAGCTGTGTAGAATCGACGCGAAATATGCAAGAATACACACTTCCCTGGGGTGACGGCTTAAACATTAGTTTATATTATTGTTTTATTAAATAATTTGACCTTGTACATTCAGCAGTGCCTTTCATTGAAACTCTTTCTTTATGCTTTACGGTTCTAGTCTTTAGCTTAACTAACATAAGCTCCCACTCAAATGTTAAGCTCCCTTATCCCTTATCTTATGCATTGTTTATTATGATCTCACTTCTTCACGGGACTAAGTTTCAGTGTGAAGTAAGCCACAAACCACTGTCCTGTACGTCTCAGCTCCTCCCCTGGTGACATCAGACGTGCACTTATCGCCAAGGGCGTCTCCAGCGATTTACCAGCGGGGTGATGGGGGGGTAGACTCAGTGGTGAAAAGCTATGTCCAGTTGTGAGTGTGTTTAGCCAGCTCGAAATACCAAAACCGTTATTTTATCGTTTTAGGCATAGATTTAATCACTTATAAATATTAAAAGAGTCATTTTCCTTTACGGTTTATAGGACAATACAGTTTGGAGGATTGGCTAAACCAGCTAAAGTAGTGGGGGAGTCGTCATCCCCTTTTCCGGGAGTGGAGGGGGTGGTCTCCTCACACCCCGGTGGCACCGCTCCTGCTTATCGCTTTGTTCTGTCGGTGGTAAATCGTGGCCAGCATTCTCAGGCCAGGTGAGGTCTGAGCAGGTGGTCCTGCCCCGAACGGAAGTGCTTCACAAAGAGAACGGGTGGGACGGGGGTCGGAGGGAACCCAAGCCAAGAGATGTGATGGTCTGATGACTGTAGACAATGCAGTCTGGACGTAGAGACTGGCGCGGCGCGACTGCGCGGCTAACAATCGAGAGGCTGCACAGTGACTCACCCAATCATCACGCGCTCAGCTCTCCCTAATTACCAAGGAATGGTGGGGGTCTGAGGACGCAGCCGACGTTTATGAGTTTGTCAGCCCACCCGGCTCTGACTGTGCCGGGGCGGTGTTTTCAAGGATGACTACCGGGAACATACCACGATATCATGTCACGTGCCTCAGCGCGACAACTCGCGCCTCTCGTCTCAGGGCTCAAGCACGACAGGCGTGAATTCCACCGTCGACGAGCGTTGCAACATTTGCACGCTGAGCCGGAGGGTATGACTTGAGTCTGCAGTGATTGATCCCCGGGGTGTTGCAGGTGATGCAACGGATCGAGGATGTGCAGACCATGTGTGACCGGAGGAGGAACAGCCTGAAGAAGTACACGGTGCGGCAGCGCCCGGTGCAGACGGTCAACCCCGAGCCAGCCGTGCCGCTGGACAAGGTCAAACTGAGGTCACCGAGGTCGTCACGCCGCGGCCGCCGCGCTGGAAAGGTCAGTACACGGGCTCAAGGTCATACCAGCTCACACTGTGTGTAGAACGCGAATGACCGGAGTGCGCTTTGCGCTGCGTATGGGCTATGTACGCCTTCTAGTTAACACCAGGAGTTTCGAAAAAGTAGCAAAAAGGTCTCAATGAGACTAAGAAATGGCTCTGATATCTACTAATTGATTCCAGGCTACGCTGTCTGGAGAGCGGCGACAAAAAGTTGGAAAGGAGGTCTTCGTTTAAGCTCAAACCACTTTTTCAAGCATTCGGAGCAGCATTTCTGCTACGGTGGTTTGCTTGATTGATTTTATTGTACTCTGTTGCCACGTTCGACTTTCCTAATTCTTTGTATGATCATTATCTCCCGCCAAAGGTGACCGTGGCTTTGTTATAATACAAAGGGTGCCTCTTTTGGAACCAACTTATCCAACAAACACACCGTTTTTATCAGAAGTGATCACTCACTCTGGGGGATGCTACTCATGTTTGTGCTGGAATTGTTCGTTGTTGATTGCAGGAAGCACCATGCAACGGGGGAGGTAGGGGCTGGGGTAGAGCATGAAAGAAGCTACTGAATAGCTTAATAAAGCTGCTCGATTACTTCAGGTGGCTGGTCCTGGGCCTTAAATCATAGTCTAGGTTTAAACGAGCTTGGAGGGCTGCCGTGCCTGCCCTGCACAATGCCACGTGTGCCAGTGGAGCCAGAAGGGAGCATCTGACCCTTAGTAAGGCGCACAAACCTGATCACCAACGATCGTAAATCACTCCAACCAACAGCGTGAACAGTGGCGCCTAGCGTAGTATACGGCTGTTGGGTGACGCATTGCACGTTCCTGTGCTGTTCTTGTCGTTCAATACGTTCGTTGGCAGTTTTATCTTTACCTCGAAGTGGCAAGAGCCCCATTTCTCCTCTTTATTTGTCTCCATAAAATATGCGAATGATTGTCGTTTCTGCTGAATTCAGGCAGTTTGTCTCGGCACCCTCCAGGAGCCGACACAAACTGCTCCGATGCGATTGTTCGGGAGCGCTGGCGTAACGTCACGCCGTCGTGGCCACGGCACGTGACGGACCGCTGGCGTACCCGTGAGAGGGGTGGGTCGAGGGGGCGATAGGGCCGGAACGCCGACAGCGACAGGTCGGGAGAAGGGCGGCGGAGCGTGCAAAGGCTTCCCTGAGCCGGAACAAAGAGCGTGGCTATCTTCAATGACAGTATAATTAATCCTAATTTGTGCAGCACTTCAGTCAGCTTCTCAGTGCTTAGGGATGACTTTCTGAGCTGAATTGCCCCCCTCCCCCTGCGAATATTTGGGAGTATGTTAGAAAAGGCGTTGTTTGCCCGGCTGTACAAACGTACTCAGAAACGTATCGAGTGCGCCGCAGTTTATTGTTTCCTGGGAATAGATTCACTTGACTGGACAGGTCCGTCTCACTAAGAAACAGAAGAATACCCGGGGTTTTCAATCTGGAGGTGCTTCAATGGTGCACGATATGTGCGGGACGGTTGTCGCGGTTTGGAAATGTAGCGGAGTCTGGGACGCCGGATCGTAGCGTGGGAGCCCAGTTGCTCGTATTCAGAGAAAAGGTGTTATAAGCATCCATCGAACCAATTTCGATTTCTTTAAAAAAGCGATGCCATTGATCTCGAGACTGAGTGTGCAGGATTGTTAGAATCGGATCTATGTATCTGAGAAATGTGGGCCTCTCGTGCCAAGTGGGTAAACCGGATCACCATTTCCTCGATTTTCGGTACCCGGTGACTTCGGGTTCCGACCGGTGACCTTTGTCCTGAGCTATTCTGTTGTCAGCGCGCCAACATAAAAAACCTCGATGGCCATCCGTGAGGCCGTTTCCGACCACTGTGCAGCAGTGCAGTGTCTGTCGGGTGATTATTTTCAGTACAGCATTGAAACTTTCGGTACATGAACATCCGAGGTAGGATTAGCGATGGTGTAAGTTCCGCCTCATTTCCAGCCGTCTTCCAGTCGTGAATTCCCTGCGTCGAATGCCTGTAGTAGAATGCATAATTGAGTTTTTATTTTCTCGAAACCTTTCTTGATCTATTTTTTCGCTCATCAAAGCATCGAGATCTATTCATTCGGGAAACAATCGGAATATCTGAAGAACTATCTCACACATCCAGACCGACTGCAGACTCAGCAAGATCTGATCATCTCAACCTCGGCAGGAGAACACGAGTCCGGCGGGCTCCGAGGAGCCGGAGTCACGTGACCCGGAGCAGCTGGCCGCCAGGCGGCAGCACATTCTGACCGAGCTGCTGGAGACGGAGCGCACCTATGTTGCCGAGCTGGACCAAGTCCTACGCGTGAGTACTTGGTGATCATCCCACCAATGCTGAGAACAAATGAGTTCATGCGTATACGCTTGCTAGCACGCACACGGTGCATTTCTACGCCTGCAATTGTATTTTTGATGACTGACTGATACAGACAGCTGAGATGCGAACCATTCGTTAAACGTACCTATATAACTACAGAGAGTGATAAACAGTTGAGCGACATGTGAAAAGTAGGGAAATTCGAACCCAGAACGGGGAAGATCAGATCTCGTCGGCCTCAGTCAATGGAAGAATTAAGATAAAACACTTATCGGGCATCAAAAGCTCAAATGTATTGTGCCTTATTGGCACGAGTGCGACAATTAAACATTATTCTTGCGCCATCGGAGGCGGATCCAGGCGGGGAGGGAAACAGGTTGTGCTCCAAGGCTGTCCGATTTTCACCGATTTTCTCTAACATTACCTATATTTTTCATGATTTTAGTAGCCCTGTTGTATCCCTCGAACCACCAGTCTAGATGTGACACTATACATCAACGTTGAATTTAAGACAAAGTCACCGAAAACGACGGTTTGCGTTGTTTAACGATACTAAAAAAACACCAGCACCTCCTTGCCGCCTGGCAGCCATCAACCACCGCTGTCTTGAGTCCGCTGCATGTCTCCTCGCAGGGCTACCGAGACGAGATCATGAACACGGAGCTGCAGCAGCTGATGCCCATTCAGCTGTACGGCCAGGCGGACGTCCTCTTCGGCAACATGGAGGCCCTGCAGCGTTTCCACAGCTCCGTCTTCCTGCGCGACCTCGAGCAGTGCATTGACGCGCCCGACCAGCTGGGGGAGTGCTTCGTCGAACGGGTGAGTCGCCAGCGGGTGAAGGTGCTCGGTAAACGCCGAAAGGGGGAGGGAGGACGGCGGCCGTCTGTTGAGCAACGTCAGCTTCTATCGTAAGACCAATCCCTGCATTTCTCCCTATGGATTAGCTGTTGGCTGGCACCAGTCACGGAGTTGCAAGCTTTCTGTTTTGTCTGTTCTGGGGGATTTTCACCGTTAGTGGTGGTCTGCGTAGGACGGAGAAAGGAAATGCAAATGATTCAACGGAACGGGACGGGATAGGGCGAAATTTTCGAGGGTTCATTCGGAGGGAGGGGAATTTGGTCCATTATTGCAGGAAATCTTACAGGAAAAATGGAATGGTGCGGAACTACTTATTGAATACATTTTCCAGCACGGAATGAGACTGGACAGATAAAATGGGACGAAGTGGGATTGATGCTAAAACTTTGTCCACCACTTAACTCCAGCCGTCAGGACATCGATTGTGTGAAATATGTCTGCACTATCATCAGGATTTCTGAGAAATATGGGCAATGCAATTGACTTAGGAAAGACTATGCCTTCCGCTGATTTTGATATTTTGCGTTTCTCCATCCCCATTTGTAGTCCATCTATTCATACCCACAGGAAAAAGCCAATACCAGGTTAATATATTAATACAATATAACAAATGAGATAGCCAGCTCACCCCACTTCTCGTTTCTGAGAGAGACACTGCTAATACGGCCAGAAGACGCCAGTTCCGAAGAAATCCTGACCCCTGCCTGGCGTTTCAGAGGGAGGCGCTGCACCGGCTGTATAGCGAGTACTGCCAGAACAAGCCGGCCTCGGAGGAGCTGCGGCGGCAGATCGGGGACTCCCACTCCTTCTTCGTGGAGTGCCAGCGCCGTTTACAGCACAAGCTGCCCCTGGGCGCCTTCCTGCTGAAGCCGGTACAGCGCATCACCAAGTACCAGCTGCTGCTCAAGGTCGGTCCCACCGTACCGGTCCTGTGGTGCCAGGTACTCGGTGAAGTACCTACATTCAGCTGTGATCTATGTTTTTTGGGATTATCGTAAGGTGGAAGATACGATAGGTCAAGAGGCAGAAGCATTAGCTTATTATGATTTATTTATTTTCATTTTGCGGGAAAGACTGTAGAAATTATGAAAGCTATTTCTTCTATCTATTTTCATGTGAGAACTTCGCAAAACTTTCCTGTCCAGGCATTAAAACCGTTTCGTCTTCGAAAATCGAACGCTTAGCTCCTGCCCAGAGATACAATCTGGCCGCCAGGTCCTCCGCGCGTGAGTCAGTGACTACACCAGTGTGCAAGCAGGCGCTAAATTGCGATTCCGCCTGGGTGCGGCGCCATGCCATCAGGTCCTGGGGCGTTCCACCACAGGCGCACGTGCTGGCGCAGTGCCCAGTCTGACGCATGCCACCGCTCGCCGACACGTGCCAGACGCATTAATGGGCCCGCCGGAGCACCATCGCACCATCCATTGTGCCAATTAGCGCAGCTCGCCCGATCAGGACAAAAACCGGCCTGGCGAATCATTGGCTAATGTCATCGGCAGCTGAACCCGCCGGGACTGCCTGACGACGGCAGTTAGAGGCGTCCGCTCTGGGCTCTGTGTGACGCACCGCACGTGCCCCGGCGCCGACACGCACAGTGCGCGCCGCCGCTGATCTGTCTCAATGTATCAGACAGGCCGGACTCGTTTTCAGCATGATTGTCTGTGATAGCGTGAATAATGAGCGATGCCGCGGCTTCCGCGGGGTCACGTGTGTTGTCACATGAGTCACGTCGGCACAAACATGGATGCCAGCATGCCGTATCACGGCGTTCCGGAGTTACTGAAAATCTGAATGTATGTACACGACAGAAACATTCAAATGGATGGAGAGGGCCTTTTGGACCAGAGTTATAATGCGGATTACTTGTCTCTTCTCTTTGGCTGTCATGAACTCACCCTTTCAACGTATACATGAGACCGCTGTGGACTGAGTTGGTATTCACCTCTTCTGTGGTGTCATTTCAAGAAAGGTCATTTAGCAGCTGGTTCCGTTTTGCGACGCTAAATGTCTGGCTCACCAAAACTGCTTCAATGTAGTTGAATGACCTTTTATGTCTGCCTACAGCACCTGCTCTGGTGCAGTATAATGAAGTAATATACTCCTCCACGGGACCTACTCCGGCGCAGTCTAATGACGTCATATGCCCATCCACAGGACCTCTTCCGGTGCGCTCTAATGACGTCATATACCCCTCCACGGGACCTGCTCCGGTGCAGTCTAATGACGTCATATACCCCTCTACGGGACCTGCTCCGGTGCAGTCTAATGACGTCATATGTCCCTCCTCAGGACACCCGGCCAGTCTAATACGTCCCATACCCTCCCACAGGACCTATAGCGAACAGTCTAATGACGTCCTATACCTTTCCACAGGACCTATAGCGATACAGTCTAATGACGTCCTATACCTTCCCACAGGACCTGCTCCGGTGCAGCGATGACCCGGACTCCTGTAAGCAGCTGAACGAGGCCGTCAACTGCATGCTGGACGTGCTGAAGTGCGTCAACGACTCCATGCACCAGGTGGCCATCAGCGGATTTCCGGTAAGGGCCGAGCCCTTGGCTGGTTTGAGGTGTGATCCTGTGCCGTGGATGCCGCGTCCGAATATATTGCACATGAGCCCCTGCATGATCTTCCTGCTTTTCTCCATGCTCCTGATGTCATGCAGCTTGGCCTCGTTTCCGAAAAAGTAGTCGAAAAGAAACACAAAACTGGTAAAGTATTGATGATCAAACCGAACTTCGTATTATCTCCGCCAATGGTTTTCTGTGGGCGCGTGTACACAATATCCGCTGCTAATCCAAACGAACTACGTTTTAATCGTTACTCGTATAAAAACAGTAATCACAAATGAAACTTTGATAGCAAGAATTGTTTATAATATTTGCGTCTACTTATCAATTAAGTTTAAACGAAAAGAGCACGAGCTTTAATTCGGCTCAGCTCACAAGTCACCAGCGATCACCATCACATGCTATATACTTACTCAAACACTTTGGATTGGTTTTAGTAGACTCCAAGTGAGAATAGAGTACCCTCTTGTACCTGTGAAACATTTTTAGAGTACGAATCTCTTCATCCTCTCTTCCCACTCCATTTTACTTGCATGTCCCGTCTTGTACCACCCGTTAGCAACCGCTGTTGCTGTTGAATGTGTCGTATGCAAGGGTTGGCACCGGCAAAGAAGGACATTCATGAGGCATCCGAGGCAACTCAATATATTTTTTTCAGATGTGCCTGACTACATATGTTTTAAGAGATACCCACTCATCATTTCGTGAGAAATTTAGAGCCTTTGGCACCTTTTGGCAGCGTGTATAAGTATGTGATGGTGTATTATATTGACAATGGTTTTACGTATTTCATGGCCTTTAGGGCTTTTATCGATTTTACGATTATCGCTCGTACCTTTTTGGCTCTTTCACATTACTCGTGTAGTGGTTGTTTTTTTGTTGCAAAGGTGCACATTATTGTGTATATATTGCAATATTTTATCAGTGCTCCGTTGATTTATCTCCTGTACTTTGCCCTTTATTGGGGCCATCCCATGGGCAATATTTCAGAGAAATTAAAAAAACTATATCTCCCGCATTAATGCTCTTTACCGATTTTGTACTGGTATGGTATAGGCGGTGTCCATATCTTAAAAAAAAAGCTCCCCAGAAGTTGAAATAAGGAGAGTCTCTGGTTTCAGGGCAACATCCTGAACCTGGGTCGGCTCCTGCTGCAAGGCTCCCACACTGTCTGGATTGAGAACAAGAAGGATCGCCTGCGAGAGCTCAGGTGCGGTTTCTTCCCGAATCGCTGGAACATGTTCGCCGTTAAAATATTATTGTTCACGGCGGTATCGTGGGATGCTTCAAAGGCTGTTGCTTCGTTATGAGCATGTACGGGATGTTCTCAGAGACTGCAGCTAAATGGCGAATCCAGGACTCCAGTTTGGAGAAGGGCCAACTGGGCGCCAAATTCTGAGGTGCGGGTGAGCGGAAAGAGGGGCAGGAGTGTGGAGGTTGTGATTTTTCTGGGTGTAAAACACCGCTGCGAGTGAGGGAGAGGCTAGTGGGACATGCAAACACCAGCAGCGGGAGTTGAAGACAAGTTTTGAGTATTATTCTGTAAAATTTCGGCTTATCGAGGTTTTGAAGATCAGTTTTGCATCGTCTTTTACATTTAATTTGCATTTTGTGGCCTGAATTCAATTTATGGATTAACTGTTTTTTTGGGTGTGGGGGGATTATACCCTTTCAACCTTTACGGGGGCTATCTCGCTCTCTTGGATCCGCCAGTATACTATTCATACATATCTGCATGAGCCGACTTGGTAATCTAGCGATCCCGATGAATGACTACTACGTTTCTTTTTAGGCTGAAGCCCCGGCAGCGACACTTGTTTCTGTATGAGAAGATGATTCTGTTCTGCAAGAAGAAGGGAGGCGACCGCCCTCGGTACAGCTTTAAGAACTGCCTGAAGGTGCGCAGCGGGGCAATGAGCTACCATTTCAGCAAAAAACAATATCGTGATTGGTGTTTTTTATCGCAAATACATAGGTGAAGGTCTTCAGGTCGGTGACATTAATTTCCCACCACCTTTCTGTCCACATTATTTCATGTAGATTGTCTAGGCTCGTTCTAATTCGGACACTATTTAAAAACGAGGATTTGGACACAAGTTGTGATTTTGTGAAGAGCTAGGTGTCGGGTAATAAAAGAGCAGCAAGTGCTCCCTTGCCTCGTTCACGTTCCTAACACAGACATTTCCCTATAGGCGTAGGCTTATGTGCAGATATCAGTGTACGCGTAAAATTGAAAAATAAGATTCATCGTGATTTCTTGTTTCCATTCTAACGACTCTCACCGAAGTCACATATTTCCTGACCCCACTATTGTTCATAATTCTGCAGATCATATTTATTACTTAGAGTGTGTAACGTCTCCGGGTCCTGCACACCTATGTTTTACTATATTATTTCTATATTTTTCTTCATATTTTATTAAGATCCGTGGATTGCGGTGGGTACTAACGTTTTACGCGCCGGCCGCCAGATGTCTCAGGTGGGCCTGACGGAGACGGTGAAGGGCGACCCGCGCAAGTTTGAGGTGTGGGTGCCGGGTCGGACGGAGGTGTACACCATTCTGGCAACTTCCGTGGACGACAGAGAGTCCTGGGTAGGCAAACGCAGAGTACCGCCAGCGCGTGCATGGACTGGAGACGGGTTTGATAGAGGCATCAAATGCGAACTGAGCGGCGCCTGGATCCATATCGAACGAGAAGGCCAATTGTTTAAAAGTTTCAGCCATTGCTGTTGGACTTAGTGGTGTAAATATCATGAGGATGATCTCCGGGCCCCCTTTAATGGCATTATTGTTTGTTTTAGGGTCGTTTTGATTGTGCTACATTTTCGTCATCAGCAAAATCGGCATAAGACCTGTTATTTATTCAAGATTTGTGATGACGACTTCCAGTCGGTCATCGTACCATTACCTCCACGTTGTAATGTTACACATTCCTTACGCCCTCACCCGTCTCAATTCCATTCGATATTCTTGAATTGAACAAGGCAAAGTGAACTAAGCTAACATGGCCAAGTCCCAGTTGAGGTCATTTCACTCTCCCGCTCCGTGGGGCCGCCCCTGGCGGACGCAGCTGGAAAGCCATTTGCCCTTGCAACGTCCGTATTTTCGCCAATTTTCTTTAAAGAAGTATATGCTTTCATGATTTTGGCCCTGTCCCCCCCAAAAAAAAACATTGGCTTCCATCCGCCACTGGGTGCTCTTCTGCAGGTGCGTCAGGTGAAAAAGGTGCTGATGGAGCAGCTGGAGTTTCTGAAGGGCGAGAACATGAAGCAGTACCAGCTGCAGAAGGGCAGCAGCTTGGGCAGCACCGGCGTCGCCCTATCTCCCACCACGCACAAGTGAGCATGTCATGGAACTGGTGATGTCGTACATTCCGGGCACGTAAAGCCATTGAGTATTGGTCAACATCCGAGACCTCGTTATCAGGCATGAGCCAGCCTTAAAATGAGTCGTCTTTTCAACGTTCTATCTGCAGAAATACCGTAACATTGAGTGAAACGCATGAGTAAAAGACGAACGGACATATCGGCAGTTCCTTTTCCACAATTTCCGCTGATTTGTCCGTCGTAAGCAGCAGTGCACCTCCACATCTCCCTCGCCTGCTAACCACCCGCCCTCGGCAGAGGCACACCACCTCCTGGGAGAACGGCTCCGGCCGCTCGCCTTAAACCACCCGCCCTCGGCAGACCTCTCCGGCACACCACCTCCTGGAAGAACGGCTCCGGCCGCTCCCCTACTAACCAACCGCCCTCGGCAGACCTCTCCGGCACACCACCTCCTGGGAGAACGGCTCCGGGGGGCCGGACGCCGTGATGGCGGCGGCCGGGCGCCAGTCCAGGATCCAGAGCGTGGACTGGACACCCCAGACCTACGGCCAGCCGGAGGACGCCGGCTGGAGCAGCGAGTACAGCAGCGACGACGACACCTACCCGGACGGCGGCGAGGTGACCGCCTACAGGGGCGGGGGTCACGGGAGGTAGCCCCTGGGTTACTTGCTGGCTGGGTCCTGTGGTGAGAGTATAATACTAATGTAGCTTTACAAGTAGTATGGTCCCAGGTATGTAAGTTGAGAACTTTTTTCAATATTTATTGGATATTTTCTTCAAGGTCTAAAAATTTGACGAGCCTGTCTAATCTGGCACCATTTCCTTTAGTTAGTACATGGTATTTCCCTGAAAGACTCATAGCAATGGTAGTCGGTGACGTTGAGCGTTAGAGTGCTCCTGTCGTTATAACGCGCCGCGTGCCTGTCCAGCTCCCATTTTAACCCGCCGCGTGCCTGTCCGACCCTGTTATAACGCGCCGAGTGCCTGTCCAGTTCCCACAATGATAACGCGCCACGTACCTGTCCAGCAGTACAACCGGTACAGCCGCTTCATGGTGCTGGCGGACGGGGGGGGGGTTTTTGTGTTTTTTCTGGGGGGGGGGGGGCTTTTGTGGTTTTTTGGGTGGGGTGGGCGGGGTGGTTTTGGTTCCGGGCCCCGGGGGGGGTGGGTGGGTTCCCCAGGTTGGGGAGGGTTAGTTCCCCAGGTCAGTGAAGGTCAGGTTACCAGGTCGGTGATGTCAGGTCACCAGGGAGAAGGTCGTCACCAAGTTCAAACAGTCAGGACCAGGTCAGAGAAGGTCAGGTCACCAGGTCAGTAAAGATCAGGTCACCAGGGAAGTGAAGGTCAAGTTGCCAAGTCAGTGAAGGTCAGGTGCGCCAGGTCAGTGAAGGTCAGGTCGCCAAGGTCAGTCAAGGTCAGGTCTCCAGGTCAGGGAAGGTCAGGTCACCAGGTCAGTGAAGGTCAGGTCACCAGGGAAGTGAAGGTCAGGTCACCAGGGAAGTGAAGGTCAGGTCGCCAAGTCAGCGAAGGTCAGGTGGCCAGGTCAGTGAAGGTCAGGTCACTAGGTCAGTGAAGGTCAGGTCGCCAGGTTAGTGAAGGTCAGGTCGCCAAGGCAGTGAAGGTCAGGTCCCCAGGTCAGTGAAGGTCAGGTCACCAGGTCAGTGAAGGTCAGGTCAGAAGGTTAGTGAAGATCAGGTCGCCGGGTTAGTGAAGGTCAGGTCGCCAAGTCGGTGAAGGTCCGGTTGCCAGGTCAGTTACGGTACGGTGCGCTAGGTCAGTGCCCGTCCGTTGTCCTCTCAAGTACAAGGCAGGACTCTGGGCATGGCAGTGCAGGTAGGTACCTTGGCTTATCGGGACAGAATCGGTTTTATTATTCGTGCTGATACCCCAATGCTGCCTGGTGTGCAGGCGTCGATAAAAACCTCTTGGGACAAAGTACTGACGACTCATATCCGTCATAGCGATGGGAGTCATGACTTACCTGACAAAACTTTTGCATATCATTAAACCACGCCTCAACGAACTATGTATTTCGGTACAAACCTAATACATGCATAGTAGCGCACTTTATATGCCTCCACTTTGATTGCTCCCAAGCTTGCTGGCCCCTACCCCGCCGTGACCGCGCTGCCGGTGCGACCTGGCAGGTATTACCAGCGAGGGCTGGGCGCCGGCCACCTACCTGGAGCGGCTGAGTAAGCGCCACTCCTGCGGCTCGCCGTCGGTCAGCTCAGTGGAGAGCGGCGGCATCGAGATGCGGCCGGCCGCCAGCCGAAACTCAGTCGCCTCCAACCTCAGCGTGCCCAGCGAGGCCGACGAGGGGCTGAAGTGAAGGGCCCGGAGCGAAGGCGGGTAACTCCAACGACAGGTGCAGGATAGGCTGGTGTGAGGTCTGGGGCAGTCGAAGGCCCGCCTCCAGCGGCCGGTGATATATCTGCTGAGGCACAGTGGCTCATAGGTGGTTCTAAAGTGGCGATGGTTCTAAAGTTGACAGATTCTGAGTAAAACCGGCGTAGCTGTCGAGGACGGTGGACCGATTGTGCATTGACAAAGGGCACCGGATACGAAGCGTGGAACATTCTGGTGGTGCGCCGGACACTCTTTTTCATAACTTCTCCGCTTCGCCTCCAGCATACACTATTAGACATGCTTTAAGCTGAAGTCTGCCGTAGCCTCCTCGTACGCACCTATAAGCGACGCCTGTTCTCGCGACCTGGAACAAGCCCAGCTTCAACAATAGCGCGCCGACGCGGTAGGACAGCGCCATGCGAGAGACGTGCGTGAGGTCAGCTGGAGCGGTGCCGCGTCTGAACAGATAACGTTTCTACCTCGCGACGGTGAGCACGCTGGACCACACCGGCGTCCTGGCCAGGTGTGGTGTGGTAACATCTTTCACAGGACAGGCGGCGGCTGGACGTGATGGACGTCGTACGTCTGCAGCGACAGTGATCTCATGGACTCAGAACACTAACCACTAACGATGACTTGGTGTAACGCACATTTCTTCTCGTGAACGAACCCAAACGCAGCCTCTGACCACTTGTTCGTGTGCGAAATTTCCTCTAATCTGTTCCTTCTATACTGTCGACAGTATCATGTAAAATTAGTAGATGGTGCTGGCTTTATCTCAAGCATGTTAATGTTTTTAAATCCTTCCGGATTCGTTGTAAATATTGCTTCTTCAGGATTCCACTCCTGGGAAACAAGTGAAGTTTTGCACACTGAAGTAAATATCCAGTCTTAATTTTGTCGTAAAGCTGGTGATATATCCTCAAAACGTAATTTTTCAAGATCTAAGGTCAGATATTTCTGAAGCCGATATAAAGCGGTTTTTTATTAAAAGTTTCCGAAAGTGGATCCCGTATCCGAGGGAAAAATAATGAAACAAGCATTGGAAGCCTCGTAATCGTAATTGACATCGTATATTGGGCACTAGCAGGTCCGTCAGCCTCCCCTCCAGTGACAAAAGAGGATGACTCAGCTGAGGGTGGCAAACCACCACTTCTCCCTCTCTCTGTAGGAGACAGTCCCGGGGCACCACGGGTAAAACCTATCCTGTGGCGGGCTCCCTGGAATGTCTCGAGGCGTCGATCTCCTCTATCTCTCCCTCTCCCCAGCGAAACGCCCACAACTGGCCGCAGCTAGCCCAGTTGGAAGCGGGGAAAGCAGAGCGGCCAGATCCACCCCAGCCGAGCTCTCCCCAGCCAGTATTACGCCATTTACTGCCGCGCCTGACCGTCTCGGCTCGCTGGTCCGTTTTGGAATGTGGGCGGGCGCAAATGTGACCAACCAAAAACGACACCGACGCGGAGTGAAGAGTTTCCAGTCAACTGTGTGCACTGTGTAATACGCGAAATGACTAGTGATATGTGGCGTGTGACCTGGTTATACTGTGAGGTTTGATAGCTGAGGCGATTTTTGTTATGTCAGTCTTCTGAGCGCTTTCAGCTGCATGTGTTCTTGTTTGACGGCATTTAATTCTCAAAATGATAGCTTGTTATCTCTAGTGAGCCGACTCAACTGTGTATGTATAATTTAGCTTTCCCGTCTTTCTTGCCGCATTGCTGAACTAAGCTGACATGCGTTTTACACCATTCAGTTGTGCAGAAAACTGCTTTATATGTTTCGTGATGATGAGTGGTATCTATCCTGAAACGCCTGCGTGATAGCATGAATACAAGGCGCAACTTGTGGAGTAACTACAGAGTAAGGTACAGAGATATGAGCCCACATTCTCGTGAGAGAACTAAACAAAATCAACAGCATAAGAGGAAAGTAGCAAAAAAAAAATCCTGCGCAGCGCTAAATGATAAATACAGACACTAATATTGTGATATATATATATATATATATATATATATATATATATATATATATATATATCACGCTTTTACCGTTAAGTTCGCTTTTTAAAGACCTGTTCTTCATTTCTTACTTGAAGTCGCTTGTTACGAGTCTCAGACACATTAACCAACCAGAAAAATTACGTAGATTATGTATGAAACATTCACGGGTGACCGAAATAGTCACAGCCAATACCAAACATGATGGCATACACACATTCACAATAAAAACACAAACATGGACAGAGGGAAACAAATGATTTTAAAAAGGGGACCACCATGATTGTCCCCGGAAGTTCAACCCACATTGCTGTCGCCAGGGTGTTCCTTTTACCACAAGCTCATTTTCCTCCGAAGAAAGTTCCTTCTAACATCGCGCGAGCACAATCACACTGTGAAACACCCATTTACTCCCGCCAGAGAGATCACAGCCCCAGCCCCCCCCCCCCCAGCTCGCATCTCCGCGGGCGTCACGAGACGGCGAGACTGGCGCTGAGCGCCGGGAACGGCTCCTTCTTGCTAAGCACGAGCTTCTGGTGGGCGTGCGAGATGTAGCCCTTCATGCGGCCCTCGTAGATGAGGTTGGCGAGCAGGCAGCAGGTCTCGTCGGCGTCCATGTCGGCCTCGGCTCCGGTGGCCAGCAGCGCCGCCTGGAACCGGGAGATGTCGATCTGCGCCTTCCCCGTCAGCAGGTACCTGCGGCACAGAGACAGATACTCAGCCTACCGCACCGAGAGGGCGGTCACCCTGTGCCTCTGATACAGCAGCTTCTGCGTACTTGATACGCTGCGTAACCGCCAGTTACAGATCAGCTATTGGCACGTAGATTAACTGTAAGGGAGTGTTAGGCACCTGCATAAATTCGTCCCCTCTGTGCCACCTCAGTTGCTAAGTGCTCTCTGCAGTCTGCGGCACACAACATCAGAGGAGATTATACTGGGTTCTTATGTTCCGAACACTTCAAGAGGTCAATATCTGGATAAACTGCATTTTGAATGGCCTAATTTTCCTCCTGTCTCAAAAAGAAAATCGATGTTGCAAATACACAGGAGCTGAACAAAACCGCAGGTACGGCGCACGCCAGCACTGACACTTTTTTGAAGAGGTTGCGGTAGGTGATGGTGCGCAGCTTCTCCAGGATGAGGTAGATGCCGCACTTGATGAAGAAGGCCTGGTGGGCGGCCATGGCGGCGGAGAGGCGGCGCGTGTTGCCCTGCTTCACTGCCTGCACCACCTCAGCGAACGCCTCCAGACGGAAGCGCGTCAACAGCTGCTCCTGCGGCATGTGGCCCTGCGCACGGTCACGACGCCGGTAAGTAACACGGACAACCCGCGGCATGTGGCCCTGCGCAACAACACGGACAACCCGCGCATGGGCCCCGCGGCACGGAACACCGACAACCGCGGCACCCGCGCGACACGGTAACAACCGACAACCCGCGGCGTGGCCCGCGCAGGGACACGGTAACTAACACGCAACCCGCGGCATGGCCCGCCGGCCGGTAACACACGACAACCCGCGGCGGCCCTGCGCAGGTCGGACACACACAACCCGCGCGTGGCCCGCGCACGGCCGGCGCCGGAGAACACGGACAACCCGCGGCATGGGCCCGCGCGGGACACGACTAACACGGACAACCCGCGGCATGGGCCCTGCGCATGCACCGAATGAATATGAAATCATTATTATGACATTAAACCGAGGCTAATAAAATATGACTCCGCACGTATACTAGATAAGTATTTTGGCAGCTGACCAGTACCCATGCGTTGCTGAAACCCAATTAGCTGTTTTTGACACAACGGAATAAGGGAACGAGGCACGCACATGATAAACTCATCCCACCCAGCTCTAAGGAGAGCACACCAACCAGCCCCCCCATGTTCTTTATCTGGATTTAAAAAATCCAAACGAAGGGCTAAAAACCATGCGATATGATTCCAGGACAAGATATTTCCATTTCCCCACCTTCTCTATTTCAGAAGTCTCCCGTCGTAGCTGTGCACTCTTGTAACAATGGGCGGCTCCGCCCCGGCTTAGCCCAGAGACATTATGCTGTACCTTCACTGTGCCTAACAGACTAGTCCAGCATATATACGCTACTATACGAATATTCTTCGGGAAAATTGCTCGAATATATTGGTGTTCATCTCAAACATCGCAAAGTCTGTTGAAAACCTGTCTGGCAGTATGCATGTACCTGTAAAAAGGTGACACCACATACAAACATCTGCAACACCGACCAAAGCCCGTTTCGACAGACAGGCTAGCCACGATTGCTGTGTAAGTTCTCACCAGCAGCATTTTGACGGGAATCAGGTAGATAAGGATGAGCCGCTTGTTGTTCCGGCAGGCGCGGTGGCAGTGCTGGAAGGCAAAGTCCAGCGCCTCCTCAGCTGCGGGGAAAGACCGCGGTTACGGCATGAGGTGGCGCTGGACAAGACCACAGCGATAATGAACGTCGACGCTGGCTTCGTGATAGCGAACGGACACGGCAGGCCGAAGGCAGTGCAGTTACCAACAACCTCAGTACCACCACAGTTTACTTCCATTCACAAGGCTTTGACCAGCTAGCCTGATGCCCCTGCACTCACAGCCGGTCCCACAGGTCTGCCCTGTACTCGCTATCTAAGCGGCCTGCCCCACTGACCTGCCTCGTACTCACTCGGCCCTCCCCACTGACCTGCCTTGTACTCGCTATCAAACACCACTGACCTGCTTTGTACTCGCTGTCGAACATGGCCTTCCTGCCGGTGTAGTAGCGGTAGGTGACCAGCTGGGCCAGCGGGAACTCGGCCTTGAACGGCAGCGACTCGATGGCCCGGATCAGCGGCTTGCACAGGTGCAGCTTGTTCACGCGGAAGTAGATCTTGAAGAGCTGGTTGACGAGGTTCAGCATGCCCCACCGCTTGGTGCCCTCCATGTCGGCGCGCCTGAGGTTGAAGGGGGTGGTTCTGTACCATAGCTCTTGCTCAATGTGGCTAAGACACTAAACAATGTAACTGCAGAAATCATTTAACAAAAGCGAGAAACGCACACACCTGATTTTTTACAAATAACAAAAACGCGCCCACAAAGCCACATCCCCCCCCACAAACCTTCCACACAAAAAAAACCAGGCCTCGACAAAAACCATAAAGACACCCAGGCTAGTTCCTTAGTTCCTTTTATGACTGATTTACTAAGAAAGGAGCCCGTAGGTCGTAAGAAAACACCCAGGGCAAAAACAAAACTGGATTAATCAGAACTCGTCCTGATATATAAGAAGCGGAAAGGCACTACTGGTAGGAAATGTTCGATTAATACAATAACTGTTAGATACAGCTTTCTACCGTTTATATGCTTGATAAGTCTGTTCACAGCATGTTTACGATTTTAAGCAAAGCAGAAAGTAAAACGGGTAACATGACGAAACTAGAAACAAATGACACCGAACACTATAATGCAAGTCCCCGGGTCAGGCCTTACTTCCAGTAGCCACTCACGTATCGCCGGCGCAGACGCGGAAGCAGCTCATGAGTCCGTCAGCAGCCTTCTCCAGCACCTCGCCGGGGTGGCCCTGTCCTGTCGCCGCCCGCTCCTTGTCAGCCGAGGCCGCTACCAGCCTGGAACAGGGCAGCGGAGAGGTAACCCACTGGAGGGGAATCCGCCCACTCCCTGTCCACTACCCGCCTGTCACACGACAGTGGAGAGATGGCTCGGCTGAAAGTGAATAACCGGTGAACTACCCTGAGAGATGGTGGCGGCGGGCAACAAGTGCCAAGGGGTAGTGGAGGTAGTGGAAGGACATTCAATGCTGTGGACGGCAGTCAATGTAAGACCAGAGAAGGAGGGTAGCGGCAGCTAGGGCAGACAAGCTGAGGGGATGGCCGGACTGAGGAGTTCTGGGAGGCCCCACAAGTTGTCGCAAGTCGACCTGAGAGCTATCAGAGAATGAAAACCGCTAGGGAAATCAGGCATACATTTGTGCCTGGTCAAAAAAGTAATAGCGAATCTCGCCTTTCCTGGTAGACTTTGTTACAGGCTACTGATGCGTTCACACCCACACGCAAACACTTTCATTCAGAAGTTCAGTACACTCAGCAGCTGAGCAATGCTACTATTAGCAAACATAATCCGTCAGTGAAACTGACTGCGCTTTTTACACGGTTCAACAGAGATATTCACCTCAGGTCGAGGCAGATGGCGTTCATGACGGTGAGCGCCCAGTTGTCGTCCTTCTGTGTGGCGAACACCTTGGCAAAGCAGGAGACGATGGCGGTCTGACAGCGGTGGGCCTCCGTGAAGTCACGGTTGGCCACTGCCCACAAACACCTGCCCACCAACGGAGATGAAGTCAGGGCAACACAGAGGCGTTCTCCACAACGAGTCACATACATACGCCTTTAGGCCGGTTCTTACTTTAATTCTATCCACATACTGAAATACGGTGTACATAAAAGGATGGAATGCCATAACGAAGGGTGGAACAATAAGGCGTAAACGAACAGGTTTGGAGAACTGAGATTAGGTAAGGTCACCAAAAACTGATACCATGAGATGGGTGATATAAATACTCACCACAGACATACATAGTTTTCTAGCGCCCCCATTTTAACGAGCGAGAAATGGAAAAAGGCTATTTGGATTTCTTATTTCTTCTTTTCACTAATCCTCCCGACAGCAGCCCTATAATAATAATAATAAGGTTGGGTTTAACGACGCACCAACTGCAGGGTCATACGGTGTCGCCAACCCTCACCCTGTTGGAAGGGATTTTGGGGATCAGATCGACTTATTCAGAGGCTCCGCCGGGATGAACCCGGGACCAGTGGCTTAGAAACAAGGGTGCTATCCACTAAGCCACCTCATCCCGACAGCAGTCCTAAAATAACCCACTTCATCAATATATATTTGTTTCGAATATCAGCATAAGGTTGCTACCGAAGAGCTGGAGGGGCATCTGGAGCTGGAGGGCACTGGCGGGCCCCGGGACCTGACGAGGGACTGGGCTGTGGCACTATCTTAAGGCTTAGAGACTGCCAGGAGGGGAAGCATCAACTCAGGTGTTTGGAGAGCACAGGGACGCCAATCACTAGCTGATGTGCTCGGAGACCGCGGACACTACACGAGCTGTTTGGAGACCGTGGGGAAAAAGACCCCTCATCAAAACGATTAAAAGACAGCCGTATGCTTAGCCATAGCAAATATGCTGGCTGATTGGCTTGATTGGCTGGCTGTACTACAGGGTGTATACATGCTCATTTGCGCATGCTTTCACCCTGCACTGCCTTGGCCTGTATGCTGGATCGAGCCTGCCGGCGACAAACGCCACACCTGAGGTGCTCGGAGACGAGCTCGTCCAGCGGCGACTGCAGCATCTGGGCGACGTCCGCCTCGGGCCTCTGCAGCTGCAGGCGCGCCGACATCACGTGCGGATGCCGCAGCGACAGCAGGTCGGCCGCCTGCTGGCCCCGACGCCGCTGCCAGGCGGCGCCCACCTGCCGGAGGGAGACGGGTCAGAGCGCGGACAGGCATGGATAGGACGGGAGCCCGGGCACAGGTGGGGCAGGCACGGCCCGGACGGTGGAAGTGTTACTAATATTAAAACATGTAGATAACAACTGGACCACAGCATTAGCTTTTCATGACCAATGTATCGCGGTAATTTGTCTCTGGCTTCAATATCAATATATTACAGCATGATATCCGTTAATACTTGGAAATGCCTTACCTTTTAATAACATTTTCTGCAAATGGATAATGCAACAGATATAGTGCACATGCATTAGAAAGCCTTATGCGGCTGTCTCACTGAACCACGAGGACGCAACCATGACACATTATGACATACATCTCACCTTTCAACTCACTGAGGGGCTTAAATAATGCTATATTTATCGCTTCACAAAAAGAGAGTGTAAGAAGTGATATTGTAAAGCACGTCCCACGTCCTATTGACTCATGGGCCCATTTCACTGTGATACAACATGAGTCTCCCGAACCGTAATGGTACCATTCTATTCCGGGTTCTCGTCAATTTTCTACCCCAACTTTTCTTTCATCGAGCACAGCACCACCCATGGATGGAGATCCCTGGATGGTTGGGGGAATCAGGACCCTCTGGATTTTTTATCTCCCATGGACTTTGTATTGGGCTTGTATTGCTGTGCCAGCATTAACCCATTCAGAACCCCCTGGGTCAAGAAGAGATCTCCAACCTTGGCACCACCTCATGGCAACTGATGTCCAAATAAACCATGCTCGTAATGTATCATGGCTAAGCGACACAATAAAAATGTTCCCTTTTTTATCCAGCAGACAGTGTCACATGGGCAGGATGTCAGACACCAAAAATAGCTGTCCTGTAAAAAAAAACACCTGCCCACTTGTCCAGCATGCGCTATACTTAAAAAAAATGCATGATAGCATTGGCCGTATCTGGTTCCAAGAAAATCAGAACCACAAGACGAAACGCATGGAACGCAGCGTAAAAGTATTTGAGTTTTCGTGCTGTCATTGGGTCGTGAAAGCTTAATAAAAACAAACAAATGATTTAAGCAAAGCGCAGGGCTGTCAAGAGACGGATCTAGGTTCATGGTTGAGAAATCTCCCGTAAAATAGTATAAGCACAAACAATAATAGGCACAGGGATACAGTATCACACCCAAGGGAAGAGTCAAATCGATGTCACTGGTCGAAACGTAGAAGACAAAGGCTGCAAATTTCTTCCATTTAACCCTAATTTTTTGCCAGGACCAATGCCAGGATCACGTTAGGTCTTGCCGGGACTAGGCGAGACCTGCCGGCGCCGGGACCAAGAATCTAGAAAAGTAGAGTCTCCAGTCAGCACAATCGTGGCATTCTACCACTCCAGTGTCGCACACAATTGTGAGCACCAACACCGACAGCAGAAAACCGACGTCCTAAACAAGGAAGCCACCTCGAAGCCATTCCTGATCTTAATCGGACACACCACTGATCAAGTAACGTCATATCGACTGTGGAGGATGTGCTCCCGGCTTCATGAGCTGCGCACTGGAAATGTGCCACCTAGCGCGGGTCATAAAGGTGCTGACGCACAAGCCGGGGTCGCGACCGCAGAGAAGCTTCATTCGTGTTCAATATGATGTCTTTACAACGCGCAAAACAGGCCAAGCTTACTTAAGTCTCTTCATTTTCAAAATACAAATGTTCGTCCCATATCGACAATCGAATTTATGGACAACGTTAGGATATGGCAAGCAGTACACCCTTAGCCGAATTAAACTTGCATTGATTTCACACTTTTGTTGAACACACGTTTTTCTGTCTTTGTTTCCCACCTTTAATCATGCCTGCAAGAGTTCATACACCCCGAGTCAAGAAACTGTGCGTGCTGTTACATGCTCAATCCGACCCCATATAATGTAATGAAGTTGACGCCGAAAATAATATTTGTATATCATCAAATAATATAGCAATATATCATCACGTCTTCCATACGTTTATTGCAGGTACACGATACAAGAGACCTATAAAGGAGTCAGCGCGAATTTGGTGGCAAGCAGAGGGAACAAAGAATAGCGAGCGAAAAAAATGAGGATGAAAATAGGAGTGCCAAGCTAATTTGAAGGGGATGAACGAAGTGTCGATCTGCAATTGAGAGCCTGTCTGTCATGCTCGAAATAAGAAAAATAAGAAGCGCCGCAAATCGCGGCCCGGATTGTTTGACGATGTTTGACAAAATCAGCGATTTTCACAATTTTCTTCAAGCTATAACTCCATAATTAAATGTCTGAGATAAATAATCTCAGATCAGGACTCCACACTCCTGACAACCCAATGGGCGAAATTGGAGCAAAATCTGTAACTATTCTATATAGGGGCCTGGTTGATATGTGCTGGAATGCCAAACCGCCCTCCGTTCACAGAGCATTGGGCTCCTGTCCACTGCTCAGAAACATGCAGTGGCAGGGTATGAACAGGCTTAAAATCGACTCCCCTAAGACAATCTGGTTCTCAATATTTACCCGACGTCGGTCGACTGGCAAATGGCTGATGAGAGAGTGACCTGAGAGGGGGGCGGCCGTCCCTGTGCTTTGTGGAAAGTTAAACTTATAAATTAACCCTTCATTGCAGGAGTTGCTTGTTCAGATGGTGGGGTCTGGGTCTCCCTGACAAGTACCTTGGTTATTTTAGTGAGGCTCAGACTCCAAAAGACCAAAGTTGCAGCAACTTGGACACAATTTATACAAAACCCATCCTGGCAGCAAGATTAAGAGTTCACCACAAAGTACTTACCTGGTTCAGGTACTGATTGAGAGTCATAGTAGCCATTTCTGTAGTCCTGGCGAAGTGCTATGTTGAAAGAAACTGTTCTAAGTCCTTTTTCCAGCCTGTCAGAGAGCAGTAGGTTATATGAAAATGCAGTGTTCCAAATCCCAGAGGGCTGGCTGGAGAGCAACACCCAGCCAAACTGAATTTCCCCTAATTTCTTGATAATTTTTCCTAAAAATTCTGCTCACTTTTCATGTGTGACTTTTTCAACATAATTCAGAGTTTATGGTGTATAATAATGGGCCAAAAGTATGGTCGTAAGAAAATTTGGGTGACAAACTTATTTTTGTATATGGCTTTTACAGTCAGCTCCCTAATTGTACTGTTCGGTCCTTGAATTCCACCTGACTCACGAGCGCGACCGCCGATCAACAATCCACCATGGTGTTCCACCAAGAACTGTATTTGCGCCAAAATCCAGGTATGACAACATTTAGCCAATCACCAAAAAGAGAAACAAGTACTTGCTCACTTAGTGTAAACAAGTACCAAAGTGAGGTAACCGAAAGTGACGTCATCAACACTACATACTCCCACACAATCCTGAAGGTCGGCAATGGAAAAGCAAAACATTGCGGGAAACAGGATTAACAAATCGTATATCCTGAAACAAACACATCACAGGCTGAGACGAGCCGGTCGGAAGCGACGTCGTCCAAACGAGGACGGTGGCAACTCCCGCAGGGCACTCGTCGTCGAAAGGTCCGAGGTCGGCTCCGGTGGTTTCGGTACGTCAGCAGTCGGTTGGTCGCCAGAAGATGGCGTCGGCTGCTCAGACGATGTTCCTGAGGGCGACGCAGGGTCCGGCGACGCCGGCGGCGATGCAGAGGTCGGCGTACCGATAGCCTCGGTGGTTGGCGAGTGGCTCCAGTCTGGATGATCGGCGCGACCGTGCCGGACCTGGGCCAGATGAGCCGCGTTCCACTTGGAGCCGTCGGAGAGCAGATATGTCGCCTCTCCGATGCGACGGACAACCGTCAGCATCTTACCGAACGGGAGTTCGTTCTTGGGGATGTGGCCTTGACGACGCACCCGTACTGTATCCCCCGGACGCAGAGAAGACGGTCGCACTCCTCTTCTTCGGTTGTAGTTTTTGGCATTACGTTGCTGTTGTGTCGCAACTCGCTTGCGGATGTCGGTGCTTGCTGTCTCTGACGTCATCACCGGCAGACTAAGGCGCATACGACGCCCATGCAGAACCTCCGATGGAGACACTCCAGTTGAACAGTGTGGCGTCGCTCGGTAGTGCGCTAGACGAAACCGCACGTGCGCCACAAAGGAGACCGAAGGCTTCCTGCACGCTTCCCCCAGCCACGTCTTCAGCACCCGGTTGAAGCGTTCAACCGCGGCGTTTCCACGAGGCCAGTAAAGTGATGACCGTCCATGCTTGATATCCCGGGCCTTGAGATAATCTTCGAATTTGGCGCTGATAAACTGACGGCCGTTGTCCGTGATGAGCTCGTCTGGGAATCCCTCCCTGGCGAATACGATGCTCAAGGCTCGGATGACGTCGTCGGACTCGACAGATGGTGTCAACGCTACCTCAGGCCACTTGCTGTGGTAATCAGTGATGGTAATGGCGAAACGGCAACTCGGAGGGGCGCCTGTGATAGGGCCGACGATGTCGACGCCTAGCTTTGACCAGACGCGATCCGGTAGTGGCACTGGCTGCAGCGGTGCTGGGCGGGCGCTGTGGGACAGAACTTCGCTCTTCCCCTGGCATTCAGCACAAGCCTGGACTAGCTCGGTGACAGCGCGGTCCATTCCGGGCCACCACGCCAAGCTCCTCAGCAGCTGCTTGGTACGCACGATCCCTTCATGCGTCTTGTGGGCCACTTGTAGGTACTTATCCCTGAGAGCAGATGGAACGACGACGCGGTCCATTCCACGAAGAATGATGTCGTCGTCACGAAGCTGAAGCTCGTTTCTGGTCGCGAAGAAGTTGCGCAAGGTGTCCGAGCACTTGCGCAGTGATTCCGGCCAACCGTTGCGGATGGCCTCTCGAAGTTCGGCGAGTACAGGGTCGTGAGATGACAACGCACGCAGATCCTCTTCAGAGATGATCCCATCGGCATCTTCGGAGATCAGGGCGATGATCTCGTCGCTGTCAGTCTCCGGTGGACCCGTGTCCGGCAGGGGCAACCGCGACAAAGCATCGGCCATCGGGATCGAATGGCCTGGTTTGTACTCAACTGAGTACGAGTAGGGTAGTAGACGACACTGCCATCTTGCGATGCGAGCTCCTGCTCGGTTCGAGGACTTTGGTGATAGGAGAGTTGTGAGTGCACTGTGGTCCGTCCTCAAGACAAAGGAACGACCCCACAAGTACATCTTCCAGTGCTCTACTGCTCCGACTGCGCTGAGGGCCTCCTTCTCAGATACGGAGTAACGAGACTCGGGACCGGTGAACGAGCGCGACCAGTACGCCACCGGTCTCTCTTCACCATCCCGCTGGATCTGGGTGAGCACGGCTCCTGCACCGCGGTCGCTTGCGTCCGTGGTGACGATGGTCTTGAGATCAGCGTTGAACGGTCTCAACACGGGACTCGTAGAGATGAGGCGCTTGACTTGCTGGAACGCAGTCTCCACCTTTGACGTCCACTCGAACGGGGTATCCTTCTTCAGCAGATCAGCCATTGGTCGGACCACCGTGGCGTAAGAAGGAACGAAACGGCTGAACCAGCCCGTAGTCCCCAGGAAGCTTCGTAGTTCCTTGACGTTGGTAGGTGATGGCGCGTCGAGAACCGCCTCTACTGAAGAGATGAGCGGGACCACTCCATCCCTTGACAGCTTGTGTCCGCAGAACTCCACTTCGGTCAGCCCATATGAAGACTTCTCTTCGTTGATGGTCACGTTGGCCTTCCGCAGTCGCTCCTTGACCTGACGAAGACGTTGATCGTGCTCTTGACGATCTCTACCTGACACCAGGATGTCGTCGAGGTAGTGACCGCATCCTTCGATGCCTTGAAGGAGACTGGTCAGCAGCTTCTGGAAAGCGCTTCCACTGGATACAAGGCCGAAGGGGACTCTAGTGAAGCGCCATAATCCATCGTGGGTGAGGAAGGCGGTGATGTCTCTTGAAGACTCATGAAGCAGCAGCTGATGATATGCTGACTTGAGATCTATGCGGCTGTAGATGGATCCGAACAACTTCGTTTCCAACTCCTGGATGGTGGGAAGGGGGTGGGTCTCTGCAACTATCTGCGAGTTGGGACCTCTCAGATCCACGCAAAGGCGAATCTTGCCATCCTTCTTCCGCGCAACGATGAATGGGCTGACCCACTCTGAAGCATCGATGCGCTCGATGATGCCTGCCCGCTCCAGTCTTGACAACTCTGTCGAGACCTCTTGTCGCACTGAGAAAGGTAGGCGTCTAAGACGATAGGCAGTTGGGGCGGCGTCTTCCTTCAGCTGGATCTTATGTTGATAGCCTTTGATGACCGAAAGCTCCTCAGCCTCGACTTGAAACACCGAGTTAGAAGCCGGATGAAGAGTTATATCCAACGCCTGGAGTAGGTCCAGGCCCATGATGGCTTCTTCAGCTTCGGTTTCAACCAGTTGGAAGTACACGGAGGCTTCCTTACCCTGAAAAGCAACAACGGCTTTTAGGGTTCCTCGCACGTTGAGAGGGTTCTTGCCAAAAACCAAACAGTTGCGCACTGCTGGCAGCAAACTGCACCCCTTGGAACAGCTTCTTGGCTAGGTAGAAGCTCAAGATGGAGCAGGACGCCCCGGTGTCTATCTGGAGCTTGACAGCTTGTTGGACACCTCCTGCAGTGATGCTGACATCACACGAAATCTTCTTGTGGCTGCTGGTCTGACTGCACGTCAGCACCTGGAGTTCTTCGCTGACCTCCTTGCAGTAGGCTTTCTTCTGCGGCTTGTGTCGCTCTCCACCAGATGGATGCCATTGGTGACTGCCACGACTGCTGTCACCACTGGTGCTGGCACGACTACCATCACCACTGCGGCTGCGACACCAAGCTGCGAAGTGACCAATTTGCGAACAGCTGTGGCATCTGACGTTCTGAGCTGGACAGCTGTCAGATGGCTGATGACCTCTTCCACAGTTTCTGCATTTGACCTTGTTGGGCTTCCGACTTGATTGATGGGGATGTGGCTTGTATATCTTGGACACAGAATCAGGTACCATGGCAGCCGCTTCCTGGCGTGAACGCTCAAAGGCCTCAGCAACGCTTAGAACCTTGGCCAAAGTGAGGTCCCTGTCTTGCAGGAATTTCTCTCTTAGTGAAGGATGCAGTGTCTTCTCCACTACTGCATCTCTGATCAGTTCATCAGTCATGTTGCCATAAGCGCATGACTTTGCCAAATCACGAAGAGCCACCACAAAGTCTGCTGTAGTTTCGGCAGGCTGCTGGTTCCTCTGTCGAAACTTGTAGCGTTCTACAATAACATTCACTTGCGGCGTGTAGAACTCCCTGAATTGTCTAAGTGCCAAGTCTGCGTCGGTTTCATTTTCCCGCTTTACTCCTGCTGGAAGGCTCTCGAAGACTCGATGTGCTTCTTCTCCCACACAGTGTAGTAAGATCGCCCTCTGGCGCGCTGCGGTGAAACCCTCAGCTCCGATGGCGGTGGCGTAGTTCAAAAATCTTCGTTCCCAAACCGGCCATTCCACCGTTGGTCTGCCAGGCACTGCCAAAAATGGCGCCGGAGGCTGGACACCCTCCATGCCTCAAAACAACGATGAAAAGAAAACGCGCGGCACAAGACTGTTAAGGGAACTCAAAAAGATTTAAGTTTTCAAAGGACTAATCTCATCCTGAACGCCATAATGTACTGTTCGGTCCTTGAATTCCACCTGACTCACGAGCGCGACCGCCGATCAACAATCCACCATGGTGTTCCACCAAGAACTGTATTTGCGCCAAAATCCAGGTATGACAACCTTTAGCCAATCACCAAAAAGAGAAACAAGTACTTGCTCACTTAGTGTAAACAAGTACCAAAGTGAGGTAACCGAAAGTGACGTCATCAACACTACACTAATGCACAACCAGTTTTGCGGCTCTGTGAAAATGCCATATGACCTTAACTCTCAGTAAGGGCTACACTGCATACCTTTCACTTTTAAATTACAGTTTTCAATAACTAAAAACAGATCAATGTTATTTATGTACATTACACTGGCTACACTGTGCAGAAGAAACAAAGATGTGGAAAAATGAAAAATGTGCTTAAGAAGTAAAAATTTTCCACTGAAAAGGCAGAATCGTTTACAAAAGATTTAACGGTGAAGTTTAAATATTTCATCCTAATTGCATTTTATATCACTGTTTAGAGTGTGGTGCAGCTCCTGGGGTCATTACTCAAACATGTATTTCCCCCAACAGTAGCATCATGCTGTTTTGACTACAGAACTGTGTTTGATTTGGAGTTCAAGTTTGCACATCCGCAAGGCCCAAAAATTAAATTTTGATAATAAAATACATCGAAACTATTCCACCCATGGTAAATCAGAAATGTGATGGTATCGCTTGCTCACCAACTCCCGGATCCTGGGGAAGTGAAGTTTAGATGGAGGAGGTTGGGACGGGAGCTCAGGTTAAATGGGCAATAGGAAATAAAAAGGGAAACAATGACCTGGACCCTACATCAATGAAGCATATTTATATCTAAGAAGCCCTAGGTCTCATCATGAAGCAGCATACAATGGAAGTAATGAAGGCAATAAAGAAACATTCACAAAAACACAAGGCATTAGATAACATACCCACACAGAAATAAGAAAATATAACAACAGGTGAAATAACAGACATCTTCATGCATGCCAAAAATTGCCAAGTACAACCGGGAGGATTCTTCACGACGGGAAACGATAGCATGCAGCATAGGTACCTCAACAACAACATACATGATATGATATGATATGATAATCGGAGTAGTGAAGGCTTAATGCCTGTGGGGTCCGTTCTAATGGAGCTCAACTACATGTGAGGTCTTCGCTCAGTCCTGGTTTGGGATGTCATATTTCTGTAGTGCCCAGTGGGCGTCAAGCCGTGATTTGAACTGGTTAGTCGTCGTAGACTCTACCACTGCAGCTGGAAGTGAGTTCCAGTCTGTCACAATTCTAACACTGAAGCAATTCCGGCGGACTCTGGACACTGCTACAGGTTTTGCAAGCTTCCAGGAGTGACCTCGGGTACGTGAGTGGGTTGCTATGGTGAAAAACTGCTCGGGATCAAGGTCGATATATCCCCTTAAGATCTGGAAAACTCTAATCATATCTCCTCTCCGGCGACGATGGTACAGTGAAGGGAGGTCGAGCGCCTTTAGCCTATCTACGTATCCGAGGTTTCGAAGTGTTGGGACCAAGCGGGTCGCTCGTCTCTGCACCCTCTCCACTGCCTGCTGATCACGCCGGTTAAAGGGTCCCCATGTGATGTTCCCGTACTCAAGGATAGGCCTAACCAGGGATTTGTACAGCAAAGGCAGTGACGTGATATTAATGGCAGTGAAAGACTTCCGTACCATCGCTAGGACTCGCGAAGCCCTTGATACGGCTGTGGCTGCTTGTTCATGAAATTTTAAGTCACAGTCAGTCCAAACTCCTAAGTCTTTCTCTGCGTCTGACTCGGAGATAATGGATCCTGCCATAGTGTAGGTAAACCCAGGGTTGCTATGGCCCACATGCAACACAGAACACTTGCTGGTGTTGAACGGCAGCTGCCACTGCGATGACCATTCCACGACCGCATGGATGTCTCTCTGTAGTATCTGAGTGTAATCAGGTGTCGAAGCCGGATAATACAGCTTCGTATCGTCCGCAAAGATTTTAACTGAAGATCGAATGTGGTCGGGGAGGTCATTAATGAAAATGACAAAGAGCAACGGGCCTAGCACAGACCCTTGTGGAACGCCGCTCGTTACCGCAGCCCAGTTCGAAGCGGAGGAGCCAACGATGACCTGTTGTTTCCTGAAGGTGATGAATGCCCTAATCCACTTCAAGAGTTTCCCTCGCACCCCATAACACCACAGCTTGTGAAGGAGACGCTCATGAGGGACAGAATCAAATGCCTTCCTATAATCTAGGTACACCGCATCAAGTGGACTCTTCTCCTCCAGCACCCGACTCCAATCCTCAATCACCTCCAACATCTGAGTATCACAGGAGCGCTTGGGTCTGAATCCGTGCTGGTCCTTACTCAGCAGATCGTGACTTAGAAGGTGTTCCATTAGCTTGTCTTTGATTAATGATTCAAGCACTTTACAGGGAATAGCAGTTAGGCTCACTGGCCTATAGTTTTCTGGCCTGTGCCGATCTCCCTTTTAAAGATAGGAACCACAGATCCGAGTTTCCACTCCTGGGGCAATACGCCTACATCAATCGATTTCCTAAAAAGTATAGATAATGGATGACATATTTCGTTCGCCACCTCTCGCAGAACTCGTGGGTGTATGTTGTCTGGTCCGGGTGAACTAGTTTGCTTTAAGTTCAAGAGCTTTGCAAGCACAAGATCTGTTGACAAGACAATATCATCAAGGACTTCGCCCTGCCATCTTAGTCCAAGATACGGGACATTGGAAGTATCTTCGCTTGTGAAGGCACTTGAAAAGCAGGAATTCAGCAGCTCGGCTTTTTCTTTGTCCTTTGTCTCCAAGCAGCCAGTGTTGTCATCACGAAGATCAGCCAAGCCTACCCTGGTGTTCAATCTGGAATGAATATATTGCCAGGTTGATTTGGGGTTGTCCTTTATACTCCCTAGTATTGTTTGCTGGTGGGAGGTCAGTAACCTGCGGGTCAACGATCTCAATCGATTCCGACATTGTGTGAAACGGACGTGATCCAAGTCGTCTTTAGTGTTCGTGTATATCCTCCAAAGTGTATTCTTTTTATCTTTGAGTCTGCCTGCTTCACTTGTCATGTATATGTTTCTAAATTTTCTTCTGGACTTGTTGTATGGGATGCAGGCATCAGTTAGTGAGTCTATAGTATTTTTGAAGAATTGATAACAGTCTTCCAAATCCAGGTGTGCCATCGCTGTCCAGTCAGTATTGCATAACATCTGTCGAAGCAGAGTAAAGTTTGCCCTGTAGAAGTTGAGTTTCGGTTTCCCTTGCTCAGTTGAAACTGAGGAACATTTCAGTGTAAATCTAAGTGTGACATGGTCACTTTTACCTAAACCTGGAAGGTATTCCATGTTACGCACCATACTCTCCTCGTTGGAGAATACTAAATCAAGTATGTTGCTAGTCTCACCCAGCCTATAACGTGTTGGGCGCTTCACATGTTGAAATAGGAAACTGTCCTGAACGATTTTGACGAACTTGTGAGAAGGATGGCCCTCTGGAGCCAAGCAATATTCCGTGTCCCAATCTATCAGCGGAAAGTTGAAATCTCCAGTAATCAATAAGTGAGTGGGGGCCAGGTCACAAATTGCACGAAAAAGATGTTCCAGATATACGACATTGTTGTGGGTGGTATATGAGGGACTACGGTAAATGCAGCCCACTATAAGAATTTTGTTGTCCCTCAGTTTCAGCTGCAGCCAGAGTTGCTCCCTGAACCTTGATGCAGGATCAGAGATTGGGATCGCAGATGTAAGGATGTCATCCCTAACAAAAACACACACGCCTCTTTCTCCACTTCTGCCCAAATTTTCCTTTGTGTGGTCAAAGCTCAGATGAAGTGAATATCCTGTGATTCTCAGGAGGGCCATAGAGAGTGGAAAGCGCTGTCCCTTAGGAATGACTTCGGTTAATAACATAATGTCTGGTTTATTTCCTGCGATCATCATAACTAACTCCTCCCTCTTATTGACAAATTGGTCACAGTTCGTATAGAGTATCTTAAGCTCATTGCCTGCTCGCTGGGTTAGTCAGTGGTCCTGGGCAGCTTGAGAAGTGCTGCCACGAACACGCCTGTCGTCTGTTGCACTGGAGGGTAGCGAGGCATTGGCGGTTACTCTCCGGGCTGTAGGTGGGGGACCATTGGTGGAGATGACCGCGATCGTGGGGGAGGTACCAGCCCCAGACCCAGTACCAGCAACTGGCCCATTTCGTGCTGCCTCGTCTGTATCCACATTGGTTACTGTGGCCACAGCCGAGGCCTGATTGCCGCCAGACCCGGTCTGGCTCGGAAGGGTTGTGCTGGCAGTATCCCGCTTGCAAATCCTCCCACGCCTAATGACCAAGTCTGTTTCTCCCTGCTCTCTGCGCTGGCGCAGCTCCGCCCTCATCTCCTTTCCTTTTGCCGTTCCTGCCAAGTCAAATCAGGTGTGATGTAGATCTGGCCATATCTGGCTGAGTCTCGGAGCTGGGATGCCAGTCTCAAGATTGAGTGTTTGTCATCCTCACTTTCAAGTGTCACAATCAACAGTCGATGCCTACCTGTTGAGGGTTTTCCAGCCCGAAATGACGACTTAGTGTGAACATTAAGACGAAAGCACTCCCTGATCATACCTGTGAACTCTGACATGTCTGCATTGGAACGATCCATTCTAGTATCCCCAGCCTGCTCTGGTAAGTTATGAATGACAAGATTGCACTTTCTCCTCTCTCTGTCCAGAAAACCATCGATAGCATCAGCCACTTTCCCCACACCATCCTTGGTACCTGCAGAGTTATTCACAGCCTGCACACACTTAACCTCAATTTCCTTGGAAAGCTGTTCGCATGACCCCTTAACAATGCTAGCATACGACTCCTTGTGTGCAACAGTTTCACGGATAGATCTTTTTATGAGTTCTGTGTAGTTGTGATTGTTTCTCTCCTGCAGCTCCATGGCTTGAGACACTAAGTTGATGTGATCCCTGACTCGCTTGTCTAGTTCATCGACTCTTTTCTCCAGATCTGAGTGTTGCTTCCCTGGGGAGGCTTGGGTCTCTTTGTTAGCAAGTTGCGGAGCTGCTGCTTCCTCAGTCTGAGAGGTGGTGGTTTTAAGGTTGCAATCTGTCTGAGTCTGGGTAGATGCTGGTTCGGGACGGGGACATTTTACCTCCAGCTTGCAAATGTTGCAAATCCATGCCAGTGTTTTGTGCCTGTTGAGGGCATTATATGCCTGTTTGGGGATGGCCTGGCATCCAATGTGGAACCATGCATGACATACATCACATCGGACCCCATGTTCCCCATCCTTTACTTCTTCCCAGCAGGTTTGCTTTCCAGGACCCCCCTTGCAAATTGAGAGTGTGCCTGAATTGCTGCTAGCACTAGATGACCTAGAGAGTGGAGGAGAGTCTGAGATCTTAGTGTCTATAAGTTTAATCACCTTGTCAACAATACCGATAGGTGTCCCACATGGGGTTAGCTGTGCTCCAGTCACATCGGATTCACCAGCTCCCTCAGAAGCTCCTTGATCACAGGCAGATGCAGCTCCGAGAACCAGATTGGGCAAGCAGTGTTTTCTGTTGGAAACAGATTGTTCGTTGGTCTTTCCAGCCACGCCTGACGCTCCATCACCGCTGAACCCACTTTTTGACGGTGACACAGTGGTTGCCACCACAGCAGCACCAGCCAAGGGAGATGACAATGTGCTAGCTCGGCGCCTCTGAGGAGGTGGCGATCGCCACATGGCTGTTCTGGCAAACCCAAGCTGAGACCAATCCCAGTGATTTGACAGTCCCCAAGCGTTCCAGAATCAACACCAAGTGTGCAGTCAATGCGAGTGGATTCAACCTACCAAAGGGTCTAATGATGCAGGCCCATAAATCCTATGATGGTGAAGTGAAAAACCCTATTAGACCCTGCTTTCAAAATGAGAATCTCCACAAAGCTCAATTTTTCACCAAACAGTGTGCAATGCTCAAAAAGTGGTGACCTGTAATGTTCTGCTATCCAGGTTTGACTAGCCTGATAATCCAATGCTGCAAATGGGCACTGTAAGAACTGTAGCCAAATTGACGTGACACCGTCTCGACGAGTACATACATACATACATACATAAAAGACAACACTAGCCGATTTTGTTTGTTTCTCGTTTTACATTTTACTCGGGAGCTTGTGCAAGATAACTTTATTTAAAGGTACGTTCGAGGGAAATTTCCTTATACCTTAGTGACGTCACAAAGTCCTTCCTGCTTCCAAGCACGTATCAAATATGTATTATTTCTGTCAGAATTACCTCACAGATCGTCATAATCAAAAGAGAACGCTCAGTTCTTACATTTTTAATACAACTGAATTTATTTTTGCGCTGAAATTTGCAAGCAAGTATCACACAATTAGGAACATGTTCAGCCGACTCTGCGCTGGAAGAAATCCATGAACGCCTGCATGACGTCAGAGTAAGAATTGGCGAAGGAATTTTAACGAAACCATTACTAAGCGAAAATAAGGAGGAGCAAACCGAAGCCAATACAAATACAAAACAAAAACAAAACAAAACGAAAACAAGGAGAAGACATATTTCAGCAAGTAAGCAGGACGAAGAAGTGTTCCACGAGATCAAGAATAAGACACTAAATCGAATCAGACCAACGAACAACAAAAAGCAAAAAGCTGCAAACAGAAGAGAACAAGAAACGCGCGGAAGAAATTTGTGCTATCCCGAAAGGTATAAAGGGAAATTACTGCCATATTTATACTGCTTAGCGCTTGACTGACAATAGCTGCGCAATGAATCCATCTGAAGATCTTGTGAAACACGTGCAGTTTGACACGCATTCTTGAGACCGGAAAGCGAAAGCAATAAGCGTCCTTAATAACCTTTTACGGCTTTTCTTGGTTATTTATCGTGGAACAATAGGAGCAAAGAGACCGGCAAGGAAAGCAGGGGAAGTGTCTATTGCTTTGCAGCACGATTAGTATACACTGCAGCAGGGAGAGAGATGTTTGTGTGGGTTGGTGATCACTTTAAAGAGTAGTATCCTGCTTTGCGTGATTGAGGACTCTAGCGATAAAGTGGCCTAAAAATGCAAGTTTCTAACCCAAACAATGTGAAGATTTACAACTTGACCGCAGGAAAATCCCTACCTGAGTGGCTCTCTGACAAGAAGAAAAGGGCCCTCCTGAAGAAAGATGTCGAAATCAGTCGAAGAATAGAACTGATACAAGACTTCTCCATGCCAGGTGTAAGCTCATGTGTTGGTTTATCTCCAGATCAGAACTATGTCATTGCAACAGGGATGTACAAACCCACAATGAAGTGTTTTGATGTTAATGAACTATCTTTGAAGTTTGAACGCTGCTTTGACAATGAGGTTGTGAAGTTTGACTTCCTGAGTGATGACTACACAAAGCTAGTATTTCTGCAACAGGATAGATATGTTGAACTTCACACACAAGGAGGCAGGTATTTCAGGCTCAGGGTTCCTAAGTATGGTAGGGACATGACCTTCCATGAAGAAACATGTGATCTCTATGTAGCATGTTCCAGCAGCGAGATCTACAGGCTTAACCTAGAGAGGGGGTGTTTCCTCAGCCCTCTGCAAACAGAAGGAACATGCAACAATGTGTGTGAGATCAACAAAGTTCATCAGCTTGTAATGACTGGAACCCAGGAAGGTAAAGTTGAGGCATGGGATCCAAGAAGTCGAAAAAGGTGTGGTATCTTGGATTGTGCCTCAGGAGCCCTGACAGCCAACCCAGAGATTGACAGTGTGCCAAGCATCACAGCAATGGAAATGAATGGTAGCCTCCAAGTTGGTGTAGGTCTGAGCACAGGCCAGGTCATGCTATATGACATCAGGTCAGATAAACCACTTCTGGTGAAGGATCACTACAATGATTTACCCATCAAGGACATCAGGTTCCAGCCCAGCATGAATCTTATCATGTCCATGGATGAGAAAGTGGTGAAGATCTGGGACAAAGAATCAGGGAAACCCTACACATCCATTTCCTCAGACAAGCAGCTCAACAACCTCTGTGTGGTTCCAAACACAGGGCTGCTTTTTATTGCAAATGAAGCTCAGAAAGTTCAGACCTACTACATTCCCTCCATTGGCCCAGCTCCCAAGTGGTGTAGCTTCCTTGACAATCTCACTGAAGAGCTGGAAGAATCAGATGCGACCACTATCTACGATAACTACAAGTTCATCACTCGACAGGAGCTTGATGACCTTGGTCTCGCGCATCTCTTAGGGTCGAACCTGCTGCGCGCCTACATGCACGGGTTTTTCGTGCATGCACGGATCTAGGTTCATGGTTGAGAAATCTCCCGTAAAATAGTATAAGCACAAACAATAATAGGCACAGGGATACAGTATCACACCCAAGGGAAGAGTCAAATCGATGTCACTGGTCGAAACGTAGAAGACAAAGGCTGCAAATTTCTTCCATTTAACCCTAATTTTTTGCCAGGACCAATGCCAGGATCACGTTAGGTCTTGCCGGGACTAGGCGAGACCTGCCGGCGCCGGGACCAAGAATCTAGAAAAGTAGAGTCTCCAGTCAGCACAATCGTGGCATTCTACCACTCCAGTGTCGCACACAATTGTGAGCACCAACACCGACAGCAGAAAACCGACGTCCTAAACAGGAAGCCACCTCGAAGCCATTCCTGATCTTAATCGGACACACCACTGATCAAGTAACGTCATATCGACTGTGGAGGATGTGCTCCCGGCTTCATGAGCTGCGCACTGGAAATGTGCCACCTAGCGCGGGTCATAAAGGTGCTGACGCACAAGCCGGGGTCGCGACCGCAGAGAAGCTTCATTCGTGTTCAATATGATGTCTTTACAACGCGCAAAACAGGCCAAGCTTACTTAAGTCTCTTCATTTTCAAAATACAAATGTTCGTCCCATATCGACAATCGAATTTATGGACAACGTTAGGATATGGCAAGCAGTACACCCTTAGCCGAATTAAACTTGCATTGATTTCACACTTTTGTTGAACACACGTTTTTCTGTCTTTGTTTCCCACCTTTAATCATGCCTGCAAGAGTTCATACACCCCGAGTCAAGAAACTGTGCGTGCTGTTACATGCTCAATCCGACCCCATATAATGTAATGAAAGTTGACGCCGAAAATAATATTTGTATATCATCAAATAATATAGCAATATATCATCACGTCTTCCATACGTTTATTGCAGGTACACGATACAAGAGACCTATAAAGGAGTCAGCGCGAATTTGGTGGCAAGCAGAGGGAACAAAGAATAGCGAGCGAAAAAAATGAGGATGAAAATAGGAGTGCCAAGCTAATTTGAAGGGGATGAACGAAGTGTCGATCTGCAATTGAGAGCCTGTCTGTCATGCTCGAAATAAGAAAAATAAGAAGCGCCGCAAATCGCGGCCCGGATTGTTTGACGATGTTTGACAAAATCAGCGATTTTCACAATTTTCTTCAAGCTATAACTCCATAATTAAATGTCTGAGATAAATAATCTCAGATCAGGACTCCACACTCCTGACAACCCAATGGGCGAAATTGGAGCAAAATCTGTAACTATTCTATATAGGGGCCTGGTTGATATGTGCTGGAATGCCAAACCGCCCTCCGTTCACAGAGCATTGGGCTCCTGTCCACTGCTCAGAAACATGCAGTGGCAGGGTATGAACAGGCTTAAAATCGACTCCCCTAAGACAATCTGGTTCTCAATATTTACCCGACGTCGGTCGACTGGCAAATGGCTGATGAGAGAGTGACCTGAGAGGGGGGGCGGCCGTCCCTGTGCTTTGTGGAAAGTTAAACTTATAAATTAACCCTTCATTGCAGGAGTTGCTTGTTCAGATGGTGGGGTCTGGGTCTCCCTGACAAGTACCTTGGTTATTTTAGTGAGGCTCAGACTCCAAAAGACCAAAGTTGCAGCAACTTGGACACAATTTATACAAAACCCATCCTGGCAGCAAGATTAAGAGTTCACCACAAAGTACTTACCTGGTTCAGGTACTGATTGAGAGTCATAGTAGCCATTTCTGTAGTCCTGGCGAAGTGCTATGTTGAAAGAAACTGTTCTAAGTCCTTTTTCCAGCCTGTCAGAGAGCAGTAGGTTATATGAAAATGCAGTGTTCCAAATCCCAGAGGGCTGGCTGGAGAGCAACACCCAGCCAAACTGAATTTCCCCTAATTTCTTGATAATTTTTCCTAAAAATTCTGCTCACTTTTCATGTGTGACTTTTTCAACATAATTCAGAGTTTATGGTGTATAATAATGGGCCAAAAGTATGGTCGTAAGAAAATTTGGGTGACAAACTTATTTTTGTATATGGCTTTTACAGTCAGCTCCCTAATTGTACTGTTCGGTCCTTGAATTCCACCTGACTCACGAGCGCGACCGCCGATCAACAATCCACCATGGTGTTCCACCAAGAACTGTATTTGCGCCAAAATCCAGGTATGACAACATTTAGCCAATCACCAAAAAGAGAAACAAGTACTTGCTCACTTAGTGTAAACAAGTACCAAAGTGAGGTAACCGAAAGTGACGTCATCAACACTACATACTCCCACACAATCCTGAAGGTCGGCAATGGAAAAGCAAAACATTGCGGGAAACAGGATTAACAAATCGTATATCCTGAAACAAACACATCACAGGCTGAGACGAGCCGGTCGGAAGCGACGTCGTCCAAACGAGGACGGTGGCAACTCCCGCAGGGCACTCGTCGTCGAAAGGTCCGAGGTCGGCTCCGGTGGTTTCGGTACGTCAGCAGTCGGTTGGTCGCCAGAAGATGGCGTCGGCTGCTCAGACGATGTTCCTGAGGGCGACGCAGGGTCCGGCGACGCCGGCGGCGATGCAGAGGTCGGCGTACCGATAGCCTCGGTGGTTGGCGAGTGGCTCCAGTCTGGATGATCGGCGCGACCGTGCCGGACCTGGGCCAGATGAGCCGCGTTCCACTTGGAGCCGTCGGAGAGCAGATATGTCGCCTCTCCGATGCGACGGACAACCGTCAGCATCTTACCGAACGGGAGTTCGTTCTTGGGGATGTGGCCTTGACGACGCACCCGTACTGTATCCCCCGGACGCAGAGAAGACGGTCGCACTCCTCTTCTTCGGTTGTAGTTTTTGGCATTACGTTGCTGTTGTGTCGCAACTCGCTTGCGGATGTCGGTGCTTGCTGTCTCTGACGTCATCACCGGCAGACTAAGGCGCATACGACGCCCATGCAGAACCTCCGATGGAGACACTCCAGTTGAACAGTGTGGCGTCGCTCGGTAGTGCGCTAGACGAAACCGCACGTGCGCCACAAAGGAGACCGAAGGCTTCCTGCACGCTTCCCCCAGCCACGTCTTCAGCACCCGGTTGAAGCGTTCAACCGCGGCGTTTCCACGAGGCCAGTAAAGTGATGACCGTCCATGCTTGATATCCCGGGCCTTGAGATAATCTTCGAATTTGGCGCTGATAAACTGACGGCCGTTGTCCGTGATGAGCTCGTCTGGGAATCCCTCCCTGGCGAATACGATGCTCAAGGCTCGGATGACGTCGTCGGACTCGACAGATGGTGTCAACGCTACCTCAGGCCACTTGCTGTGGTAATCAGTGATGGTAATGGCGAAACGGCAACTCGGAGGGGCGCCTGTGATAGGGCCGACGATGTCGACGCCTAGCTTTGACCAGACGCGATCCGGTAGTGGCACTGGCTGCAGCGGTGCTGGGCGGGCGCTGTGGGACAGAACTTCGCTCTTCCCCTGGCATTCAGCACAAGCCTGGACTAGCTCGGTGACAGCGCGGTCCATTCCGGGCCACCACGCCAAGCTCCTCAGCAGCTGCTTGGTACGCACGATCCCTTCATGCGTCTTGTGGGCCACTTGTAGGTACTTATCCCTGAGAGCAGATGGAACGACGACGCGGTCCATTCCACGAAGAATGATGTCGTCGTCACGAAGCTGAAGCTCGTTTCTGGTCGCGAAGAAGTTGCGCAAGGTGTCCGAGCACTTGCGCAGTGATTCCGGCCAACCGTTGCGGATGGCCTCTCGAAGTTCGGCGAGTACAGGGTCGTGAGATGACAACGCACGCAGATCCTCTTCAGAGATGATCCCATCGGCATCTTCGGAGATCAGGGCGATGATCTCGTCGCTGTCAGTCTCCGGTGGACCCGTGTCCGGCAGGGGCAACCGCGACAAAGCATCGGCCATCGGGATCGAATGGCCTGGTTTGTACTCAACTGAGTACGAGTAGGGTAGTAGACGACACTGCCATCTTGCGATGCGAGCTCCTGCTCGGTTCGAGGACTTTGGTGATAGGAGAGTTGTGAGTGCACTGTGGTCCGTCCTCAAGACAAAGGAACGACCCCACAAGTACATCTTCCAGTGCTCTACTGCTCCGACTGCGCTGAGGGCCTCCTTCTCAGATACGGAGTAACGAGACTCGGGACCGGTGAACGAGCGCGACCAGTACGCCACCGGTCTCTCTTCACCATCCCGCTGGATCTGGGTGAGCACGGCTCCTGCACCGCGGTCGCTTGCGTCCGTGGTGACGATGGTCTTGAGATCAGCGTTGAACGGTCTCAACACGGGACTCGTAGAGATGAGGCGCTTGACTTGCTGGAACGCAGTCTCCACCTTTGACGTCCACTCGAACGGGGTATCCTTCTTCAGCAGATCAGCCATTGGTCGGACCACCGTGGCGTAAGAAGGAACGAAACGGCTGAACCAGCCCGTAGTCCCCAGGAAGCTTCGTAGTTCCTTGACGTTGGTAGGTGATGGCGCGTCGAGAACCGCCTCTACTGAAGAGATGAGCGGGACCACTCCATCCCTTGACAGCTTGTGTCCGCAGAACTCCACTTCGGTCAGCCCATATGAAGACTTCTCTTCGTTGATGGTCACGTTGGCCTTCCGCAGTCGCTCCTTGACCTGACGAAGACGTTGATCGTGCTCTTGACGATCTCTACCTGACACCAGGATGTCGTCGAGGTAGTGACCGCATCCTTCGATGCCTTGAAGGAGACTGGTCAGCAGCTTCTGGAAAGCGCTTCCACTGGATACAAGGCCGAAGGGGACTCTAGTGAAGCGCCATAATCCATCGTGGGTGAGGAAGGCGGTGATGTCTCTTGAAGACTCATGAAGCAGCAGCTGATGATATGCTGACTTGAGATCTATGCGGCTGTAGATGGATCCGAACAACTTCGTTTCCAACTCCTGGATGGTGGGAAGGGGGTGGGTCTCTGCAACTATCTGCGAGTTGGGACCTCTCAGATCCACGCAAAGGCGAATCTTGCCATCCTTCTTCCGCGCAACGATGAATGGGCTGACCCACTCTGAAGCATCGATGCGCTCGATGATGCCTGCCCGCTCCAGTCTTGACAACTCTGTCGAGACCTCTTGTCGCACTGAGAAAGGTAGGCGTCTAAGACGATAGGCAGTTGGGGCGGCGTCTTCCTTCAGCTGGATCTTATGTTGATAGCCTTTGATGACCGAAAGCTCCTCAGCCTCGACTTGAAACACCGAGTTAGAAGCCGGATGAAGAGTTATATCCAACGCCTGGAGTAGGTCCAGGCCCATGATGGCTTCTTCAGCTTCGGTTTCAACCAGTTGGAAGTACACGGAGGCTTCCTTACCCTGAAAAGCAACAACGGCTTTTAGGGTTCCTCGCACGTTGAGAGGGTTCTTGCCAAAACCAAACAGTTGCGCACTGCTGGCAGCAAACTGCACCCCTTGGAACAGCTTCTTGGCTAGGTAGAAGCTCAAGATGGAGCAGGACGCCCCGGTGTCTATCTGGAGCTTGACAGCTTGTTGGACACCTCCTGCAGTGATGCTGACATCACACGAAATCTTCTTGTGGCTGCTGGTCTGACTGCACGTCAGCACCTGGAGTTCTTCGCTGACCTCCTTGCAGTAGGCTTTCTTCTGCGGCTTGTGTCGCTCTCCACCAGATGGATGCCATTGGTGACTGCCACGACTGCTGTCACCACTGGTGCTGGCACGACTACCATCACCACTGCGGCTGCGACACCAAGCTGCGAAGTGACCAATTTGCGAACAGCTGTGGCATCTGACGTTCTGAGCTGGACAGCTGTCAGATGGCTGATGACCTCTTCCACAGTTTCTGCATTTGACCTTGTTGGGCTTCCGACTTGATTGATGGGGATGTGGCTTGTATATCTTGGACACAGAATCAGGTACCATGGCAGCCGCTTCCTGGCGTGAACGCTCAAAGGCCTCAGCAACGCTTAGAACCTTGGCCAAAGTGAGGTCCCTGTCTTGCAGGAATTTCTCTCTTAGTGAAGGATGCAGTGTCTTCTCCACTACTGCATCTCTGATCAGTTCATCAGTCATGTTGCCATAAGCGCATGACTTTGCCAAATCACGAAGAGCCACCACAAAGTCTGCTGTAGTTTCGGCAGGCTGCTGGTTCCTCTGTCGAAACTTGTAGCGTTCTACAATAACATTCACTTGCGGCGTGTAGAACTCCCTGAATTGTCTAAGTGCCAAGTCTGCGTCGGTTTCATTTTCCCGCTTTACTCCTGCTGGAAGGCTCTCGAAGACTCGATGTGCTTCTTCTCCCACACAGTGTAGTAAGATCGCCCTCTGGCGCGCTGCGGTGAAACCCTCAGCTCCGATGGCGGTGGCGTAGTTCAAAAATCTTCGTTCCCAAACCGGCCATTCCACCGTTGGTCTGCCAGGCACTGCCAAAAATGGCGCCGGAGGCTGGACACCCTCCATGCCTCAAAACAACGATGAAAAGAAAACGCGCGGCACAAGACTGTTAAGGGAACTCAAAAGATTTAAGTTTTCAAAGGACTAATCTCATCCTGAACGCCATAATGTACTGTTCGGTCCTTGAATTCCACCTGACTCACGAGCGCGACCGCCGATCAACAATCCACCATGGTGTTCCACCAAGAACTGTATTTGCGCCAAAATCCAGGTATGACAACCTTTAGCCAATCACCAAAAAGAGAAACAAGTACTTGCTCACTTAGTGTAAACAAGTACCAAAGTGAGGTAACCGAAAGTGACGTCATCAACACTACACTAATGCACAACCAGTTTTGCGGCTCTGTGAAAATGCCATATGACCTTAACTCTCAGTAAGGGCTACACTGCATACCTTTCACTTTTAAATTACAGTTTTCAATAACTAAAAACAGATCAATGTTATTTATGTACATTACACTGGCTACACTGTGCAGAAGAAACAAAGATGTGGAAAAATGAAAAATGTGCTTAAGAAGTAAAAATTTTCCACTGAAAAGGCAGAATCGTTTACAAAAAGATTTAACGGTGAAGTTTAAATATTTCATCCTAATTGCATTTTATATCACTGTTTAGAGTGTGGTGCAGCTCCTGGGGTCATTACTCAAACATGTATTTCCCCCAACAGTAGCATCATGCTGTTTTGACTACAGAACTGTGTTTGATTTGGAGTTCAAGTTTGCACATCCGCAAGGCCCAAAAATTAAATTTTGATAATAAAATACATCGAAACTATTCCACCCATGGTAAATCAGAAATGTGATGGTATCGCTTGCTCACCAACTCCCGGATCCTGGGGAAGTGAAGTTTAGATGGAGGAGGTTGGGACGGGAGCTCAGGTTAAATGGGCAATAGGAAATAAAAAGGGAAACAATGACCTGGACCCTACATCAATGAAGCATATTTATATCTAAGAAGCCCTAGGTCTCATCATGAAGCAGCATACAATGGAAGTAATGAAGGCAATAAAGAAACATTCACAAAAACACAAGGCATTAGATAACATACCCACACAGAAATAAGAAAATATAACAACAGGTGAAATAACAGACATCTTCATGCATGCCAAAAAATTGCCAAGTACAACCGGGAGGATTCTTCACGACGGGAAACGATAGCATGCAGCATAGGTACCTCAACAACAACATACATGATATGATATGATATGATAATCGGAGTAGTGAAGGCTTAATGCCTGTGGGGTCCGTTCTAATGGAGCTCAACTACATGTGAGGTCTTCGCTCAGTCCTGGTTTGGGATGTCATATTTCTGTAGTGCCCAGTGGGCGTCAAGCCGTGATTTGAACTGGTTAGTCGTCGTAGACTCTACCACTGCAGCTGGAAGTGAGTTCCAGTCTGTCACAATTCTAACACTGAAGCAATTCCGGCGGACTCTGGACACTGCTACAGGTTTTGCAAGCTTCCAGGAGTGACCTCGGGTACGTGAGTGGGTTGCTATGGTGAAAAACTGCTCGGGATCAAGGTCGATATATCCCCTTAAGATCTGGAAAACTCTAATCATATCTCCTCTCCGGCGACGATGGTACAGTGAAGGGAGGTCGAGCGCCTTTAGCCTATCTACGTATCCGAGGTTTCGAAGTGTTGGGACCAAGCGGGTCGCTCGTCTCTGCACCCTCTCCACTGCCTGCTGATCACGCCGGTTAAAGGGTCCCCATGTGATGTTCCCGTACTCAAGGATAGGCCTAACCAGGGATTTGTACAGCAAAGGCAGTGACGTGATATTAATGGCAGTGAAAGACTTCCGTACCATCGCTAGGACTCGCGAAGCCCTTGATACGGCTGTGGCTGCTTGTTCATGAAATTTTAAGTCACAGTCAGTCCAAACTCCTAAGTCTTTCTCTGCGTCTGACTCGGAGATAATGGATCCTGCCATAGTGTAGGTAAACCCAGGGTTGCTATGGCCCACATGCAACACAGAACACTTGCTGGTGTTGAACGGCAGCTGCCACTGCGATGACCATTCCACGACCGCATGGATGTCTCTCTGTAGTATCTGAGTGTAATCAGGTGTCGAAGCCGGATAATACAGCTTCGTATCGTCCGCAAAGATTTTAACTGAAGATCGAATGTGGTCGGGGAGGTCATTAATGAAAATGACAAAGAGCAACGGGCCTAGCACAGACCCTTGTGGAACGCCGCTCGTTACCGCAGCCCAGTTCGAAGCGGAGGAGCCAACGATGACCTGTTGTTTCCTGAAGGTGATGAATGCCCTAATCCACTTCAAGAGTTTCCCTCGCACCCCATAACACCACAGCTTGTGAAGGAGACGCTCATGAGGGACAGAATCAAATGCCTTCCTATAATCTAGGTACACCGCATCAAGTGGACTCTTCTCCTCCAGCACCCGACTCCAATCCTCAATCACCTCCAACATCTGAGTATCACAGGAGCGCTTGGGTCTGAATCCGTGCTGGTCCTTACTCAGCAGATCGTGACTTAGAAGGTGTTCCATTAGCTTGTCTTTGATTAATGATTCAAGCACTTTACAGGGAATAGCAGTTAGGCTCACTGGCCTATAGTTTTCTGGCCTGTGCCGATCTCCCTTTTTAAAGATAGGAACCACAGATCCGAGTTTCCACTCCTGGGGCAATACGCCTACATCAATCGATTTCCTAAAAGTATAGATAATGGATGACATATTTCGTTCGCCACCTCTCGCAGAACTCGTGGGTGTATGTTGTCTGGTCCGGGTGAACTAGTTTGCTTTAAGTTCAAGAGCTTTGCAAGCACAAGATCTGTTGACAAGACAATATCATCAAGGACTTCGCCCTGCCATCTTAGTCCAAGATACGGGACATTGGAAGTATCTTCGCTTGTGAAGGCACTTGAAAAGCAGGAATTCAGCAGCTCGGCTTTTTCTTTGTCCTTTGTCTCCAAGCAGCCAGTGTTGTCATCACGAAGATCAGCCAAGCCTACCCTGGTGTTCAATCTGGAATGAATATATTGCCAGGTTGATTTGGGGTTGTCCTTTATACTCCCTAGTATTGTTTGCTGGTGGGAGGTCAGTAACCTGCGGGTCAACGATCTCAATCGATTCCGACATTGTGTGAAACGGACGTGATCCAAGTCGTCTTTAGTGTTCGTGTATATCCTCCAAAGTGTATTCTTTTTATCTTTGAGTCTGCCTGCTTCACTTGTCATGTATATGTTTCTAAATTTTCTTCTGGACTTGTTGTATGGGATGCAGGCATCAGTTAGTGAGTCTATAGTATTTTTGAAGAATTGATAACAGTCTTCCAAATCCAGGTGTGCCATCGCTGTCCAGTCAGTATTGCATAACATCTGTCGAAGCAGAGTAAAGTTTGCCCTGTAGAAGTTGAGTTTGGTTTCCCTTGCTCAGTTGAAACTGAGGAACATTTCAGTGTAAATCTAAGTGTGACATGGTCACTTTTACCTAAACCTGGAAGGTATTCCATGTTACGCACCATACTCTCCTCGTTGGAGAATACTAAATCAAGTATGTTGCTAGTCTCACCCAGCCTATAACGTGTTGGGCGCTTCACATGTTGAAATAGGAAACTGTCCTGAACGATTTTGACGAACTTGTGAGAAGGATGGCCCTCTGGAGCCAAGCAATATTCCGTGTCCCAATCTATCAGCGGAAAGTTGAAATCTCCAGTAATCAATAAGTGAGTGGGGGCCAGGTCACAAATTGCACGAAAAAGATGTTCCAGATATACGACATTGTTGTGGGTGGTATATGAGGGACTATGGTAAATGCAGCCCACTATAAGAATTTTGTTGTCCCTCAGTTTCAGCTGCAGCCAGAGTTGCTCCCTGAACCTTGATGCAGGATCAGAGATTGGGATCACAGATGTAAGGATGTCATCCCTAACAAAAACACACACGCCTCTTTCTCCACTTCTGCCCAAATTTTCCTTTGTGTGGTCAAAGCTCAGATGAAGTGAATATCCTGTGATTTTCAGGAGGGCCATAGAGAGTGGAAAGCGCTGTCCCTTAGGAATGACTTCGGTTAATAACATAATGTCTGGTTTATTTCCTGCGATCATCATAACTAACTCCTCCCTCTTATTGACAAATTGGTCACAGTTCGTATAGAGTATCTTAAGCTCATTGCCTGCTCGCTGGGTTAGTCAGTGGTCCTGGGCAGCTTGAGAAGTGCTGCCACGAACACGCCTGTCGTCTGTTGCACTGGAGGGTAGCGAGGCATTGGCGGTTACTCTCCGGGCTGTAGGTGGGGACCATTGGTGGAGATGACCGCGATCGTGGGGAGGTACCAGCCCCAGACCCAGTACCAGCAACTGGCCCATTTCGTGCTGCCTCGTCTGTATCCACATTGGTTACTGTGGCCACAGCCGAGGCCTGATTGCCGCCAGACCCGGTCTGGCTCGGAAGGGTTGTGCTGGCAGTATCCCGCTTGCAAATCCTCCCACGCCTAATGACCAAGTCTGTTTCTCCCTGCTCTCTGCGCTGGCGCAGCTCCGCCCTCATCTCCTTTCCTTTTTGCCGTTCCTGCCAAGTCAAATCAGGTGTGATGTAGATCTGGCCATATCTGGCTGAGTCTCGGAGCTGGGATGCCAGTCTCAAGATTGAGTGTTTGTCATCCTCACTTTCAAGTGTCACAATCAACAGTCGATGCCTACCTGTTGAGGGTTTTCCAGCCCGAAATGACGACTTAGTGTGAACATTAAGACGAAAGCACTCCCTGATCATACCTGTGAACTCTGACATGTCTGCATTGGAACGATCCATTCTAGTATCCCCAGCCTGCTCTGGTAAGTTATGAATGACAAGATTGCACTTTCTCCTCTCTCTGTCCAGAAAACCATCGATAGCATCAGCCACTTTCCCCACACCATCCTTGGTACCTGCAGAGTTATTCACAGCCTGCACACACTTAACCTCAATTTCCTTGGAAAGCTGTTCGCATGACCCCTTAACAATGCTAGCATACGACTCCTTGTGTGCAACAGTTTCACGGATAGATCTTTTTATGAGTTCTGTGTAGTTGTGATTGTTTCTCTCCTGCAGCTCCATGGCTTGAGACACTAAGTTGATGTGATCCCTGACTCGCTTGTCTAGTTCATCGACTCTTTTCTCCAGATCTGAGTGTTGCTTCCCTGGGGAGGCTTGGGTCTCTTTGTTAGCAAGTTGCGGAGCTGCTGCTTCCTCAGTCTGAGAGGTGGTGGTTTTAAGGTTGCAATCTGTCTGAGTCTGGGTAGATGCTGGTTCGGGACGGGGACATTTTACCTCCAGCTTGCAAATGTTGCAAATCCATGCCAGTGTTTTGTGCCTGTTGAGGGCATTATATGCCTGTTTGGGGATGGCCTGGCATCCAATGTGGAACCATGCATGACATACATCACATCGGACCCCATGTTCCCCATCCTTTACTTCTTCCCAGCAGGTTTGCTTTCCAGGACCCCCCCTTGCAAATTGAGAGTGTGCCTGAATTGCTGCTAGCACTAGATGACCTAGAGAGTGGAGGAGAGTCTGAGATCTTAGTGTCTATAAGTTTAATCACCTTGTCAACAATACCGATAGGTGTCCCACATGGGGTTAGCTGTGCTCCAGTCACATCGGATTCACCAGCTCCCTCAGAAGCTCCTTGATCACAGGCAGATGCAGCTCCGAGAACCAGATTGGGCAAGCAGTGTTTTCTGTTGGAAACAGATTGTTCGTTGGTCTTTCCAGCCACGCCTGACGCTCCATCACCGCTGAACCCACTTTTTGACGGTGACACAGTGGTTGCCACCACAGCAGCACCAGCCAAGGGAGATGACAATGTGCTAGCTCGGCGCCTCTGAGGAGGTGGCGATCGCCACATGGCTGTTCTGGCAAACCCAAGCTGAGACCAATCCCAGTGATTTGACAGTCCCCAAGCGTTCCAGAATCAACACCAAGTGTGCAGTCAATGCGAGTGGATTCAACCTACCAAAGGGTCTAATGATGCAGGCCCATAAATCCTATGATGGTGAAGTGAAAAACCCTATTAGACCCTGCTTTCAAAATGAGAATCTCCACAAAGCTCAATTTTTCACCAAACAGTGTGCAATGCTCAAAAAGTGGTGACCTGTAATGTTCTGCTATCCAGGTTTGACTAGCCTGATAATCCAATGCTGCAAATGGGCACTGTAAGAACTGTAGCCAAATTGACGTGACACCGTCTCGACGAGTACATACATACATACATACATAAAAGACAACACTAGCCGATTTTGTTTGTTTCTCGTTTTACATTTTACTCGGGAGCTTGTGCAAGATAACTTTATTTAAAGGTACGTTCGAGGGAAATTTCCTTATACCTTAGTGACGTCACAAAGTCCTTCCTGCTTCCAAGCACGTATCAAATATGTATTATTTCTGTCAGAATTACCTCACAGATCGTCATAATCAAAAGAGAACGCTCAGTTCTTACATTTTTAATACAACTGAATTTATTTTTGCGCTGAAATTTGCAAGCAAGTATCACACAATTAGGAACATGTTCAGCCGACTCTGCGCTGGAAGAAATCCATGAACGCCTGCATGACGTCAGAGTAAGAATTGGCGAAGGAATTTTAACGAAACCATTACTAAGCGAAAATAAGGAGGAGCAAACCGAAGCCAATACAAATACAAAACAAAAACAAAACAAAACGAAAACAAGGAGAAGACATATTTCAGCAAGTAAGCAGGACGAAGAAGTGTTCCACGAGATCAAGAATAAGACACTAAATCGAATCAGACCAACGAACAACAAAAAGCAAAAAGCTGCAAACAGAAGAGAACAAGAAACGCGCGGAAGAAATTTGTGCTATCCCGAAAGGTATAAAGGGAAATTACTGCCATATTTATACTGCTTAGCGCTTGACTGACAATAGCTGCGCAATGAATCCATCTGAAGATCTTGTGAAACACGTGCAGTTTGACACGCATTCTTGAGACCGGAAAGCGAAAGCAATAAGCGTCCTTAATAACCTTTTACGGCTTTTCTTGGTTATTTATCGTGGAACAATAGGAGCAAAGAGACCGGCAAGGAAAGCAGGGAAGTGTCTATTGCTTTGCAGCACGATTAGTATACACTGCAGCAGGGAGAGAGATGTTTGTGTGGGTTGGTGATCACTTTAAAGAGTAGTATCCTGCTTTGCGTGATTGAGGACTCTAGCGATAAAGTGGCCTAAAAATGCAAGTTTCTAACCCAAACAATGTGAAGATTTACAACTTGACCGCAGGAAAATCCCTACCTGAGTGGCTCTCTGACAAGAAGAAAAGGGCCCTCCTGAAGAAAGATGTCGAAATCAGTCGAAGAATAGAACTGATACAAGACTTCTCCATGCCAGGTGTAAGCTCATGTGTTGGTTTATCTCCAGATCAGAACTATGTCATTGCAACAGGGATGTACAAACCCACAATGAAGTGTTTTGATGTTAATGAACTATCTTTGAAGTTTGAACGCTGCTTTGACAATGAGGTTGTGAAGTTTGACTTCCTGAGTGATGACTACACAAAGCTAGTATTTCTGCAACAGGATAGATATGTTGAACTTCACACACAAGGAGGCAGGTATTTCAGGCTCAGGGTTCCTAAGTATGGTAGGGACATGACCTTCCATGAAGAAACATGTGATCTCTATGTAGCATGTTCCAGCAGCGAGATCTACAGGCTTAACCTAGAGAGGGGGTGTTTCCTCAGCCCTCTGCAAACAGAAGGAACATGCAACAATGTGTGTGAGATCAACAAAGTTCATCAGCTTGTAATGACTGGAACCCAGGAAGGTAAAGTTGAGGCATGGGATCCAAGAAGTCGAAAAAGGTGTGGTATCTTGGATTGTGCCTCAGGAGCCCTGACAGCCAACCCAGAGATTGACAGTGTGCCCAGCATCACTGCCATGGAAATGAATGGAGGCCTACAAGTTGGTGTTGGTCTTAGCACTGGTCAGGTCCTTCTATATGACATCAGGTCAGATAAACCACTTCTGGTGAAGGATCACTACAATGATTTACCCATCAAGGACATCAGGTTCCAGCCCAGCATGAATCTTATCATGTCCATGGATGAGAAAGTGGTGAAGATCTGGGACAAAGAATCAGGGAAACCCTACACATCCATTTCCTCAGACAAGCAGCTCAACAACCTCTGTGTGGTTCCAAACACAGGGCTGCTTTTTATTGCAAATGAAGCTCAGAAAGTTCAGACCTACTACATTCCCTCCATTGGCCCAGCTCCCAAGTGGTGTAGCTTCCTTGACAATCTCACTGAAGAGCTGGAAGAATCAGATGCGACCACTATCTACGATAACTACAAGTTCATCACTCGACAGGAGCTTGATGACCTTGGTCTCGCGCATCTCTTAGGGTCGAACCTGCTGCGCGCCTACATGCACGGGTTTTTCGTAGACACTCGTTTGTATAAAAAGGCCAAGGCAGTCGCTGAGCCGTTCGCCTTTGATGAGTACCGCAAGCAGAAGATCCGAGAAAAGTTGGATGCCTCGCGTGACAACCGTGTGAAGCTTACCAAGCTTCCAGCTGTCAACAAGGACATCGCTCTCAAGCTGATGAACGGTACTCAGTCCTCCAACAGTAAGAAACGTGTGGCCACTCGAGGCATCCTCGGCGACGACAGGTTCAAAGCTATGTTCCAGGACACAGACTTTGAGGTGGACAAAGAGTCAGAGACGTTCCGCCTCCTCAACCCCGTGCTCAGCTCCTTAGAGGAGGCTCGCCAAGAAAAGCGAGAGCGAAAACGGAAAGCAGAGGAGGCACGTCAGCGCGAGCAGGAACTGCAGCGACTGGAACGTGCCGAGCCAGAGGGCAAGAACAGCTCAGAGGAGGACTCGGACGATAGCGAGGGTGGCAGCTCGGACGAGGAAGCGTACGTGACGGAGCGGCAGCGTCGCCAGCGGCAGAAGGCGGACCAGGAGCGTCAGCGGCGTCCGCAGCTGGTCCCCAACCCCGCTGCCGCCTCAGCCACGTCCGCCGGCCGAGCCATCAGGGTCATCCAGGGAGACAGCGTGCGGGAGATCACTGGGGGCGCGGACCGGCGCAGCAGGAAGATCAGTCTCGGCGAGCGGCTGCAGAAACAGCAGAGTGCCGGCACCGTCCAGCACGTGGCCGGATTCGGCAACCGCCAGATGTCGTTCGAAATCGGCAAGAAGAGGAAGAAGGGAGCTGAAGCCGACTCGCGCCGGCGGGACGAGGCCCAGCGACACCACGCCGAGAGACGCAAAATACGCCGCTCGGCCAGCTCGCTGGGGAAGACCGCCGGCGGTTTCCAGAACTCGTGACGAAGCGCATGGGGATGTTGCAGGGTTTCTGGTACTTGCTTGTGAAGTGTGATTCACTATTGTTGTTTCTGTGACAGATACTAGACTTTCACATCGTGCAAACGTTTGAACGGGGTCATTGATTGGTATTCATTTCACTGCCCGTGTAATATATGAGGTTGAAAGGATGCACCGATATCTTTTTTGGTGACTTGTCTTAGTGATATGGTATTTCCAAGCGAATGTCTACATCCTCGAAAAGATTGCTCAGAATATTCGTAGTTACAAGGATAATTTTGACGTTTCGTCGCTCTTTGTAATGCCGGAAGTATGCAAGTACCTGTTCATAAATCGTAAAACACGTATCTTTTGGTCTCTTCATCTTTCTTTTGCATACCACAATGAGTCTGCACAGATAGCCGCGTACAATAGACAGTCACTACTGCAGTTACCGTGCAGCATATCCCAGTTAAAGCCAGGCATGCCATCTGTCTTGACAAAAATATGACAAAACGCCCAAAAACCTTCTATCACGGCAAATGAGCTCAAACATTGACATGATACCTACAGTTCCACTCAGACACAATGCACACTCGCTTCAACTGCTCAGTCTTTCCCACACACGCGCGCGGGGCCGGTCCTCACAGCTGGCCGTCGGCTCGTCGCTGTTCGTCGGCCACGCGTCGCCGCTCGATGGACAGCTGTTCGTACTTCTGCAGGGCCAGCTCCAGCACAGGCCGCTTCACCGAGTCGTTCGTGATGTACTCCTGAGGGACACGGCGGCAGTGTTCAACAGGGTGCAAGCCACAACCGACTCCCTCGTAAAACAACAATAATAGCTAAAAAAATAGTTGTTTGCGCACTGGAACTTGTATATCCGCCCTTTGTGGTACTCTAAAAAATAATGCCCTCTTCGGGGGTTCACAGCTCCACTTCACCCCGACACCCATTTTTAAGGCCGGTGCCAGCGTAGCTAGTCCAACCTTAGCTTTTATCCCTCTCTTGACGGGGAGAGGATCGTCGCATTCGGTGCAACGGAAACCTAAGGACGCAAGTAAAAAGTTCGGTTGACAAATATCTAGTGGCGGATCCACAACAAAATTTCCAGCGGGGGGGGGCTAGGGACTCGAGCCTGCCCTGTCATTGCCTCGGAAGAGCCTGCTATGCAATATCTATAGGCGCTGACATTTTGAGGAGAAGGTCTTGAGCCCACTAGCCCCCTTGTATCCGTCACCATGTTTGTATATGTAACTGCTGCCCACTGCCCATTATGGCGCCTTACTAGGTTGGTGCGTCTCTAATTTTTTTTTTTTTTTTTTTTTTTTTTTTTTTTTTTTTTTTTTTTTTTTTTTTTTTTCTTTTTTTTAATGGGAAAAAAAAAATTGGGGGGCACCACCCACAACCTCCTTTTTTTTCCCAAAAAAAATTTTTTTTTTTATAAAAAAAATATAAAAAAAAAAAAAAATTAATTTTTCCCTCTTTTAAATTTTCCCCCCCGCCGGGGCCCCGGTCTTCTCTCAAGCCCAAATAACCAAAGCAGCCCATTAAAATTGAACTTTGACAGGTCTCAAGTACACATGATGATGCTTTCTCAGTCACCCTCCATCTCAATCCAGAGCTGAATCCCAGCCACACGTACCCGGACAGTCTCAACATGAGCCGACTCCACCTCCTGTTCGGATTCTGACGAAGAGCCCGAATCAGACGACGTGCCACTCCCTGATTGGCGAAGGGCCTGTTGTGTTAGCGAGTCCTGATCGCTGATTGGTGCGTCTGACCGTAAGGCTCGGAATAAGCTTATTAGGTCCACCGCTTTGTCGAGCCTGAAAGAAAAGTGACGTGACAGTTTTCAATTAGTTCAGATCCAGATTCTTCGAGTATAGTTAAGATTCACCTTAAGTTTTCTGCCGGAAAAATAAGCTGTCCATTATATGGCCTGTAAGTAAAGATCAAAAGTGTATAATACATAAACGCTAGACGTGGACGCATTGGCGGACGCAGGGGGGGGCATTCCGCGCATGCTGCCCTCCCAAAGCACTGGAGGGGGCCAAACTATCTTTTGCCCCCCCAAACGCCGGATAAATTTCTTTGAAAAAGGTGTTTACACTAGGTTTGTGGAGCAAAAAATATTTGATATATTAATATATCATTCCCTTTAGACAATTTGGCTGAAATGTGTCAGAAGTGGCCGATGTTAGCTGGTTAAACATCACCAGCACCAACATTTCCACCCCATCATTTCGTTAAAAAATAACGGGTTTCAAGTATTGATCTGCTTGAACATCTTCGCAATGAAACAAACATACCAGCCGACAAAAACAATTCAGCGGCCAGTTTTGTAGAAAGTCCAGCAGCCGAAGTTCAAACATACCATTTTTCATTTCCAAGATTTGAACAGGAATGAGGGTATGGCTGAGTTTAGGTTAAACAACAAATTGGGCAATGTGTAGGTTAAGACCAGAATACGTTAATTTTTTTATTTGATTACTTTAACCGATATTAGTCCAACGTTCCACTTCTAGAGCTACAGAGGATCAAGAATATCAAATGAAATTTAAAATGCAATACAAAACACACCTAATACATGGGTAAGTAATTCGTCCAATCACATCACACTGAAACAAATCTCCGTCTCAATTTGTTTTGAATCCCTAGTCACGCTCTCCTTCGAACATTAAAGCAATCAAACAATGATTTTAAAATAATTTAGCCTTTACCTACGCGCTTGCCCAGACGGCAACTGTTGCTACTGTTACTAACTGTTACAACTGTCACTGTTACTGTTACAACTGTTACTGTTACAACTGTTACTGTTATAACTGTTACTGTTAACAACTGTTACTGTTACAACTGTTACTAACAGTTGTAACAAGTCAAATATAGAGAATATCAATAACGGCCTCCGGAAGTTCCACCCCGAAACTGGAATAATGACGAAAGTTCTCTGCCTTAATATTGCAGCGCAAATGTCACCAAAAAACACCGGAACAGAAAAAATTATCCTAGTAAATACCAGTAGCGCTAAAGGCAGTCTAGCCTCCCACCTCACTGCTCACCAGTATGCTTTCACTTGTTGAGACCCGTTGATAATTGTCGCGCGTGTGTCACACCGACCTGCCCAGCTGTATGAAGTGCAGCATCAGATTGTCACACTTGCGGTGCCACGCCAGGTGAAAGGCCAGCGCGCCGAAGTGCCGCGTGTTCTGCAGTTTGTCGTACTGGCGCGTGGTGTCCACGTGGTCGAAGGTGGTGCCGGTGACGCGGATGTAGGTGGGGTCGTCCGGCTCGAACTGCAGAGCCGCCAGGTCCAGGACTAGAATGTAGTCCTCCCGGTCCAACACAGCCTGTGGGCAACAAATCTGAGCTAAGCGACACAGCTGGGGTACAGGGCTCTGCAGAACACATACATCGCGCTACCATGCAGTGAGAGTGGTCGGATCATATACTTTTCACGATATAGAGCGATTTAAGGTTTGACAACAATGGCCATGACCTATCCATGTGCTGAAATCAGCAAATACTTAAGTTCGAGTGGTCTAGTAAACACTGGTTTTATTTTGTTACCGCAAGCTTCAAGTACTAAAAACTCCTGTGGATTGATGCAAAACTAGGAACAAATTTATGAAAACACGGATTATAAAAACACTTGGAAAACCTCTTCCCCTCAGAAGATTGAATTTACTGTTTACCATTACCAAACGTCCAAACGCATATTAAAATAAAGTTCGGCTCACCTGGAGGTTCTCGTTCTCAAAGATGGGGGGCGGAGTGACACTACGACCTTGCACGGGCACAAACACCTGGATGACACGGTCGCGCTCGTCCCAGTTCGCCGTGCGCAGAGTCCCGTCCGGCTCCCGAACACTGACCAGACGCTCCTGCCGGGGAGTGGGTGGTAACAGGAAAGTCGCTCCCACACACTGACCAGACGCTCCTGTCGGGGAGTGGGTGGTAACAGGGCTCCCGAACACTGACCAGACGCTCCTGTCGGGGAGTGGGTAAGGTAAGTCACGGCTCCCACACACTGACCAGACGCTCCTGTCGGGGTGTGGGTGGTAACACAGCTCTCGAACACTGACCAGACGCTCCTGCCGGGGTGTGGGTGGTAACACAGCTCCCGAACACTGACCAGACGCTCCTGCCGGGGTGTGGGTAAGGTAACACGGCTCCCGAACACTGACCAGACGCTCCTGCCGGGGTGTGGGTGGTAACACAGCTCCCACACACTGACCAAACGCTCCTGCCGGGGTGTGGGTAACAGGATAAGTCACAGCTCTCGAACACTGACCAGACGCTCCTGTCGGGGAGTGGGTGGTAACACGGCTCCCGAACACTGACCAGACGCTCCTGTCGGGGAGTGTTTGGTAACACGGCTCCCACACACTGACCAGACGCTCCTGCCGGGGTGTGGGTAAAAGGACTAGTCACAGCTCCTATACACTGACTACGTGCCCGGGGGTGGGGGGGGGGGGGGGTGGGTGGTAGTACAGCTTGTCACAGCTCCCAACTGATCATATGCTCCTGAAGGCGTGGAACCAAGGATCTAACGCAGGCTCACCACCTACTCCTGGGGACTAGGGCGACCTGGCCCCAAATCTAGTGCTCCGTTATGCTTGGTCGAGGCGCGAAGCCGCGACCGCCACGCTTCGGTGTCAGGTTCAAAATCATGCTAAATACTCACCTGCATACAGCAAATGTGGTAACGAAAAGTCTCGGCAAATTTATCCATCGATACCACACAGCACGCGAAGTTAAGCCAAAACGACAGATAGACAGGTTACTCTTATCATTGCTGCTTATTTGGGACCATGTGAAATGACTTCAATGCAAACTAAGTGGTATGTGGCCTACCCGCTTTGGTATATCTGGTGAAATGTCCACGCAGACCAGCTTCGAGTCGTAAAGTCCGGCGATATCGGTATCTTGCTGAAGGACGCGCTGCACGGGTTTCCGCGGCGCCAGAATCGGCGGTACCTGCAGTTTCCTGCGCAACTCCGTCGATATTCGCTTCCGTTCCTGGTTACCATGGACACGGACATCAGTGAAAGTGATGTGGACACTTACAGGGCGTCGCCAACGGGGTAAGCACTGGATTGTGGATAATTGGGGTCAGCAAGAGAAGCAAACAGATTTCAGAGCCTTTGTGTTCCGAATTGATTATTTTCGCTTTATCTTTTTTCAATGCCATGGACACTTGAAAATTCAGTCAAAAAATTTATCACGGTTTATCACTTGAGCTGTTGAAAAGTTGTTACCTTTTGAAACAGAAATAAACTTTATGAAAATAGCCTAAAACCAGTGTATGCCTTCTACAGAGGAAACATTCTACTTGGATGAATGCTGAACTCACTTTGGCAAGCTCTTCCTCAGTCATGAAGACGTACTGCGGCGACTCCAGTTTTTGTCCGAGTTTCCGGGGCTTGAATACCTCCTCCTGTTGCCGGTCATTAAGCTGAAACATCAGCTCCTGAACATGGCTGCTGAAGAAGTATGGAGCTGGGTTCTTTTCTTCCACAGCTGAAGGGGGAAGGCCAGGTGTTACATGTAGACACTTTTCAGAAGGCTGCAATGAATATTGTTAGTTCCAAAAATATTTAACAAAACTTAGGCATAGGCTACAGGCAAAAGTTTAAATCCAACCCCAAACAATTTACCTGCGGTCAAACTTATGTGTTGACAGGAGCAGTCCAATCATAATGTAACACTTCAATATTCAAACGTCACGGTTTGTTTTTAGCAGAAAAAGCCTAGCCCAAACAAATATCCTCACGATTTGTGGTTACAGCCCCTCATCTGTGTGCACAACATAGCAGGCAGCCCAAAAAAGCTATTGGGGAATCTTAAATTGTGCCCAAAATAGGGCAGATTTGAGGTGAATGAGGGACATATTTACTTCAATTTGAAGTCAATTATTTCACATGCTAATATGTTTATGTTACCCTTGTACTAAAACTGCTCCCACTGAATTGCTGCCAGTGAAACTGGCTTCATCAACTATCATACTCTTCCTCAAGTTTTTGTTGCTCCAATTTCCCTCAAATTGCACAAATTGAATCACATTTATTCAAACACAGGAACACACAGGTACACATTTATTCAAATCACACACAGTTACAAATGAAGAGCGGTAAAACCGAAGATGAGTATTAAAAGAAATCTACCGGCCGGACGGGCGATATGCCGGCCACGCTGCTCCCCGATTGTGCACTCCTCCCCATTTCTGACACGAATCAGTGTTTTTTTTGTTTCAGATGTAAATGAACGGCTACGACCGAGTGAACTCTGTAGCGCGATTTGCTCGTGGCGGCCCCGGATACCGACCCCAACCGACGGGGCAGCCGACAACAGAACGGCGCCTGCCCCGCCATCTACCGGCGCATACTCAGCCGCCAGGAGACGCCAGCGACTCAATCCGTGTTCAGTACGGGTGAAGTTTCTGCACCACCTGTAGGTGACTATATCGTACGTCATGAATCTTGGCAGCTGTGGGTGGCTGTGTCGCGAGACGACCGGCATATGGCAGTCTATATAATGTCAGGTTTAGCTTGCAGGCTCAAGGTAATCAATTATGTAAGCTCTGACGCTGTGTTTGTGACCAGAACAAACACCACCCACCCGACAGGCAGGGCCCAAGGAAGTCACAGCATACATAACCAAGCATCAGTACTCAGTCGAGCATGCAAACACACACACACATCCACACGCTCACCTATCCACACCCACACAGAAACTTAATGAGACCTAAAAAGCACACCTGAGTCAGCTCAGATCAGCCTCAGCCAACTGATGCAGGCCTAACCTGGAAGTCTACCTCAGGTATGCACCACCAAGATCCCATTGACCCCTGCCATGCTTTGCAGACGGCTACATAGACAAATCAACAGGTTACACAATAAGCCTGGACAGTGTCATGTTGCGGGGATGATCCCCAACAAATAAACCCCAACCACATGATATTCATATTTGAATCAATCATGTTCATTACAGAAAAACACTTGTAAAACTAGCTTGGTGCGCTTACCAGACATGCAAAACATGTGAGAACCACACATCAGATGACAGTAGGTGTGAGAGCGCACATTCTTGCGTCAATGGAGTGAAAAAATCACTGCATCTTAACACAGGCATTCTCAAGTATTACTGGAATTAACAACTACCTACTTTCTACACCACACTATTCTAACAACACACATATCCACCAGAACTGAAAGAGATCAGGTTTCATTATTTAAGATCCAGAAAGAGGGAAGAGTACCCACCTTGACAATATTTTCTCCAGAGCCTGGTCACAGGATAGCGAGCTTGCAGGCGAACCCACACTTGGCACAGAGCTCCTGACATGCTCCAAAGTAAAAACTCTGAAACTCTTAAACTCTGAACCTTGAACTATGAGACCTGCAGCAGATCCATATGAAAGATGAAAACAAAATGTGACAGATGTACCAAAGTTAAGCTGAGAACAAAAATTGTATAATGCTACAAGCCAGTGGGGAAACTGAGTTTCCAATAATAACTACATTCCAAACCATGGAAAGAATGACCTGTATTTGGAACCACTCCTTCCAAAAATTAGAAATACATGTTTCCATAAATGGGAATGCTCAAGACCATTTTTTTCTGAAAGCCCCCAGGCCACCACAACATAAATATGGGAAGCTCTAGACTGGTGGTGACAAGCAGTACCTACCAGGTAAAGGGAGAATTTTTCTCCTTTTGTCATGAATTAGAGGTGGGACTTTCTAGGCCCAGGGGCCCGGGGCAAAAGCCCGGCCCAAGCCCTCTGACTTGGACAGGGCCTGAAGGCCTGATTTAAGCCAATGCCAGGCTGATAACAGGCTTCACCCAGGCTCATTCCAGGCTTCAACTGAACCGGGACTTCAAAATCAATTTACTGTAGGTTAAATAAGCCTTTTTCAGTCCAGACTTACTTTTTACACTGAAATATAACTGCACCGGCAGCTTTTGAAAATGCATTTACAACTAATTTTGAGACATGGACTTTAAGACATACATCAGGAATGTAAAAGCATGAAGCTCTAGCCTTCTATCTGTTACTCATGCCAGGGTCAAAAGCAAATTATTTAAACCTGTATCAATATTCATAATCAAATATTGAATAATATTACAGTTGCAAACATCCATGCTGTACTGTCATATTATGAATCTCCTGATGATAATATGGGTAAACAAAATATAAATTGTGATAGCCTATTTGCTACATCCATATTAATATTGTCAGTATACCCTTTCAAAGGAAGCCATTTATTCAATGTGCCGCTAACATTATATTGATAATAATACCTAGCTCTAGCTAAAACCTTCTTTCCAGAAGCTTTCTGCTTCAGGTGAAAAAGCTAATATATGGAGCCATTCCCATGTCCTCTACAAAAAAATGGTCAAGTACCAAAGTATGTCAGGCACTAACTATCTGGTGCAAGCCCATTATTATCAAATTGGCCTGTTAACACTAGATGCAAGAACAAATTTTGATAAGTTTAACCCTTCCACAGCTTCATCTTGCTCTTTCATTGGCCAAAAGAATACAGAATCACAGAAAAGGCTAGTATAAGCAAGGGAATAGGCACAAAGAAAACATGCTTTTGATAAAAGTACTTCAAAACATAGATTAGTCAGTTTTGGGGAGATACTGGGGAGAGCGGTCAGCCTTAGAAGGAACCCTTAAAATTGCACCAACCCATGAATATACTTGACATTATTTGTTGCATTTTCCTTGCATAGAGACACTTCCCTGGCCTTTATGAAATAAAACTTCTATAAGCTTTGAACATAACAGCACTTTCCTCCCACCCACATAACAGCACTTTCCTCCCACCCTATCTTATCTTTTAGGGTCTTGCTCCCACCACACTAAAATATGCACACAATCATAGAAACAAATAACACAAAAACAGAATACCCAAATTACAGACTTTAGACAAGATGACTTTAGATACCCCAAATCCCGCGCGGCCGGCCTTTTCTTAAAGGGACATTGTCGCAAAAATTTTTATTGGCTAGATCAAAAGGTTACAAAAAGTTGTTTCAGAAGTCATATTCTCATTTTTGCAAATTCAGGCTCAAAATGCCTGAAAATCGGCCTCAAAGTCAACATTTATAGACGACTTTACCGAGTCCTTATGGTAACCATAAAGTGACGTAGGCTCGGCTATAGCTATCAATTTATATATGAAAACATGTCAAACATTTCTTTTAAAGCAGTTCAGTAGCTAAAAACTATAACACCAAAAATTATTCTATGAAAATATATTTCCAAAACGCTTTTGAAAGAGAAATAGAGGACTTTAAAGAAATACCATCAACCAATCAGAAGCCCAGTCCTTATAGGATCTGGTCACGTGGGCTTATCTTACATCAATGTGATGTCATCATGGCTACCAATGAACTATCGATATTCACCATTTCAAAAACCGCGGCAAACGCGAAGATATGAATACAAATTCTATAACACTAATTAGCGCTGCGGTCAGGCCCGAATACCCTAAAGATTATAATTAATAATTGTTCGTTATTGCATGATTGCATTGCAGCTAAAATGATACAATAAAAAGATACGGGTAGCGCGATCCAGAACAGCCTCCTTTGAGGCATGAAGAAAGCTTTGGGTGGTTTTTCGGACGAGGAGATTGTCGCCTCTCCGGTCTCGTGGATCAACATATCGTCGGTAATCTGCACGTAGAATATTTTGAGCCTTTGATGTGGTCAATTGAGATTTTCTTAGAGGTAAAAAATCTATGCGTGAAAAGTTAATGAAACAATTTGAATTTTTGCCATCCATCTTTGCTGGCCACCAATGCTTATTGAGGTTTTTTTAGTGAGTGTAGTGAGTTAGTCAAACACTAATTCTATCAAGTATGGGCAATGCATTTAATGTTTCTGTTCTGCATTAATTAGGTTCATGATGTTGCCAAAAAGCAAATTGTATGCTTAATTGATAACTATTCATTTTGGCCCACTGTTATAGCTGTGGTCTTGTTTCGTCTGTCAACACCAATCAGCGAGCAGCATTGAGTCCCAGTCTGCAAAGTATGGCAGCAGGCTAGATGAGGCACACCAGCCACCTAAAATCATTGCACTGCCAGACACCAAAAATTCACACCAAACTGCTATATACCATAGAGAAAAATGCACCCTTTCCTACCCACACAATGCAATGCTACCTCTTGTATTAGTTAGTTAAATACTTGTTATAAGGTCCCCTCCTGTGTCTTTATAACCATTCAGCCATTATTTGTTTGGTTTTCAGTGTCACCTTCCTTGCACCAGTCTGGGAAATTCACACCAGGTTGATGAACTTCACACCACTCACTCTTGTCTCCTAGGGCACTCACCCTGACGAGATCTCGTTGAAAATGCCATACTTTGCACACTGGATTGAGTCTATGTCACATGGCTATAGCCTCTCCCTGAGAACCAATCTTAGAACCAATCTTAGATTTACAGGCTGGCTACCTGCTGTGGTGCTGCTGTAAAAACAGTAACAGCACAACAGTGGTAGCATACTTTTTGTGATTGGTAGATAAGTATTCTGGTTCATTTTTGTCTGATTAGCCATAGCACATACTAGAGATAGTTGTGGTATTTATTTTCTAGAGGAGAGGCTCGAGGGCTTGCGGACAAGGCTGTGCTGGCAGACGGAACAAGGCTTATGAACAGTGTCAATGCCAAAAAGTCCTCATTTTATTGTTGCACAGGTGAACTTGTGTACCAAAATAGGTGAAAATTATTTGGTGATGGCAATTCTCCAATGATTATTTAAGCATATTATTTTTGAATTGCCCATATTCCCTCTCTTTTGGTCTAACTTTATATTTACAATATTTGTGCACTCTAGTAAAAGTCTATATCAAACTTGTAATTTGAATTACAAATTTCTACCTGTTACAAATACTGGCTCTGCACAATGTGTGCATGCTAGTGCATTTGCTGCTTAGCTTACCTTCTTTTAAGTATGAAAATGTTTTAGATTAATTTTACAGATTGAAACAGATTTTCCATTTATTTTGGTACCATACAGTACATGGTAGTTAGTGTACTCCTATCTACTTATCAGATCCATTTACTCATATTTCAAGTGCTACTGTTTGTTTCCAGACATGAAAGTGACTGTAGCATGAATTCATCCATCTGCCCTCAGAAAATGCCCATCTGCATTCATGCCCATCTGCAGATGAATTCATCCATCTGCCCTCTGAAAATGCCCATCTGCATGCTTTTTATAATTGATATTAAAAATGAACTGAAGGAAAACTAGGATAAGATGTATTATGATTTGAAACACTAGGAGTGTACCCAATACAACAATATAATTGTGAACAAAGAGTATGGATAGTCATGTAGGAATGACAGGGGGGCAGTCTTGGTCGATGCAATTTTTGTGTTTTCCTGGAAGAATATATGAAAGATTAGGCGGGTCGCTTCAAAGAGAAAATTTGTTTACTAGAAAACCTGTCTTTTGTAGCTGCTGTGTATCATCAAGCTATCGTCCCAATGGACCAGCTTGTGTATGATCATTTTGTTTGTTAGTTTGAATGGGATGAACCCAATCAGACCGATTCTCCCATAGACCTGAAATTTGGAATATTTGTTTCCTATTGTGGGCCAGTGTTGAAATAATGTATTGTAATTTATAAAAAAACATGAATTTGCATGGTTCCACCTGACCCCTCCACAAACCCATGATCTAGACTATAGATCGTCTTTGGGGATGTCTTTGTTCTTGAATATATATATATATATATATATTGCATATGTTTAAAACAAGATTCAGTGATATCTTGTTTGCTTTCATTGTGGGCTTGTGATATTTTATTTGTACCCTTTATTTGGTCCCATTTGTTCCTGCTGTGAAAATATCTTCTAATTTAAGAAGAGCCTAGCCATGTATGTGCGTAAGTGGTGTTTATCGCGGTATATTAAGGAAAATCCTCTGAGGACCTCAGTAAAACATGCCATTAAAAGTATTTTTAGCCTAAAGGTAAGAAAATTACTAATGCAAAGGGTCTTTATAGTAAAAAACCAAGTGGTCAGATTTTGTTGGTGGTCGTACGTGCGAAAGTCGGCGAAAATAATAAGTGACACCTCTGTGCTCAGACTATTGCGGTGAACATTTTATCAAACCATGAAGCACTTATTGTGGACAGATGCAAAATCTGTTATGCTTTTGATGTACACTCAGTATTTGGTTCGCTCCCAGCCTTCTTAGAGTGCACTTCAAGGACTGGAAGCTCGGAGCTGCATACCCACTGGTGGGTTCAGGGAAAATTTACTTTCCTCCCAAACTCTGCGATTTTCACCGACCTTTAAAAAATGTGTATTCACGATTTTGGACCCTGTCCTCCCCTCCCCCCCCACAAAAAACATTGGCCTGGATCCGTCACTGACGTACTGAGTTATATCCTCTAGTCCACGTTGCACTCGGAAGACTGCTCGTTGGGGACTCGCAGACCTGATTGTTGCACGCGTTTCTCACCTGCCGAGGGTTATCACTCGCTTGTAATTTCCTGGTAGGTTATATTTTCTCATGTTTTTGTGAGATTGAATATAAGCCTCATTGATCAACTGATATTTGTTGGTTTTTAAAAGTAGATGAATTTTTCATTGCGTAGCCGAGGAGCATGATTATAAATTGGTAAGATGTTTCATGGCTTTGCCTCTCGAATTCTTGACGCAAAATGGAGCCTGTGATTACACTGTGATCACATATTCGGGCACAGCCCCTCGTCAGAATCCTCATAATACAATAAGCGAAAAAATTTTGGTCATAGTGTGACCAAGGCTTGAAATTTAGATCTGATTTGGAAATCGAATGCTGGAATAATGCAGTTCAGTACTGGAATATTCAAATATTGGAACTCGATTCGAGGTTATCCTAGCACTTTGACTGAAGATGTATGTGTTCACCTATTATATTATGATAATTTTGGTGAAGGGATGTACCTGAATATTTATCAGTGTATTAGCCCCATTTTGGAACTATGATTCGAGGAGGCTGGTCATGAAATATCTTATCAACGTAGATAATCTAATAAACAATCTAATAAAAATAACGGTTAATATACTATTTTATATAATGATATGATGTTATATGAAGTGCTTCTGGAATTGTTTGTTCTATTATGAGAAAGGACCGTTTCCGAACTCCGAAGTATTAAAAATAAACGCTTATCATTTTCATAAACAAATGTCACTCATGAGGCTAGCAGCTTGCTTGTCTTAAAGCTGCGATGCGTCTTCTTAGGTTTAGACTCTGTGACTACCAATGTTAAGATTAATTATAGAATCCTTTTTATTTAATACGAACTGTTCTAGGCTATAATTTTGAGGTATATTTTCTTGATGTGCCCTGATCAGAAACTAACTCAACTTGAAGTAAAAAACAATGTATTCTTAAATCTTGTATGTCTATATACGAAAAAATTAGAAAGAGCTACCACCACGGACAGAGGAGTGAGGTGGCCAGTCCATCTCCAACCTGCAACACACAACAAACGTTCCCCCTGAAACAAAAAGTGATCAGGTTTGGGTTCGTGGTGCGTACCACACTTTTGTTAGTTCATCCAAGGATCGTGGTGGCTGCTCTCTGGTTCCCCAGTTCTGACGCATATCAAGAGTTATTCTTCCGTATCACATTCAGCTATTCTCCGGTTCTCTAGACTACGTGTTTTTATATTCTCCGGAGACCAAATAATTACAATTATATCACAATAGATTTAGATGTCGACGTACACATTTAATCTGATTGATTGATTGAGTGTTCCGGCCATATGGGAGGGGGGCGCCCCTGCAGGCGCCCCAACCGCCGCAGGAACATCGCCAGCCGTCGTGGGTCCGCCAGCGCTTCCCGGATGGGCGGGTTGTCCCGTCCAAATATGTCCCAGCGCAGGTCAGCGCACGCAGGGCACCGGGTCAGAAGGTGGTGGAGGATCTCGTCCTCTCTATCGTCGCATTCCTGTAACGTGGCCTCCGGGTTCAGGCCGATCCTCTTTCGGTAGCTGCACAGGAGAAGGGAGTGGCCAATGCGCAGGCGCTCCACCTCCACACTCTCCTGCCGTGAAAGGCCCAGGCGGTCTTTCAGGGTGGTCCGCCCTGGGAGACCGCCACATTTAATCTCGAACACGTTTTATCTCGTACGGATTAACGTTTTATCTCGTTGTTTTACCAGATTAACACGCGAATCGACGGGGCTCTGAGCCACCTTCGCTTTGACAGGGGGCGCGGGTACCCCCTAAAATCTCCAGAACCACGGAAGGTAGTGAAAAATGGTAAACGGCTTTGGGTAGCCCATACGCTTCTCCATCGAAATATTTTAACCATTTTGTCAGGTCACTTCAATCGGATGAGTTCACTTTGTTCCGACTTATGTTGTCTTAAACTTTGAGGTCAGGTCACTTGACCTGTACTGGTGACCTGACCTGAGATGACCTAACCTTAAAATGTTGACAAAAGTTGTAAAAATGATGAGAGAAGGTATGTCAAAATTTTTTAACCCGAGTTTATTTTTAACCCGAGTGTGTTAAGTACCTACCTAATAAATGTGTGATGGCTTAAATTCCGTGGCGGCGCCCCTGCCTAGTTTTCTTTGCCTAGTGTTAGGAGTGTATGTTTTACCATGTACTGCGTTTTTACTGTTAATATACGCGTATGGATACCAGTGTGGCGGCGCTACGCGCCGCCGTTTTTATGTTCTGTCCGAAAAACCAGACGGGGGGGCGGGTACCCGCCTCCCGTCAATGCGCGTGTTAACCCGCGCCCCACCGGGGGTCCGGCGCCACCTTCGCCCCACCGGGGGCCATCGATGGCCCCCTCTAACTCCGAAAATATGGGCGTTAGCGCAAATCTGCAAAGTGCACTAGAAAGCTCGCGTGAATTCAGTAAGAAATTACTTCACATGTTTTAGTGTTCAGGTCAATGGTTTGACCTCCAGAGGTCAAATTAGGTCAAGATCGGCTATTTTCACTCAAATATGCAATGCTTAAGCAAACTGGGCATAACTCTTATGCCCTTGGAGCTATTGAGGTGTGGGAAAGTACATTTGATAGGAAATTGCCAGTACTTTTTCTGCTATGGAAACGTAAAGACCTCCCGCCAGTAGTTTGACCTCCAGAGGTCACCTCGTGACCTAGTATGACCTGAGGTCACGAAAGGTCAGAAAGTGACCTTGCCGTATATTAAATAAAAGCCAATGACGAGACAAACACGATGGTGTTTGTTTCAGCGCTCTAGCTTATACAGGTCAAAGTTATTGTCAAAATACTGTTTTTGACCCCTGGTGACCTTAGATGACCTTGGGGATGTCAAAGGGCAAATATGGCCCCTGGAATCCGTGAAAGGGTGTCCAAAAACGCTTTTCTGATCAAGCTTAGCATTTTCAATCGTTTTTGTGACTTAGATCATAAGACAGCTTTTCCCATGCTTTTTCAATGGGAGAGGTCACCTCGTGACCTGACCTCAGGGCACGAAATCGAAAAATCCCGGATATACACCTTGTAGACCCTGGAGGGGTCATAAAGTGTAGGAAGTTTCAAATCGATCGACTCCGAAATGTAGCTCTTACAGAGCTCTAAAGCTGAAGTGAGGTGACCTTGGTTGAACTCGTCTGGTGACCTGACCTTGGGTGACCCGGGGTAAAAAATTTCAGGGATGGTGGGAAAATGATGCAGTGAGAGGTAGAGCCCTCAACCACGGTGCTGCACCTCATCGTCTTTCTGCTATCCCGGAAAAAACCTTAGTGGGGGCCATCGATGGCCCCCGGTGGGGCGAGGGTTAAACGATTAATTAATCTCGAGACACATTAATCTCGAGATTAACACATATAATCTCGAAGAGCCACCCCTGCTTTTTATTGAGCCGGTTTCTGGTTCTTGGTTTGCACGAAAACCGGTCAGCCTTCAAAAATGGCCTTCAGCAAAGGACACAAGACATTTTCGAACGGCGAACAGCGTGTCCCGCTGGTCAGAAAACAGGGGAACTGGTCTCCAATAGAGGGAAATCCGACGGATTGAGAACCATTGCAGGGAGCTGGAGACAAGCCGGTTCCAGTTTGGTACGCCGGTCAGATTAGAAAAATATTTGGGGCTAATATTCCCTTTCCCTCAACTACCCGGACGGAGGGATAACCAGAAGAAATTGTCCTTAGAATATTTACTTCATCCCATAGGAGGATCCAGGAGGGCAAAGGGGCACGTGCCCCCCTCCCTCTCTGATTAACTCTCGGTGAACCCTAAAATTTCGCGTCCCATCCCCTCCCCAGGATGCGAAAATCAGCGCACACTGATAGGATTTAGCGTCCATCTGATAGGTTTTGCCGGTCAAAGGTGGCGCCCCCCTGGTCCGGATGGTGCCCTCCCCGGAAGTTACCCCCCGATCATCAATCATGGATCCGACTATGCTTCATCCATTAGTACGCATGAACAAACAAGAAGAAAATCAAAAAAATTGTTTTTACAGTAAAAACTTCCACGACCTAGATTCGAACCCGTATTACCCGTGTGAGAGTCGGGAATGGAGGCCACCATACCATCCCCGCTGTACGACACCTGCCCGATTTTAAAACTTTCCTGATTAGTTTTCTCAAGCCGAATGTTTTGGACAATTTAATCTAATATTTGTATTTTTAAGGGTTAATAAAAATAAATTGAATACGAATACAGAATAAAAACATTTTCTACTCCCAAAAAATCATTTATAGAACTTAAAACTTTGATTGATAGAATAGAGGTGAAGAGCAGGTTACAGCCTATTATTGATATTGTTAGCAAATTTGAATAATTGTTGAGTGGCCTCCAAAAATTTAGCTGAAGATAAAGAAATGATTGATAGTATCAGAATCAGGATTTTTCAAATATTAAGAAACCACAACAAAAATTTTTGCGACAATGTCCCTTTAAGGAACAACTTGTAAATCTTTACTGAATGTGCAGTCAGTAAAGCGTCATATATGAAACAAGTGCGCAGAAAGATATTCTATTCTCAGGAACAAAATAGATGGACTACACACTTTGTGCTTATCTTTTAAATGCGTAAAATTTTTCAAAATTTATTTTTAACAGCCTTAAAATATAATTACTGAAATAAACTAACTTTCTGCAAAATGTTTGTGAAAAATATGTCCACTAATGAATGCTCTAATGTAGACAAGCATGGCGCTTCGAATACCTTCTAAGCGCAAGCTAAAAAGATGCAACAAAACAAACAGAAAGTTCAAGCCCGCATGGTGGTGTGGATGGACTGGAGTTGTGTTTTGCATCAATTTTACTTTTTGGTGGAGATTAGTGCAATCTTTTTCTTCCATGTTTGGTTTGAACCTGTGGAGAACTAGTGGTTCTGTATGGCTGGTGGTTTGATAATTCTATATAGCTGGCGGGCCTTGTTGGCTTACCTACTTTGCAGACCAGACTGACCCAAGCAGAACAATCTTTTGACCATCTTCCAAGCTGTCTAGTGATTAAACTAAAAGAAAATGCTCAAAACTTGTATCAATACAGAGATAATGTTAATAATTTTTTGTTCATCCACTGCCATTATACCATGATATTCTGAAAAGTTTTAGCTGAAATTTGTCACTGCTCTCTCCTCTATTCATCAACATTATTGGAACTCAATTATGAGGCTTATGCCAGCACACCATGATTTATAAAAATGCAATGATGGAGGAAATATCTGATATGAGTGGGCTTATTTAATCCCGAGTCTTATAGCTGCCATGTACATACATCTATCCAGAATGTCCTGTGTTTTATAAGGTGATGCTGGTCATTACCTGAATTCAGCTTGCATCATAAGCATGTTATGATCCATACTGTGTGTTTTTCAGTATCATTTTCTGCTTACTGATGCTGCTTGCACCTTTTTAATATGATTTTGGGTGCAACCAAAACTGTCCAGGAAAAATTGGCTTAAAACATGTATTTGAAACAGCTTAAAGTAAATACATGTTTTATATAGCCTTTTATGGTTTTTCCATGATACTGGGCATTCCCGGCTTGATAAGCCATTTCTTCCATAACCCGGGCTTGTGATGGGCTTCTAAAATCAGCAGCATACTGGGCCCGGGCATGCAAAATTGCCCGAAATTCCCACCTCTCCTCTGTACAATACATCCCCTGATAGCAGTCTGAGCATGCCTCTGTACAATACATACCCTTGCCAGAACTCTGAGCATGCCTCTGTATATAATATCCCTTTTCCAGCACTCTAAACACGCCTCTGTACAATACATGCCCTCCACAGCAGTCTGAGCGCCCTCTGAACAATGCATTCCCCTGTCAGCATTCCCCTAGGCATGCTTTTGCTCCTGGAAATGAGGATTTATTTCCCTCTTGGGTTATTTGGAACAAAAGTTGGTTTTTTTGCTATTCCCAGATCTTGGGATATTTTGGGAAAAAGGCCCGAGAGAGGAGACGTTTACCAGATGATTACCCTAAGGTTGAGGTCAACTAGAAAAGAGAGAGAGAGAGAGAGAGAGAGAGAGAGAGAGAGAGAGAGAGAGAGAGAGAGAGAGAGAGAGAGAGAGTGAGTGTGAGTGTGAGTGTGAGTGTGAGTGTGAGTGTGAGTGTGAGTGGAGTGTGAGGTGTGAGTGTGAGTGTGAGTGTGAGTGTGAGTGTGAGTGTGAGGGGAGTGAGGTGAGGAGTGTGAGTGTGAGTGTGAGTGTGAGTGTGAGTGTGAGGGGAGTGTGAGTGTGAGTGTGAGTGTGAGTGAGTGTGAGTGTGGAGGTGAGTGTGAGTGTGAGTGTGAGTGGTGAGTGTGAGTGTGAGTGTGAGTGTGAGGTGTGAGTGTGAGTGTGAGTGTGAGTGTGAGTGTGAGTGTGAGTGAGTGTGAGTGTGAGTGTGAGTGTGAGTGTGAGTGTGAGTGTGAGTGTGAGTGTGAGGTGAGTGTGAGTGTGAGTGTGAGTGTGAGTGTGAGTGTGAGTGTGAGTGGAGTGGGAGTGGGAGTGGGAGTGGGAGTGGGGAGTGGGAGTGGGAGTGGGAGTGGGAGTGGGGAGTGGGAGTGGAGGAGTGGAGTGGGAGTGGGAGTGGGAGGAGGTGGGAGTGGGAGAGAGAGAGAGAGGGAGAGGGTAATTTATGCCATACAAAGCTTATGAGACACTAAATCCTGAGAAACTTAATCCTAAGCTTAATCCTGAATCTGTTTTTATGAATCTGCAACATGCACCTAACCTGTCGGTGGCACTTTGGGCCGCTGCGGATTGGCCGCACGTGGCCTCCTCAGGCCTCAAATCGGATCGCTTCTCTCGTATACCGTCTCGATTCGCGAACGTGTTTTTGTTTAAATTTTGGCCCTACGAATTCAATACGATTTCGTAATACCTCTGGTAAACTCATAAAACCTGAGCGACAAGGCCCATGGTGTGTCAGTGCGATATCCACTGTGAACCGTACAAAAGATGTGAGAATATGTGTGTGTTTCATACAATTTCGAACTATAAGGAATTTAATAACGATGTCCACTGGAGCGAAGAAAACTTATTGATTCCGGTGACATGTCCTTTCTGTAGAATTTCTTTCGGTTTAAAAGCCTGCGTGCTTACTAACTGCGGAGCAGATCTGCTCGGCTATGCATGCCAATAACTATTGACGTGCTGTCCAGAGGTGACTGCCTGGTTTTAACCACCTGAGCCAGAACAGAGAAAGTCGCGCAAGACTACCTTAAATACCGTAGATGATCCGGGTCTTCTCAAGGCACACGGGGTGCCTGTTTCGCCTGGTCTTGTTGAGCTGTTGTCATATACTTTGCCTGTTTTGGCTCGGAGCCTTAAACTTCAGCTCGGCCCAATGTCTATGTTGATCTTGAACCCGTTCGTTGTTGCAGCCTCGACGATCCAGTTGGGTCCGGGAACCCAGTTCCAGTCGCGGACGACTCAGGCACTCGAGACATTTGTGCGAACCCGGGATGTGTCAGCTCTGGGCCTGCCCACTTTAAAGGGAGTATTCCACTTCTCCTTGGGTTCAATATAAAGCGCAGCTGGAGTCTTCGGAGCATTGCTTTATGGTCCAGGGTCTTCAGCAATGGTACGAGCCTGGTTGCCCTGCGCTGAACAGCTTCTACCGTTAGGATGTCGTCCTTGCTAAAGGGGCCTCAGACTGCGTTTCCATATTCAAGGTGAGTTCGGGCGAAAGCTTTGTAAAGGAGCAGAGGCATCCTTTCATCCAAGTGAACGAACATGTGCTTGATGGTACCAAGAATACTGTTTGCTTTGGTGACATATGTAGCGGTCTGCATTCTGAATTAAAGTTCCGCATCTACCATTGCTCCCAAGTCCTTTTCGACTGGTCTAGCTTCCATATGTATATTGTGCATCGTATGCGTTGGCCGCATGTTGCGAGTGCCTATGTGTGACACGCCACAGTTTCCCGCATTGAATGGCGGGAGCCAGTGTTTAGACTGGTCCTTAAGCTTATGTATGTCTGCTTGCAAGTTTTTCTCCCACACTTGGGGCTACAGTGCTGTACAAGTGTACCCCTTTGTGTCGTCGGCCAATATTTTGGCACGAGATGAGACAGCAGTGTCGTTCACAATGATAATGAACAAAGTTGGACCCAGCACTGAACATTGAGAGATCCCACTCCCGACGGGTGCCCATTCTGTTAGTGGTTCGTTAACCCTCACAGGCTGAAAACGGCTGTGTAAAAGGACTCAATCCGCGGGAGAAGGTTCCCTCCCACACCATATCCGTGTAGTTTATGGAGACGTCTGTGGGGTACCGAGTGAAATTTTTCTCGTGCAAATTCAAGGTAAGCCACATCAATGGGGTTTCCATCCTCAAAGGCCCGACGCCAGTTCTCCTCGCAGCAGAGAAGTTGGCTGACATATGATCTTTTGAGAGGAGTCCGTGCTGAACGTCACTGAGGGGACCTTGACTCTGCATGTGGTCTAGAAGCGGATCCCTCATCAGATATTCCATAATTTTGGAAATCATTGAGGTGAGGCTCACAGGGCGATAATTATTTGGTTTACCCCTGGCACCCTTTTTAGTTATCACAGCGGGAAATTGTGCTCGATAAAAGGCCATGATTAGCTATTCTAAGAAATCCATGGTGCCTCCTGGAAAATTTGTATTGAGATGTCAACGACTTAGAATAACCTTGACCTCAAAATTTCAGCAAAGATTCTCTGGGACTTCTGCCTATGACCTTGATCCGCGTTTAGTGTAATGCCGCATAATAACGGCATTTCCTGTAGGTCCCCAGCACGGGTCAAGATTTTGCCTTTATAATCTCGTTTGATCTCTTGGATATTGACCTAGGTCAATAAAATTTGGATATAATGTAAATTAACATAGCTTTCGCACACCCATCAAACTGGCGTTTTTCTCCGTCTCTTAGTTTTCAAGATATCAGAGTCACCAGCCCCCCCTCTAGTGCGAGTTAGTGCCAAATTCCTCTCCAGTGCGGGTGTTAAAGGCAAAGTCTGGACCCGTTATTCGTATTTGTCTGCTGTATCTCGATATAACTTACCTGCTAAATGATGATGAGATCATCATCATCATCATGTATTTCATCAAAAACAAGACAAAACATAAATTGAACACTTCGATTGGCGCAAAAGCAAAAATGTGCTAAAACAAGGCCCTCGTCAACATCAATGCACAGTATAACACCGCCTGGATCGTCAGCTCCTCCTAGAAAAATGAAGTTTGTGAATTTTACGCCGAACTTGGAGAGATGTCCATCCAGGTCTGCTCTTAACAAATCCGTACCGCTTCTCGGAAGTGCCCCAGTCACTAGTCTCGCGGCCCTACACAAGTCGCTCAAGTCTTTCTGCGTCGCCGAGTGTCAGTAGTCCGTCGTAAATGATGTCACAGTAGTCAAAATGGGGTCGAACATACATGTTAACAATACGGTTTAAGATAGGTCTAGGTAAGTGGCGTACTAGAGGTTCTATATGATGATACGTACGTAATGATACGTACTAGAGATTCTATATTCTCATTTTTCTTATTCGAGGCGCCGTTCCTGACGCCAGAAACCTCGACATGGTCTCTGCAAGTCATTTGTTGGTCCATAGATAACAGGTGACTTAGTAGCATAGTAGGTATAATATATATTATACTTGATCCGTATGCTGAAAAAAGAAAGCCTTCTCTTGTTGGTAGCTATTTGGTTTGAAATATCCTCGTCAGATATTTTGTTTACGGCATTCGCCTAGTGCAAGCCTTGCCAACATGATGTCTGAATTGACGTAACCTTGAAACGAGTAAATGAACCACAATGCTAGGGGTGGGGGAGAGGAAGAAAAATATACTGATCCCTCAGCGGGACAAAAACAGGGAGAACATTCTATGCATCAATGCTGGAATTCATGATTGCTTTGTAACTGCTTTTGAAGCATTCAATTTGGTGTGGTTTAGCAAAGTCCCTGGACAGACTCAGCGGGTCCCGACAAAATCCTGGGACAAACTTCTCTGATCCCGCCAAAGTCCCGGCCGGGACTAGCGTCGGTTCCCGAAGCCGGGACCAAAAAGTAGAAGCTTGTCTCTCTGTTTACATTTTACCCGTGCCGTCCGTGCTGCCAGTATTGCAGCGGACCTGTCGGCATATTTCTGTGGCGGCGGGAGTGGAAATTTCCAGGAGTCTGGAGGGCGGCGGCCGTGTCCTTAACGTGCCTGTTGAACCCTCGTCGCCCGCTGTTTGAAACTGACCGACTGAACTGTTCTGCAGCTGTGCGTGGTTGCGCAATGATGGGCGCCTTCGCTGTGTTGAAACTGCGATAAGGCGGTGGTTGAACAACGGTCTCTAATGGTTTGTCTTCGGGGGGGGGGCAGGCAAGCCCCAGGTTGGACCCTCTGCAGCTTGATGCCCCCAGTCTCCATATTTTGTGTTAGTGAATAAATGTCACATGCACAGTGAACTTCACCCAGGATTTTACTTTTACGGATTCGAGAAGGTTTGCTTTCTGTCAATCTTTCAAAAGAATTATGGGATCTGGATATCTTAAGAACATGTCAAGGAAGGAAGGAAGGAAGGAGAAAGCTCACCGCTCTGGATGGAAGGGATCAGATGAAGGAGGAGGACTTGCTGGTGGAGAATCATCTTCAGAGTTCGCAGCTGGCGGCTCTAACCACTCACCACCCGCACTTGTGCCTGCTGAGCTGCGAAATATTCTAATGTCACTTCAGTGATTTTTCCAGAAAATTATAGATCAAAAAATTTGCAACGAGATGGTAGCAGTCAAGTTTCACCGCTGGGTATCTATGTGAAAAAAATCGTGCAGCAATATGATTCTGATATTTAACAAAAAACATAAAAAAACAGAACAACAAAATTAAACAACAAAACAAAAGCCAGTAAAGTATTATAAACAGAGGAAACCATAAAACAGGAAATTAAAACAACAAGTGAGAGGTTTTGGCCATAACCCAATAAAATTATAAAACACCACCAGGTAGGCAAATACAAGGCAAATAAACAACCTGTAATAGTCAAGCCGTCACTACTCAAACAAAAAATACAGACCACGGCATTACCACCAAAACCACAAAAAGTAATATTAAAAACACCCACGTACACCAAGTTGAGATGGGGGCCCCCCCCAAAGCAACAACCCCATTAAAAGACCAATTAGAATCACGATAATATAAAGCTTACATATTCGCCCACTTGGTGGATATATACATTTCTGGGGGCCCTGAGCCCGGTCTGGAGCAGTGGCTTCGGGTGCAGTGTTCCAGATTCCAGGGTGCTGGCTGCAGGAGAGGCACCCGGGCAGGCTGAATTTTCCACTCACTTCTGTGTAATATTTACTAAATTTTCCACTCTTTTTCAAATTGAACTGCTTCAGCACATAAAATATCCCCTGTGTATACAAGGTCATCAAAAGTATGGTAGTGGTAAGGAAATACTGATGAAAATGTCTTCCTAAACTATAAAAAAGGGTTCTAATTGACCTTCAAGATATTTTGACTTTTGAATTTTCTGCTCGCGAACTATATTTTCCATTATTAATTTTACGCCCAGCACCATGATGCAAAACCAGTTTTGGGACACTTCTCGGGATCCCCCTCCCTCGAGAGCGATGCTCGGGACCGATGTTCAGGGACCCCTGAGACTGATCTCGGGAGCCCCCGAGAACGATGTTCGGGCGTCCAAGGGATCAATGCTCAGGGCCCCACGAGCCGAGAGCGATGCTCGGGGCCCGAGGCCGATGTTCGAGACTCCTAAAAATTATGTCTCTGTCGATCCCAGGAATATCCCTCTCCATGAGCAATCGCATCCTCAGCACAGACACTTCCCCGGGCATCACTCTCCGGGGGGGCGCGACGCAACAAGCTTGGTTTCGAGCAGCGGTCTCGGGGCCCTTAAGAGTGACACTGGGGACCCCAAGTGCGAGCAACGTCGCTAATACTTTTTCACTTTTGATGCTGTCACCAGACGAATATTTAGAGCACATATCGGAGGTACGACATCCTGAACGTCGGATGTGGGGTCAGTCTGAGGTCAAAGTGCGCACGCACAGGCGCGCAGGCTGCACCGCCGCCGGCTGTGACTGGCGGTGGCAGGCTGTCTCGGCATTTGCGAGTTGGGGGCGGAGGGGAGATGTCTGAGTGGTGACGCGGCTGGCGGCGAGCGAGCCAGAGCGAGGAGCCAGAGCCGTGCCCCGCCGTCCAGCAGCCGGTAAGACGATGAGAGAGGAGCGTGCTGGTGCTCACTCGGGACAATTAGTGCACTTGGACCACATTGTTCCAGTGGTTGACCTGGTGACATCGAATTCGATTAAAACCGGATGTGCTTTTTTGTTCCTCCAAATATGATCGCTATTGGTCATGGCTCCGAAATTCTTTGAATTCTTGTTCCAGGCTATTGAGTTGTTAAAATTACGGTGGGTCTGGCAATTATGGTGAAATATTAATCACAGTATTTACGGTTTTCGCAACACTCCTCAACGGTGGTACACTACGAACTAAAAAAAGGTGCAGGGATAAAGATTAACGCACAAAACGGAGCTGCCAAACGTCAAACGTTATCCGTGAAACCGGATACTGTTGCTCGGACTAGCTGCCACAGTATCACAGATGAGTTATTGCGCTTTCTGAATGAGACAGCAACTTACGTACAATGCTTACGCAGCTAGAAGGTCAGCAAACAGAACGCACAGAAAGGCCATCAGGCTGTCCGACCAACCGGCTCTGCTGCTCGCCGGTGGATGCCGACTGAGACGGCCATCATGTTATTGGGTTGTCCAACTCCATAACGAGCGAGATGTCGTGGCGAGGGTGATTAGAGTGTCGCACTGCGAGATACGCTGACTTTAGTGCGGTAGATACCCGATGTATGAATGCATGTTGGCGTGCTGTTCTTATGGACGAAGGATTCTGCTTTTCGGTATGTTTGCAGTGCTTAGAAGTCCTGACTTACGGGTAGGATTGTAGTGACTTTGCTAGCTTGCATTTTGCTTTGCTCCTTTCCTCATCACTGCGGATGACTGGCCAGGGCCGTATCAGCATCTCAGAGAGAAATTTGTGGTTCCGGCTGTTACGAGCACGAGACGTCAAGAAGTGCATTACGAATTAATGCAACTTTTCTTGTCAGACCTTTCGCGTGAAGCTTGAAAAAGTTTATCAGTGTTAGATAAGCTGGAAAGTGAAGATGCGCTTTCATTACATCCGAAACAAACACTCGATCTATTCATTTTAGATATATTCAATTAGTATTCGAAAATGCCTGTCAGTTTTTTCCGACGAGGGTCTTCCTGGATTTAGTTGGGAAAAATACCACCTAGTATTTTTAGTTACAGATCTATATGTGCCGCTGCGGGGAGTCCCTCCCCATAAGGGTCCCTAAAAATGAGTTGATGAAGGAGCATCGGAAAAAGATAGTTTCAAGCTTCATTGCCCTCTCTCTGTAAACGAATCGTGTGGAGGGTAGCGTGCCACGGATGATATTGGAGCGGACCTCGGAGACTCGTCTGGAGTGGACCGGCCCGCGAATCTGATTAGGTTGGAATCTGGAATTGGACTTCCATTTTTGTTGATTTAGTCGTGTTTTTTTCGGAATGGATTAGATGTGGACTGTCAGTCGTGGTTTGCAAACGGATCTGCCTGGATTGTTTGGTAATGTTTGGATATGTACCAGACCGGGTAGGATTTTTAGCCATAGCATACTCGAGCGAGGAGTTTATCATTTCAGTCGGCGCGGGGGCTGTGCAGCCTCTGAGATAAGCTGCCTTTCGCTGCGCAAAGTGCGCGTCCTGTTGTTTCCGTCTCTGGCCGCCTTATCTGTTAACCGTTCCTGTTGGCAGCGGTCTTCCAGTTTATTTTTGTTTTCAGTTCATGTTTGTGTCGTGTGTGGAAAACAATCCATCCTTATCCTCCTCGTTATCCTAAACTACGGAGGCAGCAAAACATGCGCCTTGGCAGCAGCGACCCCTCCAGGTAGTATTCCTCCCTTTAGTATCCATCCTAATCCTTACCGTCTCCTTTCATAGTATACATCACTCACGTCCATTACGACGGGGCTGAAAAGCCATCGTATGTGGGAAGTGTTCGTAATAAATCAAATACAAATATACACGGCCCCTAAAACTAACACATCTTTCCGACAAAACATTGACACGTCGTCCAACAGGACACCAACACGTCTGTCCGACAGGACACTGACACGTCTGTCCGACAGGATACTACCTCGCCTGTCCGACAGGATACTAACACGCCTGTCCGATAGTACACTGACACGTCTGTCCGACAGGAAAATGACACGTCTGTTCGACAGGACACTGACACGCCTGTCCGACAGGAGACTGACGCGCCTGTCCGAGAGGAGACTGGCACGCATGTCCGACAGGAGACTGACACGTCTGTCCGACAGGACACTGACACACCTGTCCGACAGGAGACTGACACGCCTGTCCGATAGGAGACTGGCACGCCTGTCCGACAGGACACTGACACGTCTGTCCGACAGGTGACCCGGTATGCTGGGCTCGTTCGGCGCCGCTCCATTCCTCAACAATACAGCCTCTGTGAAGGATACGGCGGCCCTCTGTAACGCAACGTCCGTGAGTACCAGTGCTGCCACCTATACCGCCGCTGCCGTGAGCGATGCTGCTGACCTCTGTGACATGGCTGCTGGCGCTGGGGCCGGCGTTTGTGGCGATGTGGCGCGGCTGCTGGGGTCTGCTGGATCTGATCGTGTTTCCGGACCAGCCGCTGCTCTCCGCCGTCGTCTGCGTGTTCCTCTCGCTGCTGATCGGACACCCGCTGGTCTACCTGCGTCTGGCCGTGGCTGAGGAGACGGACTGCCGGCCCTGGCTGGCCGTCACCCACAGGGCCGTCTGCGAGCTGGTCTCCGTGCTGCTGTGGCGCGGCGGCTGGAAGCTGCTGGACGCGGCGCTGGGCCTGCAGACGTGGTCTCTGGCCGTCAGCGCGGCGCTGGGTGCGGCGGTGCTGTCACTGCTGAGGTGCCTGCCGACGCCGGCCGACATGCCGCCGGTGCCGCAGCCGGTGCGGACGCGGCTGCCGCACGGCCTGCCGGCGACGCTGCTGGGCGTGGAGACGGAGCGGCGGCCGGCGGCGGCGGTAGCGGACGCGCTGCTCTCCCTGGCCGGCGTGCAGGCGCTGCTGCTGCTGGTGTGGCGCGGGGCGTGGACCCTGCTGAACCAGGCCATGCTGCCGCTGGGCTGGCGGGAGGCCCCGCTGGCGCTGCTGGTGGGGGCGGCTGGAGTGCTGGTGTGCACACGACTGCCGGGCTGTCTGTCCTGGGTGGGCTCAGGAGCAGGCAGCTCGCGCTGGAGGAGACTACGGGAGGACCTGGTGGCGCTGCTCACCACCGTGTTTGTAGTGAGCTACTGGAAAGGCGTGTGGGGCTTCCTGGACATGATGGCCTTTCCGGAGTGCCAGTATGTTGTGTACATTCTGCTATACGTGCTTGGCTTTAAGATTATAGCTGTTTACGGGTTCTGTTCTGTGTTCTCCCTAGGAGGGGTGTGCTTTAACGAAGGCTCGTTTGACTGGTTGGAATGTGTCTATCAAAACATGGACGAGCAAGAAGAACGTATGGACGACGAAGAAGTGGATGTTTTGGTTGAATCTACTTGAAGGCTGCAGATAACTTGACATTCTACTTTTTATATCCTTAGCATTGTTTGGCATGCATAAGCATTTTACTGTTTGGAACTAGTTTGTTTGGAACTATTTTACCAGGGCGCCTTTTAGACTTGGAATGCTAACTACGGCAACAGTATTTTTTGGTCTGCTATTTAAGAGACTCAAGCACAGTCGCCATACGATACCACGTGATCCGGGACCGGCCCGCCTTTCTCGCCATTGTGAATCGTTAACTGCACGGTCTGCGGGTTTGCTGCGTTGGTTTGTGTTCACCCGACGCGAGCCGGGAAATTCAGATTTTAACATTGCCATTTTAACTGGGTTTGTTTGGGTCCCCCTGTTACAGGGCTGCTACAGTTCGTTTTAAGGGAGTAAGGCACTTTCATTGGATTTAAACTGAGTTATCAGTCACGTAGATCATACGAAAAGCCCCTAGTTTTATATTACCTTCAGCTAAGAACTCAATTTTGCCGAGCAACAGCACTTAAATAGCGCACGGGCATCCCCCTGGGCCTGGCGGCGGCGGTTCGTCGTCGCGGAGGCGCCACGCTGGAGCCGGTAGGGTCGAGACCCGCCCTAGATGCACCTTATTTCTCCGCAAACAGTGAGCTCTGTGGCAAATGAAGTGTCAAACAGAGGATTTCCTGTGTGCTCTATCTTCTGACTATCTCAGATCAATTGCGATTACAAGGGTGCCACATTCCCTTTTACATGCTACTGCGCTTGTCCATTCCTGCAATAACTTTGCGTGTTTTTATTCAAAGTCTCGGAGACCCATTTTAAATGTTACCTGAGATGGGAGAGGTAAGAGCATGCCGATCATAGATATTGGGGGTATATTATTGTTTACGGAAATGAAAGTATCGTGCAGCAAAGAAGCAGGAAAATAGACTCCTCCGTAAAGGCAGTGCCAACTATTTGTAGATGAATGTTGAAAGTTTCCCCAAGGCTAATGCGTTGAGTAAGTTGTCCCCTATCATAACTGTTACTGTGTGTAACTCGTTTTGACGACCTAGACGACAATGTGATAGTTCAGGCGGTTGATGACGTGATCGTGACGGGATGGTTGATGGCCCGTGTCACCTGACGTAAGCGATTTGTGCTTCTTCGGATACGACTTAGGTCGGTGGTGTATAAGTTTGCGAAAAGTTTAGGGTGTTTTTCGGGACTGACCTATAAAATTTCGTGGAGGGAGTGGGGAGGGGTCGTGAAATAGCGCAAATTCTAACCATAAAGCTGGAAATGTTTGTGCGGAACCACTGGTGTGCCCTGCTTATTTGTACCTTTTACTGTGAGCCAGACTTGAAAGCTGGACTCAGCCATTGCTTGAACAACTTTACGGGTGTTTTTTATACTTCTGGGGGACCTGCCAACGCCAAAAATTATACAATTATCCACGCCTGGTGGTGTGATGTAGGTTTGGGTCCGAATTATCCGGCGCCGCAGCGGAGTGAGTACCTGATCATATTTCGTCCCAGCAGGGGTACCATCCTGCCGGAGTGGAGCGGTGACACAGGGATCTGAGTGTCCCCCCCTCTCCCACAGGGCCTCTTCCTTAGTGGGCTCGGGTAGCTGTCTGCTGCGTTCATTTTCGGTGCTGCGACCACCGAGCCGCCCTGTTTTTGAAGTATAGAATTGAAACGCTGCGTCTTCCTCCTGTATTTTTGTGTGTGTTGACGAGTCGAGTATGAGGGCTTTCATGAGCAAACTGTCGTTGGTGACTTTTTTAGGTAGAAGAAAGTTCCGATACTGCAGCGGGTATTCTTGGGTGGTTCAGTTTCCCCGATTGAAGTGCCAAACATATGTTGCGCCATTCTCGAGTCAATGGCTAAATGCTAAAGCCGGCCAACTAAAGGCATGATCAGGAGCACTCTTGTGCATTTTACGTTCGTCCATATTTATATTTGTCGTCGATGAATATATTCTAGATGAATGTATTCTATATTTATAGTCGATGAATGTAATGTGAATGTATTCTAGATCAGTTTTAACACAACTTCTGACGACTGTGTGTTTCAGCCTGCGACGATATCGAACCGCTGCTTGCCTTGCCTGAATTCCATCTCAAGTACAATGTATGTCTTCCTGCTCGCGTGGCTTGCCTGGTCTGGGAGCTTCGGGGAGGGTGTGAGGATTGACGGTGACGGGTTTGTAAGGCGCAATATTACTGCTGATCTGCTGGGTAAAACCGCCGTAGCTGCTATTGCAGAGCGCTGCTTGAACAGGTGCTTTCTACGTGTATGTATTTTTCTATGTGGAGTTGAGGTATTTATGTTCGATGCCAATAAATGCTAATTATTATTGTTGCCTCCGATGCCGAGAGGTGCCGTGATGTTCATTGGTTGTTGTGTTGCGGAACGGCTCGTGCAAGAAAATTTCTGACAGTATCATTAATATTATGCTGCTGAGGCATACATGGCGAGTCGATATATTCCTTCCGTTGCAGGATATTGCTATAAAAAAAATTTGACGCCGGAAAATCTATCAAAAAGTGAAGGCGAGGCGAAATTGCGAGTGTTTAAAGCCCTGGCTACGCATCGGTCATTCTATTTTCATATTCGGGATTGATAAGGGATTGTAAATATTATTAAAGCTGGTATTTAAAAAAAAGTTTTATTATTCAAGTATGTGCGTATCGGTTCAAGTGTCCTAGTGTTGTAAGGGGTACTATGTTACAAAGTTATCCCCTCGCGTTGGAGCGTAATCGTTAAAAAAACCACAGCCTGCTGTCAGTCCTCCCGATATCAGAGTTCGATGCCGTATTTCCAGTATGCTCACGTGTGGAAAGTAAACTTAGATCCTGCGACACCTGTGATTAATGCAGGGCCGGACCCAGACCGACGGCTGGGGGAAGGGGGGGGCAGTGGGGCGAAAAATCGTGGAACATGTTTAAGAAAGTCGGTAAAATCGGGGTTTTGGGGTAATTGCCCGGTTTACCCCCTGGATGCGCTGGTGGATGAATGTTTGCCTTGGAGCGAGGCCACTGCTGTGTGCTCAGTTAAAATCTACTCTCTCCAGTTGTGGTAGAGATCTGCACGGAGAAGAAATCTACACACCTAATTTACGAAAAAAATTGTTCAACAGAAGCCTCTAAGATCCGCCCGAACCACCGATTTTGTTTGCTGGTTCAGTTGGCATGGCTGACAGCAGTCTGCGTGATGTTTCGCCAATCTTACGGTGCATAAATAATGTGTGGCCAGTGAGAGAACATTTAGTTAACGGATGCAAATTATCGGCAAGTTGCACTGCTAGTTTGGAGCTTCGTTATCGTTAGCAGTTCTGGATTTAGCTGATTGTGGAGGCGTGTCCGACCAAGGGACAGGCCTCACGTCGAGAATGGAACTGTGATTTTAGGATGGCATTGCTTATTTTGGGATTTAATCGAGACGTCCATCCAAGATTACGGCTCGTGCACAAGGTTTTATGGCTTGTCTCCTATTAATTGACGTGGACCTGGCAAGTGTTTCCACGTTTTTACGAGAAGTGCTCAGATAGCCTTTGAATCACCTATAGTGATTGCTCCCGGTTTTACCTCAGGAATAGTTGGTGTACGGAAATTATTGTCAATAATTTTCGATACACTACCATGTATCCGTCAATTTTCCGAAATGTACATCATCGGGGGAGACTTGCCCCTAGCTGACACAGTCCTACACGCTAGAGGTATATCTCAGGGAGGTTTCTGGATGCGGTTCGGCTGTCGGTCCCTGCACACCTCCGGCACCGCCGATCGGTATGCAGCAGGTGGGTTTGTTTAACAGCCCGGCCCTGACGACAGCCCGCCGTTCCGGCCGATATGCTGGCGTGTACTGCCTACCCCCGCTTCCAGCCCGTGGTCTCGCGATCAAATCGTGGAGGTCTCGCCACTGGCCCGGGACCCGTGTCATTGCGACCAAAGGTTTCGACTTGTCGCCAAACCTGGAATTTGAAACTAGGGCAGGCGTATTACGGATAGGCATTGGTTTAGTTTATTTGATCTCTGATACGGGTGGATTTCAGGGGTAGGTCAATGCCGGCGAAATCTTTGATCTGTGTGACGCTGAACACAGGGCAAGATTTTGCGGATTTCGTTTCATGATACAGTTGAGTACCTCGGTACGTGACTTGTCACGTGGCAATTCCCAGTGGCGGCGCTTCCATATGAGGCCCATTAGGCACTGCCTAGCCACTTTGAATATCGAAGCAGGTATGTATTTTATGTGGAATAAATATAATTTGACTCGATGTTTAAGTTACAGAGGGTATTCCTTTTCCAGATGACTGGGTCAAAGAGCCGATGATTTGCATCTCTGACAATCCACGTTCGCAGCTCATACCGTCAACAAATGTGAGATATGGCATTTCGCGATTCAGCTGAATCTGCCTAACCCCGTGGAAAATCTAAAGTGTGCTTTTTTATTGGCATCTATGACATCTATTGACATCTATAAAACATTAAGACTGATCAATATGCGGATGTATCGCACCAGGTAAATTAACCTGCGCCCCACCGGCGGGTCCGGCGCCACCTTCGCCCCACGGGGCCATCGATGGCCCCCTCTAACTCCGAAAATATGTGGGTTAGCGCAAATCTGCAAAGTGCATTAGAAAGCTCGCGTGAATTCAGCAGGAAATTATTTGCATGTTTAAGCGCTCAGGTCAATGGTTTGACCTCCAGAGGTCAAGTTAGGTCAAGATTGGCTTTTTTCACTCAGATATGCAATGCTTAAGCAAACTGGTCATAACTCTTATGCCATTAGAGCTATTGAGATCTGGTGGTAAAGTAAATTTGATAGGAAAATGCCACACCTTTTTCGCTTGTGGAACGTAATGAGCTCCCTCCAATGTTTTGACCTCTATAGGTCACCTCGTGACCTAATATGACCTGAGGTCACGAAAGGTCAGAAAGTGACCTTGCCGTATATCACATGAAAGCCAGTGACGAGAATCATACACGATGGTGTTGGATTCAGCGCTCTAGCTTAATTAGATCAAAAGTTATTGTCAACATACTGTTTTGATGACCCCTGGTGACCTTGTATGACCTCGGGGAGGTCAAAGGGCAAATATGACCCCTGGGATCCGTGAAAGGGTGTCCAAGAACACTTTTCGGAGCAAGCCGAGCATTTTCAATCGTTTTTGTGACTTTTACCCATAGATTAGATCATAAGACAGCCTTTTCCGATGCTTTTTCAATGGGAGAGGTCACCTCGTGACCTGACCTCAGGTCACAAAATCGAAAAATTCCGGATATGCACCTTGTAGACCCTGGAGGGGTCATGAAGTGTAGGAAGTTTCAAATTGATCTACTTAGAATTGTAACTTTTATAGAGCTCAAAAGTTGAAGTGAGGTGACCTGGTGACCTCGCCTGGTGGCCTGACCTTGGGTGAACCGGAGTAAAAAATTTCAGTGATGGTGGGAAAATGATGGGGTGAGAGGTAGAGCGCTTAACCGCGGTGCTACGCCCCGTCGTTTTTCTGCTATCCCGGAAAAACCTTAGGGGGGCCATCGATGGCCCCCGGTGGGGCGAGGGTTAACGGGCGAACTACCTCGAAACCGCTCTCCATGTGACCATAGGTAGCTCTCCATGTGACTCCATAGGTAGCGGAAGCTGTAAAAGTCAGAAGAAAAAATTATTCAAATTATGTGCTCAGCGACATTCCTATGATAATTCTGTGTAGGTAATGCAATTTTATCAGCCTTTCCCCTTCAGCACCAGTGAAGAGGTTCACCGGTGGGCGCCAAATCCCATCGTGGGAGCGCCGATACTAGCATCGGGGAGGGGGGGGGGGGGGGAGAAGAAAAACCCTCAGGGGACCATCGATCTCTCAGAGGCACCAAGATTTGATTTGGGAGAGAAGTACCCCATTTGCCCTCGCCCCCTCGATCTGACTATGGTCCCAAGTATTTATTAATTCCGGTTGTGCTTCTGCAGAATTTATTCCTTATGTTGTGTATATACGCAAATTGGAAGAAACGTGGCTGTCCTTCCCCCAATTTATGGGCTATCAGTGGCGGATTTAGCCGGTAGGTTTAGGGGCCAAGCAATGCCGAAAAACGTCACGCGGTGTACCGTGTAACAGTTGGCCCACAATTTAATATAATTTAACCAGACGGCTACTAAATGGTTTTGGGGTAAATCCACCTAGAAAAAACGTTACGGCGGGAGAGATGTAGCCACAAGATGCTTACTTTTGCTATCCAATTGGCTCATTCACTCAAACGCGATCTTAAATATCAAGAGGACCAAGGTCCAGTGTTTACATGGAAGTTGACTGGCTCTGTTTGAAATTGACTTGTTCTGTTTGAAGTTGACTGGTTCAGTTGAAGTACCAAAAACCGGCTTACATAGGCGCAGGAAATTTTCCACGTTGGGGAAGGGGTAAAAGTTGCCATTGCTGGTGTGGTCAAATATGATTTCGGCATATCACTTGCTTTGTTAACACCCGCACTGGAGGGCGTTCTGGCACTAAAGCGCACTGGAGGGGCAGGTAGCCCCCAAGATCTCGGAAACTAAGAAGTTTAGAAAAACGCCACTTAGGTGGGTGGAGGCTATGGGATCTACTTGATAACCAATTTTCATTGACCTAGGTCAATATCTTCAAGGTCGAACGAGGTCGCTAAAGGTCAAATCTTGGCCATGCTGGGGACTGATTGGTAAATGCTGTGATTATGCGAAAATGGCGGGAATAAGCTAAAGGTGGACCAGGTTCATAGAGAAGAGGTCTCAAAGAGGCTTCCCCACAATTTTTGGGTCAAGGTCATTCAAGGTCATTGACCTTTAAGGTCACCATATGGTATACTACTTATAATGTACACTTTGACTAACAGTGTAGCCACTGTTTGGCGGGAAATGAGGATTGACCTTCCCAATGACCTTGGCCTGACCTTGACCTTGACCTTGTATTGGGATACCCTATCGATGACGTCATAGCACAATATATGTCAGACCGGGTAACGTCATTTGGCCGGAAGCACAGTAGTCAGTGACCTTGAAAGTGCAGATATAACCTTGACCATTGACCTTGACCTTGAATTTCATGAGGTGACCTTGACATAATATCCAGGTTATATGGAATTATGACGTCACCACTCGGTCTCCAATGCAAGCTAACTGACCCGACCGCGCGATTACGGTGATCTCAAAATGCAGGTCTGACTTTGAAAGCCTATAAGTCAAAAAGTTTTCAACCGATTTCCAAAAAGTCTTCACCAATCGACGCGCTATTAAATTCTGTTAAAAGTGGCCACGTATCGTTTTCGGCTACGGGCGGTTCTCCGGCCACCTTGAAAAACAGGTGGGGAGGGGCCTCGAGGCCACCCCATCCAGTGCGCGTGTTAACGGAAAAGGTCTGGAATCGGCTCAAGGTTCGGGGCACTGAATCCCCCACTCCAAAAGTGGAGACGAGGAGGGGCAGCCACCCCCCCCCCGATTCCTGCGCCTATGCCTGCTTATAAGCTAAAAAGGAACCGGGGAACAAAGGAGATCGACTGCTTTAGGGGCAAAAACATAGCTCCTTGAACTTTTTCATCTGGGGGGAAGGGGAGATGCTTTTACCCCTGGGTCCGCTACGTTGTGAGCTATCCCCACATTAGTTTTAGCAAAGGCCCCAGAACAATCTTTCAATCATCTTGGACCAATCTGGTAGCATAGGCGGATCCAGGGGGCAAAGGGGCACGTGCCACCCCATCGACCCTCGGCGCCCCCTGAAATGGTAACGGCGCCCCCCCTTGAAAGTTCAATGGCGTCCCCCTGAAATGACGCTTTCCACCCCCCCGCCCCAGGATGCGAAAATCGGCGCCCACTTGATACATTTTGCCGGTCAAAAGTGGCGCCTCACCGGTCCGGATGGTGCCCCCTGGGAGGCTACCCCTCCCCCGATCGGCAAACCTGGATCCGCCTATTTTTGGTAGGAATGGTAATAGTGGCAGCACGAGGGTAAGGCAGCACCAATATCAGGGTAATAAAACTATAGAGGCACTATCTTTGCCTGCTCCCATTCAGAGGAATTTCATAAAGTTTCAGAAGAATAGCAGAGGAATTTATTAGGTTTTCAGACCCCTTCTCTAGAGGAGTCTACCGCGGCTTGGGAAGTAGCGATGCCATTTTCGAGTCAACAAAATTGTCCAAGGCCTGCAAGCAGAAAAAAATAGAAAGAAAAAGATAAGAAAAAGACAAGAGATTGTGGTCTTGGACCGTGCCGAATTGTTGAATATTTGAGGTGGTTATTTCCTCGGGAGAAGTGTGGGCTTCGCGCGGCGCATAGCCTACGCTTTACCAACCAGTAAGCCTGAAGATCATCTTTTGTTACGACTTTTAGTGCCAAGATAATCATCCAGATGGCGCTTTCTTGTTGCTTGCTCGGGGCGGGACGTGCCGTGCGGGCGCTGAGTCGTGGGCAGGGCCTTAGCACGAGCGCAGCAATGGCTAGCAAGGGTGTCAGAAAGGAATCCGATACATTTGGTGATCTCGAGGTTCCAGCTGATAAGTACTATGGAGCCCAGACAAAAAGATCCATGCTGAACTTCCCCATTGGAGGATCCAGTGAGCGGATGCCAGAGCCTGTTATCAGGGCCTTTGGTGTTTTGAAGAAAGCTGCTGCACAAGTCAATAAAGAATATGGACTTGATCCCAAACTGGCAGATGCCATCTCAGCAGCAGCAGATGAGCTTATCAGCGGAAAACTGTATGAAGAGCATTTCCCACTGGTGATCTGGCAGACAGGCTCAGGAACTCAGTCCAACATGAACACAAATGAAGTTATTGCCAACAGGGCAATTGAAATGCTTGGTGGTGAGCTTGGAAGCAAAAAACCAGTCCACCCAAATGATCATGTGAACAAGAGTCAGAGTTCCAATGACACATACCCAACAGCAATGCACATTGCTGTTGCTGTTGAAATCCAGAAAACATTGATCCCAGGCCTGAAAGTACTCCATCAGGCCCTTGATGCCAAGGCCAAAGAATATGCTGACATTGTGAAGATTGGCAGAACTCACACCCAAGATGCAACGCCACTCACGCTTGGTCAGGAGTTCAGTGGCTATGTTCAGCAAATAGCATTTGGGATTGAGCGGATTCAGGCTACTCTTCCCCGTGTGTACATGCTGGCTGCAGGCGGCACAGCAGTGGGCACCGGCCTCAACACCAGGAAGGGCTTTGCCGAGAAGGTTGCAGCAAAGGTCTCTGAGCTCACTGGCCTACCATTTGTGACAGCCCCTAACAAGTTTGAGGCTCTGGCTGCCCATGATGCCATGGTGGAGGTCTCTGGCGCCCTGAACGTCATTGCCTGCAGCATCATGAAGATTGCCAATGACCTTCGCTTCCTGGCATCAGGTCCGCGCTGTGGCCTCGGCGAGCTCTCGCTGCCGGAGAACGAGCCTGGCAGCTCCATCATGCCTGGCAAGGTGAACCCCACCCAGTGCGAGGCAATCACGATGGTGGCCGCCCAGGTCATGGGCAACAATGTTGCTGTCAGTATTGGTGGGAGCAATGGCCACTTTGAGCTGAATGTCTTCAAGCCAATGATGGTTGCCAATGTGCTGAGATCCATCCGCCTCCTTGGAGATGCCTCTGTGGCTTTCACTGATAAATGTGTTTCTGGCATCGAGGTGAACAGAGATCGAGTTGCCCAGCTTCTCCATGAGAGTCTGATGCTGGTCACTGCCCTGAACCCACATATTGGCTATGATAAGGCAGCCAAGATTGCAAAAACAGCACACAAGCAGGGAAGCACCCTGAAAGCAGCAGCACTGGAGCTGGGGTACCTCACAGAGGAAGAGTTTGACAAATGGGTCAGGCCTGAGGACATGCTGGGACCGAAGTAGGCTGAGGAGCAGGGAACTGAATAGAAAATTTGAATTGTGTACTGGTGTGGTCATATGGCTTGAGTGTGCTCATGTGGTTGGTGAGTCAGTGAGCTCGCTTCTGGAATTGATGAGCAGTGGGCTCTCAAATGTATTTGTTTGAAATGACGAGGACTGTACACGTCTGCAATGCAATCTGTTGGTATTTGTAAAACTTAAAGCGGAATTAAGAGGTCAACGTTTTATAAATAAAGTTTATTTGTGCGAGGACGGTTGCAACAAGTGTGTCGGTTAAAAGCTAACAAAGTTGGCAACAGACTAACATATAATCGGCAATCACTCAGTCATCATGAAGGCTCTAGCAAAGGATACAATCACTCGAAACGTCGACGCGGCCAACTACGCTGAACCACTTCCTGTTACATTTCTGTTATCAATCATTTCCATTTCCGGCGTCTCTGTTTACCAATCGCAAGAGTTTCCCTCCGAACCAGTTCAGGTCACAGGCTACTGCTGGGGCTTTGGCGTTGCATCGTTAACACTGACGATATGGGCCCCGCGCTACCTTCGCCGATACGAGGGACTGATACCCCTCCCCCTGAAATATCCGAAACCGTGCCAGGTAACGGAAAGCCGCGTACGAAGCCGGGCTTAATATATACCGAAAAACTTATATACAATTTTGTGGTCGGGTCACTTTGAGTTAAACATTGTTCTTTCAGGAGATATAATGTCAGCCAAGGTCAGCATCGGCATAGTACACACATCATTCTACCTGCAGGGGCAAGTCAAACATGATGTCAGAATAAACGCTCGGTCGCCATTTGCTGCGAAGTTATTGAACTCGGTCATAAACACGTTTATGAGGTTAGATCGCTTGACAAACAGATGACGAGGCCTGTGATGTCACAGGCTTAAAATTTTGAAGCAAGTTACTGGAAAGACCAGGTAACAGGCGGCCGCGCTGCCCACCACCTTTTCTGCATTCTGTAAACAAGTTTGAGAGAGCGGGTAACCGCCCCCTGCCCCGTACCGGCGCGTGTTAAACAACATTGTTCCTCTGTAGGGAAGCCGGAGATATTCCGCCGGATATGCCGATAAGTACAGACACTGTCCTTGGCCGCCCCAGCGGGCGTGACACGCTGCATGGCGGGACTGAATACAACCACAACGTATCACTTGGACAGCGGTGATGCCTGGCGACAGCTACTTCTACTTATCACTGAAGACCCACCATACCAAATTCGGAATTTAGACTGAGGGCACGTCAACCAGCTTGGTCGCATAACCCCGTCTATCTCGACTAGAAGCAAAGTTTCAGCGGTCCTAAAAGCTTGGCTCGAAAGTCATTGTCTCAGTTTAGGAAAAACCGAGCCTAAGTTGTCAAACAGAAACCTATCCAGCCATTGTGAGAAGGCACAAGGATATGCCGTCCGCTTCCGCGCAATTTGCGGATGGTTACAAGCAGTCAGAAGCACTGCAGCATCAGGTTCAAGCGCACAACTGATCACTCAACTATTGACGAAGACGGGCAGCACGAGAGGCGATGGCTCTGGCGACTAGAACTCTACACAGTATGGGGGAGGGGTAAATACAACACAATAGCTTCGAACAGCAAGGAAACACGCCAGACCGTGTGGTTTATGCGCGAAATACTGACTGGAATGTAATACAAGTGACGAATTATTTCATCGCTTTACGGTTGAGGGTAGTCGTGATTTCAAAGTCTAACCAGGAACACTTGTCAATCAATATTTCATCTATAGGAGGCTGTCCACATATCACGTCAGCAAAATTTGAGAGTGTTGTGACCCATAGGCGGATCCAGGGGGCAAGGTGGCGGGGCACGTGCCCCCCCGATCGACCCTCGGCGCCCCCTGAAAGTCATGGCCCCTGAAATGTCGCTTCCCACCCCCCCAGGATGCGAAAGTCGGCGCCCACCGATAGGATTTGGCGCCCACCTGATAGCTTTTGCCGGTCATAAGTGGCGCCCCCTGGTCCGGATGGCGCCCCCGGTCCGGATGGCGCCCCCGGGAAGGTGCCCCCCGATCGGCAATCCTGGATCCGCCTATGTTGTGACCCCCTCCCTTTGCCAAAAATAGTAAGAAAATGGCTGACCCTTCCCCCTTTATCAGCAATCGTCCGAATTTGCCAGTCCCCTCCCCTCTCGACAGCAACGGCGCTCGCCATGATCAACTACGCTTCGACGCCACAAAACTACAATGCTCGGGCGGTACGGTCAGTTGGTAGCAGTGGACACTGGGTGTGACTACAAAACATTGAAGCGCCCGCCTTTTAACTACACTGGACCTACGCAATTCTCGCTCAATACAGCAATTCCATGATAGTCGACGACTTGTATGACCCTTCGTCAGAAATCATCCGAAAAAGCCAAACCTTCATCACTTGTCTGAAAAAGCCGGGCCCCCTCACCCCTCTGCCAGAAAAAGCCAGGTTCTGCCCCCTTTAGTCGCTGACGTCATATGTGAAGAGCCCCTAAAACTTGACAAAATAATAAAACGAAGAAGAGCATAGGCACAAAAGCACTGAACACCACGGGTTACTCTGCGTGACTCTAGCTGAAGAGACCCCGGACTCCATCTCACGGACTTAACATTCTAATGAGCTCGAGCAAAGACTCCGGTGACGTCCCGGCTCTGGGATATTCTCAACTTTAACATAAAAATATAATATTAGAACCTCCCTCGGGGGAAAACGTTTTCTGAACAATATTTAAACTATAAAGGAATCGGAACTAAGAAGAGAGTGGAACAACAATTCTGAGGAACCCTGCAACTCGCATGTCTTGCGATCTCTGATAAGGGACTGTTCACGAATGACATCGCTCACCGAGGAGGAGGTGATTGGCCGAAAAAAGGCGTGCAATGACGTGGTCGCGGGAACGGGGGTTGACCGAAAAGCAAAGTGCCATGACATGGGGTGGGCCTTGGCCACCGGAAAGTTTTTATCGTTAAGTTGGTGTTTATTGTCGGCGAAGGTCGAACTGCCTATAGTTAGAACTGAGACTGGGAGATATGGATTTTCCTTTATGGTGGCGGTGGCCTGGAATGTCTAGCTCGAAGCCTTGCCATAAAATGTGGTAGGACAATGAAAAATGAAAAAAACGCCATTTTTAGCGTCCACAACCTCATATATTTTATGATACTGACTAACGAGGAGGTCCGCCCAAAAGTGACGACATGACGTGGGGGAGGAAGAGGGCTGGGAACCCCTAAAAAGTGACGTCATTTATGAACAGCCACGGACAGGCCACAAAACGGCAAAAATATAATGCAGCCTACATCCGTGAATCAATTACCTGTTTTAAATTTCGATTTCATGCTAAGCTTTACCGTAGTACATTAAATAGTCCAGAGACCTGAATGCTATGCATTTTTATGGTTCTGAAAAGACCCACTTCATTACAACATTTTGTCGAAGAAGCTGCATTACCGACAGTCGGAACTTAATTTGAGACTTAATTCCTCGGTTCAATGCCTGAAGAGTTAAAAAGACCGTTAACCACAAGCTGTCGCCTGAGCAGAAAACATTACATATACAAACAATGTACCTGCATAACACATACGTACACACATAAGCAACACAACATATCACGCAACTGATACATGATCACAAGCCAAAATCACATCGATGATAAACAATAAAAAGCAAGACAAACCTACGCCCACGAGTTGCACTTGGGTAAAATACACATTTTCAACCTTCAACCAGCTCACACGAAAAACAAAAATGGATTTTAAATTTTGAACCAGCCGCTTCTACACTTCCCATAGAATGCCTGGAAGAGAAGCGCAGTGGTACTGGAAACGCCAGGGTATGTCGCTTTTACCGTCACCGACGTACAGGGATCCCCTTCGCATCGAAACCACTGACATAAATCATCTTACCGTTTTCAACGCACGAAACAGCTCTCGAAATTGATCGGCTTCTGAGAAAATATTATTCAATCTTCAGGTATGGCTGCTCAACGTGCACATCCAGAGCCAGTATTATTTGAACAGCAAACGGCTAAGACTCAAGACTCTTTCTTGGGGGAAATATGCAACCTTTATGGGATGTGAACTGATATATCAGTCCTGTGGACGAGTTGTTCCCCGCCCTCCGCCAATATTAATTCACTTTAGCGTCAGAAGGGACTATTACCACGTGCTTAAATTTAAAAAAAATCAAAGATATTTCTTCAACAAAACATTACTGGTTTCAAAATATGTTGACTTCACTCGTTAATACACCTCAATCACAGATTGGCAGCTCCCTAATGTGCAAGCGGAGATATCCTCAGGTGCCTCAAGGTAAAGTTTTAACTTCACATGCCTTCGTTATCCCAATAAAATGGCAGCCCCATAGAATGGTGAGCCCAACAGAAGTCACGATTCACAGTTTGGAATCCACTGCAGTGGAGGAAACCGAAGAACGGTGGTTCAATGTGTCGTCTCTTCCGAAACTCGCCGCTTACTGAAAAGTGCGCGCTCCTGAAGAGACCAGCCTCCTCCCGCCTCCCCCGCGCCACCATCTCTCCGCAGCGCGCTGCGGTATGCTGGGCGCAGGGAGGCACGGGGAGGGGCTGCTCTAGACGCTCACTTATCTCCCAGCACACGGATATTTTTGGCACAAACAAAAAATGAAGCCAAACTTTTTGGTATGTCTTAAAGGACTGATATATCAGTGCAAGCACCAATTAGCAAAGTTCACACTCCTTAGCCGTTCAATATCTTGTAGCGATTAATCACTCTCCGTGTTCAGTCCTGAGACGAAATAAAGAGGCTGGAGGGACCCGACCCAAACTGTGAAAGAATACGAAATGTAGCAGACACTGGTCTAATCTAATCAAGCTGTTCTAGTGCAGGCAATAATAAGACGCACTGACTATTCAACTAACCACATCATGACTGATCCCAGCCCACCCCCATCCGGATCGAAACTAGTCAGGACACCCAGGCCCCGGAGCCCGACTCGAAAGGTGCAGAGGCACCAGATGTTCCGCTCCCTACTATGACAAACTCAAGTCTATGCACTTGGTACCGTATAACATATTCTAACATAAAGTCAGTAGCGATATAATAACTGTAAGGGTTTAACAATATCCTACCTATTAAACTCACAAGGCTTTAGCGGATGGTGTTCCTATCAGAACTCCTCAGGTATCTAGAGAGCTTTAATTCAAGTAATACTAGTAACACGGATAGGCGCCGGAACCCAATTCATGAACTCAAAAGAAATGGTAATAACGACCGATTTTGTGTTTCCTATAGTAAAATACTGATTCTAAACTTAAAATCCAAGGCGTGTTTTGTAAAAAAAAACTGACCACAATTCAGCCCACGAAAAAGCGGCGATGTTTGCCCTTTGGTATTGTCCACATCTACCCGCTAAGAATCCAGTTTATCGTCATCCGGCCAGTCTGCCGTGGCTATTGAGGGGGTCAGTTTGTGCGGTCTCATCTCCGTCGCCGCCGTGATTTCAGGAGTCTTCACTCCCGCTTCAACACAGCTGACAATCATCCATCTTCGTCAGCACCAGGCCGACAACCGCCACTGTCGCGACCGGACACGTCGTCCACAACTTCTCCCCGGAGGCGGCCTAGTGCTCGGACCAGTTGGAGTGACTGGTGACGGTGTCCGTGCCGCGCTTGCCGTACTTAATGTGGATGAAGAGAAAGGCGACGCCCAGCACCAGACAGATGCAGCCGACCACGATGTAGGCGATGCCGAGGAACGGGTTCTTACCTCCCAGCAGCGAGGTGGTGGAGAGGAATCACACTCTTGGTGCCGCCGAACGAGGTGACCGGGTACCGATAGTCAATCACCAGCTTGTACTCTCCCACTGGCATGCTGTTCTTGAACTGCACCTCCGACTCGTTGACGCGGGCCCACAGCTTCCTGAAGGTGGGCAGCGCCGCGGTGCGCATCCACACGATCAGGTCCTCGTTCTCGTAGCCGTTGTTGTCCGGGTTGGCGGTGTCCAGCTCGTACACCGGGCGCTGCCAGTTGGCGGGTTTCACCGTGTTGGCGAAAGCCCCCGAGCCGTCCAGAGCGCCGGGCGGGTTCTGCCCGGCACGGAGAATCGCTGAGTCAGACAACGGTCTCCTGTCTGAGCCGACGCAACACTGACGTCACACGTACGCACACCGGGCAACGGTGACGTCACACGTACGCACACCGGGCAACGGTGACGTCACACGTACGCACACCGGGCAACGTGACGTCACACGTACGCACACCGGGCAATGGAGGCGAAGCGCATGTCCCACAATGCCCATGAGGCGGCATCTACACGGGGCGTATACTGCCGGCATTTGGCCACCTGAACGCTAATATGTGGATTAACAATTAAACCAACACAGCAGGCAGATGAACGCATTTCGACAAAAAATGTCTTCTTCAGCATCTATGGTAGGAGGGAAAAGGAACCCGTCATCAAGACATGCAGCAGTTTCATCGTTTGGATTTTTGTGCAAAATTATCGTGCGACAGAACTATAAAGGCACCGTTTTTCAGGATATTCCAATAATGCTTCTTGAATTATTCTATAATGTATACAAGCAAGCTTCGATATGAGACATTCTAGACTTATCACTGTTCTAAATAATGTTCTATTTTTATTTTATCATCATTAATGCCTTCCCTTCTCACGGTGTATCTGCTGACTACGGAAGTTAATGTGTCTCACAAAACGCTGCGAACGGACTACCAAAAGACAGCAGAACGCCACCGGTCCGGGTCAGACTGTAACCATAACCATAAACAACAAAAGTGAAACATGGCGAGCTTGTTCAAGCGTTGCCAGAGAAGGATTAATGATAATAGAGACGAGACCAAACAATTGTTTCACACCTTCCATCACCATAAACCACACGTCTCCTTTGGATCAATAAAAAATAACTGGATATGGTGGAGAGGGCCAACTAAATCAGCGCTACATACCTGCTAACCCCCTTCGCAGCTGAAACAGAAATTCGAGCAAACAAAACGACAGTAAAACCACAACAAGCATGGACTCAGCGAAATGAAGCTCCGAAAAGGTTCACTTCCCAAACGTATGACAACTCTCACCTGAAACTTCTTGCTCTTGTCAGAAGGCCAGGCGATGCCGGTGCGCACAAGACCGACGTCCTTCCCGGCGCTCGGGGTCACCAGCTTCAAGCTGAAGCTGTCGTTGAACAGGCTGTTGGCGATCGCTCCGCACGGCGCCACCAGCTTCCCGTCTCTCTTATCGAAGGGACTGCAGTCGCCCACGGAGGGGTTGGCCTCTCCCAGCAGCTGCTCGTCGGAGCGTGACTTCACATAGCGGCGGTGGTTCTGGTAGAAGTTGGAGAGGCCGTAATACATGTAGACGCGTCCCTCCAGGGCGGTGGTGACGTTGAAGTCGACCTCGCAGCGGCACGGATCGCTGCCGTTACGCAGCACGGTGTCGCAGGAGGAGCCGTTGTGGCTGGGGTCCATGCTTGAGCAGTTGGTGTACTCGAACGACAGCTCCTGTGGACGACAGGACCGTTTCAGTCGGCGTTCTCTGTCAGCAGGTACAGGTCACGTTTGCTTTGCTCACCCTGTTGGCTCGCTAAGGGGCGAGGTTCTGAACGTGAATCAAGATACTGACCACAGATGACTACGACAGGCGACTAATACTGGCGTTAGCTGTTCCTGCAACACCAATAAAGTTAAATCCCCACAGCATAACTTCAGCCGGTCGAGACGACTTCTAATGCGTGTTTCTGAAACAAAACGCCTCCAAACCCAGTATAAGGGAAAGCATAATAATAATAACAAAAAACAATAAAAAAATAATAAAATAATAATAATAATTAGGCGTGGACGTTTAGTGAACTATGTCGCACTGACTAGTACCAGCACTGAGCTCCTTGCTCAATGCTCCCGACTAAACTCTTCTTTCCATTTTGAAGGAAAAGGTTGTGAAAATTGAGAGGACTGTCTTCCCTTCTCCCGGTGTATTTGCTGATGGAGGCAGGGGTGTTGCTATTAGTCCGCTTGGTCCGAAATTTAAGATTGAATAAATTCACAGCAAGACCCTTGCTGAAAAGTATGCATCGCTTTAGTATCAGGTGTTTGTGATTCCTTTCTAAAACAAATTGTGTTCTTGTTTATGTTCATGTTCTTGCAAGTTCGACTTTTGGGACGAGCCTACAGTCCTCAATGGGCTTGTAACGGAGAACATCAACCCCAGTAAGCGAACGAGCAACTCCTGCAATGACGGGTTCGTTTTGAAGCCAGTGTTGTTTACCGTCCCACACGGAATCGGGACCGCCATCCCGCTGAGGTCGCCCTCTCACCATTCTGTTGCCAGCTGGCCTACGTCGGGTAAATATGAGCGCCAGGGTGTCTTAGGGGAGCCAATCCCAACCTTTTACCAGTACACTGTCACTGCAGTTTCCTGAGCAGCGGATCGGAGCCCAACGCTCTGCCAACTGAGCAACCGGGTAGTCTCAAGTTTTGTGTTAACTAGGTCAAATTAGGAGATTTTGAGTATTTGGCCAACTGAATGCTCTTTTAGAAAATAAAGTTGTGTATAACTTATAGCAGGTACGTTTCTAGTGTAGCCACAGATCTTTTACAATTTTACTCATGACAACCAACAATGCACACTTACAGAAGTTGAAACAAAAATGCAGCCTTAATCTCTCCAAACTCACAAAATGTAACATGAGCATAAACAAACTTGCCGACGTTAATGACAATGAGATCTTTGTTGAGAGATCTCGTCGCAAGTTTATAAAGTAAGAACCCTGATTTTTTCCATCACCGAATACATTAAAAACACCAACTACTCCAAAAAGAGGCCAGGCCACACCCGGCGCCGCTACCTGCACGTTTCCGGAGAAGGTGAGGAGCGCTATTCCGATGGGTATGAAGGCGACGCCGATCACAAAGAAGGTGGGCAGCACGGTGCCAGCAGTCAGGATCGGCTGCCACGCCGGCAGCTGCTGCTGCTTGAACTTGCTGTTGGAGGGCCGCTTGGAGCGCGACGGCTCTGTACCCGTGGGACTCGACATGGTGCGCTGGTGTGCCGTTCACCGATGGTCTTCCGTGCCGGATATACCTGAGGAGCAACAGTCTGTGACCACGGGGATTCAAACCTCACAAAGAGCAGCTAGTCTCTCTGCTGAAAAACAGAGCGCCGTCTCTGCTGGGTCGAGGTTGGTCACGATTTCCTCCTATGGGGCTCTAGTGCAGGCTTAATATATCAAAGGGCTTCAGACGATATCCAAGTCTGTATTTCTATTACAATTTTTCGATCTCCGAATGTTCCCCGACAAGTACAAGTCAATCCATCGTCATCATCATATTTGTGGTTCTAGGACACACTGACAGCTGGCATCATGTGGCACTCAACACAAGCCAATGCGATCGTAAATCACGAGTATCGGTCCAAAACCTATTCATATAACCTATTCATATCCTAAACATAAGACTACATCCACAACATATGAGCCCAGATCCATATCCAGATTCAAAGCAGCTCCAATACTCTAACCGATCCGACCCGATTCGTCGCGGATCGGATATCCATTCCGATATCCGATCACGAGGTACTCTAGTTCCTACGGCTTAGACATGTATTATCTGTTCCCTTCACAAGATGGGCTCCTATTTTGGTCTGAATGCAAAACATAAGAGATCCATGCTAAAAGAATTGAGGGATATCTCACAGGTAAGGGAGATACCCATGATTTTGGTGAATTTGTTTCTATATGCAGATCATAAAAAAATATTTGATGAAATTCCTACATTCCTGCTGCTGATACCACAAAGTTGCAATATACAACAATGCATGGGGTATTGTAATGTAAACAAATATGCTTTATAAAAAAACAATGACGTTCAGCAGTCCCAGGTGGAGTGGAAAATGTATATAAAATACACTTAGCCCGAACAGGCACTCTAATTCAATAATAGGCCAGGTTACACCCCTTTTTACGCGAGTGGTAAAAAGCAACAAGCTATCTACAAGAGTTTTCAAAGCAAGAGAAGCCATGACCCGGCGCGAGTCGAACAGACGTCATCACTGTCTCCCCAATTGCAGGAACTGACTCCCGACCTGCTCAGCACCAGCTCTTTGCTACACTAGGAAGCCCTGACCCAGCGACGCGTCCTCCCACGCCAATCGGTGCTGCTCCGCGCCGGATCAGTACGACTACAGGCAGGGCGCGGCAGTACAACCACCCCCTGGACTGGAGCCGCCGACAGTTTAGGAGGTGTCCGGCATCCGCCTCATGTCCCACCGCCCACAGATTTCGACTGCGACTTTATAAATGGTGGGTGGAGTGGGACAGAGGTTGCGTGCAGGGATGATTATTGGGTAGGCTTTTTGGCTTGCAGTATAACCAATTCAGTTTAGTTAGGTTATTTGTAATTGTTACAGGTGATTATATTGTTCTAATCCGGGAACGATCCCAAGCATTAGTACTAAGTGTACTGAAGGTGCCCTCAAAATACTAAAGCTCAGTTTTCGTCGTTATCGTTAAGACCTCAGACATGAACTTCCTCCAGTCCATCACAAATAAAACCCTTATCCGGCCCCGCTTCGCCGTCTGCGGCTCATGTCCTAAGTCTGGCTCCCTTTCAACTCTCCAGAGCCACACAGCTGGCTTCGAGCACAAACTAGCATCCATCTGACGTCGTCGCAAGCGTCACTGGCGCTGCCATGATTCGTCGCCATCGCCGCATCAGCAGCTCTGCACCGACTGTTTACCCTCTCAGAATGTCAATCACATTATTACAACTACTAAGCATTTACGCTAAACACTTATATGTGTTTTAATGCTTAATGTTTATATGTGACACCATCATCAGTAAAGGGGTCAACAGAGGCAGCAGAGCTCCAAAAGTAGTTTCAGATAAAAATGTCAAACTCTTCAGCCTCATGGTAGAAGGGGTAAGATGATAAGATTCACAAGAATCAACGACATATTCTCATTTTTAAGGAGAAGCCACACTTGAAAATGTCCAGGAACGAGAGACTGAAATAATCATCCAAGGGCTGACAAACGGAGGAAAATTGTAAAATAAAGGCGCCCAAAAACGAATAAGAGGGCACCAGAGATCAATGAGCGCGGCCGATGTTGAAGTGGGGCAGTTGAGGCACCCCAAGACTACAGAAGAGTGTCTAATGACAGAGAAAGGACGCAAGATCATGCAAGAGAGGGCGGCCAAAAGTGGATGATGGCGGGCGATGCTGCAGAGGGCCGCCCTCAGACCAAAAAGAGGCAGCTAATCGTGAAATAAGGGGCCCAGCCGCCAAGTGAAGGACAACTGGAGGCGAATGAGTTGAAGTAGGGTTCCCTAAGGCTGCAAAGAGCGGTCCATTGTGGAGAAGGGGCGCACAATTCTGCACTAGAGGGTGGCCAAAAGTGAACAAGGGCAGTCTATGTTGTAGTGGGTCGCCTTCTCCAAAAAGGACGGCCAATCGTGAAATAGGGGCGCCCCACCACAAAGGAGAGGGCAGCCAGAGATGAATGAAGGCCAAAGTTGAAATGGGCTCTCTAAGGCTGCAAAAGAGTGACCTACTGGAAAAAGAAGAAGGTACCCACCCAAAAAGTAAAGAGCAGCCAGATGTCTATGGGGGCAGCCCACCTTGAAGTGGGGCACTCAACAGGATGCCAGGGCGGCTGATCCCCAATTGGTGGAACAAGCCAGCTTTGGGTAGCTTATTTTTAGTTTAGGGTCTGACATTTACTGAAGCTGTAGCCAATTTTTGCCGGGCAGTCTCTGGGTCCTAAGGAGGATGCAACTACTCCCTTTGCCCCCCCCCACCCCCCATCCTGTTTGGATCAGTCTATGCACCTCATGTGTCTATGGCCATCTAAAGTACCTACATCCACATCAAACAGCATACACATACTGCAGTAATTTCATGGTGACATTCTAAAAAAATAAAGAACCTGAAGAGCCCTTCTGAAACCCTACAGTGCAAATGTTGTCCTTGCACCAAGCACATCCTGGAACTTTCAGAATGAATGCAAGAGAAATAGAATGCTCACAAAAATAATCATATCCATCACAATCATCATCAAAGTCTAGGCTGGAGGCATATTACTGCACAAGTCAGCAGATTGTTAGTTTTTCTTTGCAGACATATATACCAAATCTTCTTCAAAACTTTTACAGTTACTGAAGTTACACTCATCAGTAGCATTGAGAAGAAAGTTACAACTTCAGTAACTGTAAAAGTTTTGAAATATATATATATATATATATATATATATATAAATGATACATCACCAGAATATACAGGTTTCACTCTCTCTGTTGCAGTGTATATTATGAATAAATTCACTATCATCCCAGTTTTTACCAAACACAGCTATATCCCCACATCCTACACAGAGAAGGAATTAAACATCACATTCACATGGACCAGGATAGCATAGACAAAACTGCTTTTTCCAGTATGACACAGCAGAGGCATTAAATAAACACACTGCATTTGAATCTAATATACCAATTAGATGGTAGGTATATGCAGTACAAAGCTAGGTGCGGGAAACAACATTGACATGTTTATAAATCTGGACAGTAGGTATGCAAGCAACAAACCAGATTTGAGACCAAAGGTTGACAGTGCCAAAGTCACTGCTGACCAAAACAAAAGAGCCACCAGCAAGTTGCAGGAAAGCTTGCTGAAGTGAGAAAATGATATGCTGGTTTAAGTAAGTTAGCATGTAAAAACATCAATTTGTAAAAGTGACTGATTTAATGCATCTTTCATATCCAATAGCTTGATGAGTCATCATTCACAAGGCCTCTGACTTGGCTCAAAACATATTGAAAACCACTGTGTGTAGATCCCCTGACTTCATGATGCCTCTCTTTAGAGCTCATATCTGGCCAATTATGGAATACTGTTCTAGTGTGTGGCACACAGGGTACTTTGGGGGGTTTAATTACAGAATAAGGTGAGCAATTGCGTACCACATTCTAACGGCCATTTCAAGACACAACCTTATGTGCTGAGAACGAATTTAGCAACAATTGCTTCCGCAAATAATTTTCTACCATTGAATTTCCCTCTTATATTACCACAACACTACCAAAGAAAGGTCGCACACGACAAAAGCCTCACAGCACAGCAACACTACTGTTTATTAAAGATGCCAGATACCATGCCAGAATAAGAGGGATAAAACACTCCAAAATAAAAAACCTCTATATAATGCACCTACGCTTGTCAGTTTGTGCAATAGCTGATGGATAGATCTCGACTGAAAGCTCTAAGCTAGTACTCTGTCCAGGGAAGGCTGCTACATGCAGATCTGATCCAGTGTTGGAGGATATTTCACAGGAAGCGTGCTATAAAACCTGCAGATTTAATTGAGCTGCCTGATTACACAGGCCTAAGAGAGCACATACAAAATTCAACACTCCTGTGTGCATACAAACTTGAAAGTGTTCATTTGGTATCAGTTGTGCTACTGTATGAAATAGCCTTCCGGATCATGTAGTATCCAAAAATGATCAGAAGTCTTTCAAGGTCAGGCTGGTGTCTGCACTGGGCAAGTCACTATATAACTTCTAGCCACTATATAACATGATATGGATGCTACACATACAAGAGACACAAGGTGTGTGTACTAGCCCTACCTGTCAATCTGTTGTCTGTCAAAGTGTGGACACAAAATTCCGGTCAGAGCATTTTGCTCATGACATGGAGCGTCTTAAGTTATCCGGGTTTCCTCTCTGATCCTGAAAGCCTTTCTGACAACCCCTAGCCAAGCAGGGAAAATCATAAGGTGAGTGCATAAGGTGAGTGCATTTTTATCACTGATTAGGATAATACAAACAAGAAGACATAAATAACAAGTCAGTAGGTATTACCACATGGGCTTAAGTCACACTCAAACTAGCAGAGCAGCTTCGCTGTAATTGCCAGGCAGCCTAGGTCTGAAGCAGCGGCCAGGGGGCTAGAAGTGAGGAGATTGAAAATGCATTTTACACTTGAATTTCACTCATAATTTGTTCATTTTTTTGGTAAAACACAGTTCATAGATTTTATGAGAGTTAAATAGCTATTATATATTTTGTTTTAATGAAATGGCCCCGATCTTTAAACTTGCCCCAGCCCCGTTTAAAGACTTAGGCGTTGGCTAGTACTGATACCTACGTTGAACAGCCTGGCGACGAAACAGGCTCCTCCTCCTCAAAAGACACGGGAATTAAAATTTCGCACAACCCTTTATATATATATATATATCCCGTCCTGATAGTCTCCTGTTATAATGTGATAATCTAACACATGCACAAAAGTAGCGGGAGAACTGCAGAGAGAGAATGAGCACAAGCACGACAAATTATTGTATGCATGGCGCAGCTCAGACGTGAGGGCAGTTATGTGTAGAGAACTCCTCTAAAACCATATCGTAAACCCTTTATAGTTAAAAACCTTAAAAAGCAAAGACCATTACGAGGCTCCGGCAGGGTAGCGAAGAGGCCCCAGCACCATCATTTCGATCTTAGATGTGAGCAAGGCCCCCGAAAAAATGTTGCAAGATATTTCTGAAGAATTGACGTAGCCTAGAATTATCAATGGGGTCCTCTTCAGCACATAAGCAGTTCCAGGAGGGGCAAATGGGGAACGTGCCCCCGATCGACCCTCGGCGCCCCTGAAATGGTCATGGCACCTCCCTGAAAGGTCAATGGCGCACCACTGAAATTTCCCTTCACACCTCCCTCCCCGGATGCAAAAATCGGCGCCCACCGATAGGATTCTGCCCCCCACTTGATAGGTTTTGCCGGTCAAAAGTGGCGCCCCCTGGTCCGGAAGGCATCCCCTCCCCCGATCGGCAATCCTGGATCCGCCTATGCTTCAGCACTGCAAACGATTATCTGATCAGAAGCCCGAGAGAATCAGTCTCAGCTAGGAGCCCCTAGAGCTAACTGAGTATTGATTTCAGGGGCCACCAGAGTCAGGGATGTTGCCACATAATTTTTTACTGGGGCGAGGGAAGTGAGGGCAGGGCGGAGGGCGGACCCTGGACTGGCAATGACGGGTGAGGTTGGGAGGCGAATTTTGTGCATAAATTGCACGCCTCTAAAAATGGCACTGGCGGTGCACTTCACCAGCACATTTATGTAGGTTCACGCAGGTAATAGGGAAAAAGTAGGAAGAACTGGGTCCAGTCCCAAAAATTAGGGGCGATATCCCTCCTAAATCATGGGTTGTGAGGGGAATCACGTCCCCACCACTTTCGATCACCCTGCCCAGAACTATAGTATCAGGGACGCCCCTTAACCCTATTTCCGTCAGACTCCCGGCTACCCCTATTTCCGGCAAGGGGGAGCAATATCGGCCCCCTAAGATCTCGTAATCTAACCGGCCGATTTTGAACATTCAAAGTGCCATAGATTCCTCTGCTGCTAAAATTTATTTTGAAAAAAAGAAAATTTCAAAATTTTTATTTTTTAGGAGAAGGTCGTGCAAAATATACAATTTTTGTGTATTTTTAGATTTTCCATAACCCTTGTCTCTGTTGTACAATTTTCACAAAACTAGTTCAGATTTACAAATAATTGACCCAAAATTTTCATATACTCGAGTTACGCAAAAATTCGAAATTCAATGGCAGTTCCAGGACCAGGACTATGAGGGGAAATATATACAACCTAAAAAGTTTTTGTTACGCGGATTAGAAGCCGTCAAATACTGCTTGGCATCTTTGACACATAAATAAATGAGAAAAAAGTGAAAAACTCATCAGGGGCGGATGCAGTAATGTAAAACAGTTGGGTAAAATACATACCAACAATATGCGAATGGTATGCATGAGTATTTTAGTCCCTCGACTAGTTGAAATTTAATTTCTGATAATTTTTACCCTCCCATGGCAGCTCTGGGAAAGGGGGTGACATAGGCGGATCAAGGACTCGTCGTGGGGGCGGTGGGGGTGATTGGAAACACATTTTCAATATACAACGATATTGAGTCGCGGCGGTGATACTGGCTGGGAATATACATTTTGAAAATGTGTAGTGACTGGACACGCCTCTGGTAATCTAGAATTGGGTTATAACTATTTTGAATTTTCATATACCCAATTGTATTCGCCCTGGCACGGCTGTAAGTAGTCTTCTCACTAACGTTTAGTCCTTCTTGATAACATTCCCCCCATTTTGAACTGCTGTAACCGCCCCTGATGAATACAAATAGTGACAATTGTGAATGCACTATCATCTCACATAAAAAAATGATATAATAAAACCATATAACTGGTATCAGGATCAGCAGAGACGGCTTTCTTTTACAAAAACCCATCGCATACGATAATACTTGGTTTGTGGATAGAACCTCCCCAAAAACCCAGCCATAGCTCCGCCCCTGGTAAATATATAATCTTGAAAATTTCAGAAAACCTGCCTGTACTAGTTTTAGGAAAAGTCAGGAAGTTTCAAAGTTCTATCGCAAGCCGTTTCGGAGATATTCTCGAAAAACCTGAAGGGGGGCAATATTAGCCCCCCTGCCGGAAATAGGGTTAACACGCGCATTGACGGGGGCGGGTACCCGCCCCCTCGGGTTTTTCGGAGACAGTAGAAAGACGGCGGCGCGTAGCGCCGCCGTACTTGGTATACCTTTTCCCTCATCATTTTTATAACTTCTGTGAAAATTTTAAGGTTAGGTCATCTCCAGGTCAGGTCACCAGCACAGGTCAAGTGACCCGACCTCAAAAAAAGTTTAAGATAGCATAAGTCGGAGCAGGGTGAACTTATCCGATTGAAACTCATATCACATAATGGCCCCACCGAGTTCTCTAAAATTTGTTCCGGTATTTTTGATACCGATGACCTAAGGTCAGGTACTAGGCATGACCTCTCCATTGGAAATACATGGGAAAATGGTTTTTACGGAATAACTCAGTAACGGATGGTGATAGAGCATTTATTTTAGCTGCATTAGACTCGCCTGGGCTTTGCAGTTCTAATGATATGCATTTTATATAATTTGACCCTGACCTGACCTCAGGTCAGGTCAAATCCTTGATTTGACCGAGCAAGGTCAATTTATATATCATTCGATTCGGCTTGCTAAGAGGACTCATACAGATCAAGTCGTTTTGCTCTATCTCAGCTTGTTCAGATGTAATGGCCGAAAAAAATGAATTTACATGTTATCCCTATGACGGGCATGTTTTGACCTCTCGTGACCTTAAATGTGACCTGACAAAAAATGGTTCAAATGTTTTCGATGGAGAAGTGGATGGGCGACCCAACGCCGTTTACCGTTTTTCGCTACCTACCGTGGTTCTCGAGATCTTAGGGGGGGGTACCCGCCCCCCGTCAATGCGAAGGTGGCTCAGACCCCCGTGCGTGTGTTAAACCATATAATCTCGGCTGCCCGAGGGCTTGTCTCAGGGAGCCCGGAGAGTCAACCTCTGGGGCCTCCTGAGAGTTAGCTTCAGGGGTCGCCGAGTGTTGGCCTCAGGGGGCTCGGAGAGATAGGCTCGGGAGCCCTAGAAAGCTTTACAGGAGGACCCAGAGTTAACACGCGCATTGACGGGGGGCGGGTACTCGCCCCCTCAGGTTTTTCGGAGATAACAGAAAAACGGCGTTGCGTAGCGCCGCCGTACTTGGTATACCTTTTCTCTCATCATTTTGACATGGGGGCGCGGTAGTGGAGTGGTCAGCGTAGCTGTCTGCCACGCAGCCGACCCGGGTTCAAGGCCCGGCGGCTTCCCTGAACAAGGAGCAAGCTGGCTCCCGAGAAACCCTTCCAACAGGGAAAGAGTTGGCGACGCCATATGACCCTGGCAGTTGGTGCGTCGATAAGCCCCAATAATTATTCATCATTTTGACAACTTCTGTGAAAATTTTAAGGTTAGGTCATCTCAGGTCAGGTCACCAGTACAGGTCAAGTGACCCGACCTAAAAAAACCTTAAGATAGCATAAGTCGGAGCAGGGTGAACTTGTCCGATTGAAACTCATCACATAATGACCCCACCGAGTTTTCTAAAATATGTTCCGGTATTTTTTATATCGATGACCTAAGGTCAGGTACGAGGCATGACCTCTCCATTGGAAATACATGGGAAAATGGTTTTTACGGAATAACTCAGTAACGGATGGTGATAGAGCATTTATTTTAGCTGCATTAGACTCGCCTGGGCTTTGCGGTTCTAATGATATGCATGTTATATAATTTGACCCTGACCTGACCTCAGATCAGGTCAAATCCTTGATTTGACCTAGCAAGGTCAAATTATATATACATATATCATTCGATTCGGCTTTCTGAGAGGATTCATATAGTTCAAGTCGTTTTGCTCTATCTTTACTCGTTCAGATGTAATGGCCGAAAAACCGAATTTACATGTTATCCCTATGACGGCATGTTTTGACCTCCGTGGCCTTAAATTTGACCTGACAAAAAATGGTTCAAATGTTTTCAATGGAGAAGTGGACGGGCAGCCCAGCGCCATTTACTGTTTTTCGCTACCTACCGTGGTTCTCGAGGTCTTAGGGGGCGGGTACCCGCCCCCCCGTCAATGCGAAGGTGGTTCAGACCCCCGTCAATGCGCGTGTTAACCCTCGCTTCGGTGGGGGTGTTTGAATACCCCTCGGCTTTTCCGGCGGCACGAAAAAACCACGTCGCGAAGCGCCGCCGTACTTGGCACAACTTATCCTTGATCAATTCCACAACCTTCCCCAAAATTTTAAGGTTGGGTCATCTCAGGTCAAGTCACCAGTGCAGGTCAAGTGACCACACCTAGACATTTTTTTAAGGTGGCACAAATAAGAAATGGATGAATTCATCGGATTGAAACTTATACTACATAATGGCCCTACCGAGTTCTACAAAATATGTTCTGGGATTAATAATTTTCATATCGATTGGAAAACAGAAATTGGGCTGTAGGGGAGAGCGGGGGATCATGGACACCGTAACGATGGTGTGAGTTCTCGATGACTTAATGAGCTTGTTTAGTTCCTATTTTTTGCTGTAGAGATACTTCAGACATTGATCTACCACTGTGCAAGCAGCTATGTGTCTAAAATTATCATATTAAAATGTGCGTAAAGTTGAGAAAAAAGTAGCAAAAGTCAATTTTTCCGCACCTAGTGGGGTAACATGGTCACCCCATGGGGAAAGATGGACAAGATGAAAAGTGATCGAACCAGGCCTTGAAGATTTCCATCTGCATCCACCCACTAGACGACTGTCGTCCGCCGCAGTAAGGGGGCATTTTCTTACTCTTTCCGTCGAAGGGTCAAAGGGGGCCATGCCTTTTCTGATTTTTTTATGGTGGAGAATTAAAGTATCAAGGGCTGTCGTGGAACTGTGCATAGGTTGATCCAGGATCACCGATCAGGGGAGGGGCACCTTGCCAGGGAGAGGGGCGCCATCCGGGCCAGGGGCGGGTGCGCACCCAGGGGGGAGAAGAGGGCCCGGCCCCCTCCAAACGCTTTGGCTCCAAAGTGCCGGTCTCATCCATGTGGGGCGCCGAAGGCGCCCATCGAGGGGAAGGATGAGCATTCACCTGACTTTTAGAGGCAGTGCTACGCTGACTGCCGCCCCTGCACCCAACATTCCGCCCCCTACACTGACTTTGCTGCCCCTGCATCCAACACGCCGCCCGCTGAAACAATTTACTATAGGTCTGTGGAGCAAACAATTCACCACTCTCACTCCCCTCCCCTCCCCAGGATGCGAAAATTGGCCGCCCTTCGGGTGAACAAGTGCGCCACCTGAGGCAAAATGCCACTCTCTCCACCGGCCTGCTGACCCCTCTCGTCAGCCGCCCCCTCCCCCTCCCCCAAATAAAAATCCTGGATGCACGCCTACCAGAGGGTGCCACTTTTGGAACACAAAACCTATCAGGTGGGCTCCAAATCCTCTCGCAGGGCTAAGAGCGCCCCTTCCCCTGCTCCTGAGGGGAGGGATTGGAAGCGACACTTTAGGGGGCAATCAATCTCTCAGGGGGCACTGTAGCCATTTCAGGGGGCGATGAGGGTCGAGGGGCACACCTGCTCTTGGATGACCCCCAAATTTAATTATATGTTCTCCAGCATTTCGGGCCCTGTGTTCCCCCACGGTCAGCATTGGGCCCCCAGTCAGGGCAGTCGAGTCGAGTCTCTGGTGGTGCACGCAGCCGGGCGGTCCCATCGGTCCGACAATATATGTGCAGAAGACCAAGATTTCAGCCCAGGACAAACACGTGTCACTGTGTCACCAGCCCCCCAAACAATCAGCCAAATCCACCTCCGCTCAGGTGTATCGTTGAACCCCAAGACCCTTGATAACTTTATTTATTTAAGCTTGTATCATATAAAATTAAATATAGTCTTGTGCGGGCTAACATGAACACCATGTCCATCTTGCCCCACACGTGGTGTCCGTCTTACCCCATTTTGCTCTTCCTAAACAAACTTGGACATGAATCGGACGCCATTGCGATTACACAGTAAGCGACTGCGGTGAACAAAATGTAAGATCTTCAAAAGTCGTATTCCGTCATACCAATAAAGTATTTTTAGAAACATCCATTCAATGACCTTACGAACTTGATTGTGAAAATAACACATGAGTTGCAGTTTTTACTTTTATGTAAATTGTAGAAAACCTAGAGAGCTTACCGGACCCAACGTTGCTCTGCGACCGACGCTCGCTAAGAGGAAGCGTATTACACGCTTTTCCCGGTCACGGCGCATCAGTTCGTCCCAAACAGGGGGTGTCCGTCTTACCCACGGTATCCGTGGCCCCCCACTTTCCCCTATTTGTGTAGATACAGCTGAGAATACCTTCACATTCTCCAAATCGTAGTATCCTAGGCCCCTTCCGAGTTCATAGTGCAATTTTGACCTGTAGCTTCTGAGAGGTTATCTGGGGCTATTTAAACAGTTGTCAGACTTAGATCAATAACTTTGCATGGAATAAAGCTTTTATTTTTATATAATTGCGTTCGGATTGCTGTTGCGAGTCGATTGATATGCATTTTTTTAATTTTTTTCTAAAAAGGTCCGCCACCCCATTTTAAAAGGCAGCCAGGCGTGCCCCCACCGCGATCCCAGCGACAACAGCACCCTTACGTTAACACCAGAAATATAAAATTAAACGAGTCGCGGCACGCCCTGCTAGGAAATGAAGCAAAAACATAAGATAGCAAAAACAACTGTGTTACTATTTAAGTAATTGTTATAAAAAAGGTTGCTTAAAGAAGGCTTCTGTAAAATGTTACAGAAGCCTCGACCATTAACCCACTGTTAAATAAAAGAGAGAGACTGATCACACATAATCGTTTAGTGTTAGTGCTCATTTCCAAGCAGACTACCCCATGCGGATCTAAGTTACTAGTTCCCTGGAATCTAGCAGACTATATTGACTATGCTAGGTTAAAATGTGAATTCGGCCTGACCTGAGGTCAGGTCATTTTTTGGTTTTTGACCTAGTATAGTCATATTATACATGATTCGATTTGCCATGATGAGAGGAAGCAAACAATGACATCATCCACAGGCAGATATGTATTTCTTTCTCCAGAGGAGCATTTTAAAAATAGAAATATTGAGCTAATTGTACATTTTTCGGAGAAATCATGGCTACTTAGACTATTTTCGGCGAGAAGTACCCCTAATTGCACTAAATTCCAGAATTCGACCAAGGTGTCACATTTCCTTTAAGATTCCGTGAATGGCTTTGTTCCCTGGAATTTTTAATAAATCAGAAACATTTTCATTCCATTCCATTTCATTTGTTCAGGTTTATCAGCAACAAGTATGTATGAACCCAAATTACAGCTGAATTCAATAAATAAGACATTGCAACAATGCAATGTAACATACCAGTGGCGGCGCTTCCATAGAGGCACATTAGGCACTGCCTAGCCACTTTTAAATGTCGAAGTGAGTATGTATTTTATCACCGGGGGCAGGGGGATCGGGGGAAAGCACCCCCACGGACGGCATTTTGCCCCAAGCGAGACCTCTTTTCGATTAGCTTGTAAAAATGTCAACCAACAAACAGTAAATTCAGTAAATATGTGTGAAAATTATCTAGCCCATATTTACCCCGTGACGTTTTTCTTTCGTCCCAGTCCCAAATCAGAAAACAAAGCGCAATTACCGCGACGTTTTTTTTTCTGACTTGGTTGCCCCCCCAAACCAACCGGCTAATCCCCCGCCCCCCCCACTTTGCAATTCTATCTCAGTAAAGCCACAATACAGCCGCGGAGGGAAGAGGAGCCCAAATGAACAGTTTTGGTCCGATGATGAAAGTTTTCAGCACATGTGAGTTGCGGCCCCCCACTTTTGCCGGTGGCGACACTATGTATTTTATGTGGAAGGTATCTAACTTGACTCCATGTTTAAGTGGCAGAGAATATTCCTTTTTCGGATCACTGGGTCAAAGAGCCAATAATTTGCATCTCTGACAATCCACGCTCACAGCTTTTACCGTCAACAAATGTGATATCAGGCACTTGGCCAATCCGCTGAATCTGCCTCACACCGGCGCAAACCTAACGTGTGCTTTTTGATTGACACCTCAATACCTCATTCATTCGGATGCGAGTACTGGCTCGTAAAATCAGCAACCTAGGCTTGCCTGAAATTCTAGCACGTGCGATGCCGCGTCTTAGGACCTTGATTACAGCGGATTCATTTATTGACTTTCTTGTATTCGCGGATTTCTAGCCTTCTGTAGTGCGGTACAGTTGTTTGGAATTTTTTTGCAAGATATTTAATTTGGGAAGCCCTTATGAAGATCGTGAGTCATGGCACAAAATATGGTTGATGAAATTTTTAAAAATGCGTTACGATCGTACAGCGAAAAATTGGATGTCATAAGAAATGAAGTGCCGAAGCCGTCCTTGAAATGGGAAGCTCTCATGAGTACCTTGTCGTTCCCGACCTACTTACCTACATACCTATCCTTCTTGAATATTGTCTTTGACCTTCATATTCTGCTGCATAACCGTTTCCACAATCCCCGACATTTTATATATATATATTATATATATATATATATTTATATATATAATATATATATGTGTGTGTGTGTGTGTGTGTGTATTATGATATTCAACATTTAAATATAAATATTATTTTTTCATCGACTTGAGCTTACCCCCGCTCCAGGCGACCTGCTCCATCCGCTCCTGTCCACTATCAGATAAAAAGCCTGGGCGACGTCCCCACCTCTAAACCAATCGTGCCTAAGCTGTCATAATGTTCAAGCGCCGCCACTGCAACATACCCTTGTAACGGTGATATAAAACACTCGATATATAATGTGCATGGAACTATGAAGATGAAGCATATAAAACACGTTAAAAGCACTTCAATACACTAAGGCATCTTAACAAGCGATATAAAATAAAGAGAAGTCTAGAATGGACGACATTTTACATATTTCCTCACACTGGCCCTAAAACTGCTCAATGTTGAACCGTACGGGTCTACCTCGAGACACCCTCCAAGATGATCATCAAAAACAATCACTGCCTTGCGAAATAAACCCTTTTGGTAGTCTCCACACAAGGCAGGGGAACATGCAAAATGTGGCTTTGCATCCCCCTGGTTCGCCGCTGAGGTACATGGAGTGGGAAGCTCCCGAGCAGATAGGCGGAGGCCTTTTTCGGTCATGATTTTGAGTACGAAGCAAATGTCATACTGGAGTCTCCTCTAGGTCAGGCTGCTGATTTTGAAGAGCTTTAAGAGATCATGGTATGATAATGACTGAAATAGCTGAGATGCGTGAATGTTGGATGCCAGCCAAATCACAAACTTATACTGAAACCTTTCTAATCTGTCCAAATGGCATATTGCAGCTCCACCCCAGATGACACATCTATATTCCAGAATTGACAATGCGTGGCAGAATTGATCAAACGTTGCCAATATCTGTAGTCAAAATCTGCCCTTCTTTAAGCCTACCCGCACTTCGGCCAGTCTGAAAAGAGCTTATTAGCAGACCTAGCATCTTGTTTGCCTTGCTGGCGATGATATTTATATGGTTTGAAAAGTTCAATTTGGAATCTAACCAAATGTCGAGGTCACGAACCTTGTTCATGTGGTCCAGAAGTGTGTTTCTAATTTTGTAGTTTGCAGGAATGACGTTCCTTTTTAGGGTGTTTCGAAACGAATGAAATTTTAAGGGATTCAGATTTAGCTTCTAAGACTGGGACCACTTAGCCAATCAATTTAGATCACCCTGGAGCAGTTCTTAGTCTTCAGGGGTACGGATTTTGTGGTAATGTTTCACATCGTCAGCAAATAGCAAATAATTTGTTTGGATTTCATAAAAAGGAACAGCTGGCACAAAAATATAGTATCCTAGAAATGTATTTTTTAAGAGAAAAGATCTAAAAAAACTGCGGACGATGATATTATTGGGCAGCCATGCCTACCAAAAGAGAACCAGACGAAAGTCTTCGGAAAAATATCCGTCTATTTCAGCATGTTATTTCCCGTTCTTCCTTTTTAAGGCCAAACTAACGTTTGGCAGTTAAACAAATATGGCGTAATTTTTCAGCGAAATTAACGAGGTTTGAAGCAAAACTGCATTTGCTCATGACAGGACGTATTCACTACAGCCAGGGAGGGTAGCCATGACCACAGTATGCCTGACCCCGTCACAAAACGGCGCTCCTACCTATGATGCTACCTTACCATCCCTTATCGGGGTATCTTATCAAAATCGAAGTAAAAGTTCTGAGTTTCCGCTGAAACGTTCAATCGTTCACCTAAAGCCGACAGTCATATTTAAAACGCAGGCGTGCTTTGCGAGGTTTATCCGGACTCGAGAATATAAAGAGAATGCTGGAGCTTTAGTTACATAAATTTATTGGAATCGGGATTTTTGCAGGAACAGAGAGGAGGTGAGATTCACGCTGAGCCCACCGTTTACCAAGCCCATGCTCACTGCCCAATATCCACGGTCTTTAGACTAATCATTTGCCTAATGTTTCACTTAAAAATGACCGAAACGCTAGTTGGCCTTGTTTTCTTTGATGAACCATCGTGATAAAACAGGGGTGACGGCTTAAGAAGGGGGTGGAGGGCTCGGAAGCTGTACTTGAAGATTGACGAGGCAGTCCCCACTTTTTTAGAACATTTTTGAAAATATCTTGTGATACGCTTGCCTATTTATAAACGGCTGAACAACAGGAACACGCGGACATTGGTTTCCATTGCTGAGTCCGGACGCCGACTCTAAAATCCGTGGCGACGCTCCTGGGGTCAACACTCTTTCAAAGAGTCAGCACAATTTTAATGTTGCTCACGCCCCCACCGGCACGGGAACGGAATACTTCCAGTCCCTACCCGAAGGATGGCTGAGATTCACTTCCTACCGCTTGTATAGCCCTCCATTCAAAAATCTCATGAGCGAGGCTTCGGTTGCAGCTATCAGAATGTCATCTATTTTTTAAAACCATTGTGACACGCATGACAGAGCTGCTTACTTAGTACATAGCTGCTACCAGCTTAAAAACCATAATTAGCAGACAGCGCTTGCATGGCTACGACAACGCAACTGTCACAAAATGTGGCGGCGTAATTGGCGGCGGGGCGGCGACCACTGGCGGACAGGACTCCGGGGCCCGGCGGCGCCACACTGCGCCTTTACAGCGACTCCACGCCGCGCCGATTGCAACAGTGCAGCCCAGGCAAAAACGCGCACCAGCCCCAACCCTTTCCCATTAGCAGTTTGTATAAATGCAAGTGGTGGTTTCTGACAGTGGCACAGACCCGGTCCGCTCTGTAGGGAGCGTCACAGCACTGCGCCGCAGACCGCAGCAGGCCCATCGTGCGGCGGAAACACATCCAGCCCGTTCTTCTGCGACAAGGTGACCCCACCGTCGATATGTTGGTCGTGCTGACAGTGTGCCTGGTTCTGCTGACCTCGGTCACAGCTGACAAGCTCCCGTCAGCCGTCTACGGCCGCGGGGCCTCGGGGGCTGGTCGGGGCCCGGGCGGTCCAGCCGGCGGGCGGGGACAGAACGGCCCTCCGGTTGGGAGCGGTCTCTACAAAACCAGCTCAGTCCACTTCAAGACGCCCTCCGGCGGTGGTCCCGGGGTTGTTCACCAGACGGGCGGGCCAGGCGGCCCGGTGAAGCTGCAGTACGGCCCGTCACCCTACAGCTTCGACTACACCGTCAACAACTACGAGTCGGGCGCCCAGTACGCCGCCAACGAGAACAGTGATGGAAAACAAACCAAAGGCTACTACAAGGTGGCCCTGCCCGACGGCCGCACGCAGACCGTCACCTACAGCTCCGACGAGCACGGCGGCTTCGTAGCCGACGTGTCCTACGAAGGCGAGGCCGTCTACCCAGAGCGGTCCCAGTACGCCATCGACCCGAAGGACTATGGCAAGCCGGGGTCGGCCCCGCGCGGCCACGGCGGCGGTATCGGCGCCGTGGCCGTACAGGGCGGTAGTCGCTACTACCCGGGAGCCAACAGCGGAGCCTACAAGGTAGGAGGCCCGCCCGGCTACAAGGCCCCGGTGTACCGGCCCACCCCGTACGGGAACATCCGTCGGCGGGGAGAAGCGGGGCTCACCGGCAAGAGATCGTTGCCAGTTGCCGGTGCCGGCGGGAAGGACTGAGCCTCGCAGTCCAGGCGAGGGAGAGACGGGTGCTGCGTCTTCTGTTGTTTGTCCGTGTTTTTAATTTTGTTCCTGGTTCTGTTGTATTTGTTTGTGCTCGATAGATAATGTGGCTTGTTGTTATGTGAAATGTATTTGTCAGTACGTTGTTTCGAATGTCGAGTGTTTTTGTCTTCCGAAAATACCCGGACCTAAACATGTTTGTGTTTTCAGTGGAAGGGAAAGGGGAAATGTCCACCCAATCTTATTGTATCTTTCGATATAGCTTTTGGACATTATATATATGACAAATTATTTTCACATTCCGAGCAGTTTTTTCACAAGCCCACATAGCTTTATTTTTATACATTCCATACTCTCACTAGTAGCGTCCCTACTATGCGTGGGCACGCGTTCCAACAGACGCTAAACTGTAAAACATGCAGTAAAACAAGGTAGAAACGGAATAAGCATCCTCGGTTATCGAAACAACTCCTTGACCTTAAAGGACAAACATACAACGTTCGAAAGCTGAGAATGAGCTGATTGTCAAAATATACTTTATGTGTTCATCGAAGCTTTTAAACAGTTCGATTTTTATATAAATTTTACATTTGACCAATGATCCAGAGTCCTTTCCGGTATGTATATAGCTTGTTGCATATCAAATAAAAGCTCACAGTTCTAAAAAACACAATCGTTTCAATAAAACCCACTGGTCAAATGGGAATCTATTAAAAAATCCATTTAAAGGGACTGTTCGACCTTACTGAAGTTCCAAAAATTGTTACTTCTCATTAGCGTAAATCTGAAAGTCAGGAAACCACAGCATATTGAGTGGCCTTTTGCGTCGAAAACAACGTGTTGCCATTTTTGTTACAATTTCCGACGTGATAAAATAGAGTTTTCATAACGTCTCTAAAATAACAAGAGACACTATTTCCATACTTTTTAATAACAATTCACCTTTACGTCTCCCTGCGGGTAGGGCCTATGCCGACATGCTCATCTTTATATACGGGCTCTTCGCAATTGTTTGGCTCCAGCTCCATTTTGCTTTTTTGCATCGGTTGAGGGAAAAATGGACTAATGGCCAAAACTACATTTGAAAACCAGAAATCTATATTTTGTAGCGAAGATCCTCCCATTATTTGTTCAGCGGCTGCGGAAATGTCAGCTGCTGCCCTGCTGATGCACTGGTTCTCTGACCGTGAGTGTAGCTGCCGGCGGGCATGCGTGAGTCAGCGCAGGCTCCGTGGAACAGCACCACCCAGTGCTGTAGAAGACACCTGTGTTTGGGCAGGGATTATGAGCTGTCAGTACAGCGGCTGGTAAGAACGCGGCGCTTTATCAAGCCACAGAACTACCGCTGGGAACCGGTAAAGCAAAAATCGAGATATTCTTAACGGTGAAAATAAGTTCTCGTATTGTATTGAATTGTATTTCACTTCCATGAGATTATTCCATCATTTAAAGAGAATGTGGCACCATGGTAGAATCCTGGAATTTAGTGTAATTAGGCGTACTTTTAGCCGAAAATAATGAAACCACTCATGATTTCTCTAAAAATGTACAATAAGTTCAATATTTTGATTTTTTAAATACTCCTCTAGGAAAAGAAATAAATATTTGCCTGTGGATGATGCCATGATCTGGCAACCACAACCATACTCGAAACGCTTAAAGGGCTTCTATTGGCTGATACTTACCGTGACGTCAGCATGTGTCGTCACACCAACAGCCATGACAACTGTGGCTTGCTGCTAAGGGTTAATGAGGGGTACATTGCAGGTAGGTTTTATCTTTTTTTTACGGACAACTCGAGTTCCAAGACAAATGATATATTGAGTACCGGGTTTTCCGACTTGCTTTACAACTTGGCTATCTCAACTAAAATCACGTTATGAAGGTGCCACATTCCCTTTAACAGCCCTCCGGGTCCTAGACGCGCCCCGGGGGCGTTTTCGCCCTCCGTATCCGTTCCCCACGAAAGCAAAGGAAAATTACGAGCGGCGTTCGAAAGCCTTAACAAGACAAAGAGAATTTATACGGAAAATTTTTATGTGAGGTCAATATTGAGGTCAGCATAGGTCAAAGAATAGTCCATAGGCTTACCACGGAGCAGTGTACGTTTCCTCTAGATCTGCCTCATGAGAGCTAGAGCCAATCTTCATGCATCATTAGATTCCCTCATCGCGGCGAATCGAATGATGTATAATAGACCGGCTAGGCAAATATTCAAAATGACCTTACCTCGACCTAGGTCAGGGTCACAGAGTACCGGTATGGTCATGTTGCATATCAATCGACTCCCGGTGACAATATAAACACAATGCAAGCAAAATGGGAGCTTTATCTCAATTCAGTGAGAAGTTATTGGCAAAACAATCACTCTCGCCCCGTGACCTGATATGACCTTGAGAGGTCAGATGCTCAAAAACTCAACTTTATGGTCAAGATCGTGGTCAGAATGGACAGTTAGAAGATTTTCAGCCTTATCTATCCTGTATTTCCTGAAACCGAGTCCATTCTATTTTCACCATAGACTTATAATGGGGTGACCAAAAATTGACCCCACCTTAGGTCACCAATATCAAAATTCCGAGATAGCAGATTTGTAGACCCTAATGACCTTATCATATTGCGGAAGTTTCAAACTGATCGATTTACTAATGTTCCCTGGGCGCTGCTTCATACTGTAATTTTAGGTTTTGAGGTCGGATCACTTGACCCTGAATAGCCCTTGACCTGACATGACCTTATCTAAAAATATGGTCAGATGTAAAATTGATCAGGAATAAGGTACCGTAAGTTTCGTTGTTCTGCGTTTCTTCGTTTTTGAGCTATCTGGGAAAAAACAGAGGGAATTTCGCCCAGCGGGGCGCGTGTTAAGGGCTATTCTTCATCTCGAGTCAGACATTTAAAACGCTGTAAGTCGTCGGTTTTAAAACATAGAAATTGGAATCAATCCACTTTGCCTTCAGCCGATGCGAAAAATAAAAACCAGCTGGTACCAAACAACTCCGCTAAGAATCTTAAAAAGACAAGCGAGTCGGCCCAGGTCCGACGGGCCGACTCGCTCGCCAGGCGTAATGGCGAACGCTGTATAAATAGCGTAGGAAAATACACCGCCTGAACGGCATAGTTGAAACTCCACAATTAAATTAGTGCGTCAGTGAATTCCCATCAGACGCCTGGGTTCTGTTGACATATTTGTGTTCTCAGAACCGTGAGCTTTTATTTGATATGCAACAACCCATAGCGGTATCCTGGAAAGATTCCGGTCAAAACTACTGGTCAAAGCTAGAATTTAGAAAACTAAAAAATTGTGAAAAGCTTTGGCTAACATGTGAATGAGTTTATACTTCTAGAATCATCTCGTTCTCACCTTTCAAACAATCCATATTTTGTCCTTAGATGCTACAAAGTTGTTCCGGTGAACGGTGCATCACGCAAAGCATTGAAAAATGCAAATTTTAGGGATTTACTGAAAATCAAATTCCAAAATGGAAGGATAGACCAGCAACTGGGATGGGGCTAGTGGATACACCCTTGTCTTCAAGCCACTGGTCCGGGTTCAAGCGCGGAGCCTCGAATAAGTCGATCGATCCCCAAAATCCCTCCAACAGGGTGAGAGTTGGCGACGCCGTAGACCGGCAGTTGGTGCGTCGTTAAACCCCAACAATTATTATAACCTGCAACTACCTAATATGGAACATTGAAAAGTTAAATTGGTGCTAATGATGATATAAGTGATCATCAATAATTCCTTAGCTAATCCCGAACATAAGCGCAGGAACCGGGGGGAGGGTTTGGTAGCCACTGTCCCCCTCCCAATTTTCTGTAGTGGGCCCCTGCAACGGATATAAAAACATCAGAAACTGTAATATAGAACAAGAAACTGAAACGGGCTTGCCCGATAGCTTGTTTGGAAAGCCTGTAGAGCTGATTTGGGCCCCTGAGCTGATCTGGTATCAAATAAATCAATATGGGACCCCCGGAGCTGTGCAGTGGCCCTGAACTGGCATTAAATGCCCTACGAGCTAATCTGGGACCCCTGAGCTAAATGGAGGGCTCCTGAGTCAGTTTGGTCTCCCTGGAGTGTTCTAGGGTTCCTTAACTGGGCAGAGAGCCGTGAGGTTGAATGACACCCTTTGAGCTGGTCAAGACCCTACATCCGCCAACATGGTGCCACTGAGCTGGTCTGGGCCTCCCTGCACATTTATAGGGCCACGAGAAGAGTTGGGGCCATGACGTTGAATTGGCCCCCTTGAGCTGTTCTGAGACCTTATAGTAAGTTAACTTGGGTTCCTGAGCTGAGCTGGGTCCATAAGCTATTCCGGTCATCTGAGCTAATCTGGGGCCTCCTGTGCTGAACTGCGAGCTCCTGAGATGGCTTAGGACATCATGGAATGCTTTAGAGTCACTGAGCTGAGCTGAGGGCTGTGATAGCCCTTGAGCTGATCTGAGACCCTATATTAGCCGACCTGGCGGCCCCTGAGCTGAGCTGGGCCCCCAAAGTTACTCTGGGCCCCTAGCTAACCTGGGGCACCTGTGCTGAGCTGGGAATCTCATAAGCTGGTCTGGGGGCTCCTTGCACAGTTATAGGGCCCCTAAGCTGAGCTGGGGGCCATGATCTTGAATGGACCCTTTGAGCTGTTGTGAGACCCTGTATAAGCTGACCTAAGCCCCCCTACACTGAGCTGGAGCCCTAACCTAGTCTGACCCTCTGGGCTAATCTGGGTGCCATATGTGCTTAACTGGGGTCTCTGAGCTAATCTGGAGGCCCCTGAACTGTTATATGATGCCTGAGCTAAACTTAGGACCGTGAGCTTGAATGGACCCCTTGAACTGGTTTGTGACTCTATGTCAGCTGACTTGGGCCCCCTGAGGTAAGCTGGGCTTCCAAAGCTAAATCGGCTCTTGTGCTGAACTGAGGGCCTTGAGCTGGTGCGGGGCCCTCTGAACTGTTCTAGGGTCACTGAGCTTAGCTGGGATCCGGGAGCTTGAGTAGGCCCCTTGAGATGTTCTGAGACCCTATATAATTCGACCCGAGGACCCCTGAGCTGAATCGGGTCCCTAAGCTAATCTGGCCCCTGAGATAATCTGCAGCGCCCTGTGCTGAGCTTCTAAGGGCCCTGTGCTTATGTTGGGTCCCTTAATAAGCTGGTCTTGTGGCTCATGAGCTGGCCTGGGGTCCCCTGAGCTGACTGATGAGTGTGCACAAAATATCAGTCCGTCGTAGGTCACAGCACTATTAAGTAAATTGGGGCTGAAGTTAAGAGTTTGAAACTGTGTACGCACGTGTGCTCATGGAGTACCATTATCGTATTATATTTCAGCGGCGGTGGAGTGCACGGGTTGCCCCCAGCACGCGCCGAAACGCACCCATGTCAATTACCCAATGGAAAAAATTAACTCTGTCTGGGTCGAGGACGTGCTGGAATACAAGGGATCTCCGGCTTTAGCAGGTTGGCCAATGTTGCCGTATTAAAAATATGTTTAGCGAATTTATCAAATATTTATCATCAATTGTATTTATTTTAATAATATATTAACGATATTGGGGGTTTAGTTAAGGGTGCCGTTCGTCACCAGCCTAGACAGGAAGCGGATCAGACACTTTATATCAGCAAACGAGCTATTTCGTCGATTTCAGTGGTGACATATTTTTGTAAGTTTCCGGTTCACCGCAGAATTTGAAATCGGAACGTTTTCACTTTCGGGGCTGACGCTTGCACACAGTGGCGGGTCCAGGGGGAGGGGGCAAAAAGGCATTTGCCCCCAAACCGAAAAGCTCGGGGCAAAACTATGTTTTGCCCCCCCCAACCCCCACAAAGAGGTCGACCTCCTTTTTCCCCGACTCATTTTCAGTTAATAAGCAAGATTCTGGTGTTTCAACTCTCAACTTAAAAAAAGAACCTGATAAGTTCAATGTAAATATTGGGCCCTGGATAGGAAAAAAGTATATTGCACCCATATTTCTTTACGCCACTACGTTTCGTTTCGCTGTTCGCCTCAAATATCCCAAATCCTACCGTCAAGTCATATTGCAGCACAATTTTTCACTGCGTGAGGTTTTTTTTTTTTTCGAATTTGGTTTTGCCCCCCGAACCCGGCCGGCTAGATCCGCCACTGCTTGCACATTAGTTAATGCTACACGAGAGCGCCAAAGTGGGTGCGCTCGTGACATGCGACAGGCTAAGACCGTGTTCTGCGGAACAGGGGAATGGTGAGAAGAATGCTTGGCTTTAGGGGAAACTATATGCTAAAGAGACAGCAAATAATGCACTGCTGGATGCAGAGCTCGGTTAAGTCACCCGACAATATGGCTTTCCAATTAGATTATGAGCTATGCAAAAATATTATCTAGCAATTATTCGTGGAGCTTATCAACGCACCAACTGCGAGAGTCATGTGGCATTACCAATTATATCTCTGTCGGAAGGTTTCTCGGGGGCCAGATTGTTCCTTGTTCAGGGAATCCGCCAGGCCTTGAACCTGGGTCGGCCACATAGAAGGCGAGCGTGCTAACCACTACACTACCGAGGCCCCTAATATGTTATAAAATACAATTTCAATTAATGTAGGATACATCATCAGAATAAAAACAGACATCCTCAGACATGAGACGTTGACAATGTGAAAAATCCGCAGCCTGACGGAGCTACCGTGTGCTCAGCGGTGCAGCATAGCCACAGGGTATGTAGTGCGGCACAGTGTTCACATAGTAAATTTAATGCAGTGCAGCATGCTTACTGGACAGTGTGTTACAAAGGCACGGGGCTTTAAAGGGACATTGTCGCAAAAATTTTTATTGTGGTTTCTTAATATTTGAAAAATCCTGATTCTGCAACTATCAATCATTTCTTTATCTTCAGCTAAATTTTTGGAGGCCACTCAACAATTATTCAAATTTGCTAACAATATCGATAATAGGCTGTAACCTGCTCTTCACCTCTATTCTATCAATCGAAGTTTTAAGTTCTATAAATGATTTTTTGAGGATAGAAAATGTTTTTATGCTGTATTCGTATTCAATTTATTTTTATTAACCCTTAAAAATACAAATATTAGATTACTTTGTCCAAAACATTCGGCTTGAGAAAACTAATCAGGGAAGTTTTAAAATCGGGCATGTATCGTACAGCGGGGATGGTATAGTGGCCTCCATTCCCGACTCTCACACGGGTAATACGGGTTCGAATCTAGGTCGTGGAAGTTTTTACTGTAAAAACAATTTTTCTGATTTTCTTCTTGTTTGTTCATGCGTACTAATGGATGAAGCATAGTCGGATCCATGATTGCCGATCGGGGAGGGGGTAACTTCCGGGGAGGGCACCATCCGGACCAGGGGGGGGCGCCACCTTTGACCGGCAAAACCTATCAGATGGACGCTAAATCCTATCCGTGTGCGCCGATTTTCGCATCCTGGGGGAGGGGATGGGATGCGACATTTTAGGGTTCACCGATAGTTGATCAGAGAGAGGAGGGGGGCACGTGCCCCCTTTGCCCTCCTGGATCCTCCTATGGGATGAAGTAAATATTCTAAGGACAATTTCTTCTGGTTATCCCTCCGTCCGGATAGTTGAGGGAAAGGGAATATTAGCCCCAAATATTTTTCTAATCTGACTGGCGTACCAAACTGGAACCGGCTTGTCTCCAGCTCCCTGCAATGGTTCTCAATCCGTCGGATTTCCCTCTATTGGAGACCAGTTCCCCTGTTTTCTGACCAGCGGGACACGCTGTTAACCGTTCGAAAATGTCTTTTGTGTCCTTTGCTGAAGACCATTATTGAAGGCTGACCGGTTTTCGTGCAAACCAAGGACCAGAAACCGGCCCAATAAAAAGCAGGGGTGGCTCTTCGAGATTATATGTGTTAATCTCGAGATTTATGTGTCTCGAGATTAATTAATCGTTTAACCCTCGCCCCACCGGGGGCCATCGATGGCCCCCCTAAGGTTTTTCCGGGATAGCAGAAAGACGATGAGGCGCAGCACCGTGGTTGAGGGCTCTACCTCTCACTGCATCATTTTCCCACCATCCCTGAAATTTTTTACCCCGGGTCACCCAAGGTCAGGTCACCAGACGAGTTCAACCAAGGTCACCTCACTTCAGCTTTAGAGCTCTGTAAGAGCTACATTTCGGAGTCGATCGATTTGAAACTTCCTACACTTTATGATCCCTCCAGGGTCTACAAGGTGTATATCCGGGATTTTTTCGATTTCGTGCCCTGAGGTCAGGTCACGAGGTGACCTCTCCCATTGAAAAAGCATGGGAAAAGCTGTCTTATGATCTTAAAGTCACAAAAACGATTGAAAATGCTCAGCTTGATCAGAAAAGCGTTTTGGGACACCCTTTCACGGATTCCAGGGGCCATATTTGCCCTTTGACATCCCCAAGGTCATCCAAGGTCACCAAGGGTCAAAAACAGTATTTTGACAATAACTTTGACCTGTATAAGCTAGAGCGCTGAAACAAACACCATCGTGTTTGTCTCGTCATTGGCTTTCATTTGATATACGGCAAGGTCAATTTCTGACCTTTCGTGACCTCAGGTCATACTAGGTCACAAGGTGACCTCTGGAGGTCAAAATACTGGCGGGAGGTCTTTACGTTTCCATAGCAGAAAAAGTACTGGCAATTTCCTATCAAATGTACTTTCCCACACCTCAATAGCTCTAAGGGCATAAGAGTTATGCCCAGTTTGCTTAAGCATTGCATATTTGAGTGAAAATAGCCGATCTTGACCTAATTTGACCTCTGGAGGTCAAACCATTGACCTGAACACTAAAACATGTGAAGTAATTTCTTACTGAATTCACGCGAGCTTTCTAGTGCACTTTGCAGATTTGCGCCAACGCCCATATTTTCGGGAGTTAGAGGGGGCCATCGATGGCCCCCGGTGGGGCAAAGGTGGCGCCGGACCCCCGGTGGGGCGCGGGTTAACACGCGCATTGACGGGAGGCGGGTACCCGCCCCCCCGTCTGGTTTTTCGGATAGAACATAAAAACGGTGGCGCGTAGCGCCACCGCACTTGTATCCATACGCGTATATTAACAGTAAAAACGCAGTACATGGTAAAACATACACTCCTAACACTAGGCAAAGAAAACTAGGCAGGGGCGCCGCCACGGAATTTAAGCCACCACACATTTATTAGGTAGGTACATAACACACTCGGGTTAAAAATAAACTCAGGTTAAAAAACTTGACATACCTTCTCTCATCATTTTTACAACTGTTGTCAAAATTTTAAGGTTAGGTCATCTCAGGTCAGGTCACCAGTACAGGTCAAGTGACCTGACCTCAAAGTTTAAGACAACATAAGTCGGAATAAAGTGAACTCATCCGATTGAAGTGACCTGACAAAATGGTTAAAATATTTCGATGGAGAAGCGTATGGGCTACCCAAAGCCGTTTACCATTTTTCACTACCTACCGTGGTTCTGGAGATTTTAGGGGGTACCCGCGCCCCCTGTCAAAGCGAAGGTGGCTCAGAGCCCCGTCAATGCGCGTGTTAATCTGGTAAAACAACGAGATAAAACGTTAATCCGTACGAGATAAAACGTGTTCGAGATTAAATGTGGCGGTCTCCCAGGGCGGACCACCCTGAAAGACCGCCTGGGCCTTTCACGGCAGAAGAGTGTGGAGGTGGAGCGCCTGCGCATTGGCCACTCCCTTCTCTTGTGCAGCTACCGAAAGAGGATCGGCCTGAACCCGGAGGCCACGTTACAGGAATGCGACGATGGAGAGGACGAGATCCTCCACCACCTTCTGACCCGGTGCCCTGCGCGCGCTGACCTGCGCTGGGACATATTTGGACGGGACGACCCGCCCATCCGGGAAGCGCTGGCGGACCCACGACGGCTGGCGATGTTCCTGCGGCGGTTGGGGCGCCTGCAGGGGCGCCCCCCTCCCATATGGCCGGAACACTCAATCAATCAATCAGATTAAATGTGTCCGTCGACATCTAAATCTTTGATATAATTGTAATTCTTTGGTCTCCGGAGAATATAAAAACACGTAGTCTAGAGAACCGGAGAATAGCTGAATGTGATACGGAAGAATAACTCTTGATATGCGTCAGAACTGGGGAACCAGAGAGCAGCCACCACGATCCTTGGATGAACTAACAAAAGTGTGGAACGCACCACGAACCCAAACCTGATCACTTTTTGTTTCAGGGGGAACGTTTGTTGTGTGTTGCAGGTTGGAGATGGACTGGCCACCTCACTCCTCTGTCCGTGGTGGTAGCTCTTTCTAATTTTTTTCGTATATAGATATACAAGATTTAAGAATACATTGTTTTTTACTTCAAGTTGAGTTAGTTTCTGATCAGGGCACATCAAGAAAATATACCTCAAAATTATAGCCTGGAACAGTTCGTATTAAATAAAAAGGATTCTACAATTAATCTTAACATTGGTAGTCACAGAGTCTAAACCTAAGATGACGCATCGCAGCTTTAAGACAAGCAAGCTGCTAGCCTCATGAGTGACATTTGTTTATGAAAATGATAAGCGTTTATTTTTAATACTTCGGAGTTCGGAAACGGTCCTTTCTCATAATAGAACAAACAATTCCAGAAGCACTTCATATAACATCATATCATTATATAAAATAGTATATTAACCGTTATTTTTATTAGATTGTTTATTACATTATCTACGTTGATAACATATTTCATGACCAGCCTCCTCGAATCATAGTTCCAAAATGGGGCTAATACACTGATAAATATTCAGGTACATCCCTTCACCAAAATTCTCATAATATAATAGGTGAACACATACATTTTTAGTCAGAGTGCTAGGATAACCTCGAATCGAGTTCCAATATTTGAATATTCCAGTACTAAACTGCATTATTCCAGCATTCGATTTCCAAATCATATCTAAATTCCAAGCCTTGGTCACACTATGACCAAAAGTTTTCGCTTATTGTATTATGAGGATTCTGACGAGGGGCTGTGCCCGAATATGTGATCACAGTGTGATCACAGGCTCCATTTTGCGTCAAGAATTCGAGAGGCAAAGCCATGAAACATCTTACCAATTTATAATCATGCTCCTCGGCTACGCAATGCAAAATTCATCTAATTTTAAAAACCAACAGATATCAGTTGATCAATGAGGCTTATATTCAATCTCACAAAAACATGAGAAAATATAACCTACCAGGAAATTACAAGCGAGTGATAGCCCTCGGCAGGTGAGAAACGCGTGCAACAATCAGGTCTGCGAGTCCCCAACGAGCAGTCTTCCGAGTGCAACGTGGACTAGAGGATATAACTCAGTACGTCAGTGACGGATCCAGGCCAATGTTTTTGTGGGGGGGGAGGGGAGGACAGGGTCCAAAATCGTGAATACACATTTTTTTAAAGGTCGGTGAAAATCGCAGAGTTTGGGAGGAAAGTAAATTTTCCCTGAACCCACCAGTGGGTATCCAGCTCCTAGCTTCCAGTCCTTGAAGTGCACTCTAAGAAGGCTGGGAGCGAACCAAATACTGAGTGTACATCAAAAGCATAACAGATTTTGCATCTGTCCACAATAAGTGCTACACGGTTTGATAAAATGTTCACCGCAATAGTCTGAGCACAGAGGTGTCACTTATTATTTTCGCCGACTTTCGCACGTACGACCACCAACAAAATCTGACCACTTGATTTTTTCTATAAAGACCCTATGCATTACTAGTTTTCTTACCTTTAGGCTAAAAAATACTTTTAATGGCATGTTTTACTGAGGTCCTCAGAGGATTTGCCTTAATATACCGCGATAAACACCACTTACGCACATACATGAACGTATACTGCGGGCACACAGGCAGACGACCGAGGTGCACTCAGGCAGGTTCGTGTTCAATGCAAAAAACTGCTGGCTGTGGTACTCTGCCAACTCTGGGATTCCATTGCTCGTCCTCTGAAGCTTGTCTTCCAGCAGCAGGCGTAATTTGCGATAGTCACTGTCGAGGGGCAGCACCTGATTATTTCTGTTTTGCGTTCAGCTTGCTGGGGTAGGCTCTTCTTAAATTAGAAGATATTTTCACAGCAGGAACAAATGGGACCAAATAAAGGGTACAAATAAAATATCACAAGCCCACAATGAAAGCAAACAAGATATCACTGAATCTTGTTTTAAACATATGCAATATATATATATATATATATATATAATATATATATAATATATATATATATATATATATATATATATATATATATATATATTCAAGAACAAAGACATCCCCAAAGATGATCTATAGTCTAGATCATGGGTTTGTGGAGGGGTCAGGTGGAACCATGCAAATTCATGTTTTTTATAAATTACAATACATTATTTCAACACTGGCCCACAATAGGAAACAAATATTCCAAATTTCAGGTCTATGGGAGAATCGGTCTGATTGGGTTCATCCCATTCAAACTAACAAACAAAATGATCATACACAAGCTGGTCCATTGGGACGATAGCTTGATGATACACAGCAGCTACAAAAGACAGGTTTTCTAGTAAACAAATTTTCTCTTTGAAGCGACCCGCCTAATCTTCCATATATTCTTCCAGGAAAACACAAAAAATTGCATCACCCAAGACTGCCCCCTGTCATTCCTACATGACTATCCATACTCTTTGTTCACAATTATATTGTTGTATTGGGTACACTCCTAGTGTTTCAAATCATAATACATCTTATCCTAGTTTTCCTTCAGTTCATTTTTAATATCAATTATAAAAAGCATGCAGATGGGCATTTTCAGAGGGCAGATGGATGAATTCATCTGCAGATGGGCATGAATGCAGATGGGCATTTTCCGAGGGCAGATGGATGAATTCATGCTACAGTCACTTTCATGTCTGGAAACAAACAGTAGCACTTGAAATATGAGTAAATGGATCTGATAAGTAGATAGGAGTACACTGACTACTATGTACTGTATGGTACCAAAATAAATGGAAAATCTGTTTCAATCTGTAAAATTAATCAAAAACATTTTCATACTTAAAAGGTAAGCTAAGCAGCAAATGCACTAGCATGCACACATTGTGCAGAGCCAGTATTTGTAACAGGTAGAAATTTGTAATTCAAATTACAAGCTTGATATAGACTTTTACTAGAGTGCAAAAATATTGTAAATATAAAGTTAGACCAAAAAGAGAGGGAATATGGGCAATTCAAAAATAATATGCTTAAATAATTGGAGAATTGCCATCACCAAATAATTTTCACCTATTTTGGTACACAAGTTCACCTGTGCAACAATAAAATGAGGACTTTTTGGCATTGACACTGCTCATAAGCCTTGTTCTGTCTGCCAGCACAGCCTTGTCCGCAAGCCCTTGAGCCTCTCCTCTAGAAAAGAAATACCACAACTGTCTCTAGTATGTGCTATGGCTAATCAGACAAAAATGAACCAGAATACTTATCTACCAATCACAAAAAGTATGCTACCACTGTTGTGCTGTTACTGTTTTTCCAGCAGCACCACAGCAGGTAGCCAGCCTGTAAATCTAAGATTGGTTCTAAGATTGGTTCTCAGGGAGAGGCTATAGCCATGTGACATAGACTCTATCCAGTGTGCAAAGTATGGCATTTTCAACGAGATCTCGTCAGGGTGAGTGCCCTAGGAGACAAGAGTGAGTGGTGTGAAGTTCATCAACCTGGTGTGAATTTCCCAGACTGGTGCAGGGAAGGTGACACTGAAAACCAAAAAAATAATGGCTGAATGGTTATAAAGACACAGGAGGGGACCTTATAACAAGTATTTAACTAACTAATACAAGAGGTAGCATTGCATTGTGTGGGTAGGAAAGGGTGCATTTTTCTCTATGGTATATAGCAGTTTGGTGTGAATTTTTGGTGTCTGGCAGTGCAATGATTTTAGGTGGCTGGTGTGACTCGTCTAGCCTGCTGCCATACTTTGAAGACTGGGACTCAATGCTGCTCGCTGATTGGTGTTGACAGACGAAACGAGAACACAGCTATAACAGTGGGCCAAAATGAATAGTTATCAATTAAGCATACAATTTGCTTTTTGGCAACTTCATGAACCTAATTAATGCAGAACAGAGACATTAAACGCATTGCCCATACTTGATAGGATTAGTGTTTGACTAACTCACTACACTCACTACACAAAACCTCAATAAGCATTGGTGGCCAGCAAAGATGGATGGCAAAAATTCAAGTTGTTTCATTAACTTTTCACGCATAGATTTTTTACCTCTAAGAAAATCTCAATTGACGACATCAAAGGCTCAAAATATTCTACGTGCAGATTACCGACGATATGTTGATCCACGAGACCGGAGAGGCGACAATCTCCTCGTCCGAAAAACCACCCAAAGCTTTCTTCATGCCTCAAAGGAGGCTCTTCTGGATCGCGCTACCCGTATCTTTTTATTGTATCATTTTAGCTGCAATGCAATCATGCAATAACGAACAATTATTAATTATAATCTTTAGGGTATTCGGGCCTGACCGCAGCGCTAATTAGTGTTATAGAATTTGTATTCATATCTTCGCGTTTGCCGCGGTTTTTGAAATGGTGAATATCGATAGTTCATGGGTAGCCATGATGACATCACATTGATGTAAGATAAGCCCACGTGACCAGATCCTATAAGGACTGGGCTTCTGATTGGTTGATGGTATTTCTTTAAAGTCCTATATTCCTCTTTCAAAATCGTTTTGGAAATATATTTTTATAGAATAATTTTTGATGTTATAGGTTTTAGCTACTGAACTGCTTTAAAAGAAATGTTTGACATTTTTTCATATATAAATTGATAGCTATAGCCGGATCTACGTCACTTTATCGTTACCATAAGGACTCGGTAAAGTCGTCTATAAATGTTGACTTTGAGGCCGATTTTCAGGCATTTTGAGCCTGAATTTGCAAAAATGAGAATATGACTTCTGAAACAACTTTTTGTAACCTTTTGATCTAGCCAATAAAAATTTTTGCGACAATGTCCCTTTAACACATGTTTTAAGGAATGCTCAGCTCATGAGTAGATGCTTTTCATATGATAATTAAGTTTCGCAGTTGACTGGCAACATTGATACTCACAGTGCATTTAATCGGCAAAGTTGTCGGCTAAATTAATTATTTGTGAATAAAACCCCGGATAAACAAGGGATATCTATACCGTCCAGGGTGGTGTTGAGCGCCCATGTTTGATAGGTGTTACTGGAGTGGGACCACTTGGCTCGTTCCCCTAAGATAGTCTACAGAAATGCAAATATACTCTTATATTGAATTTATATTGAGAAAAGACTGACAGGTAAGTCGAAAATCAATAAAAATCCGGTAATGCCCCAGGAAATAGGTGCAGAAACGTTCCACAGATCATTGAGGGGTAGAGCCAGCTGTACTTTGAAATTGTTTCTTTCCCATCAAGGCCATAGGCCCAATGGTCTTAAACACTAGAGGGGCCATGGACCACTGCCCTCCCCACGGTTATTACGCCTATGGTTGAAGGTTGGGGTGGGGGAGGTGAAATGCGCATCATTGGTTGTGCACAAACTCATTTTTATCGGGCAGGCAGTCTGCGATAAGAAATAAAATCCTGACGATCTCCAGAGCTTCTGAAACTCAGACAAAAAAATCCAGCATTCAATACTCTAACGGAACAGAGATTCGACACAATTTTTTCACATTGTGGTACCATTTGAGCAACGGACAGTTGGTTTGCTCCGGAACGTTGTAAGCAGCGAGTTTTTTTTCCCGGCTATGCACTCAGACTATTTTTACCACTTGTGGTGGCTGTTTCTAGACATTAGGATCTGGATTTGATTGCTTGAAGAAGTACAGAAGAAACCTGTTAACACACGCACTGGAGGGAGCCTTGGAGGCGTCCAAATTATTTTCCAAGATGACCGAAGAACTGCTCGTAACCGAAAAACTATATATTTAGCCGCACTTGGAGAATTTAAGGGCACGTCGGTTGGTGAAATAATTTTGAAACTCTGTTGATTTGTCAAGTCTACAAAACGATTTTGAAGTCTACAAAAAGTGATTGTATTGACCCAAAGATTCGAATGATATCAAGGTTGAAATTCACGGTCAAAGGTCATTGTTAAAGGTCAATCCTCATTTCCCACCAAACTGTTGCTATAGTGCTAGTCATAGTGTAGGTACAGTATAAGTAGTATGCCATATTATGACCCCATAGGTCAATGACCTTAAATGACCTTGACCTCAAAACTGTAGGAAAGGTTCTTCCCTACAGTTTTGAACTTCCCTGTGACTTTTTCTCTATCACCCTGGTCCGCCTTTGGCTTATTCCCGCCTTTTTCCGCATGATTTCGACATTTTCTAATCGATCCCCAGCATGGTCAAGCTTTGACATTTACGACCTCGTTTGATCTTGAATATATTGACCTAGGTCAATGAAAATTGGTCTGTATGTAGGTCATCATACCCCCACCCACCTCCCAACCAAAACTTTTTCTACGCCTCTTAGTATCCGAGATCTTAGGGGCCTTCCAGGCCCACCTCCAGTGCGCGTTTGTGCCAGACCCCTCTCCAGTGCGGGTGCTAACTGAACCTGCGCCCCACCGGGGGGTCCGGCGCCACCTTCACCCCTCCGGGGGTCATCAATAGCCTTCCTCTCAAACTCAAAAATATGGGGGTTAGTGCAGATCTGTGAAGTGCATTAGAAATCTCGTGTGAGTTTAGTAAGAAATTACCTGGCATGTTTGAAGGTAATGTGCCACCTTGGTCAAATCCTGGAATGTATTGTAATTGGGGGTACTTTTAGCCGAAATTCATGGAAGCGCCCATGATTTCTCTGAAAATTGTGCAATAAGCTCCATATTTTGATTTTCAGAATGCTAATCTAGGGAAATAAATAAATATCTGCCAGTGGATGATGTCATGATCTGGCAACCACTATTATATTCAATGCGCTTCAAGGGATTCGATTGGCTGATACTCGCTGTGACGTCAGTATATGTCGTCACACCAACAGCTGACAACTGTTGCCTGCTGCTAAGGGTACATGTAGGGTACATGTCAGGTAGTTCTTAGCTTTTCTCTACGGAAATTTTGAGTTTCAAGACAAATGATTTATAGAGTACCGGGTTTTCCGGCATGCTTTACAACTTGGCTATCTCAGTCAGAGGTGCAGAAAGTATGCTGGCTGTCACAAACTCAATGCGACGTATGCCTCCTCTGTCACACAGAGCTGGAAATAATAATTGTATACTTGAATACTATTTCCAATATGCTGAATGTCCTATACCTGTCCCTTACTTTTTTGCAGCAGACAAGGTTCTAGCACCAAATCATTACACCATGAAAGTAGTAAGTTTTCATTTATAGATCATGTTTTTGTTTTTGGAAGGAAAATTTCCAATTATGGGTCATTTTTTCCAGTATTGGGGTTATAACTATTATTGGTAACTCTGACTGCAGTTTCCCCCAATGACATGTATTTCCTTTTTGAAGTTTCAATTTTTGAAAGGAGTGTTTCTAATTATGGTACTTTTCCACATGATTACATGTAGCAATTATCATGAAAATAGTCATTATTGGGAACATACCTATTAATGGGAGCATACATGTACACACAATTGGGAACCCTAACCGGGCTTACCCCCCACTAAACTTCTATCTCACATATCAACAAAAGGGAAAAAATGTCAATGTCAACATAGTATGTGAATCTACCTAAAATGTGTTGGTAAAGTGGACCTTAGGTAGCATTTTTATAAACACATCAAATGCTTAAAATTTGCATCCCACTCACGATCATTACCTGCCTGGTCATTCCTTTTTGCAGTAAAAACTCTGAGGCAACTAGCCTGCATAGATGTAAAATTATGTCTATTGCCCTAATAGGTACAGAGGTATTGGAATTCACATACCAAAGAAAGATCCAGTGTAGTAAAAATCCTGCTTTAACTACATGCAGTTCAGGTCCTGTGCGTTGCTTACCACCACTGGTAGTAAGCAACACACCCCTAACCAGCGTTTTTCGAAGTCTATTTGTTTCAGAGATTTGCTGTGATTTTCTGAGATAAGAAGGGGGTCTACTCGGCCCCCTCCAGTGCACGTTAGTTCCAGGCACCTCTCCAGTGTGGGTGTTAACACTTTGTGGAGGACTGCATTAGCACACATTTGCTATCTGTACAATATTGATATAATTTGATCATGAAAACTCACCTGAATCACTGTTGTTGCCAGCCTGTTGCTGGCGCCAACTCTCCCAACTTCCTCCAGCTCCAAATCTATCTAACCAATCTAGGGCACAAATAAACTAAGGCACAAGCAGGCTAAGGAATGAAAAATCAAGCTTGATATGGGAAAGTGCATTAGTCTTACAATAGCCTAAATTCATCTTAGACTAGCCATGGGCAGCAATATTTGTTCTAGCTAGTTTTAGCCTGCACTTATCTTAAATATACCTAATGAATATGCCCTCAAAATAAGTGGCTTCCCGCCTGTTTAAATTTTTGGCAGGCTCTACATCACATAAACATTTCTAACTTGTCTTGTCGCTGTTGCGCAGTTTAAGTAGAATTGCTGCCCAGCTATGTTTATTTTCTCACTCACTTAGTACTTTTATTAGTAGCTTTTAGGCGTACTTAATACTAAATTCGAAGAAATAGGGGCCAATAAATCGAAGACACTCAAACTGTAAATATGATTTAACCTGAAAAAGTGGACAGAGAAGTACTTAATAAAGTATCTGCGTTATCGTTAATGCCTTAAATATGCCCACAATCGTGTATTTCTCGAAAAAATTTACTGTCACATTTCCGGTATCTAGGCGACAACTTTCTGCAAACTACTAACAATCAGCCCCATTGGGCTGCATGTTAAAATCTGGCAACTGTGACAGCGGTTTGCGGGTTTTCTGCAGCGGGGGTCCCTCGTTTTAGTAGAAACTGAACACAGTACCAATATTGTATTACTAATGGTACGCTGTGCAATTGAAAAACAGAGCTGCTAAGTTAAAATATTCCCTACACGCTTCATTCTCTATTTCGAAAATATGGGGTTTGATCTTAAGCCGTACAGTCAGGATCGCTATTTTGTCACAATTATGCACCTCAATTTTCGTAAATGTGTCACAAACTCCGGTAGCCGAGTTGGCAAGTTTCTGCACCTCTGATCTCAGTTAAAATCACGTTATAAAGGTTCCACATTCCCTTTAAGTGTTCAGGTCAATGGTTTGACCTCCAGAGGTCAAGTTAGGTAACGGTAGGCTATTTCCACTAAAAAATGCAATGCTTAAGCAAACGGGCATAGCTCCCATACTGTTAGAGCTATTGCAATCTGGTACGGTATATCAACAGAAAAAATGTCAGACCTTTCTCCGCTATGTGAAATATAATGACCTCGCTCCAGTGGTTTGCAGGAATGTAACTTTGTATACTTTTAGGGGTGCACGAGCACCCCTAAAGCTTTTGAAAGCACCCCTAAACTTTCAAAAGCACCCCTAAAACTATTCTGCGACATTATAATAGAACCTACTGCCAGGATTATGTAGCATTTAAATTGAAAGTGTCAGAGATTCGGAGCTCTCTTGTAACTACTCATCTGGAGAGATAAATTCGAGGTTAAAATATTACTTAAGTGATCTGCAGGTCTCATATAACCGCATGAGTTCATATTTAGACGGCGGGAGCAACCATGGAAATTAGGTAGCTGCCAGTTACGACCAAAGCCGAAAGAGCGTGTTTTTCAAACTGTTATTTGCTGTGTCGCTGTTTTCTCGGAAGTAGTACCATCGAGTGCAGCTAGACTCATCGTTGTTTCCTTGATCATGTCTTCCAGAAAGAAAAAGAAAGTTCACTGGTGGCCTTTTTTCCAAAATGCCACGGTGCATGTACAATTTCTTCCTGGATTTATTTAGGCTGTATGTAGATCAGACCTGTCCAAAGCTGCTATACGTACCAAAGCAGGATCAAAAAGGCAACATGTGGTGCGTTTATATCTATTATAACTTGTTTAACAGGGGAGGGAAATCAGGGCCAATATCTGGGAAACATAGCTTGTGCTTAACCCTCGCCCGTCCGAGAGGAGCACCGATGGTCTCAATAAGGTTTTTCAAGGATAGCGGAAAAACGGCGGCGCTGCGCCGCTTATTTTGCATGTCTCTTCCTTGATTAAGTCCGCATCTTTAAAAAAATTAGGTTTGGTCATGTTAGGTCAGGTCATCAGGCCATGACAAGTAACTTCATCTAAAAATGTAAGATTGCATTTATGCAATAAGTAAAGTTAAGTAAAGTTATTTAAAAGTAAGAACACGTTTAACCTAGCAATGCGACACTTATACACCATAATGGGCCTACCGGCTGCTACACTATATATTCCGGGTTTTTGGAAATCGGTGACCATAAATGGTAAAAACTGTATAAAGGCTATATGTCGCTTCATATTGCTTAACCCTTGTTCTTCGGGCGGCCGATTCGACGCCCCTCGTTATTTCTACGACGACACAAAAATACTTTGGTGTAGCCCAATGCTACGTACAAATTGTATAACAAAATTAATTTAACACATCTTGACGAAATTTCAAGTTAATGTCATGGTAGGTCACCGAGTTATAACGTCATTTCTATGCCCACTTAAGGCAATTTTGGTCCCAAAAATAGGTCTGAAAAAACTGGGCTTTACTCGGCTTCTAGAAGAGCTCGATCAAGTTTCTAAACAGCATTCGAAAGCTCCTGAAAAGGTAATATGGAATATGTCACCCATTTTGAGGTCAAGTCCATAAAAAAGGCACCAGAGGTTCCCAAAAGCAAAGATCAGCAAATGTTACCATTTTAGAAACTGTTGTTGACTATAAATCATGAACTGGACAAGATGCAGGAATGAATTTGGTGTCAAAGTGACGAGCATCATCCAAGTATTCGAATGATATGCAACCTGAGTTTGGCCTTCCGATCTAAGATTAAGATCTGATGTAAAAAGGATGAGAGAAAAGGTATGCTAAGTATGGCGGCGCTACGCACCGCTGTTTTTATGCTATCTCCGAAAAACCCGAGGGGGCGGGTATTTGCCCCCGTCAATGCGTGTCATAAGATTTTGACGGGAAGTTGCACAGTTGATCAAGGATAAGGTGTTCCTGGTGTTCCAAGTATGGCGTCGCAAAGCGCTGCCGTTTTATCGTGCCGCCAGAAAACCCCAGGGGGTGTTTAAACACCCACCCATCGGGGCGGGGATTAAAGGCTGTACCGCTGCTGCCAGGGGCGCCGCCACGGAATTTTCGCAGGGGGGACGGACCCGGGCTGGTGCTGACCGGGGAGGCGAATTTTGAGCATATTCAGCACCTGACAACCTTTATGACGATTGACCCAAAAATTTTTCGAGGGACGTCCCCCCTGGTTGGCCAATAGGGGGACGCGTCCCCCTCCCCCCGCTTTCGGCGCCCATGGCTGCTGCATCTCTTCGGAATGTACACTAAACTTCATACCCTTTGATAGACAGGGTTCTTAAAAACATTGTCGGATCCATGGGGAAGGACAGCTGGGCACACTTGCCCCCATTCGACCCTTGGTGTCTCCTGATAGATCGATGTGTTGTCACCTCCTGAAATATCGTTTTCTCCCACCTCAAGATGCGAGTATCGGCGCCCCCACAAATAGGATTTAAGCCCACCTGAACCTTTTTCTGTGTGTTGGTGCCCACTATCATGCGCCCTCCCTCCCCCTCCGATTTAAAATCTTAACCTTCGCCCGGGTGGGGGTCTTTTTAGACCCCCTCGGGTTTTTCCGAAGTGACCAAAAAACGGCGGCGTGCAGCGCCGCCAAACTTGGTCTAGCTGTTCCCTCATCATTTTTACATCTTTCCTGAAAATTTTGGCTCAAGGTCATATCAGGTCAGGTCACCAGGCCAGGTGAAGTGACCTCACCTCAAAAAATACTTAGGACCGCATAACTAAAAGAAGGGTTAATCGATCAAGTTGAAACCCATACCACATATTGGGCCCACCAGGAGCTACAACATTTGTTCCGGGATTTTTGATATTGGTGCCCTAAGGTCATGTGCAGAGCATGACCTCCCCATTGTCAATACATGGGGAAAATCACGAAATGAGCTTTTCTCAGTAAGTATGGATGGAATAAACTTCAAACATCGGTTGCGGCTTGCTCTTAGCCCATTTCTGAAGCTGATGCCAAAATTTTTGACTTGTGACCTTTAAAAGGTCACCTTAGGTCAAATAAGCATTTTTGGTGTTTTTCTCTATAAATTTTGAGTAAACTAAGATAGAGCTTTTATTTTATCACTTAAGTGTTTGTATAGTCACTGGAAGTCATATGATATACATCATGACTATACCAGGTCAAGTTGGGTCAGACCGTTGACCTGGGTCAGGTCAAATTCTTAAATTTGACCTGGCATAGCAATATCATATATCATTAGATTTGTATTGACGAGAGGATTGCAATGGTGCATACACTATGGCTGTATCTTGTTTGGTTTGGAAGCTATTAGCGAAAAAGTAAACGCCCCTATGCATGGGTGGCTATGGACATTCCCAAGAATATTGCCAACATTTAGTGACCTGTAGCTCCCTAGGCTTTGACCTGACACGAAAATGAATGCCACTGTAATGAAAGCGCATCTCAAGAGCTTTCGAATGGTGTTAGAAAAATGTTTCTAGCTATCATAGTTTCTGAGATATATGAGGTTTTCTTAGTACACCTCATATTAGCGATTTTGACCTGTTTTGACCTCTGGTGACCTTGATATTGACCTGACAAGAAAAATGACCAAAGTATATTCGATATCATTTTCGAAGAGCTTTCGATTGCCCTTTTGTGCTTTTTCCTAGCTCTCTTAGTTTTTGAGATCGTGGGGGGTCTTTTTTAGCCCCCACCAGGGCGAAGGTGGCTCGTACCCGCCACCGGGGCAAGGGTTAACCGGCGCCCCACCGGGGGTGCAGTGCCACCTTCGCCCCACCGGGGGGCGGCATCGATGGCCCCCTCTAACACCGAAAATATGGGCGTTAGCGCAAATCTGCAAAGTGCACTAGAAAGCTCGCGTGAATTCAGTAAGAAATTACTTCACATGTTTTAGTGCTCAGGTCAATGGTCTGACCTCCAGAGGTCAAATTAGGTCAAGGTCGGCTATTTTCACTCAAATATGCAATGCTTAAGCAAACTGGGCATAACTGTTATGCCATTAGAGCTATTAAAGTCTGGTAAAAGACATTTGATAGGAAATTGTCAGTCCTTTTTCCGCTATGTGCACCGTAAAGACCTTCCGCCAGTGGTTTGACCTTCAGAGGTCACCTCGTGACCCAAGATGACCTGGGGTCACGAAAGGTCAAAAAGTGACCTTGCTATATATCAAATGAAAGCCAGTGACGAGATAAATCCGATGGTGTTTGTTAGCTTAATTAGGGTAAAAGGTATTGTCAAAATACTGTTTTTGACCCCTGGTGACCTTGGATGACCTTGGAGTGGTCAAAGGGCAAATATGGCCCCCGGAATCCGTGAAAGGGTCTCCAAGAACGCTTTTCTGATCAAGCTGAGCAATTTCAATCGCTTTTGTGACTTTTAGATCATAAGACAGCTTTTCCCCATGCTTTTTCAATGGTAGAGGTCACCTCGTGACCTGACCTCAGGGCACGAAATCGAAAAATCCCGGATATACACCTTGTAGACCCTGGAAAGGCCATAAAGTGTAGGAAGTTTCAAATCGATCGACTTCGAAATGTAGCTCTTACAGAGCTCTAAAGTTGAAGTGAGGTGACCTTGGTTGACCTCGTCTGCTGACCTGACCTTGGGTGACCCGGGGTAAAAAATTTCAGAGATGGTGGCAAAATGGTACAGTGAGAGGTAGAGCCCTCAACCACGGTGCTGCTCCTCTTCGTTTTTCTGCTATCCCGGAAAAACCTTAGGGGAGCCATCGATGGCCCCCCGGTGGGGCGAGGGTTAAGTCCCATATCGGTGGATCCAGGGTTGGCAATCAGGGGAGGGCGCCTTCCCGGAGAGGGGGAGGCGCCATCCAGCCCAGGATGCGCAACTTTTGATCGGAAAACCTTTCAGATGGGCCTAAAATCCTATTTGTGGGCGCCGATTTTCACATCCTAAGGTTGGGGGAGGAGCTGGAAATCGACATTGCAGGGGGCACCATCGACCTTTCGGGGGTGCCGTGACCATTTCAGGGGGCGCCAAGGGTCAATCGGCAGGGGACCTGCCACCTTTGCCCTCCCTGGATCCGCCTATGCTTAGTCGGCTTACCATATTGTGGTGCAAATATAAGCGGATCCAGGGGAAGAGAAAGTGCCAGCACTTGCCCCTCATCGATCCTCAACGCCACCTGAAATAGTGACGGTTCCCCCTTGAATAGGGCGATGGTACCCTCTCAAATATTTATTCACCTAGGATAGGAGTATCGGCGCCCCCGCGATCGGATTTGGCGCCCACCTGATAGGTTTTGCCTTCAAAAACAGGCGCGTCCTCTGATCCGGAGGTAGCCTTTTATGTGCCTCCACAATAAAAAATTATGGATCCGCCTATGTTTCTGTGTTCAAAACCGAATAAACCCTATCTGCTCAGGCCCAAAGCAGCTTAGAAACAATCCTGTTCAGTGGCAGCGCAGGATTTACGGGTGCAAGATGGACTTTTTGACTCATTTCTCTCCCGTCAATCTTATAGGGCTATAGGGCTAGAGCTGAAATTTCCAATTTCGGGGAGGGGGTATTTTCCTTTCCTCTAGTGACGCCGCCCATGATCCTTCTAAAGAGTTTCGAAACAACTTTTGGGTCGAGGCAGTTTACATTTTACGGGAAAATTACCTTCATCGCCTTCACTCACGGGCGACTTTTCCTTTCCTTTACGCCTGAGAAAGGAAAAGAAACCGAAATCTCCTCTCCAAAGCTGCGATGCTCGTACAGTGCTCGCAGGCAAGATGGCGAAAATGAGCCGTGCGACGGGCAAAACTCCAGGGCTTTCATGGGCAAGTTTGCTTAAAGAAAACGCTCCCAGCTCTCCTGAAAGTGAGTATTTTGTAAAAAGAGCTAAGATCTATGTTTTTTCACTATCTTCATGCCTGAAATCGCCAGTCTTTAGGCTCGGGAGGCGTCCAAAGTTCGAGGGATTTCCCGTTGCGGCGTATTCGGCGTGGGTGGCTTGGGGTGCTAAATATTTGGAATTGTTTCAATTTTCTGCTGTTAAATTAAGTATTTCATGTAATTTTTTCTTTTTTATTCTGAATATAAGTTGTGGTCGTCCATGAATAATTGAAGCATATTTTAGGCTCTAGTTTTTCCTTTATTTACCATCCCTTGTTATGCTAGATTGGGCTCCGTCTTATTCCATAATATGCTCTAGGTTAAGATTTTCAAGCATTGAAGAGTTGTTTGCTTGTTAAAAATTATTCTGTGTTGGATACTTCACTGACTTTGAAAGGTAAGATGTCTTAAAAATGTTGTTCCAACACTTAAATATGAGGCATGTTGATGCCAAGCTTGCTACAGTCTCTTCGTGCAATGATAAGAATATGAATACTTATACATTAAAGTTAATGATACTCTGTGGTCACCTCATGTTCAGACCACTTTATTTCAAAAAGAGATTTGCCTCAAAGTTTTTACTAAACATATCAAACACTGATGTGAAAATTCAATAATGTAGCTCAAGCTCTCTTTAGATTTCGCAAAATTTCAGTTGGATAAGTTTTTAAGAAGCAAACTGCTTGTGGGCTATTCAATGTTAATGACTAGTTTCTCACATTGAAAATATGATACTGCTTTGTTTTATTTATTTGATCTGACCACAAGGTGACCTCCAAATAGTATCTATTTTAAAGCAGAATTCATTCATATTCTAAAGCTCTATTTATATGATAGTTGTATGTGTCACCAATCATCATTTTTTAAGCCTGTTCCAGCAATTAACATAACACCTTAGACAAAAGCTACACATATGCTGTGGAGCTTCATATGCATTAATGCAAATGATGTGGCATGTGATTACTGCACAATTCCACAGTTTCTAAAGAAGATTTTGTGTGTTCTGATGTTCTGACGTTCTTACGAAGATGAAGATGGGGGCGGTTGAATTTCCACCCCAAGTGGGGCAGACCTTCCTTTCAACCTTGTGTGAAAATTATCTTCATTCTATGCTTATTCCATCACATTACTATTTGTCATTAAGGTTTTCTCAAATTTCTGTGTCTTTTCCAGTCTCCTCTGTCACAAATAATGAACTAGGTATCCCAAACCAGGAGGCTTACCAATGGACTACCTGAATAAGATCCCATTAGAACATACTAAACTTAGCAGATAGTCTCTCCTCCCACATCTGATATTTAAGCTGGTTCAGGTTGTATATCTGAAAGGGAACATGACATGTTGTTGCACTTTTAGACTGAAGTATGTGAACGGGCTTTTTGTCTTGCTTAGTGAAATATACCATGTATGGATGTAATATTGAAAATATTGAATTTAATCTTATTTCTGCTGAAAATGGCTAAAAAGCCCAAGGTTCTGTTCTGTTTAATTCTCTTTTGCTAGAGGTAAAAAGCCTTATTTACATGCCACCATGATCTGAAAATATTGTGTGCCAGATTGAACATATTTAACTTGTGCTACAAAATGAATACAAATACAACTGAAGCATTTTTACCTAAAACAGGCTACTATAATGACCCTTAGTGGCACCTGTCAATCTCTACTAGTTTTTGTGATATATTGAATTATATTTCATGTTTCGAACTAGGCCTTGAATAAATGTATATGCATTAGAGTTGCCAGTAACAAATTCATGTTTAGTACCTAGGTTTTAAATAGTTTCAAGCACGGAAAATTCGTTCGGGCAGCGGGTTTGAGCATGGCGTCCTGTTCCCAAGGTCAGCTGATACCACATGGCCATGTAAAGAGGACACCTTTGACAGGGGGAGAATTTTTACCTTATTTCTCCGCGAACGGCAAATTCTGGGACGAACGAAACGTCTATCAAGTACTTTCTCTGCATACTCTGTCACGTGGTTATCTCATTTTGAATCCCATACTGAAGGTACTACATCTCATGTCCATATGGTATATTTCACACTAAAACGATACGAAAGCGTGCAGGAACTGGGCTGCCCAGCCATGACACCCGCGATGCGGGGCCCTTAAATAACACCGGGGGCCTCGGCGCGGCAGAACTCTATTTAAAAAAGCCGTCGGCAGAGAGGAGTACAGTTGAAATATTGCGACACACATACATGCAGAACAGTTTTCCAAAGCTCCGAGTGGCATGTAGGCGCCCACCCGCAGCGCCGCCGGGAGGGAGCACAGGCGGCCGGCGCAAGAGAGCGCGCGGGCGGCGGGGCACCCCGGCGGACGGTCAGGCGGCCGGGTGGCAGAGCGCCCCGGCGGGCGGGGGCGGTGGGGCACCCAGGTGGACGGTCAGGCATCCGGGTGGCAGAGCACGCGGGCGACGGGGCGCCACGGCGGACGGTCAGGCGGCAGAGCGCACGGGCGACGGGGCGCCACTATGGACGGTCAGGTGGCCGGTGGCCGTGCGCGTGGACGGTTTGGCGGCACAAGGTGCAAACAGCGGGTCACGGCGGCGGTCAGTGACGGCCGTACGGGCACTGGGAGAGATATTCGTCATCCTCGGCGCACTCGTGGCATGCGGTTGGCTTGTCCAGGCCTGACCCTCTGACGATAGTGGCTACGCAGGAGTTTGGGGGTGGCCAATGCGTAGCCTTGCCACTTCCACTGTCCTGTTTGGCGAGCCCTAGGCGGCCCCCCAGGGTGGTCCGCCCGGTCCCGCACTCTACGGCGCAGCGGGTTGGAACGGTCTCAGTCAGTTTTGGGTGGGTATGCCGGCTGAGGCGCCGCCGGTAGCATCCACCAACTGCGGGCAAGTCACTGGAGTCGATCTCGACAGTACCTTCATCGGATCGGCCACCCCCTTCTCTTGAGGCTCGCCTGCCAACAGTGTCCTAACTGTGATTGTCCCGCTGCACGCTGCATCGTGTGCCAAGAGGGACTGGATACCCCGAAGCATGTTACACTTAGACGCCCCTGCCATGCGGGAGCGAGGCTTTGCCTATTCGGCACCGTATACCCTGACCCACCGCAGCTGCGGGACGGCGGGGCCATGGGGGCCTTGGCCTGCGGCTACCGGAGACACCAAGAGTCCCTGGGCTACGGCCGGCCCGGGGGAAACAGCAACGACAACGACGGCGCCGTCCTGCAGCTACCTTCGGTCTGTGTTGATATCGCTGAGAAAGCGCTGACGGTCGCCGGCCAGACACATGTACCTCAGCAGTACGTGATCGGGTGTGTCGGCCTCTTCGCGGCATACGACGCACTGTGCTGTCGGACCCGCCAACTGGTGCACTGAAAGCAAGCCGGAGCCGGGAGACGGCCGAGATCGTGTGGAGATGCTAGGAGGACAACACCTAGTGCTCGCCTCAGAGCTAGTGGGTTGGATGGCAACCTCCTTGTCCGTGTTCGTGACTGGTCTCGGCAACCGAGCACTCCATATACGTCTGGGAAGGCTGTTTGACCATTCCCGCCCCCAGGACTTGTCAGCGGCGCGGGGGACAGCTTTGGTGATGGTGCGGACGTCGGCTGGGATGTGCAGTACCAGGCCTGATGCTTCCTCAGCTAGGACCTCCGCACGCTTGCTGTTACTCTGACCGGAGTTGGCTGGGACATACTGCAAGTTGACGTTCTGGTACTTCGTCCGCCAGTTCGTTTCCGGGGATCCCGGCGTAACCCGCCGTCCACTGGAGGGTGATGTGTATCTCTCTACGCTGCAGTGCCGACAGGCGGAGCCAGACTGGGCTCGGAAGCTCCCTCGTCTGGTATGCTGGGCCCTCTGCCAGCTTGGTCTGGGCAGACTTGGAGTCCGTTCATACGCTGGCTTCTCTGCGTTCCAGTCCGCCACCACCGACTGTAGAAGCTCCAGTGCCGCGTCCAGAGCCGCCGCGCCCGGAGGGTAACCAGAGATGCACCGTCCAGCGGGTACGGTGACGCGGAGCGGTCAGCTCGCATGCTCACCTCACCATCACTCCGAACTCTCTCTTCCTCTGGTCCGGTCGCTAGAGACGGTGACGTCCGCGCTCCAAGATGTCGTCCTTCCCTTCGTCGCATTCTTCGCGCAAGTGGCTGCGGGGTCCAGGCCGATCCGCTACCGTAGCTTTGCAGGAGCTGGGAGTGGCCACTCTGCTGGCGCGCCATCTCCAAGCTCTCCCGTCTGAAGAATCCCAGGCCGTCAGTCAGGGTGGGCCGTCAAGTCCCGCACTCCTCGGCGGCGCGGGTTGGCCGGTGTGGTTTGTCCAATTTCGGAGGGCGTGTCGGAGGAGGCAACCCTTTACTGAGGCGAGATCTATGCGCGCGCGGCTCTGGTCCGGAGCAGCGGCACCGGCCACTTCTTCCGCCAGCTCGTCTTCGGGAGATCAGCGTGTCCCGGCACCAATTGCAGGGTTAAGTGGACGTATCTACGCTCCAGTGCTGCGAGACAGCGCCAGACAGAGCCGGGAAGGGTGCCCTTGTGGGCTACCGGACTCTCTGGAAGACTGGAGCGTGTAGACTGAGCGTTCGTGCACATACGCACCTCAGCTGGGCGTCAGTCCGACGCTACTGACGGGAGAGACTCCAGGGCTACACCCAGCACAGCCAGTTCTGCCCTGTAGCTGGATGTGTCGTGTCCAGCTGGTACCCTGAGACCCTTGGCGGTAGTACCGGCGCGTATGGTAACTGCTCCGCTCCCTCCGAACTCGGTGCCGCCCGTTGTGGAGCCGTCCGTGTAGATGGTGACGTCCCCGGGCGGTAGTCGGGGGTGGAATCGCCTCTGCCGCAAACAGGCTGGACTCTGCAGGGTCTGGTCTACTCGTGGCAGGGAGTCGTGTGGCAGGGAGGAAGGGAGCGAATATTTTTTTGCTCTACAGACCTAGTGTGAACACCTTTAAAAAAAAAAATTATCCGACGTTTGAGGGGGAGACCAAAGATAGTTTGCCCCCCCTCCAGCGCTTTGGGGGCCATGGCCGGAATGCCCCCCTGCGTCCGCCAATGATTTCAGCTATGATGTTCTTTTTATGCATTCAAAATAAACATCCCGCTTGTTTGCGCCCCATTTCTGGGAGAAAACTACATTCAGCCTCCTTGGTAATACTTTTTTGCTTTCGTTTCTTTCCTGAGGAATTGATGGAAATTGAACTATTTATTGACATTTTGATCGATACGGCTCCTTTTTTGGATTTTTTTTTTTTCAGGTTGGGGGAAAATATTGGGAGGAAAATTATGCTGTTTTTAGAGAAATTGTTTAAAGCACTCTTATTTTAGATTACCAGACCCATGTTCCACCCACCGACTGATGTGTTTGTTTTAGCTGCAATTGTCCTGATCGATTTCTGGATTTGTATTTAAAACGATTGGCAGGCTAGCCTTCAAAGTTTTTTCAGAGTAGACTCGGAGAAGAAGGAAGAAGCCGCTGAAAGCTCATGTATTTGATTTGATTTAGTGAGCCTGTAAATGACCATGTCCTGGAATTTAGGACCTTGTGGGTGTAACACATGTTCACATTTATTTCTATGCTCCGATAGCCGATCTTGATTTATGGCTGGTACGATATGATTTCGTCTTAGGTTAAACATCTTCTGAGGCATCTCTCCCATATATGGCTTGAGTAGGGATATCTCAAGACACCCGTCACGTACTTTATATGAGACAGTCACACAGAAAATCACCGAGGTAAAGTGTGACTGACAACATCTGAATCACAGCTTTTAAGCTGCTCATCGGAATTCCACCGAAAATAAGCTCAGTTATCTTGATATGGAACACCACCACCCTGGAATTAGCAGGTTCCCTGTTGGTTATGTTTCTGCGACTCATATTAAGTACAGGGTTAGCATGCAACCGCAAACAGAAACCGCTGGTTTGACCGTAAGCCTTTTAATCTCGCTGAGCAGGAACTACCGCCTTTTTAAACAAATTGTATTAAAACTAGCCACCTCGTGCTAATTTCGACATAACTTTTTTGTACATTTGCTAGTTTGTCTCCTAAGTGAAAAGTATAGTTCAATATTTTATTTAGTCCCATTCCGTGTATTTTTAATCGCGCGGGGATAGAGCAACCGTTGCTGGGCTAGATAATGCAAGTTAGAAGGAGCAGGCTGCAAGGGCTGTTACGGGATTTCCAGATGGGAGGGGAGGGGGGTCACCGTTCCAGCTGGTGGAGGGGGCCAATCGGTCCGGCTCCGTAATTTAGTGGTCTGCGCCGTGATTGGCGCGCGCAGCGGAAGGCGTGGGTGGCGTTAACCGTGAGATCATATAGCGTCAATTGCGGTACTGGCGATACACCCGGCCAGATAATAGCCGTGGCTACAAGGATGTCTGTATGTGTGGGGCTATCACAATTATTCTGTGTACTACTATTACCCCACCACCTCTGTCTTCTCCTAAATTCGTGCTTGGGTAAGAGCCGCTTATGTAAATAGTTTATTTAAACTTCAGTCACGTGAATGAGTATAAAGATCGACCTGAACGTGCGTCTCTGTCTTTCCAATGAATCTATATTTTGATATTCCATTTTTTTGCTGGTTATTGCACTAGGGAAAAACCAAAATGGTTATATTTATGGAATGTATTATCATTTAATTGCATCATAGTGTACCGAGACAGCCGTACACTCTCCGTACATGCGAAAATCTGCATTCAAAAATGAGTGGCTTAAGACAGGAGGAGGCAATTTCGTTGCAGGGCCGGTCAGCGAGATACGACAATCTGTCGCCCATTGTATTGTATTTGACTGGGCGGATATTGGCCGGCCTGCGTTGATTTGCACCGCCTGTGATTGCACGCGGTTTGAGGTTGACGGCGAGCCAGTCGCGGAGACCACTGGCGCCGCCGCGCTCGGCCCCGGTGGAGGGGGTGCACTACAGGCGCGCTAACCGGGACCCGCGGCCGCCGCTGCGCCAATCCATCCCCGGAATGGCATTAGGATATTTCTATACCTAAGGTCTTGCAGCCGAGGTTTTCTAAGGTCTTGTCTTTTATACGATTGTATCGTCGTAAGGTATTTACTGAAGGTGTTGAAAGGCGTTCCACGTTTGTTCCCGGCGTCCCGGTGTTAGACACCGGTGCTGGTTTCAGCCGGGAATTTGTCGGTACTAATTTGTTACGTACCGAGACTTGTCGGTACTAATTTGTTACGTACCGGGGCTTTGTCGGTACTAATTTGTTACGTATCGGGATTTCGTCGGTACTAATTTGTTACGTACCGGGGCTTTGTCGGTACTAATTTGTTACGTATCGGGATTTCGTCGGTACTAATTTGTTACGCACCGGAACTTCGTCGGTACTAATTTTTTACGTACCGGGATTTCGTCGGTACTAATTTGTTACGCACCAGGACTTTGTCGGTACTAATTTGTTACGCACCGGGACTTCGTCGGTACTAATTTGTTACGCACCGGGACTTTTTCGGTACTAATTTGCTACGTACCGGGACTTCGTCGGTACTAATTTGTTACGCACCGGGACTTTTTCGGTACTAATTTGCTACGTACCGGGACTTTGTCGGTACTAATTTGTTACGTACTGGGACTTTGTCGGTACTAATTTGTTACGTACCGGGACTTTGTTGGTACTAATTTGTTACGTACCGGGACTTTGTCGGTGATAATTTGTTACATACTGGGACTTTGTCGGTACTAATTTGTTACGTACCAGGACTTCGTCGGTACTTATTTGTTACGTACCGGGACTTTGTCGGTACTAATTTGTTACGTACCGGGACTTTGTCGGTGCTAATTTGTTACGTACCGGGACTTTGTTGGTACTAATTTGTTACTTACCGGGACTTTGTCGATACTAATTTGTTACGTACCGGGACTTTGTGGGTACTAATTTGTTACGTACCGGACTTTGCCGGCACTAATTTGCGACGTATCGGGACTTTGTCGGGACTAATTTGCTACGTACCGGGACTTTGTCGGAACTAATTTGCTACGTACCGAGACTTTGTCGGGACTGATATTGTATTTATCCGCTTCCCATGTAATCACAACATTTTTTTACGGTGTCTTAAAGCTGGTTTTCAGAGTTTGCTTGCTTAAACTGTGGGAAAGTTTGCAACTGTGAATTGCCTAACTAGCACAAAGAAGAGCAGGCGTCAAGACCCTCGTTCTCTCTTTGGTTACTTATGTGCTTTTTCCATCCTTGCGGGCCGGTAACTGTAGACCCTGAGTAGGCATTGGGGTGAGGACGTGGAATAGGCCAAGCTCGGCTGTGGAAAATAGACCGGTTATTATTGATTTTCCCCCGAACAGGAGCGGACGATGAAAGCTTCATTCTGTGAAAACGCACTTGAAAAGAACAGAGATCGGCAGCGGACGGCTCTGTCTCTAAAAATGTCGCTCGGCTACTAGGTACTGGGTACAGAACAGTAATCGAACACTTCGGTGAGGACCGTGTTGGGAGGGAATACAGTGCTGGTCGATAAGATGGGGTGCAACCAGCCAGGCTGTAAGAGGGCAGAATAGCTGCTCCCGGAAATGTGTGTGAAGGTTAAGCTGTTTTTTTGGCGTGGACGGGTGAAGTCCTGCTGAGATCCACTACTTCTTATCGAGACTCAGTGCGCGATACCGTCATCAATAAATATGAAGCAAATGGTTTTGAACCGTGCTTACAATAGAAAATCTCCAGTCCAAGGAATATACATTTTCTCAGTAGAAAACAGCCTTGAATGACAAGTTCGTGTCGGTAGGTACCCATCAGAGCTATGGCACCCAGCCTTCCTATAGTACCTATGAGAGTTAAAAGGTCAGGCTGCCGGCTGGTGACGTTTATGTGCCATTCCTGTAAGTCATATGATGTATTAGATCAGCAGGAAGTATAGTGACTTGTGCCGACTTTTAAACACTCCTGGCCTACTTACGGCCACTCGAACCGCGCGAGCAGAGCCGGCGTCGGTTTGAAGAGGCTGCTGATATGATTAGGAGGGAACTGTCCCGGGAGTTCCCTCAGTACCTGCCGCAGAGTTCACAGCCCGTGGACCGCCCGCCGAGTGTGGCTTCTCTCACACAGTTTGTCTTAGCGAGTGGTGTATCAGCTCCTTCTGTGGTTTGATCTCCATCCGGGGTCTCGAATAAAGCTCACCCTACCCCCGCAAATTGGTCCGGTAACGATTTGGCTGGTGCATTGTTTAACCCCAATCATTAGACGCACAGATCGTGTGGGTGGAATAAACGGAGGGCAAAGATCGTATTGGTGCCGATGCCGTGACTGGTCTTACCAGCAGGGAAGCCGCTGGTCTCTTCGGCGTTTGCATCCACTACTCCCTGATGCCAATGTGTGTGTAGTTGCCTTGGAAACCACTGTCCGGGTCCCTCGCTGCCCACAGCCACAGTGTAACATGGGTGGTTGTCTTTTCAGATGCCAGAAATGAAAAGCGGCGAAAACGAGGGGACATGCACACCCGACTCACACTGGAAGGTATGTATTCGCGTTGGGGAGCTCCGACTTATTTGTTATGGAAGTACTGCGGGCGAGGAGTGCTTGGCAACTGATTACAGAGTGGAATGTTTTAGCTCTAGTTTTCTCTAATTTGTCACCAAAGTCTCCAGTTCCATAAAGCTCTAGGTTACCAGTAGGTTGATACATATCAACATTCCCGGTAGATGTTTTGCAATTTAAAGCCTGCATCAGTTTTGGCGGCATTCTTAGCCGTCTGGGTAGTTTTAAGGCCATGCCGGTGCGTTGGCAATGGATGCCAGTTGTCGGAGGTGCAGTCCGGCAAACATTTTCCCCCTTCGCTTGAATCCCTCTTCTACTTAGTTTAAAAAGTGGTACCTTGTGCATATTCCAGATTGTAGTGGTTTTGGGGGCAATTTGCATTGCAAATAATAGCGATTAGCTCATTTCTGTTGAAAAATGGCTGATAGGCATAACATTTAGTTTTATTTAATTTTCCATTGTTGGAGGTAAACAATTTCCAAATTAGCGTGAGTCAAAGTGACTTTCTTTTGGGCCGACCCATTCGTGAAACGACGCATTTAAGAAATAACCGTTCGTGTTTCCTCGCCTTGTGATGTAATTCTCGTGCGCCTGAGCGGAGTGAGCCGATGCTGCAAAGCGATGTTTCCATCTGCTTCCGTTGGGTGACCAGTGAGTTGGTGACCTAGTCACCCTGTGTCCCACAGATAAGCCGCTTCTGGGCGACATGCCCAAAATGGAAGAGTTCTCAACAGTCTGCTGCAAGATCTGTAAATTTCCTATTAAAACACAATACGTGAAAGAGCACATGGGTAAGTAGAAACTGTCGTGTTACTTCTACGCTGCTCTTGGTGTGCCTCTCATCAGTCAGTCGAGACGCAAACTAGCACATCATCTCTATCAACCCTTAAAGGAATGTGGCACCTTGGTCGAATCCTGAATTTATTGTAATTAGGCGTACTTTTAGTAAAAAATAATGAAACCACTCATGATTTTTCTGAAAAATGTACAATAAGCTCAATATTTGGTTTTTAAAAATACTCCTCTAGAAAAAGAAATAAATATCGGACTGTGGATGATGTCACGATCTGGCAGCCACTACCATACTAAGGGCTTTGATTGACTGATGCTCATCGTGACGTCAGCATATGTCGTCACACCAGTAGCTCACAACAATGGCCGCCCGCGACGGGGGCTGAGGGGGCTGGTGTCAGGTAGGTTTTAGCTTTTTTCTACGGAAATATCGAGTTCCAAGACAAATGAAATATGGAGTACCGGGTTTTCCGACCTGCTTTACAACTTGGCTATCTCACTTAAAATCACGTTGTGAAGGTGCCACATTCCCTTTAACTGTTGGTACCTGGCTTCGTATCCATCGCCCTCACTGGAGGCCCGCTGTGCTGGCCACCTCGGAAACGCCGGCGTAAATGCTATGCTGAGCGCGGGCTTTAGGCCAGGTCTGCTGAGAGTCTGTGTTGAGTGTGCCCCAGTTTGCGGTCGGCGCGCGCTGGAGTTGCGACCGTCGCCGCCCGCCCGGTGGCCGCCGCACGCTGCACGGACCCAGCCCCCAGCCTTGGGAGCAGACCGGGAACACAATTGGCACGTCACGCTTTGGCGCCTAGATGGTTTTAACCAGAAACGTTGCGAGTGTGCCTTGAATATAAAAGCGAATGTGTGCATAAAATCCAACTGTTTGAGATTGAAAACTCGTATTGCGCGGTAATCGTCAGTAACTGACGATTACTGTGATGTAAAAAACGAAAAATGACCAAAAACCACGTGATGGGTTCTTCCTTTGCACGGCAGTATGGTGGACCCGCTGTGAACCTAGATTGTACAACATTTGACCGTATATACCGGGTAATTCCAGGTCAAAAACCGGCGCCGCCCTTCTGTATACTCCTGATCACCCATGTTGTACGGGGATAATTGTGGGCGCAAGTTGCCGACCCCGGAAAACGGCTGTTCCCCAGAGCAGTTGTCCAGTCGGCATCCTGTCCATAGCGTCGTCTCGCAGGACAATCATGCGCCAAATCATACATTCACAACTCCTACTATCGCGCTGACCAATTTTCTAGTGTGTGGTCTTTCATACTTTTAAGCGGATGCGCACTCTCATAGTAACCGCTACTGAAACGGCCAGACACCACTAATCCATGGGAGTATTTCTCGTGAATTTTTGCTCAGGTGCTTGTTAGGAATAAGTATGGTGTGAGTGAGCCGGTGTTGACAGTGTGGTCGCTGTTGGTGCCGTTGTCTAACCAGAACACCGCTCCGGCAGCCCTGCGACACCCGGACTACAGCGCCGCCCGTCTGCGCGAGGAGGCCGAGCGCTTCCAGGTCAAGATCATGATCAACAGCATCCCGGAGTCGCTGTTCGCGGCGGTGCCCTCCTACAAGTCGCACATGCTGTCACCCGTTCGCGTCACGTCGCCGGTCCTGCCCAGTGACGTCATCACAGACGCCGAGGAGAGCGCCGCCGCCGTGGACGCCATCTACCCGCAGCTGTCGCAAGTAGAGCTGCCGCCGCTGCCCGCTGTCGCCGTGAAGGAGGAGCCGGCCGCCAGCGCCAGCGTGCTGGACGCCAAGCGGCACTCGCTGGTGGACGACCCTGAGGTTGTCAGCTCGGAGGCTCAGCTGGGCGCCGTCCTCAGCCTTAAGACGGAGGTGCCCGGCGCGTTCGTCGACATCCTCAACGAGTTCGAGAGCGATGCCGGCGGCGGCCAGGCGCAGCCTGCTGTTGCTGCTGCTGCTGCAGCTGCGTCAGAGCCGGTGCTGGACGTCCCGCTGCGAGCCTCGCCCGCTGCCACCTCGGCGCCGGTGCTGGCGGCAGCCTTGCCCCCCTCCTCCTCCTCCTCCGGCGACAGTGGCGCCGCCTGCGGCACCTGCGGCCGCGCCTCCTCCTCCGCCGGCGCCGACGTTACGGCCGCCACCCAGCCAGCCGGAGCCGCCGGCGGCGGTGTCGCCCTCACCGCGGCACCCCTCCTCCGAGGCTGACCCCGCCGGCCTCAGCGACCAGCTCACCCGGCTGAAGGGCTCCCTACCAGCCAGGAAACCGGCCCCTTCGCCGCTGCCGCCGCCCTCTTCTTCCTCCTCCTCTTCCTCCTCGTCCAGCCGGCTGGGCCACCTGCCGCGGCAGTACGACCCTCGGAAACACTGCGGCGTCTGGATCACCGAACGGAGCAAGAACTGCACACGCGTGCTCGACTGCCGGCAGCACAACCTGGAGCAGAAGAGCAAGGTGGTGCGGCCGGTGCCGTTCCGTGACCTGCTGCAGAGGTTCAAGGCTGGCAAGACCCGAGAGCGAGACGTGGTGGTGAGTACCAAACTGTTCGTCAGTCGCTCCTCGGTTTCGGTTTGTACTCCACGTGTGGACCTGCGCTGTGCATTCCGATGCGTTATGATTTTTAGGACTGTGCTCATTTTTGCGTTTGCCCGCATATTTCGGCATAGCATGAGGGAATAAATATGTTATAATGAATTTGTTAAAGTGCATTGTTAACACCGTCGCCTGTAAATGCCTGCCATGGTAGGCTGGACGGAGCAGTGACGCGGGCCGGTCCCCTCAGAAGCCGATGTCGGTGCGGTACGACCCCAAGTTCCCGCCGCCGGAGGGCCACCCCGCCACCGGGCTGGCGTCGCCGCAGCGCTCCGGGCCGCCTGGCATGACCACCTACCATAACATCACCAACTCGCCCGTCTTCCGGCGGCAGCGCAGCGCCTCCGCCGACGGCGACGGAATGCCACCGCCGCCGCCCCGCACCGCGCCCGCTGCCGCCGCCGCCACCGCTGCCGGGCCGGGAGGGGGCGGGCCGGCCTGGGCGTCGGCGGTGGAGGTCAGCGTACCACGGGTGCCGGTTCATCCCGCGCCGCTCGCGGTGAGTGGTATGGTGAGGCGTGTCCGTGGCGTGGCTGCACACTCACGGGGCTGGGACCAGCTGCACAATCGTTATCACCTGTGACGTACTCAGAATTCGATGTGGTTTGCTAATGCATTCCATCGCATGAATTTCTGTTTGTTATATGTTTTGGCTATGTGTAATCAGCTCTCACATAAGTATGTGTAAGTTACGAAATGGTCACTAAATGGACAATGGCGGATCCCGGACTTGAGTTCAAGGGAGGCCGTATGATACCACGTGACTGAGAGACTGGTGGGGGGGGAGGAGTGGAAGCTGCAGCCCACCACGACTTCCCGGGATGGAAAAACCTTCCAGCAGTGGATTACCAGACATTTATGCTTCTCTTTATTCTTGATAATTTCACCTTTACTGGACGTTTTGAGGGGCATAATTTCATACCGCCCTGTGCAGGCTTGTGCCGTTTTTGGCCCATACTCGGTAGGCGAACGGCCGGGGTAAGGTTGGTGACCTCCTTTTTGGCCGTTGGGAGGGGCTATTGGGGCACTTAAAAAGAATTCTAAACACGCTATTTCACGGCTTCGTTCAAGAGTACGTTGGTCTGGCTCACTGTTGACTGCAGCTGTGCAGGGTTGGGGTGGGTGATTGATCCAGGTCAGGGGGGGGGCTGGGGCGGAGTGGAAGGTGCCTGGAACTTTAACACCGTGATGGGGGTATATGACGAATGAACTGTGCTTGAAGTGTGTGAGGGTGGGCATGAAAACAGGCCGGAGCAGGTGGGGGTCGCTGTTGTGTGTGACTGTTTCCAAAACCTGAGCGATGCAGACCTGTTCCCAGTATTACTTTTTACGAACGGTAGCTTGACGAGAAAATGACGCAAGCTGTTCTGGTCAGTATCTCGTCTCCCTGCCTCCACGGGTATCACAGACTGGCACAATGACTCGGTCCGTCCACAAGACTTTCAACTAACTAGCTAGTGGTAATCACCAGGCACAGCAGGAGGTGGTGTTCCCGGGAGCGGTGGCTGGGGCTCGCACCTGTCCTCGTGTCGATTAACTGTCCTGGCATCTGTGTATGACTGATCCGCGGACGATGCCATCTGCTGGGAACTGGTACCTCTGTATCGAACACAGACACAAAGGCACGCACAGACTGTAGCCACGGGGAGTGCGCGTGTGACCTCGGTCCGAAGTGTCTGACAGGTGGAGCTACACGGCAGGCGGCTTCCCAGAAGCCAACTGGGTAGCAGTGATCTGTTTTCGTTTGATCGGCTGAGGTGGATCATAGCTTTCTAAATCGATGGACGGATTTTACATGCCTGTTGTTTAGTTACGGTGCCTCCGGGCTTATTCACGTTATTTCGCTGCAGATGCGACGTTTCTGTGGCGTGGCGCGGTCCTAATTGCTTGTTTCGACTACGACTCTGTCGTATCCACATGTGGGCCGTCTTGGTGTGACTATACTTGGCCGTGTGCGTTTTGTGACTGTGGCTGACCCTGTGCGTTGTTGTGACTGACTGTCCGTGTGCTCTGTGTGACCGTGACTGTCCGTGTGCGCAGGTGGGCGGCGCCTCGCACCTGCTGTGGCGGGGCGGCTGTCTCTCGCTGGTGGACAGGGCGGAGCCGCTGCGGGCGGCCGTTCGCGGCCTCTTTCAGCCGGCGCGCCGTGGCCAGCAGTCTCTGCTCAAACTGAACCAGCCGCGCACGCCTGTCAACGGCCAGCTGCCCGGCAAACGGCCCCCCGAGTCCACCACCGCCGCCGGCCTGGCTAAGAAGCAGCGGGGTGCCACGGCGGCGCGGCCCTCCCCGCAGCCGCCGCAGCAGCCGCCGCCGCCCCGGCAGCAGCAGCAGCAGCCGCCCCCGCCCCGGCAGCAGCCCCAGCAGCAGCAGGTCAGTACCGCCACCGCCCCCGCCCGGGCAGCAGCAGCAGCAGGTCAGTACCGCCCCCGCCCCGGCAGCAGCAGCGGGTCAGTACCGCCCCCGCCCCGGCAGCAGCAGCGGGTCAGTACCGCCCCCGCCCCGGCAGCAGCAGCGGGTCAGTACCGCCCCCGCCCCGGCAGCAGCAGGGTCAGTACCGCCCCCGCCCCGGCAGCAGCAGGTCAGTACCGCCCCCGCCCCGGCAGCAGCAGCACAGCAGAGGTCAGTACCGCCCCCGCCCCGGCAGCAGCAGCAGGTCAGTACCGCCCCCGCCCCGGCAGCAGCAGCAGCAGCAGGTCAGTACCGCCCCCCGCCCCGGCAGCAGCCCCAGCAGCAGCAGGTCAGTACCGCCATCGCCCCCGCCCCGGCAGCAGCCCCAGCAGCAGCAGGTCAGTACCGCCCCCCCCCGCCCCGGCAGCAGCCCCAGCAGCAGCAGGTCGTACCGCCCCCGCCCCGGCAGCAGCAGCGGGTCAGTACCGCCGCCGCCCCCCCCCGGCAGCAGCCGCGGGTCAGTACCGCCCCCGCCCCGGCAGCAGCAGGTCAGTACCGCCGCCGCCCCCGCCCCGGCAGCAGCCCCAGCAGCAGCAGGTCAGTACCGCCGCCGCCCCCGCCCCGGCAGCAGCAGCAGTCAGTAGCGCCAGTACCGCCCCCGCCCCGGCAGCAGCAGCAGGTCAGTACCGCCGCCGCCCTGGGGCTGCGACGGCAGAACCGGGAACTGGTTTGAGAGGTGGACGCAGATGATAACGTTGCGTTTGTTTTAGGCTAAAATAATGAGCTCGGTAGCACTGATTTAACGCCATGCTGAAGTTTCGGTGTACCATTGCCGATTTCAGTTGGGGTTTACTTTCTTGATGAAGCATGCTGAGTTTGTTTTTTAGAACCGCAGTATGATTTCTTAATGGGCCTGCAATATATTTACCGGACATTCGCAAGCGCACGTTTAGATTTCCGTAGCTGATTGGTTCTGTAAAATCTGTATCGTCTAATATTGTGTATTGCATTGTTTTTGTACAACGAAGGTATTCCTGTATGCGTTGTCAACAGTGACTTCTGCTTTATCTATATAAAAAGTGACCTGAAGTGACCTGGTTCAGTTAAAATCAGCCACCGCCGCTGCTGCAGGTTCAGCAACATCAGCAGCCGCCGCAGCCGCCGCCTCAACCTCACCAGCAGCAGCTTCAGCATCTGCAGCAGCAGCCTCAGCAGCAGCCCCAGCAGCAGCCTCAGCAGCCGCAGCAGGCTCAGCTGCAGCAGCAGCCGCAGGGGGCGGTGCTGAACCTGCAGGCGGCCACCGGCGGGCGTGGCCTGGCGCTGGGACCCCTGGGCGCGCCGCCACTCAACATCCAGCTGGCTAAGGGTGGTCTGCCGCAGAACATCCGACTGACTCTGCCGGGCGGCGCGCTGACCTCCCTGCAGGGTATCGCCGCCGCCGCCGACGGCAAGATGATCGCCATCAACTCCAACAAAGGTCAGCCACCGCGCCCTGCCCGGTGTTTTGGGTGAGAGGGCGACGGAAAGCCTGTACGGTATGACTGATATTGAGGGTGGTGCCTCTGCCACGGCTCGGTTTTCGCAGCCGCTGTGGTGGAGTCAGACTGGAAATCAGTTTGGCTTTGACGCATTGCTCGGAAGATATGGTCCGCTGGCGACGTACGTTGTATGCCTTCAGAATGCACTTCTGGAAAGCGGTAAAGCGATGGCGAATTTTAGTGACATTGGCGGATCTAGGGGAAGCAAGTGGGGGCACTTGCCCACCACCGACCCTTGGCGCCCTTCCCCTGAAAGATCAAGGGCGCTCCCTGAAAGGTCGCTTCCCACCACCCTCCTCCAGGATGCGCATTCCGGCGCCCCAGCGATAGGATGCTAGGATTTGGTGCCCATATGTTAAGCTTTGCTACCCAAAAGTGCCACCTCCCCCATCCTCAGGTCGGAATGGCACCCTCGACTGTCCTCCTCCCCCCTCGCGATCGGTAATCCTGGATCCGCGTATGGTGTGAGCAGTATGTGGCTGCTTGCATTGAACCGTAAAAAATTGCATTTATAGAAACCTGACGAACCGGAAAGTGCTCAGTTGTATATGACCTCGAACATATCGCCCTTACGCACAGCTGACAGTGTTCCTACATTGGCTTTTGCTTGTGGGTGTAGAGGGAGAGGGGGATAACTCACGATAAAATGTGCTTTGAGGGAGTTGAAGATCAGACATTGTTGGAGGGCTTATGAGACAATGTCTTTATTTCCATTTTCCGTGAGTATATGCCTTTCCATTTCACCCCGTGTCTTTTGGGAAACAACAGCTTTTCATGCAAAATGAACTCTGAGCATCATCGTATTTTTGTTTTGTTTCACGTGATGTAGTTCATTAACCCTCGCCCCGGTGGGCGGGTGTTTGGGAACGATCCTCGGGTTTTTTCCGGCGGCATAAAGGTGGCTCTAAGCGCTGCTCTACGTGGTACACCTTATCGTCGATGTATTGTGCAACTTTTCACAACATTTTTAGGTTAGGTCACCTCAGGTCAGGTTACCAGTGCATGTCAAGTGACCTTACCTCCAAAAAGTTAAAGATAGCATAAGTAAGAACAGGGTGAATCTATAGAATTGAAATTCGTATCACATGATGGGCCCACCAAATACTACAAATATGTTTCGGGATTCTTTATATCGATGACCTAAGGTCAGGCACGGATCATACTCTGCACTGGAAATGCATGAGGGAAACGTAAATTGAGCGAAAAATGGCTCTATTTCTGTAGATATCGCATATAATAACTTTCTATTTTCCAAATAATAGTATCCTAAGTCCCTTTCCAGGTTCATGCTGCAAGTTTGAACCTGTGACCTGAGAGGTCATCTGGGACTACTTAAGCAGGTTTTCAGACTTGAGTCAATAACTTTGCAGGAAATGATGATAACGCTTTTATTTTAGTACCATTATGTTTTAGATCGTTATTGTATGTCGATTGATGTGCATACTGACTATGATAGGTCATAGTGTGACCCTGGCATGACCTTTAGGTCAATTATATGTTTTGACCTTGTATAGTCGTATCGTACATCATCCGATTCGCCGTAATGAGAGGAAGCGCATTTTGTCTCCATATTTATTCTAACTCAACTCTGTCAAACGCTAGAAATCAGAAACTCTTCTCTAACCTGTCACATTCTTTGACCTGTCATGACCTCAATATTAACCTGAGCCAGAAAGTGACGTATGTAGTTTCTTCATGAATTTGTATTGGCTATCTACCAGCGTTCGCGTTTTTCGCTATCCCGCATAGGAGCCGGGATCGAGGGGGCATGTATTGGTGCTTGTAGGGGTTGGCGGTGCTTGTAATGTGACGTGAACAATTTTCTCTGTGACTGATTTCGCCTTGAGGTGTCTAAAATTTTTCTATGGATAAAAGATCAAGCACAGTTCCTCGAACCACGCTGTCATAGATACCGTTGCCGTTCGCCTTCCATTGGTTTCCAGTTGGACATCAGACATTTGTTTCGGACGCGGGGATAGTGTCATTTCAGTGCTACAGCCTTCCTTAATAGTGTGTAGCTCCACCCTTGGTAAGTGTATAGCTCCACATACTCGCGAAAATCTTTAGCATCGCAGTCGTAGAAACAAATGACAGTGTGGTTTCCCTCGTAAGCTGCTGCCTCCGGCCTTTCATGACGCGGCGGGTGGGCCTGTGGCCGACAGTGCCCATCAACCGGATGGCGGGCGGAGGAGCCGGCGTCAGCCTGGGCCAGCGGCTGGCTCGCATCAGCACGCCCTCTACACTGCCCGTCCACCACATGTCCCAGCAGGTACGTAGCGCCCTCTACACTGCCCGTCCATCACATGTCCCAGCAGGTACGTAGCGCCCTCTACACTGCCCGTCCATCACATGTGCCAGCAGGTATGTAGCGCCCTCTACACTGCCCGTCCATCGCGTGTCCCAGCAGGTATGTAGCGCCGTCTACACTGCCCGTCCACCACATGTCCCAGCAGGTACGTAGCGCCCTCTACACTGCTCCCCCATCACATGTCCCAGCAGGTATGGAGCGCCCTCTACACTGCCCATCCATCACATGTCCCAGCAGGTATGTAGCGCCCTCTACACTGCTCCCCCATCACATGTCCCAGCAGGTATGTAGCGCCCTCTACACTGCTCCCCATCACATGTCCCGGCAGGTATGTAGCGCCCTCTACACTGCCCATCCATCACATGTCCCGGCAGGTATGTAGCGCCCTCTACACTGCCCATCCATCACATGTCCCAGCAGGTATGTAGCGCCCTCTACACTGCTCCCCCATCACATGTCCCGGCAGGTATGTAGCGCCGTCAACGCTTGCCTTCTGCCACATGTCCCAGAGGATATTTTATATCCAAGCATATCCCAGCAGATGATGTGAAGAGCACTCCACCATGCCTGTCGGCCGCATGTCTCAACAAGTTCAATGTCTCTCATAAGTATCGTTCATCGCAATTATCGTACCGTCGTCTAATCTAGGGTGATTGAGAGTCCAATGCTCAGTCATCATCGTAATCATGATCACTTGACTGTACCTTCGTCCAACCTAGGGGGTTTGAGAATCCTGTAATTAGTCATCGTCACAGTCGTGATCAATTGTATGCCCTAGAGCTAGAATGATGATCTGGTATTAGGCATGGGACCCTCAAACCAGCTAGATTTAGCGACGGAACTAGACTAAAGAGGAACGATTTGAATGAGAGACTGTACGTGAGGCTTGTACACTGGCCGTCTACCGTCTGTGACTGCAGTTGGTGGCGCCCTCCCCGTGACCGCCCTGTGTCCCCGCTGAGGGTGTGCGTGCGGCAGGTGCGTGTCAGGTGACCGCCCTGTGCCCCGGCTGACGGGTGTGCGGTTTCGGCAGGTGTTGAGTGTCCCGGCTGACGTTTGTGCGGTTTCGGCAGGTGTTCAGTGTCCCGGCTGACGGGTGTGCCGTTTCGGCAGGTGCTGGGGCTGAGTGTCCCGGCTGACGGGTGTGCCGCTGCGGCAGGTGTTGAGTGTCCCGGCTGACGGGTGTGCCGCTGCGGCAGGTGCTGTATCAGGGTGTCCGCCCTATGTCCCGGCTGACGGGTGTGCCGGTTTCGGCAGGTGCTGGGGCAGAGTGTCCCCGGCTGACGGGTGTGCCGCTGCGGTAGGTGCTGAGTGTCCCGGCTGACAGGTGTGCCGCTGCGGCAGGTGCTGAGTGACCCTGCTGACGGGTGTGCCGTTTCGGCAGGTGCTGAGTGTCCCGGCTGACGGGTGTGCCGTTTCGGCAGGTGCTGGGGCAGATCCAGCTGCCGCGGCTGCCGGGCGCCGCTGGACTGACGCTGAAGGTGCAGCCGCAGGGGGGCCTGGTGATGCGGCCCGAACAGTCGTGACCGCCGTCCGGCCGCAGGCCCGTGCAATAGTGGCTCCGCCGCCGGCCTCGCCCTGTCGCCGCGCACCGCCTAGTTGCAATTCAACACCGGACAGGGCTAGAGCTAATCTATGTACTGAACGGTTGTGTGTTACCCATATTTTGTAAAGATAATAATGACCACTATAGACTGAATTCGTTCGAGCCAACTATGCGAACTGCGAGATTTAGTGAAGTACGGAGACTTTTGTTCCGGTCTGTGGTGGGATCAGTGCGGTGAAAATGGCGCAGGATCAACTGGCTTTCTTCCTTTTCTTTTTGTTGGGTGCGAAAACCTACGCGCGGAGGTGGAAGATCTGTGAGCGGCAGGGGCTGCGACTTCCAAGCGGGGCGCAAGCAGTAGGCACGTGCTTCTATATCGGCCGCAACTGTGGTTCATGTCCAGCGCACTGCAAGCTTCTGCTGCGCGGGGCCGTCGCCTCGGGCCTGCGCCAGTGGTTGAATCTCAAGTCTTCTCCACGGCGGCGCCAAATTCCATACTTCTCGTTCTGTTGGTGATTTCCGCTTTTGGCGTCCATGCAAAGGATGGCTGTCGGGAGGGGTTGGACAGCCGCTGTGTGTTTAGAGGCCTGAGCAGGCGCTCCATCCTGTCCGAAATCACCGCGCGTTGTCTCTGCTTCTATTTGTTTCGCGGCAGCGTTCCGAAGCCCTTCGGACGATCCTGCGTTGCGGTGGAGGCGGAGTTAAGACACGGCTGTTCCTGTTGTAGCGAATATTGATTTCTAGAAATATTGGCCCATGACTGTAAGGCGACGGCAGTTGCCGAACTTAGCTTCAACACTGGCAGTCGCATGGCATTTATCTCCGTGCGGCTGCCGGGCGGGGCGGAGGCTGCTTTCCCTGTCTTGCCGGTGCGCTGTGAGAGGCTCTCGCAGCGTGGCGGCCTCCCTGCCCGGCTCTCCTGCGGTGTGATCGCCGCGCCGTGCACCGGTCACGGCCCACGGTGCCGGTCCCTGCCACGGTGTGGTGTCGCGGGCCCGCGCACTCGCAGCCTGACTGGTGCACGGGGAGACAACACCTGTCCCGCGCTAGTTACTCCCGGAGGGCACCAACGACCCGCGAATTGCTCTCGCCGTTAGCCGGCGCTGTTGAAGGTATTATCGCGGTGGTTGGTGCCTTGCGGGATACTCCCGCAAGGAGACCGGGTGGTGCTCCCGCGCTGAGACCGGTGGTACTGTGGGTGGTACTGTGCGGGGACGGGTCGGGGGGGGCGGGGGGGGGTACGTGGGGGAGAGGGTACGCGGGAGACGGGGTACTGTTGCGGGAGACCGGTGGTACTGTCGCGGTGAGACTGGTGCACTGCGGAGTACTCCCGCGGTGAGACCGGTGGTACTCCTGCGGTGAGACCGGTGGTACTGTCGCGGTGAGACTGGTGCACTGCGGAGTACTACCGCGGCGAGACCGGTGGTACTGTTGTGGTGTGACCGGTGGTACTGTTGCAGAAGACCGGTAGTACTCCTGCGGTGAGACCGGTGGTACTGTCGCGGTGAGACCGGTGGTACTGCGCGGTGAGACCGGTGAGTACTCCCGCGGTGAGACCGGTGGTACTGTCGCGGTGCACTGCGGAGTACTCCCGCGGTGAGACCGGTGGTACTGTCGCGGTGAGACCGGTGGTACTGTCGCGGTGAGACCGGTGGTACCGTCGCGGTGAGACCGGTGGTACTGTCGCAGTGAGACCGGTGGTACTGTCACGGTGAGACCGGTGGTACTGTCGCGGTGCACTGCGGAGTACTCCCGCGGTGAGACCGGTGGTACTGTCGCGGTGAGACCGGTGGTACTGTTGCGGTGAGACCGGTGGTACTGTCGCGGTGACTGGAGTACTCCCGCGGTGAGACCGGTGGTACTGTCGCGGTGAGACCGGTGGTACTGTTGCGGTGAGACCGGTGGTACTGTCGCGGTGAGACCGGTGGTACTGTCGCGGTGAGACCGGTAGTACTGTCGCGGTGAGACCGGTGGTACTGTCGCGGTGCACTGCGGAGTACTCCCGCGGTGAGACCGGTGGTACTGTCGCGGTGAGACCGGTGGTACTGTCGCGGTGAGACCGGTGGTACTGTCGCGGTGCGCTGCGGAGTACTCCCGCGGTGAGACCGGTGGTACTGTCGCGGTGAGACCGGTGGTACTGTCGCGGTGCGCTGCGGAGTAGTCCCGCGGCGAGACCGGTGGTACTGTCGCGGTGAGACCGGTGCCTGCGGAGTTCTCCCGCGGGGAGACCGGTGGTACTGTCGCGGTGAGACCGGTGCCTGCGGAGTTCTCCCGCGGTGAGGCCGGTGGTACTGTCGCGGTGCACTGCGGAGTACTCCCGCGGTGAGACCGGTGGCACCGCGGGGTGTCGCCGCTGGGAGAGGGTGGGCACCCTCAGCCATGCGTGGGTAGATTATGCTGTGAGTGAGTGGCCTAGAGTTGTTACCGTAGACAGCACCGGCTGTCCTATACTTCTTTGTGTGTGTGTGTGTGATGCGTGCGCGCGAGGAAGATGTCTATCAGAGCGCATGAGACGCCGCTGTCTAGGTACGGGCCGCCAGCGAAGGGCGGCAGGGGCCCCAGCTTTAAGCCGACAGCAGCGACCGCTGCCACCATCCACTTGTTTAGCGGGCTCTTCTTATTTATTTATTGCGCAATAACCCGTGTGTCGCGAAGAAGGCCGCGTGAGCAAGGAGGTGCCGGCGCCCAGTGTTTTGTACCTTGTAATGCTCAGTTTTGTACAGGCTGTTGTGATTTTGTACACTGTGGCGGCGCCGGGCCGGGCGTGCCGCGCCGCCCCCCGAACTGGAGAAGGGCGGCCGCCGCATCGCCGACGGAGCAATTTACAAACGTCTAGCATATGGTCTGTCGAGAATAAGCATGCAACGAGATACCCGCTGTCTTTTCGCTCGGTGTGATGTGAGTGAAGTATTAATTCCGGCGAGTGGTGGTCAATCAGACCATACCGGTCCCTCTTTCACGCAAATAACAGACATTGGCCTTCTGGAAGTGTCCGAGGGGGTCGGAGGCTGACCCTGGGACTATCTGACTAAAACACCCACACAGCTAGCCCTGGTCCGATCTGACGGCTTTCTTTTTCAGCTTTTAACGACTTCTTTTCATAATAGGATTTAAGTAATCCGTGCAAGGTACTCCCAACGAAACACCGAAAACCGATTTCAGGCGAGGTCATGTTACGGTTACAGTGGAGACAAATCACAAACAGTCGGCAGGCGACGCTTGCATTGGATGCACTCTTCGCACCGGGTAATTCTGATCAAACCGTGGCTAACTCTTCGATCAACGCGCGATCGCACACGTGAATCGCGTGTGTTCTCGTAAAACCAGCCCCAACTGACCACTACCCAATTTCCAAGGAGAACAAACGCACAAGCTCATCACAACTCAGCTGCGGGCACCTGATATCCGCAGATCCACAAAGACACACAGCACGGGCGGCAACAAGTCCACAATTACACCAGTGCCGTGCAAAGAACCACCCTGCTTCAGTGTAAGAACTCGCCTTAAGCCGCCAATGTCACGGCTGACTAGCGCTTGGGCCGGGCGTATCGCCGCAACTCGCGCACAGAGCATATTCCTCGCTACAAAGTCGGCGGGTGGGGGCGATGCCCGTGGGTACAATTAACCGTGGCGCGGGTGGGCAACACGTTTCGAGACCTAAAAAAAACAAACTGTCATAGTCGATGATACAGATAACGACCATCACAAAACGTGCGCCTCCCCTCCCGAATTATTCAGACACGCTTCCACGACAACGGCGTCACACGACAAAACGAGCTTCTCCAGAAGCTCTGGTGCATGCACAATACGACAGTAGTACAAGTCTCTCGCGGGCGACGGTGGCAGTCACTACGACTTGGGCTGCAGGTACTGGGTGGTGTAGCCGAGCCCGAAGCCCTTGGCAGTGTGGGTGGTGACCCGGGCCGCCTCGTACTGCTGCTCCATGTCCTGGAACATCTTCTTGGTCTTCTCCACCACCTCGTTGGCGGAGGTGTTGGACGAGGCCACCTCTGTGGAGAGCACTAGTTGAAAATGGGGACACAGGACGGGAACATACCCAGTTCCCTGGCATTGATAGGCTTTGGAGCTGGGTTAAGCAGGGGTGCAGATAGCAATCCAAGGTGTAATACGCAGATCGTGGCCACCCGATTGCAAAAGAGACGCTTAAAGCATTAAGTTATGCAGCACAATACAAAATGGAGATTGTATGGGTAGGATTACAATTACGCCCATGCATAAAAGTTATAACTTTAACCCTCGCCCACCGGGGCCATCGATGGCCCCCTAAGGTTTTTCCGAGATAGCAGAAAAACGACGAGGCGCAGCACCGCGGTTGAGGGCTCTACCTCTCACTGCATCATTTTCCCATCATCCCTGAAATTTTTTCCCGGTCACCCAAGGTCAGGTCACCAGACGAGGTCAACCAAGGTCACCTCACTTCACCTTTAGAGCTCTGTAAGAGCTACATTTCAAAGTCGATCGATTTGAAACTTCCTACACTTCATGACCCTTCCAGGGTCTACAAGGTGTATATCCGGGATTTTTCGATTTCGTGCCCTGAGGTCAGGTCACGAGGCGACCTCTCCCATTGGAAAAGCATGGGAAAAGCTATTTCATGATATAAAAGCCACAAAAATGATTGCAAATACTCAGACTGCTCAGAACAACGTTTTTGGACACCCTTTCACGGATCCCAGGGGTCATATTTGCCCTTTGACTTTTCCAAGGTCATCCAAGGTCACCAGAGGTAAAAAACAGTATTTTGACAATAACTTTTGACCTAATTGAGCTAGAGCGGTGAAACAAACACCATCGTGTTTGTCTTGTCACTGGCTTTCATTTAATATACGGCAAGGTCACTTTTGACCTTTCGTGACCTCAGGTCATATTAGGTCACGAGGTGACCTCTGGCGGTCAAACCACTGGCGGGAGGTCTTTACGTTCCACATAGCGGAAAAAGTACTGGCAATTTGCTATCAAATGTACTTCACCAGGCCTCAATAGCTCTAATGACATAAGTTATTCCCAGTTTGCTTAATCATTGCATATTTGAGTGAAAATAGCCGACCTTGACCTAATTTGACCTCTGGGGTCAAACCATTGACCTGAGCACTAAAACATGCGAAGTAATTTCTTACTGAATTCACGCGAGCTTTCTATTGCACTTTGCAGATTTGCGCTAACGCCCATATTTTCGGAGTTAGAGGGGGCCATCGATGGCCCCCCCGGTGGGGCGAAGGTGGCGCCGGACCCCGGTGGGGCGCGGGTTAAACATTACAAAATGCATCCTTCAGGCCCGACGCCCTACTCCTTCCAAAGGTGACGCTATCACGGAACCCCACACTACAGCCCCCGGTGTACTCACTCTCGGCGTCTTTGACGCCCATCAGCCGCAGGAACTTGGTGGCCATTTTGCCGTCGGTGTCCTCCTCGAAGGCGGCCGTTTGCCAGACGCCGGCCTGAACAGCCGCTGCCTGGACCGAGCCGGCTCCGGTAGCCTCCCCGGAGGCGGCCGCCGCCGCAGCCGCCGCCTCCGTCTCCGCCTTCTGCGCAGCGCGGAGGTCGCGGGTCAGGATACGAGCCAACCGTCCTTCTATACGGGTGTACTACACGGAACGCTCCCGTCGACCACCCTCCCCCTGAATTATCCGTAAATAACATTACAGACAGTAAGAAAGCCAGTGGGCGTGAAATCAACGCCATCGGGGAGGCATCACCATCGGGCAGCAGGACAGAGCACAATCAGCGGCCTTGGTGGCAGAGGACGTCACGTGCTTGAACACCTACAAAACAGAGCATCGTTTGAAAACAAAAAGGATGCCTCTTCAACGGGGTTCGTAAATCTAAGTCCCCAATTCCCAACACAACCTACTGTGCCCAGCTGGAATCTACCGCAATTGAACCACCACCGGCTGCGACCCCGCATTAAAAAAGTAGAAACTTTCCATGGATTGATTGACTGTGAAGCAAATACTCTAAGAACATTGAACATCGTCGAAAACACAATGGAAGGCCTGAGAAAAACAGACAACCGTATCACGAAGCCCAACACTTTTGAAGTTCATGAAACATAGAAAGCACAGACATGCTAACCCAAGCCTCTGTTTCTGGCGCGGATCTATCGCTGATCATTCAAATCTCCGTCGGCGTCCCGAGATGCAGGGCCCGTAACAAGGGGTCACAGCGGCTCGGTGGATAACAGACAAGACCCAACACTTTCTGGGTCATGGAGCCGACAGCAGTCTGACATTACCTTGTTGCCCCAGAGGAGTTTCTTTTTGCGCTCCTGGTCGGCGAATTTGGAGAGGTTGGCGGCGGTGGGGTTGAGGAAGCGCGGCAGGCCGCCTCCTCCCATCGGCATCGGCAGGCCCTGCGGCCCCACCGGCACCGGCGGCGGCGGCAGGCCCGACATTATCTGCTGGTACGTCTCCACGCCACCTGGCGGCGCCACCGGTCACAGGTCACAACGGTCTCCTCTCACCAGCTGCCCACCACCAGACAGTTAACACGCCGCTTTTTACCGCGATTAAAGTCGTCATAAGTGAACGAGTATCTCAGAGAATACCAGAAGGTATCCATATCATCCCCTTTTCAGGTCTTAAACAAAATACCAGCTCAAAGGGTGGAACAGTATTCTGAACCGCGAGGCAAATACACAGCTTTCCCCGCGTCTCGCAGTAAATTTAGAGGGGATGAAAATAGGCATGAATAAGATTTAAGCGAACGAGAAGATAATTTCACAGTTAAATACCACTATCATTGATTCGCACCAACTCAGCTCCCAACAAACATAAGATTACCAGAGACGATGCCAAATATAACACACCAAAACGCAGTCTTACCCTGTTTACGGAGTTTCTCTAGCCTCTCGCGGACTTTGTCCTTGTCGGGTCCGGGGCTGAGCTTCTTCTTGTAGGAGGCGAACGGGTTGAGCATGGACGGGCCGGGCATGGCAGGCGACATCGCCGGCCGTTTCCGGTCGTGGGTAGTCGGACTGCGCGTGGTCAAGGGGGATTGGGCAAACATGTCAAAACTCATCACTAATTTGTGGATGAATATGAACATTAAATAACATGAAACAAGCTTTGGAAGCTATTCAGACTACAAGTATACTCCCTTAATATGAGATGTCAATAAGTTTTACTCAAAACCTATCTTCAATCAACATTTTTTCGGTTGGATGCTCCGTCCTACCTGGACGGACGCTTGCGGTCGGGCGAACGGGTGCCCTTCCGGTCCCCGCCGCGGTCCCGGCGGTCCCTGTCCCTCCGGTCCCGGTCGCGGCGCCGATCGTCCCGTCTGTCGCCGCCGCTGTTGCGGGCGTCTCTCCGCTCGGGACGCGCGGGTCCCCTGTCGGGCCGGTCCCGGCTGTCCCGGGGTCGCGGACGCTGGTCTGTCGACCTGTGCCGCCCGGCATCACTGCCCCGGTGCCGCTCCCCGCCGCCTCCACCTCCGCGACGGTCCCGTCTGTCGTCCCGCGAGTCCCGTGTGTCGCGGTCGCGTTGGTCCCGGCGACTGTCGCTGGACGTGTCGCCGCGGCGTTCGCTGACCGTGTCACCGCGGCGTTCGCTGGCAGTGTCGCCGCGGCGGTCGCTGGCTGAGACGCCGCGGCGGTCGCGGCTGGCTTCACTGGCAGTGTCGCGGTCGCGGCGGTCCCGGCCCGCGTCGCCGGATGTATCGCTCCGCCCGTCGCGGACGACATCGGACGGTGTGTCTGTGCGCCGGTCGTGGCCGCTGGGGCGCCGCTGCCGGTCGCCGGCTCCGTTGGAGTCTCGCGGGCCGCGTCTGTCGCCATCCCTGCTGTCGCGCCGGCGGGAGTCGCGGTCGCCGTTCCTGGCGCCGCCGCCGGAGCTGCTGCTGTGTGAAGGCCGGCTGGTGGTGCTGCTGGAGCCGCCGCCGCCTCGGTCGTCCCTGCAACAACAAGGCTACCGTAACAGGAGCCGGGTCAATACACGAGTCGAACTCACACAGCAGCAGCCGCGGCATATCCGACGCAGCGGCAGCGCGCCAACTCACGCACCGGACGTGTATTAACGATCCGACTGATAAACGGTGCTGATACCCACTTCAAGGCTCCTCAACAATTTCTTCGTAAAAATATTTTTATCCGTGAATTTTCTACTGGATTTCTACTTAGATTTTCCGCATAAGCCAATTTAAGTCTTACGATGTTCACCCATATATATGTATATATATATTTTCCAACTACATCTTCGAGGTTACGTGAAGTCAATTAGGTAAAACTGGACTGAGATAGACTGCGTTAACACGCATCCCGCTGGGGGGGGGTGAAACTCGCCCCCTCTCCTGGTTTCCCCAAGTAATGCAGAAACAAAGAGACGTAAAACAATGCAACTTACAGTACCTAATCCCTGATCGATTTCAAATATCTGACGCATCTAAAGGTTTTAGGTAAGGTCATGGGCCAGAAAAAGTAAACATTGCACCAAAATCTACTCAAATTCGAAACCAAAAGTATCATAGAAGAGAAGCCTCATTACAAAAATGGCATGCGAATAGTAATACCGGAATCCCAGCCTTCTAAGTCCGGTAAGCTACAGCAAACTCACACTGGGAAGTTAACAGGAAGGAAAGCGACCAAGGAAAACGTTTCGACGCCTGCAACTTGTTAGATTTGCGGCACCAACCTTTTGCCGGCGGTGTGGCTCTCTGGCTGCCTCGGGTTCCGGGCAGACTCCTCCGCGGCGTCGTTCGACTCCTGGCAACACAGACAACGATGGGCATTCGCCTCCGCCGCCGGCCCACGCTCACCACGCGGCACGACAGTCACGGCAAACTGGGCCCGTGCCAACGACGAGCAGCGCTCACTGAACATTTAATTAACCTTCCCCACACACACGTTCCGACACTGGAACAGAAGTGCTGCATAAGACCCTGGGATCTCGATCAGATTAATGCACGGGTCTGATGGGACAACGAAATCATTCAGTGCCCAAAATAAAAACATATAATTCGATTACGTTTTCAAGTCATCTCAGGTATGCGTTCCTCCTTTTCGCAGTATTTTTTATTTTTTATTTTGCAAAGTTCTGTTCTCCTGGGTCAACTGCGTGGACTAACACGACACTAACAGGACACAACTGGTTTTGAGTTCCTTTGTGGTAGGCATATTTAAGGCTCACGGGATGGTAGTGACGATTTAAGCGGCTGCTTTTGCTCAGAGGAGAAAGGTACCACCGCTGAGAAGGAAGCCACACATCACTGTGCAATAAGGATACAGGTAATACCTGAGTGAGGGTGCCTCGCTTTATGACTTTTCTGAGGGCAACTTAATCTGATAGACACAATACTAGAGAGCCTTGTTTATGACTTTCTGAAAGCAACTTAATCTGGTAGACACAATACTACACCAGTTAGTGGTTGAACCTAGAGGTTGTAGCTTTCTAGCTTATACGCTCTTGCCTCGGTATAAAACAAGCAACGCAACAATCAGGCCCAATATATCACTCCTAGTCCAGTAGCGCCTCCCCTCGTCCCGTACATTGACCTGACACTAACAAAGGCTGACGAGTGGCTCGCCCCTGAGAGAGGCAGCGCCAGTAAGGCGGCGGGGCCGAGTAGCGGCAGTGTGTGCATACTTCACCGTGGTACTCACGAGCAGCAGGTGACGTCAGCGCCCTCGGCCGCACTAGTCGCCCACTTAGCCGGGACTTTCCATAGTTGACTTTACATACGGTATTTTAGGACAATATGTTAATATCACAATAGTGATTTGGTACAAACACATCGCCAGTGCGCCGCTGCTGGCCTCTAACAGCGGGCCAAACGCCAGAATGGCAGCCTATCCCCGGCGCGCCCAAACACGTGACAGAACAACACGGATATAGCAGAAAATCAAACAACAAACACACTTTGAACTTGGAGTGTATCACATCCAGCGCAAGATGCGCTGGACTTAGCGCACATGTCCCGCACAATGCTTTAGTGCTTGCAAGTAATCAATATCTGCAGGAGAACTCTTAATGAGTACAGAAACAATATTCAGCAAAAGGTGGCTTACCCCTGCTATTCTGTCATCTTACCTCACTGATGTCCATCTCAACGGCTTCGTAGTGGTCTAGCTTCTCCCCAGACATCTGCAGAGACACAGAAGTATAAGCAAGAACAGTTGTCAACACCAATATAAAACACCGATACATCCGTTACAGATTTTCGTTAAAGGGAAGGGCCTGGTCGAATCGGAATTAAGTGCAGTAGGCGCACTTTAGCAAAATAACGAAACCACCAGATTTCCGAAAAAGTACAAAAGCCCAATATTTTATTTTAAAATACTCCTCAGAAAAAATAAATATCAGCCTGTGGATGATGCCACGATCCAACCACACCAAAAACCCTCAAGGGCCATTGGCGATGCTCATGGACGTCAGCAATGTCGTCACACCAGCAGCCACAACAATGGCCGCCCGGCGACGGGCGATGGGGGCTGGTGTCAAGTAGGTTTAGCTTTCTACGGAAATATCGAGTTCAAAAAAATGACAAGAGTACCGGGTTTCAGAATTGCTTACAACGGCATCTCAGTTAAAACACGTATGAAGGTCCACATTCCCTTTAAGGATGTGATGCAGTCAATGTCTTATCATGATGCACCTAATGTGTCAGCCATATCACTTGGTCCAGCATAAACCTAAGCATTTTACCAATACCCAATTTTGGTGGGAAAGTCCCCTTTCTCCCCAACAACATGACACAGCAGCGAAGACGCCATTCAATCCTGCCCTGCATTATTCACACCGGGTGAGGTAGCTAGCCATAGCGAGCAAGTGAGCGTAGTCCCGCAATTGCAAAATGCAGGATTCATGTAGGGTTCTTTGCCTACATGCCACAAATGATAATCTAAATTTCTTCAGATCTACAGACGCCCCCCCCCCACCCAAAAAAACACATCATCATCATCAGACTCCTCATTTTGGGCATTGTTTCATAGGCAAACAGTGATATTGACACGCGCCAAGATGTAGGATTTCCACATGATAAAGCACTGTTTCTGCCTCAAAATCAGAAAGAAGATAAAGTCGCACAGCATGTACTACCATTAAAATTCAAGCGTTGGAAGAAACGTTTCAGGGCCGCAAAATCAAGTGATAGTGAATGATCCACTTGACATGGAGCCTAGTCCGGTCCAGGGCTTCCATAATGGTAAATAATATGGCAGCGTCAGATAGATATACACTTTTATAACACTGCGAAAGACGGTTTGATTACACTCGGATGTTTTCAAAATCTAAATTTTAGAAAAAATGTGTCAAGCAAGCATGTAAGGTTTAATGAACAGTAAACAGCAGTGACCCAGGTGCCAAATCGTATCAGCTTCCCAATCACTCCTTCGGGTCATGTTATGTTATATGTTATGCGTGCATGCTTCATTAAAAAAGCAGCAATAGACACTACACACCGACGTCAGGATTCCCCGCCAGAGTTGACCATAGATTGAACACACAATTTCTGAAGGCGTCCATTAATTTCTGTGCACTACACCCAGTGTGCAAAGTATGGCACTTTCGACGAGATCTCGTCGGCGCGAGTGCCCTTCGAGGCAGGAGCGAGTGGTGCGAATTTTACTACCCTGTTGCGAATTTCCGAGACTGGTGAGAGGGTGGCGACACTAAAAACCAGCGAAATTATAGGAAGAAGGGAAAAATTAACTAAAAATAAACAATTACGTCGCAATTGCGCCGGTTAGGCTAAGTGCGCCACATTTTCCGCAAAATAATGTGTTTGAAATTACATTTTTTTAATGCTGACGGATAAATTCAACGAATATGGATAGTCCAAACTAAAACGACGATACTTTTGCGGGCTTTTCATTATGCATAGTTGGCTTTTGGTATAACGTGAACTTAAAATGAGCCAAAGCTTTCAGCGATAGTCCCGCCGAACGCTGGGTTTTCCTCTCACCGCCTTTTATGCCAACGGACAGTTTCAAATCACTGTGCCCCAAGACTTTGCCACGCTGCCGGGCGTGGTGATATAGCGATGTTGCTCTGCGCTGCAGGTGCAGACGTAATATAACCAAACCAATTACAGCGATGGGCAAAATACATAGGCGGATCCAGGATTGCCAAACGGGAGGGGGAAGCGCCATCCGGACCGGGGGGGGGGGAGCGCCACTTTTGATCGGCAAAACCTATCAGGTGGGTGCAAAGTCCTATCGATGGGCGCCGATTTTCGCATCCTGGGGGAAGCGACATTTCAGGGGGCGCGGAGAGGGTCGATCAGGGGGCACATGCCCCCTTTACCCCCCTGAATCCGCCTATGGCAAAATTACGTTTAAAAATAGTAAACCTTTGTATTAGGAGCAAAAATGAATTTTAGAATATATCAATTCCGGCAAAAAAACATTGTATTGTTGAAGATTGCTAGAATAGCAGTTGTTGGTTGGAAGGCCCTGAAAGATAAAACCTGAATGGGTGGGGAGGGAACAGGCCAGCTCAGCTAAAGGAAGTGGTGGTAAGGCGACAGCTTTCAGGGTTTGGGGCATACACGGATCCAGGGGGCAAACGTGGCACGTACCCCCTCCACCGATCGACCCTCGGTGACCCTGAAATACCGCTTCCTACCCCCACCCTCCCCCAGGATGCGAGAATCGGCGCCCTCCGATACGATTTGGCGCCCATGCCTGATAGGTTTTCCGACCAAAAGTGACACCCCCTAGGCTGGATGCGCCTCCCGATTGGCACTCCTGGATCCGCCAAAGGTATAGGTTTGAATGAACGTTTATAACAACACGGGAGGGGGGATAAAAAGTAGGTAAAGATAGGAGCGTTTTTCTCCCTAATGTATTGCAGATTGGTGAGAATTTTTGGTCGCTGGCGGTGCGAATTGGTGCGAGAATTCTAGATGGCTGGTGCAACTCATCTGGCCTCTTGCCATACTTTGCAGACTGGCATTACACCAAACGGGACGTACCTTTGAATCACCGTCACTGTCGTATCCGGCTAGTGCATCCATGGAAGGAACTTCCTTGAACCTGAAACAGTGCAATGTGCGGCTCCAGTGAGACAAACCGATGATCACAACAGCTCCACAACAAACAGTTGCAACAAGCCACAAAGGCAGTCAGCCAGCACATGGAGGGTTTATCTACAAACATTGAGGCCCAAAACAAAGCAGAACCCGAATTTCCCAAGCCTTATCCCTCTGCTCCAGGGCCAGTTCAGTCAGACACACTGACACTCTGAGATCGCCTAGTGTCACTTGCACAGCTGTATAAAACCAATGGCGTGCTATGTAAGTATCACTAGCTGGCACACCTACACCTACCTGTCCAACCACAAGAAATGCATAAACACACAAATAAGGTGGTCCATACTTAACTGTTGAGTGTGTATTCATGTTTTTGGTATGAAATAAGACAGAAATCAAAGTCTAAAACACACTTCCAAGAGCTTAGTTCACATATAAACAATGCATACAAAACGTGCACTTCTCTCGGCTGGCGCCATTTACAGTAAAGGTTACAAAATTTTATTGTGGGGAATACAGAAAGTCAGATATTATAGAAACACAAATTCACTAATTTTAACTATATTTTGTTTAACAATTTATTTACCAAAAACTAAAAATATATACCATTTTCTTTAAAACTGTCTGTAAATTTAAATGTAATATAGCGATGAGAATTAACAAATGCCTCAAAGTGCCAGGAGCCATTCCCACGAAAATGCATGCAGGACCCAATTTTTTCAGATTTGAATCACTAGCAGATACAGAGGGGGGCCAAGGTCCCCTCAAAATGGACCAGTCTGCAAAGTATGGCAGCAGGCCAGACAAGTCGCACCAGCCATCCAAAATTATCGCACCACCAGCTTAAAAAATTGCACCAATATACCATACAATGGGGAGAAAAACATGCACATTCCTACCCACACTATGCAATGCTATCATTAGTTAGTTAAGGACCTGTTATAAGGCCCTCTCCTCTGTCTATAACTATTCAGCCATTATTTTTTAGTTTTCAGTGTCACCTTCCTCGCACCAGTCTCACAAATTTGCACCAGGTTGATAAAATTCCCACCACTCGCTATTGTTTCTAAGGGCACTCGCACCGACGAGATATCGTCGAAATACCATACTTTGCAAACTGAAAAATGGGAACATTTTGGCTGATTTTCCTCAAAGAAACAATAGGTTTTTTTTACAATTTTTCCCGACATATCCCCCCAGCCTCATATAGCGCTCCTGCATCCTAACCTAATCCAACTTAACCATGTCTTGATTTAGCAAGCCCGCCTGCTATGCACCGAGCCTCTGGCTTGGTATCTACCTAGCCTACGGTGCCAACAATCACCTACATTGGCCTCAGCCTTGCAGGCTTCGCCGGCAAAGGCTGGGCCTCCTCAGGACTCATATCTGTGCGCTCCAAGCATGTGCCATCCCAATTTGTGAATAAAGTTTATGAAAATTTGGTACACTTTCACAACTGTGCTTTACCTCTGGTACAAAAGTGCCAATGGTTTCCATCAGCTGACTGATGATCAGCTGCCATTATCTTTAGTCATTTCTGGTGTTATTTTTATTTACTGTGACAGTGACCCAAAATAGGTTTGCGCTAGGGTGTCGAGTGGAAAATTCAGCTCGAATGTATGGCGAGGAGTGGAAAATTCCTCTCAAAAGTATGGCGGAGTAAAAATTCAAATTTGTACCAGGTGGTAAACTCTCAGAGCCCTTGTTTGAACTGAAGGATGGATATTTCCTTTAATTTTCTCAAAGTAAATATTTTAAATCATGCCCAAACAGCTTTGTTTGACCATTCCCATGTGAGAATTTGGGTTAAGCAGGTAAATCTTTACCAGCTGAAACCCCTGATGCAGTCTCCAATTTTTAAGCAGTTGGTGAATTTCCACAAATAAAAAACTTTGGGGGCCTCGAGACCAACCTTTGGGGAAAGAACCTGGGAGCCACTAAAACTCTTGGGGGCTTCCCTAGACCAACTCTGTGCCCCTCCACTCCCACACGACCAGCTTTAAGGGCCCCTGAGACGAAAATCGGGGCCCCCTAACAAATCTGCAGAGGGGCCTCCGAGATCGGCAGGTGGTAAAAGAAAAGGGATATTTTCATGCAATACCTAGTTCCAAAATTAATTATCTACGCATACACTGTATAGTTTTCCTGTCCGGGACAACGCCCCTCCTATACCTATACCTATAGCTATCGAATTTTGGAGGCCACACCTGTCCTCAATCACTGCACCCGCATACACCTATGCTAGGGCCCAGTAGAGCCTTGGTTTACACTTAACTAACCCAGACGAAACTACAAACTTTCTATCATGGCAATAACCTCTTCCAGACTCTTGCTAAAAGTTTCTTTCTTTACCTGTCAATTCCCCTGCTTCTCTTCACATATATACTCACCTTCATATTAGTATGCTGCTTCTATCAATATTAATCGAGCTGCTCAGCCTCCTTTCTGCTGTTTCTTCCTTTCGTCTACAATCAGCCAGGCGCGGGTTGCACAGCTCAAGCAACTACTAATTTAAATTTCTGATAGCAATCCAGTTAACGGTCGCATAAGCAACATAATTTGCATTTCAAAACTTGCTCTAAATTTATTTTCTAAATCCTTATAGACTAGAAAATTATACAACTAAAAGCACACCAAGAGAAGACTGACAATGTTTTGTCAATAACGAATACAAACCAGCCTTCAAAAGCCCAAAATGCCGCCTTTATTTACTAGATGTAAAACGGCGTTTTGGTAAGTCCACGCCGAGACCAGCCATACAAAAAAGTGCCGATGTTTGAAGGGTAACTGGATGCATCTGTGCCCAAAAAAACATTTAATGAAAATGTAGAGTTTCAATGTATTAAATTACCGGACACTTTAGTTCAACTAAATATCAGCGTATTTATGCCCAGGGCGTAGGGTGTCGTGAGGAATTTGGGTGTCACACGGCGTGGACGCAGCAATGAAGGGCTAATATGGATAAAAATTATTTCTCGCAATAAATGGTTAATTTTCTATGATACAATGTCAAAAAATATGCTGCTTACCATACAAATTTCAAGATAATTGCTTTAACAGCAAGATGACCAAAAAGATTTTTCACTATTCTCGGTCCCAGAAATACAAAAACAACTTTCAAGGACGTAAGCCAGAAATCATATGCACAGATAAACTGCTTCCAGAAATGTATCTTTCAAGCGGTCAGCTCATTTTTGGCAACACAAGGCTAGGGGCTAATTTTCCACTCACCAATTTTGCGAGTGGTGGAATTTAGTGGCGGCGTTCACCCATTGGAACTTTCTCCGGTGGGGCAGGGAGGGGCACTGTGCGTCTTGCCCGCGCCAGAATTTCGATTCTGTTGTTCCACTGAAACGGTGGAGTTAAGGATGCCAGGTATAATTGACCAGAAAAATAGAAATCGCCAGATTTTCTTCAGAAAAGCAAAGAAGCGCATAAGACCGAGTTAATTTGGCGATCTTCTAGTCGATTCTGCTGCTCTCTTTTCCAGTGGACGTTGGTAGAGGAAGCAATGGAACTGGGCTTGTAGTAAGTATTGTTGAGTAAAATTCAATAGTAGTAAAATATTGTTCAATAGTTATTCAATAGTAGTAGTAAATATTGTTGAAGTGAGTGGAAAATTCACAAAAAAATATAAAAGTGAGTGAAAATTCTGATTGACTGGGTGTCGTTCTGCACCCAGCACCCCAGGTTTTGGGACACTGTACTGTGATGGACAGTGCGGGAAAACTTTGCTTATAGCGGCACGTTAATATAAATATTTCCAATGAAAATGTGGTACCACTTTAATCAGCAGGACTCACTCTATAACATATCAACGACTCCAATGTGAAATCCAAAAACTTATCTTGTTTTCCAATAAATAACATACATCAGACGGGCACATGGCTGCCGGCCGGGCAGTAACCAGCAGAAACGGGCGGAAGCTGGCGGATGAACACCAACTAGAGATGCAATATTTAAAGCCGGTGAAAGTCCAATGGGGGAGAAAAGAGGGAAGGCTAGAGAATCGGGAAAGGCGGCGAGCGAAGCTCGCAGACATGCGAGCGAAGTGAGCATCAGGTGAGGTCCTGGGAGGCCGCGGCATTCGCCGGCAGAGCCGGCAATGCCGCTGCCGACCCAGGCAATAGTTTGCACCACAGGTTAGGTCGCCGGAGGCCGGCTCGCTAAATCGAGGTTAGGTTAGGTTAGGTTAGGTCAGGTTAGGTTAGATTTAGGTTACTTTTCTTCCTCTGCCATTGCTAGATCTTCGCCATCTCTGCATACCACACACACTGAACTTGATCCGCCTATTTCAGACAGTTTGAGCGTATGGAAGTAGTACCGCAGCAGTTCGTAAAAATACGGCATTTGAAAGATATATCAGTAATTATAGCATACAAAATTGGAACACAAATATTTTTGAAAACTTAATTGTTTCTAATTATCATATATAACATTTTATTCCCAAAAATATTTACTTTTTAACATTCCCGGCTGCGCAGAAGACGTAAACAACAAAATCGTCATTCATTTCTATGCTTTGTGCAGCGCTGTTACCGTGAATAAGGCACGATTTCTCCGGGTAATTTAGTGTGTGTGTGTTCAAGGATTTGACACTGGTAAGTGTGCTAAATACTTTAAATATGTTCCATACTACCCTAAAAATGCATTAGAATGTCACCATTTCTATAGAAAAATTTTTTCAGAGCAATGACCGACTTTAGCAAAGTGCTCCACAGTGTGCAATTACGATGTTCAGGCTAAGTAAGTGTGGAAAACGGGAGTTTAAGTGGGAGTGGGGCTACAGGACGTCGCTGAATAGAGGGTGTCTTGCTGATTCCAGAAATGCATCATTTCTATAGAAAATATTTCGGGAAAGTGGACGTTTTATTTAAGATTAGCCCACTAGCCTACCTACTTCAGTGTGGGTGCAGCTGACCGAACCAGGCTCAGATCGAAATGCAGGACAGAGAACACCAGCGAAGAGGCTAATTAAGGATGTAATTTGTGCCCAGAGTTAAGAAAGTTTTGAGTTTGTTTCTTAGAAATACTAATACAATGAGGCAGGCATGGTGTGAACAACAGTGATATCCCAATGAATGACACAAAATCGGCAGTCAAGACGATTCAGGAGACGGTTGAACTAGGCCCTATTTTACCTCTGTTGTTATGCCTTGGTGCCGAGTCTTGACTTCCTCTTGGATTATATAAAAATCCACTCACACCTCCCCATTGGATTTAAATTCGACTTTTGACGTAAATCCCACCACGCGCATCAAATAAATATAGGTATCTTGCAAACAAACCACCACACGCGCGCCGCGACAACAACAAATCAGGAAAACAATATGGCGTCGGTCTCTATATGTGCTGCCAGATAGAATGTGGCAGCAAACTTACTTCAAATCACTACAGGCCTTTTCAAAAATACCTCTATAATACCTCTAGAATGTACGCTGCGATACAGAGGACACATTTACCTCCTTCTACTGATGTATGCACACGGCGTCGCGGCCATCCAAGTTTTGATATAAGCTGAACAAAAATTCAGCGAAGCTGATCCACTCAAGATATGGTCATCGCTTCAGACTAGCATAGCTACCAACCACAGGCGGATCCAGAGGGGGCAACTGGGGCATAGGCGGATCCAGGGGGCAAAAGTGGTATGACACCCCGACCGCCCCTCCCCCGAAAGGTCGATGGCGCCCCCTGAAGACTGATGCCACTCCCTGAAGTCAATGGCGCCCCCTGAAAGGCTGACAGCGCCCTCTAAAATTTTGCTTCCCACCTCCGCCCCAGGATGCGAAAATCAGCGCCTACTGATAGGATTTTGCGCCCATCTGATAGGTTTTACCGGTCAAAAGTGGCGCCCCCGCTCAGGATACCCCCCCGCTCGGAAATCCTGGATCCGCCTATGAAGCGGGGCACTTATTTCCCTCCCAATCGCCCCCACCGCCCCACCGCGTTCGTGACATTAGAAGAAAACTTTTTAGTGACAAGGAGATCATTCCCCCGGTCAATTTTCCAGTCAACGAAAATATAAAATCATATTGCTTGTGCATTTGTAAACAGTGAAACATAACAACATGACACGTTTCATATTTCTTCACCAGCGCCTCCAAAAAAATTTAAGAGGTACACAGAACGACACATTCCTTCCCAGACAGCATTGATCACAATACCAGCAGAGTAAGTCGCGACAATGCGCACGTGGCAAATTAGCAAAAGCAGACAAAATGACATTCACAAAGCCAGCAATACAGAAATATTAATTCATAATATCACAAACGGCATCATTATGACCCAAAAAGCTCAGTTTCCGACGTTGAAGCGCCCCATCTTGGCCCGTCGGCAGCAGCCTCTCCGGGCTTTACAAAGCACATTTCCAGCTGGACAGTCAGCGACCCGCTGCATCAGGAGAAATCAGGGCAAAACAAACAGCGATAGACAGCACCAGCACATGGAAGAAACGTCCTCCCTCAAGATGTACTGACCTTGGGAGACATTATTCCCGTCAGCCACAAGTCCCACCCAAGGAGAAACTGATAAGTATACCAAATGCGTACGTACAAAGAGGACGGCGCCTGCAGCACTCAGTACACTGATGAGAGCAAGAAGCCAAAACCCAGTCACACGTTCGGTCACACGTATCTGCAATTGGAGGAATGATTCATTTCCGTATCAACGGTATTACCAGCGGCAAACAACTAGTTGTGCTAGCAGACAATTTGAGGCAAACACTTTTACCCCGGTAGCTCAGTGATCCTGTGCCTAGGAATCGTCCGGGTGGAATTGGACACTCCTGACCATGTTCTGCCCCGATGGCGTACCGCCACCGCCTTCTCGGGATGTGCCCGAGGGCAGGACACGCATGCTGAGGCGACAGGCCGGCGGCTCCGACAGCAGTCCTCAGGACACTGTACAAACTTGGATCAACAACACACACAGCCGGGCACAGCCGGCAACAACGATAACAACGCCGCTGCAGAGATCGGACGGGCCGCGAGTCACACCATCTACTGCCTGGTCAGGACATCTCCGTTTGGCTCTGCGACTTTTAACCCGCCGAAGTGCGGTGAAATCGACTCGGCCGACTGCCGCCTTTTGAACAGGCCGTTATCGGACGCCCACCATGAGCGCTGCCGTTCCGCAGCAGTTCGTCCAGCACGTGTCCGGCAGCAGGCGGTCACTCCTCCGCGTTGCTGCAGCAGGCGGGCGGCTTCTGCACCATCACCTGCAGGTACTGCAGCGCGTTGAGCGCGGCGTCCGCCTTGGCGCGCGGCGGGTCCTCTCCGGTGCCGAAGCACACGGCCACCGGGAGAGTGGAGAGCTGCACCAGACAGTGATTCTGACCTGCCGGTACAGCGCAGACCGGGAGTTCGCCAGGAGCGGATCCAGGGATCCTGTCCGGAGGTACCTGTCCAAACCGTACAAACTTTCCCAAATTTTAGCCGTTTTTGATATATTTCATTTATAAACATGTTTTTTTCTTTAAAAAAATCTCTTGGGTTGGCGCGCCTCAAACGTTTTGTTAAAATCCATCTCTGGAGACACTTCTACGGAATAAGTAATCATTCCGGATAAACCACTTATAACGTTTCATTTTACCCTCATTTTGCTCTCTATATCAAATTCCCGCACACCTTGAATATCAAAATAAAGGCGGAATTGACCCCATTTCAGACCATGAAGAAATCCCTTTCCATCTGGCAGCGTATATCACGTGCCAAATATAAACAGACATCGCTCACGCAACGTTACAAGCTGTTGCCGCCGCAAGCAGCCATTCGTAATTACACGCGATACTTTGTCAGCCCAGGGTAGTAAGGAGGCATTTTTTTAACGATTGGAAGGGAAAATGTGGTTTCCTGATTTTCAACCCTATGTTGTTCATAAATAGCCATTTTTAGAATTTCGACAAAGTGGTACATTTCCTCAATACGAATCTAATAACTGTTTTACCAGCATTATTCAATCGGTCAGTGCGATGCTCATTGCCTCCGTGCCTGGTGACCTGAAATGAATCAAACGAAGCCAAACAGCTATCAGCTATTATACAGCAAAACAGTCATCTGTTATTCAACACGCAGAGCCGACACCAACCGTTGCTGGTCAGCTCCTCGATGTCGACCCAGGTGACGTCAAAGTTCTGCTCCAGCGCCAACTCCATCAGGTGTCGCACCGGGTTCACAGACTCCAGCGACAGCGTCTGACACACAGAAACATCAAATTTACAGACTCCAGCGACAGCGTCTGACAGAGAAACATCCGGTTCACAGACTTCAGCGACAGGGTCTGGCACAAAAGACAGGTTCACAGACTCCAGCGACAGGGGCTGAGAGAAACAGCACGTTCAAAGACTCCAGCGACAGCGTCTGACAGAGAAACATCCAGTTCAGACTTCAGCGACAGGGTCTGACAGAAACAGCAAGTTCACAGACTTCAGCATCTGACACACAAATACCAGGTTCACAGAACAATACTTTATGACAATACCGCAAAACCCTTTTTACCGCATATTTCACCTCCCTCAGATTCCACCTTTTACTAAGTAGCAGCACTTGATGAGCGTTCTCATTTCTTTAATGAATTGCTCTCATGCGTCCCCTCCCCAAACCCGCAGGAGCCTAAGGGCCTCGCTCAGATGTCGAACGGTGACTGCAAACCGATCTCAACACTTTCTCTGCAGATGAGTTCTAGGACGAATAAACTACTGAGCCGAAGTTCTTCTGTATGCTTTATTATATGCTTAAGGTTAAATTAATACCCCAACATAAAGGTCTACATTCCCATTTAAGACACTGAGAACGACCAAAAAAAGAGAAGGCGGTAGTGTTTTTGGAGAATCTACCATTTCTATATTTTCAACAAAAGTTCGGTACCTTCAAGCCCAATGCTGCCAGAGAATACACCAGCAAAATCACAAGTAATTAAGCACACAACAATATTTACAGCATGGCGAGCACACAACCAGTCATTAGCCAATAGCCTCCTGAAATATCAGCCTCGTCCGTCCGGAAGCTGGGAGATGACCCGGTCCCTTGGACAGGAAGCTGGGAGTTGACCCGGTCCCCTTAACCGGAAGCTGGAAGATGACCAGGTCCCTTGAACCGGAAGCTGGGAGTTGACCCGGTCCCTTGCACCGGAAGCTGGGAGATGACCCGATCCTCCGAACCGGCAGCTGGGAGTTGACCCGATCCCCTTAACCGGAAGCTGGGAGTTGACCCGGTCCCTTGAACAGGAAGCTGGGAGTTGACCCGGTCCCCTTAACCGGAAGCTGGAAAATGACCAGGTCCCTTGAACCGGAAGCTGGGAGATGACCCGATCCCCGTAACTGGAAGCTGGGAGTTGACCCGGTCCCCTTAACCAGCAGCTGGTGGTTGTGCCGGGTTCTTTCAGCCGACAGCTGTGAGATGAGCTGAGTCCCGTTACCGGCAGCTGTGAGATGAGCTGGGCCCGGGACTCCTTGAGCGAGCTGTGGAACTGGCTGACACGGATGCCGGCCTGCTGGTTGGCTTGCTTCGGCAGCCAGCTGTCCCGCAGTCCCGAGTAGTGCGCCGTCATCTTCTGCGCGATCTGCAGCACGGCACAGCCGCGTCAGCGCCGGTGCACGCCCTCCGGCTGGTTTACATTCAGGTGATGTCTAATGACCAGGTCCCCTTAGCACCAATGCATGGCTGGCTGTCATCAACTATTGGTTTTGTAAATACTCCTGTCTGTGTGATTTTGTGTTAAAAACTGAGCTGGCAGAAGAATGCAGCGGTTGTCACTACAACCGGGCTGGTCCCGCGTAGTGTGCGAGCATCTTTTCCGCAAAACCACGAGTTCCATTCTAATGCACTGCCGGTGAAGTCTCACAATACGGCAGTAGCTGTTGGAACCAAACGGCCCCAGCAGTCAGATAGTCATAAACCCCTTATGGTGCTCAACTACACCTGGCAATACCATAATCAACTAAGTATGGTTTAAATGTATGACAAGAACGAGAGAAACCTTCAAACTGAGGGCCAAAACGCGAACTCCTCAGATATGAATAAACTAAGACAAAAGGAGGATAAAACTACATTGGCAGTGATTCTGTGGACCAGACTACCCACAGCAGGGAACCTACCAGGAGTTGAAGCAGGGAGGGGCTACATTACCTCGTCATCATCGTTGTCCAACAGGCTGACACCCTCTGAGGGGGAGCTTTCCTGCAGTTTGGCCAACATCAAACTCGACGCCTGTCGCTTCGCTATCTTCTTTGATTTCCCAACACCTGCAGAAGGACTCCTCATCAAATCTGCAAGGTTTTCGACAGAAATATGAAAAAAATGGTGCTTAATGAATGGAAGCATCAACAACACCAAGCTCCAAAACACAACGGTGATTTAGCGCAGAAGTATGTTAAAATGCATGCACATCATCAGTTCATTCTAACCTACCCGTGATTGAATTTTCTTAAGAGGCAACCCTTCCACAGAGCTAAAGAGGAGTGAAAGGAGAGCACAAGCTCTGCGTCCAGTCAGTCGCCTCTACCCTTGTGACGTCATCATAAGCCATCTGGATCATTGAAAACACCCGTTCAGCTCTTCCCCTCACCGATCTCGCGGGATTTGGCGCCGATGCAGCAGGCGATGGTGAAGGTGCGCTCGTGCGGCAGCCCCTCCTCGTGCACGATCTCGTAGGTGGGTGGCGGCCAGCGTCGCGACATGCACAGCTCCTGCAGCTGCCCCACCGGGTTGCCCGGGATGCCGTCGTCGTAGGGCAGAGTAGGCAGCTGGGCCGGCGCAGTTCCGCCCAGCAGCGCGGCGGCCGCCGCAGATGGCGCTGGGGTAGCCGCCGGCTCTGCAGGGTCGGCCGTGGCCGCCTCGGCCTGCTGCTGCCCCAGGAGCTGGTCCAGCACAGCGCGCGCCGCCGTGTGTTTGGCCTTCTTCTTGCTCTGGCCCTGTCCGCTGGCCACGAACTCGCCGACCGTGGCGCGGTACAGGAACGTTGGCTCGTGCACTGCGCCCTCCACCTGTGGTGGGAGCGCCGGCATCAGGGGCAGCACTGCACCACCATGCTGATGCGGGCAAAAACGGCGAGGTCATCCATGCTGGCTATATCGATAAATTCAGTCGCGAGCATCGCATTGATAGAAGCTCAATGTAATGATGGAATTCAGAGAGCTGGATACTGACATAATGTTATAGTAATTTGTACTTGAACACATTGTCATGATTCCAACAAACATTATCAGTCTAATTCAGCTAACCACAGCACATACTTTAAACTCAGGTAGCACAAATAACCAGAAATGGATCGGTGGTGTTCAGAATTGATTAAACTGCAGCTCGCTGTGTGCCAAGAGACTGAGCCGCCTCTGTGCCTATCCATGTCCAAATGCAATCACTGAAGAGCGACGGATGACATTCTTACCTGAAGCAGATCATACTTGGGTGTGATCCCTTGCTTGGCAGCAAGTTCTTGAAGCAGAGACACTGGTGTTTTTGAAGGAATCCCTGGCCCCAGCATACCCGCGAACTAGAACAAAAGTCATGGGTGTCATCAGATTCTAGTACCAATCACTATATCACAGTTCCTCATATTACTCCGTGAAGCACAGCCGCACATTAGAAGTGGAGTACAACTACATATTATTATACTTTACCGATGGTGTGGAGTGACTTGCTCTTTTTATCAGGCCCCCGCCCGCCGCGAGCACCACCGACGCCCACCGGAGAGGCGAATCGACGATACCACGCTTCTCAACACTGTTTACAGAGGGCTAAAAAATGCACTGACGGCAAGGAATGTAGCATGAATCTCTCGGTTTGTGAGGGACCACAACATCGGGCTTTCGTTCTTCATAGAGCATAGTGTTATATAGTGGCGGGCGACCGCCCCACTCGCAATCCGCACCGCGGCCAATGACTGGGCGGCGCCTGCCCTGCCATCTACTGGCACTCGCGTGGCCGCCAGCAGGCGCTTATAAGCTACTTTCTCAGACCCTAACTGCACCGGCCATAACGGAAAATGGCAGACTGCGGGTGGGCGAAGATCTCCCCTGGAGTCTTAATGTGTTTGTCCCCTAATGTTTTGTCTCCTTTTATGGGAAAGCTGTTAGTAAGATATTTTTGGTACTGAGAGAGAGAGAGAGAGAGAGAGAGAGAGAGAGAGAGAGAGAGAGAGAGAGAGAGAGAGAGAGAGAGAGAGAGAGAGAGAGAGAGAGAGAGAGAGAGAGAGAGAGAGAGACAGAGAGACAGAGAGACAGAGAGACAGAGAGACAGAGAGACAGAGAGACAGAGAGACAGAGAGACAGAGAGACAGAGAGACAGAGAGACAGAGAGACAGAGAGACAGAGAGACAGAGAGACAGAGAGACAGAGAGACAGAGAGACAGAGAGACAGAGAGACAGAGAGACAGAGAGACAGAGAGACAGAGAGACAGAGAGACGAGAGAAGAGAGAGAGAGAGAGAGAGAGAGAGAGAGAGAGAGAGAGAGAGAGAGAGAGAGAGAGAGAGAGAGAGGCTTAGGTGATCACATATAAAGCTTGATCTGTGCTTCAGTGCTGGGGAAATGGCACCTAAAGGAGGAAACCATCACATATCCTAATCAGAGGTACCATCCTGACATTTTTACCACAAAAACTAAGTACTTTGCTCCATGACCAAAATATAATCCAGATTGAGCTGCAGATACTGCCCATCACGGCTATTGCCCCAGCATCATAGCATGGTCCAGGCTTAGGTGATGGTACCTAAAATAGCGCTTTAAGGACTATGATACCCCATAAATGTCCTGATTGGGTTTTGATCCAAATTAAATTTGAGTCCATACATGTGTATATATATATATATATATATATATATATATATATATATATATATATATATCACACAAAGCAGAATAAAAAATACAAAAACACTGCAAAAATACAGTCAAAGGGAAACAAGTGAAAATACAGCGGCAAAAGACACTCCCTAGGGAGAAGGAGGTGGACAGGGACATAAGCTTGGGGCATTCATGACAGTGACAGAGTCAGGGCGCAGCGGCGGTGGGACGCAGAGGCAGAGGGAGCTGGATGCACAGGGTAAGTGGGTGTGACACAGCGGCTGAGGGACCCTCACAGCCAAGCTCCTGAAAATCGAACAAAATGTCATGGGTCTTGCAAGTACCTATCCCAATATAAGACTAGGTACACAGATCACGATCCCAACTCCCAAGAGGTATTATGGTAGTAGGCAGATCACATCTTGCGGTTCAAAAGGATCACATCAGAAGGTCCACAGTTTATAGGTTCTACAGCTCAAAAGGTCCAACTTTCAAAAAGTCCAACGTTCAAAAGGCCCAAAGAGGCGTGATCAGATACATGAGAGTGGGGTGTATGATGCCGTAGAGGTGTGCTAAGACACCTGATAACAGGAGGCAATGAGGGTTAGGTTAGGGTAGGTTAGGTTAGGTTAGGTTAGGTTAGGTTAGTTAAGGTCAGGTCAGTTCAATTGTGTATGCCATTGGTCCCTATTTCCTAGTCTGGGGATATCACCCCTCTTTCCAGAATCTGAGTGCGCCTCTGGTCTGGGTACCACTTAACACTACTCAAACTTCCCCTCCTTCCGTCTGTTTCATCTCTAGGGATTTTCTTGCAGAATATGGGAATATTTCTAAAACATTTCGAAAAGTGGTACCCAGACTAGAGGCACACTCAGATACTGGAAAGAGGGTTTATATCACCAGACTAGGAAAGAGGGACTAAGGGCATACACACTTGACCTGACCTGACCTAACCTAACCCTTTTGAATGTTGGACCTTTCAAAGTTAGACATTTTGAGCGGTAGAACTTATGAACTGTGGACCTTCTGATGTGATCCTTTGAACCGTGAGATGTGATCTGCCTACTACCATAATACCCAAGATACCTCATAATACCCTCCCAAGATAGGTTGAAATGCCTAGTAGGCACTGCCTAGGTACTTGCCAATGTACCTATTTGAATTCAGACCTATGCTTAAGTCTGCTGCTGTACCTACCGTAAGTGCAGATGAACCTGATTTTTAAGAATAATTTTCGCTGCACGCTTATGGTTCAGTTTCACAATTATGAAACTCCCCTCAACAACAACAAGAACACAACTCACAACAAGAAACACGAAAGAAAAAACACGCCAGCAAAATAGTGCGTGCAGCTATTGACCCCGGTCACGCTCACCAGCGGCGCTAGTGTGCCCTCCAAGATGGCCGCGAAAGAGGGACTCCAAAAGGTAAACAATGTTAGTGGGCCCCGGGAATAGCATGGTAAGCGGTGAATTATACGTGTTTTATGTTTGGTATGTGGCAGCGGCTTATAACCAGCCACTGCGGAAGGCAGAGAAGAATGCAAATTCGAAAAGTTTTTGGTCCCAAGGAGCAAAGCTTGTATTCAGCATCAGGTTGAAGTTTGCTGCCCCCCCCACTTCTTTGCCGGTGGCGACGCTTGAGTTTGGAAACGCATTTTCCATCGTACATTCAAACTGGAATTTCAGACGGTTTGAAACAAATAAAGGCGTATATCTACCGAATTATTTCAAGATGTCAGTTTTCCGGGCTAAAAGGAATGCAGCCACAGGCGGATCCAGGGGGACGGCAAAGTGGGCACATGCCCCATAGGCAGATCCAGGGGGCAAAGGGGGTATGTGCCCACCACCATCGACCCTCGGCGCCCCCTGAAATGGCCACGCCCTCTGAAATTTCCCTTCCCACCACCATCCCCCTCCCAGGATACGAAAGTCGGCTCCCACCGATAGGGTTTCCCGGTTAAGAATGGTGCGCCGCCCCCCGGGAAGGTGCCCTTTGATCGGCAATCCTGGATCCGCCTATGAAGACGGCCCAAGGATTAAGGCTTACTCCTGCTAGAAGCAGGCTCAAGGGAGTGGAAGGAGGCATAAGCGGAACTGGAGATTGCCTCACAGCCAGTCTGCAAAGTATGGCAGCAGGCCAGACAAGTCGCACCAGACATCTAAGGTTCTCGCACCACCAGCCTCCAAAAATTCGCACCAATCTGCCACATACCAGGGGAAAAATGCACCCATTTCTACCCCTACAATGCAATGCTACCTCAATCATTAGTCAGTTAAGGACTTTTTATAAGGCACCTCCTGTGTGTTAATGGCCATTCAGCCATTATTTGTTTAGTTTAAGTGTCACTAACCTCGCAAATTCGCACCAGGTTGATAAAGTTCGCACCACTCGGTCCTGTCTCCAAGGGAACTCGCACGGACGAGATCTCGTCGAAAATGCCATACTTTGCACACTGGCCTCACAGCCGCTTACCAGGTGGATGTGAATGGAAGTCGGATGGCTGAAAATGTCTGCAACAGACAGCAGCATTTGAGCCCATATTCTTCCCAATTATCAGATTCGACTTCCACTGCTTGGACAGCACCTTATCCTGAGGAAACTTGTGAAAGCTGAGACTTGGACACTTTCTTCGGAAGGATACACACTGAGGAACGCAGCAGTTCTGATTGGATATAATGGTTATCCGTCTCACTTTCATCTTCCCCTGACGCATGGCATGTTGTGGTGTATGTTTCGTTAACCCTATTTCCGGCAGGGGGGGCTAATATTGCCCCCCTAAGGTTTTTCAAGAATATCTCCGAAACGGCTTGCGATAGAACTTTGAAACTTCCTGACTTTTCCTAAAACTAGTACAGGCAGGTTTTCTGAAATTGTCAATATTATATATTTACCAGGGGCGGAGCTATGGCTGGGTTTTGGGGAGGTTCTATCCACAAACCAAGTATTATCGTATGCGATGGGTTCTTTGTAAAAGGAAGCCGTCTCTGCTGATCCTGATACCAGTTATATGGTTTTATTATATCATTTTTTATGTGAGATGATAGTGCATTCACAATTGTCACTATTTGTATTCATCAGGGGCGGTTACAGCAGTTCAAAATGGGGGGAATGTTATCAAGAAGGACTAAACGTTAGTAAGTGAGAAGACTGCTTACAGCCGTGCCAGGGCGAATACAATTGGGTATATGAAAATTCAAAATAGTTATAACCAAATTCTAGATTACCAGAGGCGTGTCCAGTCACTACACATTTTCAGAATGCATATTCCCAGCCAGTATCACCGCCGCGACTCAATATCGTTGTATATTAAAAATGTGTTTCCAATCACCCCCACCCGCCCCCCCCCACGACGAGAGTCCTTGATCCGCCTATGTCACCCCCTTTCCCAGAGCTGCCATGGGAGGGTAAAAATTATCAGAAATAAATTTCAACTAGTCGAGGGACTAATATACTCATGCATACCACTTGCATATTGTTGGGATGTATTTTACCCCACTGTTTTACCTTACTGCATCCGCCCCTGATGAGTTTTTCACTTTTTTTCATTTATTTATGTGTCAAAGATGCCAAGCAGTATATCACGGCTTCTAATCCGCGTAAGAAAAACTTTTTAGGTTGTATATATTTCCCCTCATATTCCTGGTCCTGGAACTGCCATTGAATTTCGAATTTTTGCGTAACTCGAGTATATGACAATTTTGGGTCAATTATTTGTAAATCTGAACTAGTTTTGTGAAAATCGTACAACAGAGACAAGGGTTATGGAAAATCTAAAAAATACACAAAAATTGTATATTTTGCACGACTTTCTCCTTAAAAATCAAAATTTTGAAATTTTCTTTTTTTCAAAATAAAGTTTAGCGTCAGGGGAATCTATAGCACTTTGAATTTTCAAAATCGGCCGGTTAGATTACGAGATCTTAGGGGGGCCGATATTGCCCCCCTGCCGGAAATAGGGGGTAGCCGGGAGCCTGACGGAAATAGGGTTAAGGCCGTCAAAGTGTTGACGTTGCATCCAAGGGATGGAGCCGACCACCCAAGTACAAGTACAAGACGTCAGTCCCTCTACTGGCGTTTTCAAAAAAATCCGCCAGGTGCCAACACTTTCGATGACCGGGGCCAATTTGTTGTTGACCGTCCAAGGCACAAATCGTCCAACAGTCCCACGCTTAAATCATCCAATTTCATATTGTCAAACTGTTAAATCGTATAGTAATGCCATGAATAAGAGATACCTGGATCGGAGACTCCCCTGTCGGCGCCTTTGATGTGAGCGACAGCGGTCGTCCGCCTAGCGGGAAAAGTGGGAAGCTTCGACATACAGGGCGCCGGCCGCCGGACGTCGAGGACGCAGGCACGTTAAATGGGGAAAACGGCCACGACTCGTCGAAATTGAGGCCACATTTAGCACATCTATGCAGACAGCGTGGTTCCAGCTGACAGATGAGCATATTCTGTATCACGCTTTTCATTTTCCAGGGCACTGCCTTTAACAGGGGTCAGGGAAAGGGGAGAGGGTGGCAAACTGAATACCCCAAAAATACAAATTTTCCCTGCATTACACGATGACGTGATGTCATAGGTGAAGCAGGGGGTGGGGAGGGGCGGATGCGGCTACCCCATAACTTTCGGACTGGGGGTAGTGCTCCCCCAGCCCTCTCTCGAGAGCCGGTCTCAGGAGCCCTCCGAGGGCCGGTATCAGGGTCCCCGAGAGTCAGTCAGGGGACCCCGAAATTTAGTCTCAGGAGCACCGTCCCCTCGAGAGTTGGCCTCAGGAGTCCCTCGAGTCATTCTCAGGGGGGCTGCAAAGGCCAGTATCAGGGGCCCCCAAGATTTAATCACGAGAGACCCAAGTTATTATCAGGGTCCATCCGTTTTGGTCAATGGGGACCTCCTCTCAGGGTGCCCGAAAGCTAATATGGGGATCCGATAATTATTATCATAGGTGCTGCCCAGTGTTGGTTTCAGGAGCCCCCATGTCTCAAGGATGTCTTTCTCAGGAGCCAGGAGTTCCTTTCAAGGGGCCCTGAAAGCCAGTCTTGGGACCCATAATTAGTTTCATGAATACCCGGTTGGTTTCGGGGGCCGAGAGGTAATCTTGGGAGCCCTTGAGAGTTAGCCCCAGGTTTTGCCCCCCCCCAATTTTTATCTAAGGGGCCCTGAGAATCAGTCCCGGGAGCAGCCAAAAGTTAGTCCCACGGGACCCCCGGGAGTCAGTCTCGGGCATCCGAGAGCTAAGCCTGTGGATCGGAGCAATCCCCAGAGGTGCTCCCTAATTTCGGTCTAAGTGGCTTGAGAGTCCGTCTCAGGGGTCCCGAGTTAGCCGTATCCCCCTGAAGGCTAATCTGGGCCTTCGAGAGTTAGTCTCAGGAGCACTAAAGACTCAGTATCAGCAGTGCTCCGCACCCCCCGAATGTTAGTCTCAGGGGGCGCCCCAGGATTAGTCTCGGAGGGCTGTCGGAAGTCATTTCCTCCATTCCCACCCACCGAGAGTCAGCCTCAGGGGACCCCGAGTTAATCTGGATACCCCTGAGAGTAAGTATCAGTCCCCTCGCCCCACTCGGAGCAAATCTGGGGTCGCGATAGATAGTCTCAGAGGTGCTGCCGAGAACTTATCTCACGAGCCCCGAGATATTATCAGGGGCCCCCTCAGTTTTTCTTCTAAGAGGCCCCCAGGAATCAGACTGGGTTCCCTGAGAGCTAATCGGTGAAGCGGCCGAAATGAGCTTTTTTGAGTGCCACCAGAGGTCAAGAATCTCGCCAACTCGCCCACGCTCGTGGGTAGCCAAATGAGGTTCTAGGACCAGAACTTAGGTAGCCAATCACGGAGAATTGACAGAGATCAAGAATTGCACTTACCAGCACAAAACAAGTATTTCCACGATCTTACCGCCACGTAAAAAGAACGATCCATAACATACAATGCTACCTTGACTGATTTTAGGTACCACTATAATTCTAGTGATAGACGATACAAATTAGTGACAAATAATTTATCCTTACACACTCGCGTTATTTCACAGCTAAGTTAGAGATGGGTAGGTAACCACATCGGCAACGAAATTGACCCATATAAAGCCATGAGGAAAAGGTACTCTAATTATGATGACATGAGAACGGTAATATTCATTCTCTTATTTGAATTCAACCATTTATTTTAAACAAAAAGAGAAAACTTTAAAGTGTATATCAGGATTCATAGTGAAATTACTCCGCATAAGATAGTATCTCCACTGCTTACGTTGTACTTGAGGACTCGTTTTACGGAATGAGAGATGGTCTGGTAGCCAGGCCGGCAACGAAAATTACGATTACGGACCACCAGGTAGCCACTTGGGTAACCACAAAATTTTGCGTTTCTGGCGCGGGAGTAGCGAGAAGAAAACAGTCAGCAGAAATACGTGTTGAAGCTGCTGTGTAGGTACCTTACTATGAGGCTGTAGATTTTGACCTATTTCAAAATAGGAGGTTTTGTTGTCAGTGGTAAACCCACTACCAATCTTTATATATTATGCCTCAGCCAGAGAAACGTAGGACAAAGTGAAGTCCGCCAGATCTCAAAAGCCCAGGAGAGTAGTGCGATGTGAAGGTGTCAATTAGAGCACACATTTTAATCAAGTGCGGGCGAGATATCCAAACTATAGACCTGTGGAGATCAATATGAGAGTTGCAAGTTCTGGCTTTGCACATAGAAAATTATATGCTGTTTGGTGCCCATGAAGTCAGGTAAACTGCAGGTAGGTTTCTTTGGTGCCTACCTAAGTCAATTTTATCAAATCAAGCTTAACAAAATTGTGATGATTCCACAAAAGTTTCCATTGAGCAGGTGAATGTGGTGATGCTCATTGATCTGCTTCAATCTTTCTAGGATTTGCTGGATGATGGTTGTGGTATTAGGAGGTACTTGTCCTCTGGCTGAGTACCTATATTTGGTTGCAGGCATTGGACATATTTAAAATTTTATGTCTTATTTTAACAAAATGTTAATTAAATGTATCCTTCAAGAAGCTTAAGTCTCACCATGATGACTGCTACAGTCAAATGGTGATTGTCTGCCATCTTAGCGATGATGATCTAAGCAATTATTGATCATAGCAAGCAGTTGCAGTAAGAGTACTAGACTCTGACGGCACATATGATTTTTTATGTCTTTTGTATTAGGTATTTGATAACAGTTTTGACTGATTAATATGCGCAGCTAAAGGACACATGCTTTTATTACGGCACACACCACTTGTAATCATTGCACATATACTTAACCTTTCGCTGTTTGGTACTAAGAGTATACTATATGTGGTTCATTAGTCTCCAAATCACAGTAAATTTAATTACTTTCATACTTCCACTTTTTTGAGAGTAAATTTTTACTCACTAAGACATATTTCCTGGGAGCAATTTAAAGCCTCAGTTCATGCAAAAGTTTATTTCACTTCAGGTAGCCACGTTGGTCGCATCAAGGATATGTGGGTAGCCAACTTGAGATGTTCTTGACCTCTGAGTGCCACCAATTGTTGGTCTCAGGGATTCCCAGAGCCAGTCTCAGGGAGGCCCTAAGAGCTAAACGGGGAGGGGCCGAATATTAGCCTTATGAGTGCCCCATGAACCTAAAATAACGGTCCGCCGATGTACCTTTCATTTCGGGGAGTGTGGTCAATATGAGTTTAGACACCCGGTTGTGATAAGTATTCGATGGGGGCTACCTCATGGTTCCACATCGCACATAGCATAAGTGTCGCCACCGGCAAAAAAGTGGGGGCCAGCCAAACTTCAACCTGATGCTGACAGAAAACTTTCAAAGTCAGGACTAAAAACTGTTCGAATTTGGGCTCTTCGTTGCCTCCCGCAGCGGCTGGATATAAGAATGCCCGGTTTTCTCTCATTTTGACTGAGATAATAAAATTTTTGGCCAAAAAGTGGTGGGGGCCAGGCCCCCTTTTCCGACGCGTATGGCACATAGGCGCGATAATCAAGTTGGTAAAAAAGTAGTCATGTAACGAAAAAGGTCCGGAAATGGTCCATGGGCCCCTGAGACCGACTCTCGTGGCCCCCTGAACCGACTTTCGGGGAACCCTGAGACCGTCTCTCGCGGGCTCTAAGATCAACTCTCGCGGTGCCCCTGAGATAGCCATCGAGGGGCCCTGAGAACAACTCTTGAGGCTCCCCTGAGATAAACTCTCTTGGAAGGGAGCCCTGAGGCCGATTCGGGGCCCCTGAGAATGCATCTCGGAGACCTCCAGAGTCTGACTCTGGGGCCCCCTGATCGGCCCAATGGGGTCCGCAGACCCCTAGGACCCACCTCCTTGGTTACGCAATTGATTTCAAGACAAACTCGCCGCACGTCTCATTCGAACTAATGCATTCGGAAGTGATGCGCCCTGTACGTCGTTTCGCGCATGCGCAGTACGGAGTGATCGGCGCTGTCGGTCGGAGGCGGCGAGTCTCCGATCCAGGTGTCTCTTATCCATGGTAATGCATCGTCCAATGATGAAAATGTCCAAATTTCAACATTTCAGGTGGGGTTCAGAATATCCAAAAATCAAAGTATCCAAGGACCATATTGTCCATAATCATATCATCTAATAGTAAATGATCCGAAGTGAAATCGTCTAACTATCAGAAAGTCCAAAGTCGATACTATCCGATGCTTCGAACGTCCACGCCTTACTTCAGTTACTTCAGTCAGCCACCAGCAGTGACGGATCTAGGATTTCGTTAAGGGGGGGCCCAGGCTCGGAGGGCGCCGAACCTGGGGGCGCCGAACCTGAGGGGCGCCAATTTCAGTGGCGGATCTAGCCGGTCGGTTTGGGAGGGGCAGACCAAAGTCGAAAAGCAAAAAAAAACGTCACGCAGTAAAAAGCTGCGCTACCAATATCACTTGCCAGTAGAATTTTGGGTTTGAGGCGAAAAGCTAAAAAAAACGTCACGGGGTGAAAAAAACTATGGGCTCGAGATACTCCTCCCTATCCAAGGCTGGCTATACTATGACTGGCTATATTATAAATGAGAATTATTGATATTTACTCCATGATTCTGATGAAGGGCTGTGCCCGAATATATAATCTTCAGTGTTTTTTACATTTCCGGATTCGAGGGGACAGGCCAGGGAACATCTTATCAACTTATGTTCTGTTTGAAGTTGAGAGTTGAAACACCAAAATCTTGCTTATAAACTAAAAAGGAGTAGGGGAAAAAAGGAGGTCGATCGCTTTGGGGGTCAAAAACATAGTGTTGCCCCGAGCTTTTCCGTTTAGGGGAATGCCTTTTTGCCCCCCCTTGGATCCGCCACTGGCCAATTTACCACCCAAAAGGCGGCCAGTGTCAATGTAAAATGAGTTTAAAAAAGGATTTGTAAATTCTTATTTTCATGAAAGCTTCCTCTTAGTGAGGACATGTTCACGTTTACCATCAAGCATTTTCGGGCCAGCTAACGACTGGTACCTTGGTAGAAAATGCTGAAGGCACCCACTGACACTAACTGAAGCACGATGAGCAAATAATACAGTTATATTCGGTCATGGCGAAAACTGGGGTATCGTATCCACCACCTCCACTTATCACAGTTGTCCTGGCCAACTGCTCCATACTGAAATAGCCGATTGACGCTAACCTAAGCCTCATAGGCCGCAGAACCTCTGCGGGCCTGGGCCCCTGAGTTTTTTGGTGACTTCTCTGAGTTTATATCGAGTCCCCTCAGCTAATCTGGGACCGCTTTAGTTAACCAGGCCCTCACACTGAACTTGAAACCTATGTGTCGCCGCTGAAGCCTATTAAGCTTTTCGGGGCCCTTTTATTGATATAGGGCCCTCTCAACAGATCTTGGGCCCTCTGAGCTAAAAGTTGGAGCTCTGAGCTCTGAGCCCCAAGCTGGATTAGTGTCCCTTAAGCTGGTCAGGGTCCCCTGGGTTGGTACCGTTTTCGTTTAACTAATATAGATCCCTTCAGCTTGTTTGGGGCCCGTTGTGCGTATCTGGGCAATAGTTCGTCGAGGCACCCAGCTAGTCTGGCCCTATTAGTTTTATGGGCCTTCTGAGCTGCTGCAGGGTCCCCTCAGAGTGTCTGGGCCCCATGAGTTGAAAATTGGACCCCTGGGTCAATTTTGAGTCCCTGAGCTTATTTAGAAACCGTTTAAAGAGGTAGGCACCCCACGCTGGTCTTGAGAATCCTGTGTTGGCACTGAGGTCAAATAAGCTCGTTGGGGGCCCTTATCTGGGCCCCCTTAACTGGCACGGGCCCCTCAGCTGATTTTGGAGACCCAAAATCCCTCCTACCGGATTCCACCCACGCCAGATTTCCTGACTCCCTGAGGGACCCTGGGGGCCATTGGGGATTTTTCCCGCGATCAGCGCTGGGGTCCCTCCCCGAGACAAAGCTTACAACATGTCTCTGTCTCTATACTCTAGCGTCTGCCAGAGTTGAGCTAGAATCATTTTAGGCACAATTCGCTTCCTCTCGTTACGGCGAATCATCAAATAATGTATAATATGACTATACTAGGTTAAAACATAAAAATGACCTGACCTAAGGCTAGGTCAAGGCCACCATCTAGCCTAGCATAGTCAATATGCATATCAATCAACTCACAATAACAATAAAAAATGGTATCAAAATACGGGTTTTATCAATATTTCCTGCAAAGCCATTGACCCAAGTCTTAAAACCTGCTTAAGAAGCCTCAGATGAACTCTCAGAGGTAACATGTCTAAACTTGCAACATGAACCGATAAAGAGGCCTAGGGTACTATGATTTGGGGAATCCGAAGGTATTTTAAGCGGCGTCTGCAGACATAGAGCAATTGTTCGGCAAATTTCCGTTTTATCCCATGCATTTTCAATGGAGAGGTCATGATTCGTACCCGTCCCTAGGTCATCGATGGAAAAAATCCCGGAATAAATTTATTAGTACTTTTTGGGCCCATTATATGGTACAAGTTTGAATTCGATAGATTCACCCTTTTCTTACTTACGCCAACAAACATTTTTTGGGGTGAGGTCACTTGACCTGCACTGGTGACCTGACCTGAGATGACACAACCTTAAATTTTGAGGGAAAGTTGCGGAAGTGATCAATGATAAGGTGTGACAAGTACTGAGTCGCTTCGCGCCGACGCTTTTTCTTGCCACTGGGAGACCTCGAGGGGGTGTTCAAGCACACCCCAACGGGCCGGAATGGGGCGCGAATACTCTAGAACAGGGCTGAGGCCAAAAGGGAAGGCTCTAAACAATGTCTGAAATTGTGGGGTCAAGGTCCTTCAAGGTCATTGACCTATTACGGCACAACCCAACATATTATGCCTAATTTAAGCTATAACTAACGCTGCGCCCAAGCTTACCAATGACTTTTGATCAAGCCTTGATCATCAAGGCCAGTCACCTTTAAAATTGACCTGTGACCTTGATCTAAACACTGAATAACCTTAACTTTGATGTAATAGCATACTTTTTATTTATTTATTTATTTATTTATTAAGTAAATCGCCAACAGAAAATGATCCATTAACAGGCGAAGTCGATGTAAATAAAAGGAAAACTATGTACACAGATGAGAGACACACTTGTAAAAAGCGGTAAAAACAACAAAATGTGAGTGATGAGAAAGATGCAGCTGATGATAAAACCGATGGTAAAAGTGACGGTAATAAAAAATTAAACAGTGCGAATATATGCAAGAACATGTTTCCTAAAATCGATAAAAGAGTCGTTGAAAAAATCTGCATTTCCCCGCCGCAGAAATGCATTTAACTCCCTCGGTATACGCTGAGGGAAGCCGTTATTGACGGTGCTGACACGACCGCGGCGCTCAGCGAAAAGAAGCAGCGTGCGAGTTGATCGGGATGGCACATGCAATGGGAATATTTCGAGCAACTTTGATGACCTAATTTTTGTTCGAAAATAGACCTTTAAGAAAGAGCAAGTCGTGTTGCAATCTACGAGAAGAAAGCGAAATGACGCCGAAGTGGTTAAGAAGAGATTCGTAAGAAAGGGAAACGCAATGTGTGGTAACATGATGATTTAGCCAGATGAGAAATTTGTGCTGTACCCGATCAACCCGCACCGTGTGGGAATTGGCAGCACCTGACCAGATAACGCTGTAGTATTCTAACAAAGACCTAATGTTGGCGTAGTATGCCGTCAGAAGAGATTTTTGGTTGAATTTAGTCCTTTTGAATTTGTCTGAAATGTTCGAATCAAAAGGCCTAGTGCACGGTTTGCCCTACTGACTATGCTAGAAATGTTAGCCGAGAAAGTGAGTTTGGTGTCTAAAATTGTGCCTAGATCACGAATTTGGTTAACAGCTTCGAGAACAGCGTTATCGATATGGTATTGTATCTGAACAGGTGCACGTCTGAGGGTCATCGTGAACGATTTGCACTTTATGGGATTTAGAATGAGACCCCACCTAACGGACCACCTCTGCAAACGATCTAGGTCGTGTTGCAGCAGCAGCCCGTCAGCTGGGGCCGTGATTTTACGGTAAATTTTGACATCATCGGCGTACATTAAACAGGATGACTCAGTTTCCAACGGAAGGTCGTTTATGAACAGAGAGAAAATCAAAGGAGCGACCAAAGAACCCTCCGGAACACCTGAAGTAACTGGCATCCAGTCAGATGCTTTTCCGTTAACGATGACCCGCTGACGCCTATCGGAGAGATATGAGACGAACCAGTGAAGAGCAGAAGCCTGCAAATGATAGGAATTTTTCAATTTATGAATGATTAGTTTATGGTTCACACTTTGAAAGGCGGCCGAATAATCCGTGTATATGGCATCCGTCTGATGGCCCTCCGATATTGCCTCCCACGCCGAGCTGAGGTATGTGGCAAGGTTGCTAGAGCACGACCGACCCGGAATGAACCCATGCTGTTCCTGGCACAGCACCGGCGCAACGTGGTGGTACAGCTGGCTGTACACAATTCTTTCCAGGATTTTTGAGAAGAGGGGCAAAAGAGATACGGATCGGTAGTTAGCCGGGTCCTTTTTGTCACCTTTTTTAAAAATAGGAACAATGTTGGCCAGTTTCCACCGTGTAGGGAAGATGCCGCTCTGCAGAGAGAGTTTACAAATTTTGGTGAGGGGCACAGCTAGCTCGTCAGCACACTCCAAAATAATCCTCGCACTGATATTATCGGTGCCACATGCCTTATTTGGACTCAGGGATTTTACCGCTATTCGGACTGCTTCCTCGGTTACGGTGAATCTAAACAATGGTTCCAAAGGGTACTCAGGTGCCGGAGGATAAGTGATAAGTTATAATAGGTGTCGTAACGTTATGCAACGTCATTTAGGGGCTGTCCAGGAGTAACTGTGCTCATCAGGGACACCTATGCTCTCTGGAGGGGCCTTTGCTTCGATGAGGCACCTGTGCCACCCAGGGGCGCCTTCGCTCCCCAATGGACGCGACCTAGCTATCCAGGGGCATCTTTGCTGTTCTGGGGGTGCCTTTGATACCCAGTGCCCTCGGGGAGCTTTTTCTTATCCAGGTTCACCTTGGTAATGAGGGGCGTATTTTTATTCAAGGTAACCTATACTACCCAGTGGCGCCTACCCTATGCAAGGGGCGCTTAGGCTATCCAGGGGCGGCAATTTGCTATACATAGGGCGCCCTTATGCTCTCCATGGGCACCTCATTCAGAGGGTGCCTCTGATATTCAGGGGCGCTTTTCCTATCAGCAGGGTACCTGTGCCATCTTGGGGCTATTCTTATCAAGGGACGCTGCTGTTTTTCAGGAATACCTACACCACTGTCGAGGGTCGCCTTTGCTACCCAGAAGCGCCTTTACTTCTTAGGAAGTTTGGCGTCCATGCTTTAAGGAGTGCTTTGGCATCGATTGATTGCTCTATTATTGGGCTTAGGTGCGCGTGAACCTTGAGCTCATGTAGCGCCCATATTGTTGCTAAGGAACGCTTATGCTATCAAAGGGCGCCTTTGCTATCCAGGGCCTCTGTTTTATTCAAGGCAGTCTGTTCTATCCACGGGCATCTGATATTTCGGGGGCGGTGCCTAGGTTATTCAGGAGGCGGCTTTTTTCTCCACAGGGGCGCACTATTGCCTTTCAGGGGCGCCGTTACTGCCCAGGGGTGTCTTTCTATCCAGGGGCGCATATGCTCTCTAGGTGTATTTTTCAATCACAGACATGATTGAAATACATGCCCCTACGTTATCCTGGAGTGCTTTTTGTCTCCGGTAAGGCGCTATTTGTCTCTTCCGGGCACCGGTTTATCCAAGGGCACCTATGCTGTCCAGAGAAACTTTGTTATCTAGGGCTGCCTTCGCTGTTAAGGGGCACCTTTGCTACCCAAAGGGAGCATTTTACTTTCCTGGATTGCCTATTTCCATCTAAGGGGCGCATATGCTATCTTGGAGCGCCTTTGCAAACATGGGGCGCACTTTTCTATCCAGGGGCGCCTTTGCACTTGAGCGGGCGCCTCTGCAATCCAGGAGGAGCCCAAAATAGATGGAGAATAACAATTCTGAAATAAGGTGCTCGAACACTGAAATAAAGTGCCTAATTATCAGAAAGAGGCGCTCATCTGCTGAACGGGGAGGACTGCTGGTTGGTGAGGGCAACGTTCTCGGAAGTGAGGCGCACATACTGAAAAAGGCACCCGGTTGCAGCGATGGAGCACTAAGCCTTCAGTTATAGGTTAATGAAATGTGGTTAAAGGCAGTCCATGCTCAAATTGAGCGCTCGAGCTCTGTAACAGAGCGCGCGACTGTCGGACAGGTGTGCCAAACCATAGACAGTAGGGCAGCTGAAGATGGAAAGGGACGCCTATGATATCCTGGGGGCTCCTGTACTCTCAGGTGAGGCGCTTGTTTTCTTCCTCAGGCGCCTAGTTTATCCATGGCCGCCTATGCTGTCCAGATCATCTATTTCAAGAAGGGTTAACTTTGCTGCCCAGGGACTCCTTTCCTAGCCAAGGGCGCATATTGTATCTGTAGGGCACTTCATCCAGGGGGCGCCTAGGCTATCCAAAGGCGGCTTTTCTATCGAAGGTTTGCCTTCCTAGGGGCGCCTTTGCTACCCAGGGGCGCCTTTGCTGTCCACAGCACTTGTGTTATCCAGGGTTGTCTTTGCTGTCCAGGGGAGCCTTTGCTATCCAAGGGTGCATATGACATCCGTAGGGCGCTTTTCCAGTGGGCGCCTAGGCTATCAAACGGCGCCTTTTTCTACCCAAGGTGAGCATTTTATTTTCCTAAAGCGCCTACTTCTATCTAAGGGGCGCTTATGCTGTTCAGGGCACCTATGTTACCAAGATTTGCCTTTGCTGCCCAGGGGCGTCTTTCCTAGCCAAGGGCGCATATGATATCCGTAGGGCTCTTCATCCAGGGGGCGCCTAGGCTATCCAAAGGCGGCTTTTCTATCGAAGGGGTGCCTTCCTAGGGGCGCCTTTGCTACCCAGGGGCGCCTTTGCTGTCCACAGCACTTGTGTTATCCAGGGTTGTCTTTGCTGTCCAGGGGCGCCTTTGCTATCCATGGGTGCATATGACATCCGTAGGGCGCTTTTTCCTGTGGGCGCCTAGGCTATCAAAGGGCGCCTTTTTCTACCCAAGGTGAGCATTTTATTTTCCTAAAGCGCATATTTCTATCTAAGGGGCGCTTATGCTGTCCAGGGCACCTCTGTTACCAAGATTTGTCTTTGCTGCCCAGGGGCGCCTTTCCTAGCCAAGGGCGCATATTGTATCCGTAGGGCACTTCATCCAGGGGGCGCCTAGGCTATCCAAAGGCGGCTTTTCTATCGAAGGTTTGCCTTCCTAGGGGCGCCTTTGCTACCCAGGGGCGCCTTTGCTGTCCACAGCACTTGTGTTATCCAGGGTTGTCTTTGCTGTCCAGGGGCGCCTTTGCTATCCAAGGGTGCATATGACATCCGTAGGGCGCTTTTTCCAGTGGGCGCCTAGGCTATCAAAGGGCGCCTTTTTCTACCCAAGGTGAGCATTTTATTTTCCTAAAGCGCATATTTCTATCTAAGGGGCGCTTATGCTGTCCAGGGCACCTATGTTACCAAGATTTGCCTTTGCTGCCCAGGGGCGCCTTTCCTAGCCAAGGGCGCATATGATATCCGTAGGGCGCTTCATCCAGGGGCGCCTAGGCTATCCAAAGGCGGCTTTTCTATCGAAGGGGTGCCTTCCTAGGGTCGCCTTTGCTACCCAGGGGCGCCTTTGCTGTCCACAGCACTTGTGTTATCCAGGGTTGTCTTTGCTGTCCAGGGGCGCCTTTGCTATCCATGGGTGCATATGACATCCGTAGGGCGCTTTTTCCAGTGGGCGCCTAGGCTATCAAAGGGCGCCTTTTTCTACCCAAGGTGAGCATTTTATTTTCCTAAAGCGCATATTTCTATCTAAGGGGCGCTTATGCTGTCCAGGGCACCTATGTTACCAAGATTTGCCTTTGCTGCCCAGGGGCGCCTTTCCTAGCCAAGGGCGCATATGATATCCGTAGGGCGCTTCATCCAGGGGGCGCCTAGGCTATCCAAAGGTGGCTTTTCTATCGAAGGGGTGCCTTCCTAGGGGCGCCTTTGCTACCCAGGGGCGCCTTTGCTGTCCACAGCACTTGTGTTATCCAGGGTTGTCTTTGCTGTCCAGGGGCGCCTTTGCTATCCATGGGTGCATATGACATCCGTAGGGCGCTTTTTCCAGTGGGCGCCTATGCTATCAAAGGGCGCCTTTTTCTACCCAAGGTGAGCATTTTATTTTCCTAAAGCGCCTATTTCTATCTAAGGGGCGCTTATGCTGTTCAGGGCACCTATGTTACCAAGATTTGCCTTTGCTGCCCAGGGGCGCCTTTCCTAGCCAAGGGCGCATATGATAACCGTAGGGCGCTTTACCAGGGGGCGCCTAGGCTACCCAGGGGCGCTTCATCCAGGGGGCGCCTAGACTACTCAGGGGTGCATTAGTTCCCCATGGCGCAATCCTGCTATCTAGTGACGCCTTTTCTTTGCCGGGGCGCTTTTGTTAGCTTTCTAAACTTCATCTTCAACATTTTGCTGGGGCGCAAAAGACCAGTAAAGGCGTCTAGTGTTTGGGCAGGGGCGCTTTGCCATGGTTTTAAGGACTATGGGTTAATTCAAGTGGAATAAGTGGTATCTAGCACCTTGGCGCACGAAATGGGTACAGGCGCGCCGCTCATATCGGGCGCCTTCGGCGCCCGATATGAGCTAAGCTATGCTGAGGCGCTTCGGAGCTAAGGGGGGCCCGGGCCCCCTGGGCCCCCCTTGGATCCGTCACTGGCCACCAGGTAACCTAGTTGTGCATATATCACTAGGTGTCGCTAATGAAAGGTGCGGTAAAACTGCTAGAAGATTTTAAGAAAACAAAAAAGTCCGAGAAGTAGTACCCCTTAGCTTCTAGAGGGCTGGGGCTAAAACTCTATCTTGGTTAAAACGCAGTGGGTAGAGGCGTGCTCTCCACCGTACAAGTCCAGGATGTGGCCATAATTAATACACGAAAGCTACTCCACTGTACAATTCAAGCCCGAATTATCACAACTTCGGAATGCCTCTACCATCTGGCAGAGAAATGTGAAGCTCTCCAGCTAGGGGTTATTGTGGGAACTAGCCTCGCCAACTGGTGGATATAGGGAACTAAGCTATAGAGTATTTGATTCGTGGACGCCTTGACTTTGGACGATTTTCTTATAGGACGCTTTCTTTGGACGATATGACAGTTGGACGACTTGAGTGTTGGACGACTTTAAACCTCCCCATAGTGCCAAATTTGGACATTCTGAACTTTTGACAGTACAATTTTGGACAATTTGTCCCTACTGTCCTTACCGCTGGCCTCAGGTCCAGGGCCGTCTTCACACAGCAGTCTTGCTCAATGTCTCCATCAGTACGTCCAAGATGATCTCATTCCAGGCTGGGTATGTTCAAATTGTCAAAAGAAACAGAACGCCTGCAAAAAGTTCGATCTCTGGCGCCTGCCATCTGTGATGATCGTGCATCTTAAGCGCTTTACCAGCAGCGGCAGCACACCACGCAAAGTGCACGCTCACGTCGCTTTTCCCCTGAGCGACCTCGACCTCAGTTGGATGGCCCTCGGGCAACCGCAGATCTCTGCCAATTCTGTGTTTGACTTGTACGCAGTGGTAGTACACCATGGCAGCGCACAGACCGGTCACTACACTGCCTTCTGCTGGAACCAGTCTAAGGATAGCTGGTACCACATGAACGATACCTGTGTTAAGCAAGTACCGGCCGAAGAAGTAAAGAGAGCTACAGCGTACATGCTTTGCTACGCCGCCAGAGATGCGGTTTAGTTGCCTCAAAAGTGATTTTCTTTCGACTTCTCATTGGCGGAATGTGGTGGCACAGAAGTTTATATTTCACAACAATTCCTTACCTGTGTGTTATGCGTGTTTTGTATTGCTGCTAGTTGCTCAAAAAGTCAACTGTGCAATAAAAGAGCTTTCACCTGATAAAAAAAAAAATTTGTCCCTTGGATGCTTTAACATTGGACAGTTGATCAGTGGACATTTTGTGTTTTGGGTGATAAGGTTGTTGGACGATTCTATTATTGGACGATCTGATAGCCCCTAATACCAAAACACCTTCCTGCAACACTGCCCAAGGGCATGTAACGTTTGCCGCCAGCCCGCTGCTTTAGCCTCGAAAATTAAAAAAAGTTGTATATGCAGCACACAAACAAAACAAACCTGCCGCCGCAGTGTTGTTGTTGAGCGTTGTTTTTTTGTGTTGTTGTTTGGGTTGAAATCTTTCTGTAATTTTGTTGAAATTTGATTGACGTAAATGTTTTGTGTCTGATACTGCAACATTGAGATAATTGTGCATTATTTATGTGTAGGTACTTTCCTATAATGACGTTAGGTAGGCTGTGCAAGCCACGTTTGTTCAAATCCGTGAGGGATCAGTTAAAATTGCCCCCATTTGGTCGTGCAAGCGGGGACAGCCTGGGAGAAAATGATGTGGTCAGTAGGAATCTGTCCACAGCAAAAGGGGGAAGTAATAGCACATGCCTAGTTTCGGCATATGAAGAAGCCAGACGTCTTTGCTATTGTAAGTTGCTTTTAAGCTTTTGTGATGTTTTGTTGTGTCATTTTGATATTGGTATAGGTACAGAAGCAGGGGTATCAATGGATTTTTTCAACCATTGTCATGCTCATATTTTAAAAATGGCTTGCTTCTGTAACTAACATATTGTAAGGATCAGAGGTTTAGTTTCCATGGTCAAAATATTGTCTGTATCAGCATTGGACAGTTAATTCAGTAAACATTTTGGAGTTGATAAGTTCATTCAGTATAATTTTCCATGCATGTTAAAACAGTTCCATAGTGCTGGTAAAATAGAAATTGGTGGATTCCATTGGTTGTCTGATCAAGATCACATTTTGGCCATTGAGACTGAGTCAGAGTTTGGATCTAGCTACATCATGGACCAGGTTGCAATTGCAGGTGACTCAACAAGGTGATTCAGATTTGGTCAGCTCAAGTCCGGTGTCAAATTTGGCTAAATTTTAGGTGCTGGGGCAGAGTTTCCTTCTGAACTGTGGCATAACATTGAATTTCTGATCCAATAATCTACCTAATTTGAATATGATTTTATTGAAACTTCATTTTGAAAGTCCCTGAGAAAAAAAATTATACAGGAATTGATGAAAACTATTTTGATCAGGTAGCTCCAAAGCAGTGCAAAATTATTTTGAAGCATTTGTATGATAATAAAATTATAATGACACTGATCATGATATATTTTAAGCAACAACTGTTGATTATTCTGTTTTATTTGATTTTTCATCCCTGGGCTTCAGAGTCTACCCATGGGTGAGTGCTGCTTCAAGTGCTAGTCTCTGCCCTAAGTTTTCCTGACCCAGATGGGCAATAAGTGGCCCAACTGTACTGATATGTAATTGAAACCTGACATACTTTGCAGGTGGGTCCATGGATACATTGAGTGTATCTGGTTATATTTCCCAGCTTTTTATTCAGGCTGATCTGTGCTTTAGCACTGCAGTAATAACCTGTAGTCTGGTCCTGGGCACATTTGGACTATGGAAATTAAGCCAATGTCAATGGCCACCACTTCAAGAAGTGATGGTATAACTTCATGTGTGTTTGGGCTTCCCACATGCAGGTTTAACTAGCTATGCATATTGGACTAATTGAAAATATTCATAAAATATAAATGTAGTCATCAAACAGCCAAGCCAAAATTTACCTGCCCTCTTTGAAATAATGTTTTGCTTGTTTCTTGCCAATAAAAATGCTTTGCTACTCTTTCATCCAAATCAGGCACATTGCAGTGTGGTCATGCTTGAGAAAAGTATCATTCAAAATACACTGGAAATATTCTCTCTTGATGCCTTTTTAATTTAAGAATATTCAATAAACATAATCATAGTTTGCTGCACATCTGTAAATTAAATGCTGTGTTAGTCCATGCATATGATTAAAAGCCAAGAAGTAGGTTACAATATAATTTTGTTCACATTACTTCCTTGTACATTATAGTTATGACAGCTTCCATAAATAGCATAGGTGTATACCTTTCAACTGTATACCATTCTTATCAGTTGTGTGTATTAAACTAAGCTGTCTTTGTTATTTCAGCCAAGAAGCCACCGCCTGATGTGGATGCAAAAACGATTTTTGCAAACAATGAACTCAACTTGGACCAAATCAGCACATTTGGTTTCGACTATGACTACACATTGGCGGACTACAAGCCTGATCTGCACCATCTGATCTATGATCTGGGGAAGGAAGCACTGGTTGAAAAATACAAAGTAAGTGAAGAAAATTATCCGTTACTTGTTAAGAGTTGAACAAGTTTATTTGACAATTTAGAAACCTGTTTTAGGGGAGGGTGTAAAAATATTCTGGGGTTGGCACTTTAGGGGTGAAACTTCAATCAATTTTAAGCAACTTTGCAATATATATTCTGTTTCGATCTTTCAATTAACACTCGCCCTCGGCCAAATTACTTATTCATGTCAGCGACGCGCGGTCGTGGCGCCCGTTGCTACAAAGTCTGTGTCAATAAGGACGAAAATGCACTGCCAAGGCATATCCATTTCACCTCTTCGACAGTACAATGCCGCTAAGGGAATTAACAGTGTGTCTGCATAACTAAGAAACCGTTTGGATGTCTAGTTTTGGACATAAGCTAATACACAAGAACTCCAAAATACGTAATTTAACATTCAGGAGCACTTGTTGCTTAGTTTCATAAGCAATGCTATCCAGTGGCGGATCCATTAATTCATTTGGGGAGTCTAGGGGCTCGAGCCTCCCCTGTTATTGCCTCGGAATAGCCTCCGGCTATGTTTTAATTATAGGCACTCTGACATTTCCGGGGGGGGCAGGCTTGAGCTCCCTAAGCTCCCCTTGTATCCACCACTGGCGCTAGCGTGCTTACGGAATATCGTTCGCAGTTCGAGGATGGGCTGACGAGTATTGCTGAGTTTAGTGGCGTGAAGCGAATAATACAAAGTTTGGTGTTGCTTCTCAATATTTAGGCCAATGCCAAGCTATGCCTATAAGTTAGGTACGCAAAATTATGAGCAGACTAGACAAATAATTCATTTCAAACTGCAATAACAAGCTTAGGCTCTTCTCCTGGTCTTCATCCCTCCCTAAGACCTGGAATGAGGTGGTAGCTCCACAAATATTAAATAAACACTAGGTATTATTTGGCCTAAAAGTTTCTTTGGCCAAATACCACCACAAATATTCTTGATATCTCACTGTCCAGTAAGTTTTCCAAAATAGTTGTGAATAACCTTTTCCTTTGAAATTATTCGCAAAGTTAAGCTCTCATAAAGAAAAGTAAAACAATCTTACATACAACCGGTTCCACACTGGCAGGTATAAGTGTCAGTTGTTTTAAGAAATATCTTAAAACACGATTACACTTCTCACAAAGGTTTGCGTCCATAGTAGTGAATTTTGACGAACTCTTTAAATGTGGGCCCCTGTGAACTGCATGAGACGTCTGTTTGGGAAAATTATGGAGGAAAAACTGTTTCGCTTATCCCGATGATTTTCTGTCTTTTCTCCAGTACTGCCAAATTTTGGACCCGATGAAGTATTTTTGCATGTCAGTTAATGCATCCAGTTAAAAAGCACCAGGTGAGGCAACAAATAAAGTAGGCAGGAAAAATCCTTTGAGAGATATTTCGCAAAAACGAGCGCGACCTAATACTTACCAATCAGTGTGGAACCGGCTGTACATCTTTTTTAATGACACTTTGAAACATTTTCCCGTCGTCGCCAATTTCTCCTCAATATCGTCATATTCGAAAATCCGAGCTGGTGGTGAACGACTAATTCTACCGCACCATTGTCGGACTGTTGGGACATTGCTCATCCATTGAGGAAGCATCGTAGGCTGTCTGTGAAGCTGTGAATACGGTTTAGACAGAAAGATCATACTGAGCTGTAGCAAGGAATGCAGTCTTGAGGTAGATACCTTACCTGACAGAAGCAACATCCGGAAGCTTTAGACCTTATCCAAACTCTTTGGGCGTAGTCGCAGATGAAGTGACTCACGAATGTTCCAAGCGAAAGACGATTACGCATGCCATCGACTCTACGACAAAGAAGGGAGTGGACCAGTTTGCCGTCCAGGGCATTCACATCGGTCAAAAGTATTGGCGGATACAGGTGGGGGAGGGGGGCAGGGGGCTCACATCCCCCGAAATGTCTGAGTGCCTATAGTTAATACATATGCGGAAGCTGATCCGAGGCAACGGTGAGTTAGGCTCGAGCTCCCAAGCCCCCCCCTAGATGAAGTCCTGGATCCGCCACTGATTAAAAGCTTCCATTGCCTCTTTTCTTGACTAATATCTGTGGGGAAAACAGTTAAGTGCATCGCCCCTAAAGTCTATCTGTACTGAAGGTATAGGGAAATTCACATACCTTCAGCTCCGGGTTTACCCAAGAAAGTGCCATGCGGTGCTCAGGCACCCAGTTCACCCGCCTGGCTACGGGCCTGTCCAAGTATATTTAGCAGCTATTTCATAGATGAAATGTGCAACATACAAAGACCCCCCCGGCCCCAAAAACAGGTTATTAAAGATACAAGGTTAGAGATTAGTTACTAACCAAGTGCCAGCTTTTATACTCCGATTTTTGCAAATTAACAAATTAACCCCCTGTACTGTTTTGCTTTGAATAATGAGCTAGGTCTTTTGTATGCCTAAGTGGGGCTGTTTGAACACAATTGGGTGAAATGTCAGTAGGTGAATGATTGGGGTGCATTATATGCCTGCCTGTTGACAATTTCCTTCTGCTAACTTAATAGGTATCTAATTGGACTAGAACTTTTTCTAATTACCTTCATCCCTTGTGTGTTGACACCTGCGCTGGAGAGGGGTCTGGAACTGATGCACACTGGAGGGGGATCTGGTTGGCCACCCCGAGATCTCGAAAACTCAGGATGTGTGCTGATCGGTGGCCTAATACGGATGGTATTTTGACAGTGGAAACTACATAAGTCTATACTAATCGAGCGGAAAATCATGCCTGCGTGGATGTCGCTTCCAGCAAAAATCCTGAGTTTTCGAACAGTGGGTGTTTGCATGTATAACATGGAATGAATATGCGCATCGTGTTTATGTCGTAGTTGTGTTCGACTGTTTTCATGATGGACGCCTGTGTTTCAGTACCCTGAGGAAGTGCGAGATCTTCGCTATCTGCCGTATTTTGCCGTCAGGGGCCTGCACTATGACATTCAGAAGGGCCTTCTCCTCAAAGTGGACTCCTTCAACCAGATCCAGCTGGGCTCGGTTTTCCGGTGAGTTGACTGCTTATTACATGACTGTGGTTACCTACTCTGTCTGTGCACCATTCTCGCCCTCCAGAGGAGCTCTAGTCATATATGAGGCCATGGACGGGATTGTGAATAGCAGCCATTCAAGTGATCCATACTTGCCTTCTCAATGGGGAATTTGACGGGATGTAGTAGGAAACTGAGTGGAAAACTTGGGGAATGTAACGTTTCCGTGCTCACAAACGTAAAGTCTGATTACAGCGTGCTGTGAGCGTGTTCAGGTTCTGGAATTAAATAGAACGTCACGCGTGTGCAAGCGTATTTCAGTTTGTGAAGTCCAATCGGGCAGTGGGGCATGCGTTTGCAACGTATCATGGGCATGCATTTTGTTCCAGAACTAAAATAGGAAAACCCCGACCATTCGCGGATCAAGGAGGCAAAGCCATTTATATCAACCCCCTGGATTTGGAATGGTCCTATGGAGGTTGGGCAAGACAAAAAGAATAGATATCCTAGGCACATATGTACATCTTTGATATTTGTAATGCGCAATCTTGCCTCTCTATTTTCTCTTTCCTGCAACATTCATTATATTTTAAAGCCACGCAGTATCCTATACTTATTGATTTTTCAACCGAAAAATGTATCGATATATTTCAATATGAATTTATATTAGAACAGACTGAGAAGTGTTTTGTATGACTTATTAGAACCTCTGGCTCTATTGAGCCCTACGTTTTAGACACGCGGGCGCACACAGACCCTGTTGCCCTTCATCCGTGGCCAATATTTCGAAAATACAATATCGAAATTATTTCTTGAACTCATTCTGATAGATAATTTAGCACTGAGAACACATCACTTTTACGGCAGCAGCGGAGAAAACGTTCTATATCAGTTATCCTTTCCAAACTCGACGGGCCTGTAAAGGCGGTTTTCTGAGAACAAATTTGTTTAAAGATACTTCCTGTGAAGAGGTTTCAAAATCATTTTGCAGGATTTTTATTTTTATTATGTTTATTATTATATTTATTAATTATTATTATTATCCATTGTATTTATCATAAGCAACGACGAACGAAGGCATGCTAGCCATCGCCATCTTCGCTGGTTGTCTTATCCTTTGTCCCCCACGCTTCTGTCTATTTTTGGGGTACAGTTTCCTCGAACTTTCACAAAGCGTGCGGTGACCGTTTCGGCTGCCGTTGATTGGCATTCGATCGCTGCGGTGCATTCCACAGTATTCAGACGACTGCTGCTGTAGCAATAGCCTCCAGGGCTTTGTTTCGCCTTGTAGTGTCGCGTGCTGGCGAGTTGTAGATCTCGGGATAGCTGGCACTGCTGTCGGTTCTGTCCCAGATGGGGCCGCTGGTGTATGGGTTAAAAAAGGACAGGACTCGGCAATACTCTAGGGAAGGATTCTGCGTATCGTAGATCCAGGACAAACATTGCATATTTTGTTGGAGTTTCTGCTTATCTATGTCCTAGTACGCACATTTTCAATAATGACAATTGTGATAATTTACGCTTTTTTGTTTTTTTACGTCTTTACAAAATATGTTTATTCCATTCCTTCCTACGGAAAAGCTATGTAATCACATTTCTTCTCAATGCAAATGTTGACGTCAGATTCAGATGCAGGGAATAATGTTGGTATCATATGTCTTCACTGTTAAACTATTTCTATCATTTTCTCTTGCACTTAACTTACAAAATTGTGTACTGGTAAACTTTGTATAATTTTTCTGCATGACAACCGTAACAGAGCTAAATTGGGCTGGTGAAACCTGGTTTGATCTGACTGGAACATAACACAATGCAACAATTGGAAGCAATTTTATATTTTTGCGTACACAAAAATGTCACATAGATATAGTAACACACCCAAACAATGCACATTCGTAGAAGTTTAATATGTAGAGCGATACGAAAACATGTATATGAAGATATGCGTGCAAAGAGGTTTGATGTGAATTTATGTCCACGCGGATATGAAAGAGACCGTAACAGGCGGGGCCTTTATTGACCTCATTTAGTTATTTCCTGTGTCAGGGCACTAACCCGCGTGCCTGATTTCAGGGGGCTGACCAGAGTACCTGATGAAGAAGTGCTCCGGCTCTACGGCTCCACCAGTCTTCCCGTCAACTACATCGAATCACCCCCGGGTGTAGGGGTGAGTACCCTGGGGGACGAGGGAGCGGTCTGCGTTCCTGACAGGGTGGCCCAATGTGGGGTAGATCGTGTGGGAAGCGGCAGCTGGTGGAGAGGCTTCGTAAATGGTAGACGCTGGTGGATGTAACATTGTAGGTTCTCCGGTTCATGTTGTGAGGGCACGTCTCGGGTTGTATGAATATGTGAGACGCTGTCGCTGTAAAACATTTTTTTGCAGTCAATGGTTTAAAGCCCCACAGGTGTTAGATGTAGTTTTATATGTGGTTGTCCTTGTAGGAAAATGTTATCAATCAAAAGTATGGTCTCTTGGATGGTCGCAGCATACTGCAATGCTAATCCACGATACAAATTACGAAAATGAGGGTCGATATAATGAAAATGCAACGTAAAACGTCGCAAACCTTTCATCTGAACCGCCAACCAACCCACTAGTAGAGGAGACCAAGAAACGTGTTTACACCCAACAAAGTTCCCCCCTACACGCGAGTTGAAAGTGCGGGTTGGCGACGAAAGCCGTACACAGCCAGAACCAGGCGACTACGCCAATCAAATGTACTACGCCTCATAAATATCCCCAAGTTCAGCACAAAAAAAACACAGGAAAGACCACGTAAGGGTCAAGGCGCCGGCAATGATTGGGACGAAGTAACAGGGCTAGTGCCAGCGACTTTCAGTTTACCACGGACAACCTATTCGAGTTTCGACCTCAGGTGCACAGGAGATGTATTATTATAACACAGCACCACAGCTAGTCACACAACAGACGGCTACACAAAGCCACAGTGATACTATACATGTGTTGGTGCGAGCCACGGGCATTTAGGAATAGCAAGTCGATAGAGTTGCGAGGATGTGTGTGCCCCCTCGCGGCGGTTTAAATTCAACCACAGACCAAACCATCATTAAATTTGTAATCAGTGGCAGACCACGGGGCCAGATTCTTTAACGTCGCGCCCATCATAAACCTGGATGACAGCGGCGAGAAGAGGACCTACAGCTAATCGGCCACGTACGACCCACGCCCATCATTGAACAACGCCGCCCCCACACGGCCCTGGCAGCCGCCCCCGTGCAGCACGTTTCTACCACACCGACCAGCAACGGGTCAGCTCCGATTCCCACCGGTTCGCGGTACAGATCCGGGCGATACCACCGTAGATATGGAAAAGTTTATCTACCGAGAGAAGAAGGTTTAAGTAGTAACACACCCGTTAGAGATTCTAGATTACACTAAGCGCACTACAACAAGCACAACCTAGGATAATGCAATACAGTACACGGGCACGTATACCCAGGCAGCCAAAACCCAAAAATCATGACGAGAACAGTAACACGCCATTCAAAGGGATGGTCGCTCACCTGCAAAATCACTTCACACTTTGAACTGGTAAACGTTAAATGGGAACGATTTATCTTGAGAGAAAAAGTGTGATAAAAGCTGAGAATTTTGTTGGAAACATGAACGGAACGTTACAAGCAGTCCAAATAAGAGTTTGAGGTTTAAAAGTTTTCTGATGACGTCGAGTTGGATTTTACTGGCGACCCCAGTGTTCCCACTTCTCTCTCCTTGGCGGCCACCCCTGCGCTCACCAGGCGGTGGCGGCTGTCCGATTGACCTGTTACCGGGAGGCCGGCTGTGCCGCTGCCTGTGCCGCCGTGTGATTTCCGTCTGTCGCCGGGCGGGCGGTGGAGGGGACCGCGGGTGGTCGGCGCGGCCGCCGGGCCGGGGCGGCGGCTGTGAACCGCCCTTCCCTCGCACGTGCGCCGGTGGTCCCAGTCACCGCCGGGTGGGCCCGCGTCCCCACAACGCCGCTGCTATTTCCGAGTGGTGTAGGTTACGGCCGGGCGACGCAGTTAACACGCGTACGGAAATTCTCGCTGCTCGCCGGGTTATTTGCGGAACGGCCCATCTGTAGATACCAATTATCTGTGCATCGGCTCTGCACCGTCTGCTGTCGTTTAAACGGGTTTGTATAGCCCAGGTGTTTTTTATGAGCGAACAAAGACAAAAGACGCTGCTGATGCAGACGCTTTGGGTAGTTTTATTGGACACCGTCGTAAAAGGAAAACGTGACCGCCTTTGGTGAAGGCCTTTTTGTCCTCTCGTTTGGAAGACAATCCCTTTAAGCTTAAGCGGACACCAATCAAAAGATGGCTAACTTGGGAGAATTCAATTCTTAAAAACTGAGGAAATTGATGTTAAAGTCAAGTGATCATGCACGTGCTAGCGGAAGGGAGGGAAGGGGCCGTCAGAGTGAGTAAAAACGCTTAATGCGTGAGTAATGATATTGAGCTATACCTAGCTGATGTTGATATCGTATGTATATAATATTTTGGGTTTGCACTGAAAAACACTCATCCTATCACACTAATCCAAATCCAACACTCCAAAACATGAGCTTATGGTCATCAGTACAACAACTTTCCTTATCCTGACTGTGGCAAACTTTCCCGCCTATTCTCACCTTCAGGTGTCGAATTACAATTAAATGGTGGGTGGTTGTCGGCGTTGCGTCTGTGTCCGAGTTTTCGCCGCATCTTCAGCTCTCATCTTGTGGTAGAGCTAACGGATAATGCTCCTTTTACATTTCAGTACACTTGTTAACTCGCTGGCTTTCCGGTTGTGTTTTTATCTCAGTTTGGGTACTAAGATTTTATTATTTATCTAATGCTGCAACTTACTAGGAATCTGTCTTACACATTATTTTCATTTACACGGCTTCAAAAATTATTTGCTATGTTGAGACTGGTTGATATGCAATTATTCGAACATAAAGTAATTCTGCGTAATGGTATTGTTGTTAATTATAGCCTTTTCTGCCGTAAATAAGTAAATAGGGACAGTAAATGTAACACTTGGTGTCGTGCCGTATTAACCCTCGCCCCGGTGGGGGAGGGGTGTCTAACCTATCCTAGCCTACCACCTTTCGCCCCGGGGCGTGGTGGGGTGTTTGAACACCCTCTTGGGTTTGCCAGCGGTACGAAAACACGGCGGCGTGAAGCGCCTACCGTACTTGGCACACATTATCCTTGATCAATTCGCAACTTCCCCGAAAATTTTCTAAGGTGTGGGTCATCTCAGGTGAGGTCACCAGTACAGGTCAAGTGACCTCACCTTGCAAACATGTTTAAGGTGTGCGTGGGTTTAAGAAATGGGTCTGTTCTATTGCGGGTTCCGGGATGTGTCTGATGTGCGTGGGTCTATCGGATTGAAACTAATACCATATAATGGGCCCACCGAGATGCTACTAAATATATTCCGGGATTTTTCATATCGATGACCTAAGGTCAAGTACAGACCATGACCTCTCCATTGGAAATACATGGGAAAAACAGAAATTGGCTTTATTTGTGTAGATACAGCTGAGCGTGCGTGCGTGCTTGTGTTTCAGGAGCCGAACATGGTGCAACTGGCGGACTTGTTCTCGCTGCCGGAGATGTGTCTGATGTGTCAGGTTACTGAGCTGTTCGTAAACCGCAACCTCGACTTTCTCCCGATGGTTCTCTTCACCGACGTCAGGGTGAGGTTCTGCTCAGCCGTCGACTTCTAACTGTCGGCGACACAACAGGGTGTCAGACCTCATGTTTTATTGATTACGGAGCTCGCCGCTAAATTAACACATATCCTCCGATGTTTGGAGTGAAAGTTTATGGTGCTTGGTCTGGATTGTATGCCCTGATGTTGGCCTTGGCGGGAGAAGGCGATGTGAAGCCAATGCTTTGCGTGTTCCATGTTGTTTTGTCACTAAGGAACTTTGGCGTAACGCTCAGTGTAACTCTGGCCTGAGCAGTTTGTTTTGGCCTGGTGCGGTGGTATCAGTTGAGCAGCCCCCCGACCTCAGCCGTGCTGTGCCGCAGAACGCCATCTCCAGTATCCACCCGCGCATGCACGCGGTGGTGAGCCACGACCCGCCCCGCTTCCTCAAGCCCAACCCGGACATCACGCCCATGTTGGAGCGGCTGGCGGCCGAGAAACGCAACCTCTTCCTCATCACCAACAGCCCCTACCAGTTCGTGTAAGTACCGCACTCGCCAGATGGTGCGAAATGGCGAAAACTCGGGTCGTGATTGTCTAGTGTTTGGTATTTCTGGTAGGGATTTCCAGCTAAAATGGAGGTGTTTCTCGTTAGTGGAGGCATAATTGGTGCGTATCCTGTGCCCTTGGGCTCACGCGGATCCGGGGGGACGACAAGGTGGCGCGTGTCACCACCCGATCGGCTTTCTGATTTCCCTGAAATAGCCTCGCGCTTTGCTTAAGCAAGGCATTCCGAGGCGTCCTCAGCCCCCCCGGAAGCGTAGGACCCCGCCCCTCTGCCCCAGACCGCGAGTATCGGCGCCTCGCGATAATATTCCACGGCTTCCCAGATTGCCGAACAAACTAGTGGCCATCAGGTCCGAATGGCGCTCCTCCTTTTGTCCGGGCCCCGCCCCTCCCGTCTGATCGGAAATCCAGGGTCTTCCTCACGCCCTCGGGGTATTTTTCGGGACAAAAATGTCGCTGTCGGTGATTTTCGCGGCGTCCGGAAGCGGTGATGCTCGTGCCATCTATCGGCTGGAATGTGAACTAGCTATGGATTGCCCGGGACCTGCAGCGAGCCTTCCGGAAATACCGCACCTTATTGTGTTTTTGTATCGTGTATGAATGGGCCATGCATGAAATTCTTCGTTGATACAGTGATAAAGTGCTCTTGATCTGCGAGCGTGGCGCCAGGTAGTATGCGTGGCATTTCAGTAGGTTATTTATGGCGAGTGTTAGTCCGTGGTGAAGTGATTTCAGACGTGACGTGCTCCGAAGCCGTAGCCAGCACCCGTCGCCTGCAATTACCCTGCAGAAGCTTCCACGGCGCTATTAGAGCGTGGAATCTGTATCAAAGCATATGCTGTAGTCTCATAAATATGTTGTTGCAGGTCTGGTCTAATTTAAGGCACATATAATAACGTGATTGCGGGTGCTCAGAACGCCGTTTGCCATAGCGTCGAGAATTTTCTCATTTTGCTTTGGAATTTCTCCTCATGCGCTCCTGCAGTCTAGTGGCTGGAGAGGCGCAGTTTTCGTCTCCAATGTCTTGGAACAGAGTTAATTAGACCGTATGAAACGATCTATGAAAAAAGGCCCTTAACTCAGGTGTAAGTCGGTCAAAGTCACAAGATTATTGAAAATATTCCTTGAAGGGAACACACCGTGTATCATTTTGGAAGAGAGGCGGATTTAGAAGGGCATGTTGAGTAACCACTACCGGCATATTTAGCTTCAGGCGGGACTCCGCCGTTGCGTTGTTTACTTTCACAGACCGCACAACTCCACGGCAGAACTACAGCCAGACGCAGACTGGAGCTTATGGCTGGTACATTTACAGCCAAAATCACACACAGGAATCCCTGCCTATACCAAACGGGGACGGAAACGTGGCAGCTAGAGATGGGCAAGCAACCCAACTCGGAGAAGGGGAGCGACGAGTGGTGGATGTGTGCCAAATTACTTACTGTTTCGAAGCGCAATACATGCAAAACAATGGCCGGACCGTTTACCACGGAGCGTCGAAGAAACCTTCCTCCTACCTCGGCTGTGCGTCCCGGGAATTATCGATGTAGCTCCACAAGTGCTTAGATCCGTCACCATCCCTAAACTTACTACGCGTGTCTTCTATTGCGGCGCAGCTCACGCAAAGCTGTGGAGTTCGCCGCGCGGAATAAGTAAACATTGCCGCAGGCTATGACAGCTAGCTGCTAACGCCGGCGCCGAACAGCGCTCAAAACGCCTCCGGGTATATCGGCTGTTGGCTGCTAAACCCGGCCCAACATTCATGTATTGCATTTTCGCAAAGCTATATGGTTCAAAATAAAGAGTGCTAAGGTAATGATTCAAACTGCGAAGGAATCCCTTTCCATCTGATTGCAACAATCTGAGTGGTCTTAATCCTTAGCCACTCTCACTTATTGAAAATGGCATGCTAATGAGTGAGCCATCCCTAGGATCTGCCTGCTCGATATTTTGATTTACCAGGTTCACATGTCACACACATCTCACATTCACACATGGAACATAGTTCCACGCGAGTTTATGTTGTAGCTGTGATCAAGATTATCGTTTTTCATCCGCCTAAACAGGGGAAATAAAAGTTGATTTGCGCCGAGGAACCACAGCGTAAAATTTGGAAGCTCCGGTCATATGCGTAAGTTTCCGACTCAAAAATACACAACGTAAAGATGCGTACAGAGCAAAGCGGCGGTATCTTAATCAAAACACTAAGTTTCCCCTGGACTTTTGGGTATAAAGTGACCAAAAATTGTAACGTAAGATCGGACTACTTTGAAATCGTGGGAAACTTCCAACAGTGTTAAGGATTTATATAAATGTTCTTTAATTCGGAAATGGTTCTTTGGAAAATGTTACAGAATTATCAAGGAAAAATAACACACACACACACACACACACACACACACAATATATATATATATATATATATATATATATATATATATATATATATATATATATATATATATATATATATATATAAGATAACACACTTATTCCATGGACGTTTCGATGTATTTACATCTTTTCAACATGGCGGCACTCCACATCTGCTCCGACTGCCACACGGTAGTTCGGAAAACAGCTAATCATATGAATCACTAACAGCAACGTGACTCTTTTTATACTCAACCCCGACACCGAAAGGTTTAATTATCGACCATACGCGACAACCTGGCCGGACACCACAAATCACAATAATACAGTTAAGGCGAACTGGATTAAGGTTATTGTCCGACCAACTTTAAACGCAAATACTTAAAATTACGAATACACCTTGTATCAAAGCATGACACATAATGAACCGATAAACTATGCTCCTAGTCGAATTAGTACTCCTTTCTGGGGTTGAAATAAATATCTACCGATACATTTTATTGTCTACCTTGATAATCCAAACGCGACAACCCAGTGTATCATTACAACAACATAATTATGGCGGCCTGAATTAAGGGCACTGTAATGCCAAATTAAACACAACTGTGCAAAAGCAAAAGTCTTCTTTTATCCGGGCACGGCACATTTTAAGCTGGTAAAGTATACCTCTAATCGAATTCGTATCACTTTCTAGGTCTCTGATACATATCCCCCGCTACAGCTTATTTTTCATGCATATATGTAGGGCACACGCACCTCTCACGTATAAGTAACCATTAGTAACCTCAGTAACCTCACGTATAACCCCCATTTAGCTACCTCAGATCCCATTGGTTTACTTATCCCAGTCTCATGTTTACCCCTCCCTCCTTGTTGTGGTAGGTGCCAAGAAGGCCTATCCACCTTCTCTCCCTTTCTCTTCTCTGGAGATGGGAGCGGCCCCATACCCTCTCTAATCCCAGGAACGCAACATCATCGATGGTATGGTCGGTCTGGAGGAAGTGCTGGGTGACCGGCAGCCTGCCTCCCAGCCCAGGTGAGCGAATTGATGACATATGGTTCTGCATCCTGGTATACATCAAATCCCCGGTCTCCCCAACATAACACACCACACCACACTTATTGCACCAGATGCCATAAACAACGTTGCTTGTCCTACAGCCAATAGTCTTATCATACCATATCTGCCCTTTCCTCCCTTGCAACGAAACACCAGTGTACCACCGCTTGCATATGACGCAGTCCTTCCCGCAGTCCTCCCTCCCGTGTCTGGCTCCCACCGCCCTCGCTGTCTTCTGGTGCACCAATATGTCTTTTAGGTTCCTCCCCCTCTTATAAGCTGTCATTGGGTTTTTGGAAACATTTTCCTTAGCCTGTCTGATCGCTCCAAAATGTACCTTTTTCTCTTCAGGATATTCCTCACATCCGGAAGGAACCGTGAGTATGTCAAAATTAAAGGGACTGACGCCTGCTGCTTATTCTCCCCCTTCCTTTTCCCAAACAAATTCTCCCTCTTGATCCTGTCTACCTTTCTTAGCTCCTTTTCAATTATCTTTGAAGGGTAGCCCCTTTGATGCAGGCGGGATTTCAGCTCCTCCCTTCGATTCCGGTAACTATCATTGTCAGAACAGATCCGTTTTATCCGTACTCCTAGACCAAAAGGGACTGCTGTCTTGACATGTGCCGGATGATCAGACTCAAAATGCAGGTAAGACTTCGAATCGGATGGTTTCTCAAACAGGTCAGTGCTCAGGAAGCCACCCGAATCTAGTTTTACAATCACGTCCAGGAATTCGATTCGCTGTGGCGAGGCACGGAGTTCTACCTTGATGTTTTGATGGATATTGTTGGCCTGCCGGTGGAACTCATTGAGAGCCTCTTCCCCGTACAACCAAATCCCCCATATGTCGTCTATGAACCGCCACATGAACATGGGCCTGTGCGGTGATCGTTCCAGCAGAAGCTTCTCCCATGCCCCCATATAAGTGCATGCATAATTTCGTCCCAAACGGGACCCTATGGCCGTACCATCCTTTTGGATGAAATCTGAACCTTCTCTGACCTTGAAATTATTGTTGTCCAAAACAAGCTCAATCGTCTGAATGACTTCCTCTGTGGGTATTGGTCTGTCTGTTCTCTCATTCAACGCGTCCCGACATGCTTGTAGCCCCTCGTCCCGTGGGACACTAGGATACAGTGTACACATACATAATTATATATATATATATATATATATATATATATATATATATATATATATATATATAAGGAAAGTATATTTACTTGATATTTACGAAAATGCGTAAAAACTCCACGGGTTTCTTACGCTGCTTAAATGTTCTAGTATGGCACACGGTGGAAAATTGATAATTGTCTGAAAACCCACTGCGTAAGAATTCGTGCCTTGCCCAAGTATTATTTTCCCCTGCACCGAAAGGATCTTGGTTTGATGGCATCATAGATTGTTAGAAAAGGTTATGTCTGCCTCGAGTGACTTGAGGTGGGAAAAGTGTGGTTACATAAATTTCAGCCTTATTTTGACCAGACTTAAGGTCTTTTTCAGAATTCAGAAAAGTGGCACATTCCCTTCAAGAAATCTGGTGAGCGGCGATCCTCTCTCCATACCAGCAGATCTGTCAGTGGCTGCTACACATTCCCTTGTCCGTCTGTTAAGAGAGACCTGTACCGCAGTAACCGCGGCATGGAGTTTCTGGTGGGCTCCGGCTGGCGCGACCTGTTCGACCTGGTGATCGTGGAGGCCAAGAAGCCCAAGTTCTTCACGCGCCGCTCCTCCCCGCTGCGGAGGTTCGACCCGGTCACCAAGTCCAAGACCTGGAGCCAGGTCACCGAAATCAAGAAGGGCGAGGTCTACTGTGAGGTGAGTGGGCAGCGGGCCGAGGCACGTGTGTTCATGGGGGCACGTACTTCGCAAGGTGCTGTCGTATAACGGTACCGGATATTGTGAACGGTGTGAATAATTTTTTGAATGACTGAAGTCATACCCAGAACGATTTTTTATACCCAGAACGATTCAGTGCACCCGGTATTGTACCAATACTTATGCTCAGACTTAACAGCCATGTGGAAAATGCCCACTCATGTGTACGGCTCCGTCTAGCAAACTGTGGATTAGAAGACCGCCTGTGTCATTTTACTAGTTAGAGGGCCCCTAAAATTCGACTTCAGGTAATTTTATGACAGTGTAGGACAGTGTGTGACAGTGAGGTGTAATTTCCTGCAAGACACGGTGGGGAGCTGCAGCGTCTGACGGGCTGGTCCGGCGGCAGTGTATGACAGTGTATGACAGTATGTGACAGTACCGTGTAGTTGCCTGCAGGGCACGGTGCGGCAGCTGCAGCGTCTGACGGGCTGGGCCGGCGGCGTGTGTGACAGTACCGTGTGATTACCTGCAGGGCACGGTGCGGCAGCTGCAGCGTCTGACGGGCTGGGCCGGCGGCAGTGTATGACAGGGTATGACAATGTGTGACAGTACCGTGTGGTTGCCTGCAGGGTACGGTGCGGCAGCTGCAGCGTCTGACGGGCTGGGCCGGCGGCGGTGTGTGACAGTACCGTGTGATTACCTGCAGGGCACGGTGCGGCAGCTGCAGCGTCTGACGGGCTGGGCCGGCGGCGGTGTGTGACAGTGTATGACAGTGACGTGTGATTGCCTGCAGGGCACGGTGCGGCAGCTGCAGCGTCTGACGGGCTGGGCCGGCGGCAGCGTGCTGTACTTCGGCGACCACCCGTATACGGACCTGGCAGACGTGCGGCTCCACCACGGGTGGCGGACCGGCGCCGTGCTCTGGGAGCTGGAGGTGCGTCCTCCCACTCCTGCCGCCACCGGCACTACCCGCGCACAGCAAGACACTGTCGCACCGGACTACAGCAGGCCGGCCCATATCTGACCACAGGAGAACATACCATACTTGGCTCTAGTGACAGACTATCCGCGTGTAGGGCTATCAGTCACGCCTGCTATGTATAGCGGTAAAAGTTGTCAGTCGTCTGACCAGCCGCTCTCGTGTCGGCAGCACGAGATCAACATCCTAAACCAACCCGAGTACAAAGCCAACATCAACTGGCTGCAGCAGCTGCAGCAGCTGATTGAGACGGAGCAGGATGCTTTGCGGCTGCCCGAGAACCAACAGCACTGGCACGCCTGGAGCGAGGAACGTGACCGGCTCAGGTCAGTCAGGGGCGGACCCAGGGAGGGGAGGAGGGTGGGGTGATGACAGGCTCAGGTCAGTCAGGGGCGGACCCAGGGAGGGGAGGCAGGGTTGGGTGATGACAGGCTCAGGTCAGTCAGGGGCGGACCGAGGGAGGGGAGGAGGGTGGGGTTGACAGGCTCAGGCCAGTCAGGGGCGGACCCAGGGAGGGGAGGAGGATGGGGTTGACAGGCTCAGGCCAGTCAGGGGCGGGGGAGGGGAGGGTGGGGTTGACAGGCTCAGGCCAGTCAGGGCGGACCGAGGAGGGAGGAGGGTGGGGTTGACAGGCTCAGGCCAGTCAGGGGTGGACCGAGGGAGGAGGAGGGTGGGGTTGAGAGGCTCAGGCCAGTCAGGGGTGGACCGAGGAGGGAGGAGGGTGGGGTTGACAGGCTCAGGCCAGTCAGGGGTGGACCGAGGAGGGAGGAGGGTGGGGTTGACAGGCTCAGGCCAGTCAGGGGACCGGGGAGGGGGAGGGTGGGGTTGACAGGCTCAGGCCAGTCAGGGTGGAGAGGGAGGGAGGAGGGTGGGGTTGACAGGCTCAGGCCAGTCAGGGGTGGACCGAGGAGGGAGGAGGGTGGGGTTGAGAGGCTCAGGCCAGTCAGGGTGGACCGAGGGAGGGAGGAGGGTGGGGTTGACAGGCTCAGGCCAGTCAGGGTGGACCGAGGAGGAGGAGGGTGGGGTTGACAGGCTCAGGCCAGTCAGGGTGACCAGGAGGAGAAGGGTGGGGTTGAGAGGCTCAGGCCAGTCAGGGGTGGACCGAGGGAGGGAGGAGGGTGGGGTTGAGAGGCTCAGGCCAGTCAGGGTGGACCGAGGAGGAGGAGGGTGGGGTGAGAGGCTCAGGCCAGTCAGGGTGGACCAGGAGGAGGAGGGTGGGGTTGACAGGCTCAGGCCAGTCAGGGGCGGACCGAGGGAGGGGAGGAGGGTGGGGTGATGACAGGCTCAGGCCAGTCAGGGGTGGACCGAGGGAGGGGAGGAGGGTGGGGTTGACAGGCTCAGGCCAGTCAGGGGTGGACCGAGGGAGGGGAGGAGGGTGGGGTTGACAGGCTCAGGCCAGTCAGGGGCGGACCGAGGGAGGGGAGGAGGGTGGGGTTGACAGGCTCAGGCCAGTCAGGGGCGGACCGAGGAGGGAAGGAGGGTGGGGTTGATAGGCTCAGGCCAGTCAGGGGCGGACCGAGGGAGGGAGAGGGTGGGGTTGACAGGCTCAGGCCAGTCAGGGGCGGACCGAGGGAGGAGGAGGGTGGGGTTGACCGGCTCAGGCCAGTCAGGGGCGGACCGAGGGAGGGGAGGAGGGTGGGGTTGACCGGCTCAGGCCAGTCAGGGGCGGACCGAGGGAGGGGAGGAGGTGGGGTTGACCGGCCCAGGCCAGTCAGGGGCGACCGAGGGAGGGAGGAGGGTGGGGTTGAGAGGCTCAGGCCAGTCAGGGGCGGACCGAGGGAGGGGAGGAGGGTGGGGTTGACAGGCTCAGGCCAGTCAGGGGCGGACCGAGGGAGGGGGAGGGTGGGGTTGACAGGCTCAGGCCAGTCAGGGTGGACCGAGGAGGGAGGAGGGTGGGGTTGACAGGCTCAGGCCAGTCAGGGGCGGACCGAGGGAGGGGAGGAGGGTGGGGTTGACAGGCTCAGGCCAGTCAGGGGCGGACCGAGGGAGGGAGAAGGGTGGGGTTGACAGGCTCAGGCCAGTCAGGGGCGAGAACAATGGCGGATGGGGGTAAACGGAGACAATGAAGGCTCGCGCGCCCTGATACTGTCTTCGTTTCTCGGTAGACTGGATCGTTGGCATCATAGCCAGGTATAAACACGCTTTTCATATCAAACATGCAATAAAGACTGGATGCTATTTTATGATTGAGTATGCCTCTATTTCACACTGCCGCCGCACCCATCGTCACCAATCTTTGAGCACTTCACTGCTTGAAAAGACTCGGAACACCATGTCATCTTTCTGCAGGCATTACACGAAGACAACATTCAACAAGCAGTTTGGCAGTCTGTTCCGCACTCACCACAACCCGACCTACTTCTCTCGGCGGATGTTCCACTTCTGCGACGTCTACACGTCCAGCGTGTCCAACCTGCTGCACGTCAACCTCTCGCACGTGTTCTACCCGCGCCGCGGCGCCCTGCCGCACGAGTACCGCTCCATGTTCATCTAGAGTCGCACCGCGGGCGCTCCAGTCCCAGCTGGTCCGGCAGTGTAAGCGGTAGTCGCATGTAGCGGTAGTTCGAGAGGTTTGGTCTCTGTAGCTGTGAGAACAGGTTGTTGATTGGGTCTTGAACGTGTTGGCTGCAAGAGAAGGTGTTTTGTGATCCCATGTTTGTGTCGCTGCAAAGATTATCGAACAACTGCGTGCCATCTGGATGGTGTCCGCTCGGAATATGTGTCTAGTATGTTTTAGGGTATGTCTGCTTTGCCTACCGTAATCTTGATAACGGTCCAATGCGGGAAGGTGATCGAAGAATCTCGTCAACACTTATTGCTGCTTTGCCCCCACCCACGGCTCTGGTTAGAAACGGGTATTGGTTAGCAGCGAGTACTGGTTCGTAGCGAGCACTGATCGGCAACGAGTACTGGTTAGTAACTGGTACTGGTGAGTAACAGGTGCTGGTTAAAAACTGGTACGGTCGCGCGATACCGTCTGGCGGTAGAAGCCCGGCACCTCACCCCTGGGGACGCCTCCCACGGCGGAACGTGCTGGGGGGTGGGCTGACTAGTGGGATGCTGGAGCGACGCTACCGATACGAATGTAAGCTGGAGCATTTTGGCACTGTTCCATCGAGGGATGCGCAGTCTCAGTAAACCTTGCGGCTGCGATCCGTCCCCTGCGATTTTTCATTGTAGTTGACGGATTTCTGCCGCCTCACTGATGTTTCTCAGGATTTGATGCTCTGAGTGCAACGGAAGGCTGGTTTGTTTCGAACCGCCCACTTCTCTGCGTGGGGTCATTCCTCGTGGTTTATAGTAGGGCACAGTGAAACGCACAGTATTCTCGAGTTTTATTGAGGTGATAGGTCGCCTGGTTTCACACATGATCCATCTCGTTTGGTGGGGGTCACAATCACAAAATTCAGTCACAAAATTACTTTGCGAAAACATGGAGTTTAATCAGCGAACTGGGTGCATTGGTATAGCTTGTCTTTTTGTGGAGGACGGTGAAATGTGTCCAGCCCCTTATTCCGGAAAGAAGGAATGCCCCAAAATCCCTTCCAACGGAATGAGAGTTAGCGACGCCGTATGACCCTGGCAGTTCGTGCGTCGTTAAACCCCAACAATTATCCGGAAAAAGGAAGGACGGGTCGGTCCTTGCAGCCCAGAATAGTCAAAATTACCAAATAACCGCAATTCTACAGCTGAGTCACATCTTTGCCAGTTTGGCAGCAGGTGTCATTCAGGCAATTTTGCTCATTTTTCTGGCTAGGAGCGGGGCTGGTCAGGTGTGCATAGGAGGTCATGTATCTTGCAACAACACATTAAAAGACATCGGTTGAAGAGCGCACCAGTTGCTGAATAGCCGCCGCTATTGACTCGGGCAGTCTGGCGTAGTCGCTTCGCCGTGAAACAACGGAGCGCTTTCATTTACCGCTAGTCGTGCTGTTAAGAGCCGATGTTACCGGTATTTGCACTATTAGGAGTCGATGTTGCTGCTAGTCGTGCTGTGAGAAGCCGATTTTACCGGTAGTCGCGTTGTTGGAAGCCGATTTTACCGGTAGTGCTTGGGAGCGATTTTACCGGTAGTCGCGCGTTAGGAGCCGATTTTACCGGTAGTCGCGCTGTTGTTAGAGCCGATGTTAGAAGGGGCTCGTGATAAGCATCTCGTCGGGGATTGGACCCAGCTCAATGTCAGCCGTGGCTAGTCAAGTTGGAGCAAATGTATTAGCGAGGTATGCGCTGTGCTGGGTACGTCACGTGCAATATATAGATCTAACACTAATCCTGGTTTGTTCGAGTCCGTTTCTTTAGATCCTCACTGTCAGTATAAATGCACAAACGGAATTGTGAACCTCAGCCATCATCCGCATTGTAGTATAAATTGAAGCATATATTAAGGATTGGATCCAGCAAGTTTTGGACCCAGTAGAACCGTGCAACTACAACGACATTTGTCACTTTATCATCGTCTGCTTTAATTTTAAATCCTAGTAAAACTTCACGTCAATTGCATTAAACTCACATCCATTGCTCCACCACTGGAGAGCTGTCCAGCCAGGCTAGACCGCCGCCGACGTGCGCCGTGGGCAGTTGTTGCGTCGCACATGTTGAACCACAAGAGGCCAGGTGCTGCCAGCAGAGCAGCTGCTGCCGCGGGCTCGGGTGCGCTCCAGTTGTCTGCAGCAGGTGGAAGGGCTGTGCGTGGGAACCGGCGGAGACGGGGGCGCTGGAGCCGTGACTAACGCTGCCGTCGTCCACGGAGGTGCAATACGTGCAGGGGCAGGTGGCGACGGCCCGTGGACAGGTGATTCATGCCCCTGCCGCCGGCTGGGAGGCGGACGCGTGCGGGCAGCGGCGATCGATGGCTGATTAGCGGCGCGTGGGTCACTGCCGCAACACTGGATCCGTGTTCACAGAGCAGCCGCCGAGAATGGCAGCTCCTGTCCGGGAAAATACCTCTAGGAAATGACGTTCGGTCGCCGTTGACGCAAGCCATCGCCCGCTGTTGCACCCGAAGTAGCCTCCGGGGACGCGGGAATGTCAAAGAATACGTCTGGTTGACGCACAACACTTTTTACGAGAAGTTTGAAAATATTCAGTCTAATAATGTTCAGGGTATGAGTCATGTCCGGGAGACAACAAAATTTCCTTTTCCTTCATGTCCCGGACTAGGGAATTACTAAGCACTAGTGAAATTTCATGATCTCATAACCCATTTTGGTATTTATTTATCCCACTAATACCCTAACATGACTTTCGTCCTGGCCCCATCGATGGTTACTAGTTCTGCACCTTTGATGGGGCTACGACGAGAAAAAATTACTAAATTTAGGTTTAGGTAGCAAGCAAATAAAACAAAACAATTGCGGGGAGTGGTGCAGTGCACTAACATAATGAAACTAACACAGTTTTTTGTGTGCATGCAATTATACAAAATTGGTTTACGACCGCACGGGTATGGAAGGGCACTCCTGCCTATCTACTTAAAAGAGAAGTGGCATAAACAAATTATCCGTGGATTTCAACGGCTGTATGGCTGGAAGTGGTTGTGATTGTTATTTCTCGTTCAGTCCTAGTCTTCAGCCCATCGTTTCAACTAGAGATTTCAATAAAATATTCCCTGTAGTAGTTGGGATAGCCAGAAACGCAGGGTCGTGGATGTATGTGGTACTTGGCATTGATTGCCAGTGGGCTAGTGTGTGAGGATGGTGTCATATGATACAGTTTTCTCCGGATGAGCTGTAACTTCCAAAATATCACTACGATATGTATAAAGCGAGTGTTGTTCGATAGCTTATTCATTTTTTTATCTGATGTTACCAGTTATTTTCTTTCCGGTTTCAAGACAGACTTATATTAATTGAAAACTTGAACCAAAGTCAAAACTTTCAACATGCCCCCACTACGGGGCAAGTTGTTACTGGTAACGGGGCAAGTTTTTATGCACGAATTTTGTTTCATAAACTAACCAAAAACATTGTGAAACGTCAAAAGTATGCATTCCTTACATTATGACCAAGCGGCGCTAAAGTCTCAGATGTAACTTCCGACTTTTTCGGCATCAGTGCATGGTTCAAATTATTATTTTTATTTATTGAATGAAATGAAATTTATTTGTACTCAATTAAATTTAAAGAAATAGGTGTCAGGCATTCTCAGTTCGTTCTTTACAGCGAATTGAACAGCCAATTTTCGGGTTGCGGCTGTCGACAATCCATGGTTTATTTTGCACGCATGCTGAAGCAGGGGCGTAGCCAGGATTTCGCTCAGGGGGGGGCAGCGCCCCGAAAAGGGCCCTGCGACAGCGCCAAAAGGGCCCTGATGGGTAAAAAGGGCCTTGCTTGTTACAGAATAGAGTGCTGAAGAGGGCTTAAGAGGCCCCTGTCTGGTATAAAATGCCAAATTTGGCCACAGAGCATAGTGCGGGCGAGCCGCGAAGCGCGGCTCGTGTCTTCGGGGGAGGCCCTTCGGGCCCTCAGGGGAGGGCGGCTGTCCCTGCCGCCCCCCTTGGCTACGCCCCTGTGCTGAAGGTATTCTGCCAGGTGAGGCTCCATCTCATCTAAAAAAAAAAACACTTGCGAAGTTCGATTATATCCAAACGTCTTGTAGCCATCTTGACCGTCAGCATGACAGTGTCACCAGAGTGTCATACATTGAATCCCATAATCGTCTGCTACTAACATTATGGATGTGCTGATCCGGGCCTGCTCCATAGCGGCGTCTAAAACGCCGACCGGCAGGGCTTGTCGGGATGTCTTTCGGACATATGTCCGCACCATCTAACAAAAGGAAAGGATGGTGCTAGGAAATTGAATGTAAGATGTAGGTAAAGCACAAAGAAATTAATTCATAAGCACTAATTATTCAATATTATTGGAGCTCTTCAGTGGTTGAATCTCTTTTGGATGGATTCGAGAGTTCTTAAATTACTTACATAAAGCTGGTGGAAGTTTCGGTGAAACTGACGATGCATTTGTCAGGATGCAATAGTCCCGTTTCGATAGCTTTATGGAATCAGAATTTGTGGCATCATTGGTAAAATATAAATTAAACACAGTTGCATATTTTTAAACATTATTAATTAGCCATGTTCACGTGAAATACTGTTGGGGCAGGTTGATACAGCACCGGGTAAGTTGATACAGCCAGTAACAACGTGCCCTATTCATATTTTGCAGGAAGTGCATTTCATAAAACCAGTATGACGGCGATACTGTCAATTTCTCAGCGAATCTAAAGTTACCATCTGAAACATCGATGCCATGTCTTTCTTACAAAGGCATAATAACCCTACTACAGCAATTGATACAGGTGTAAAAATTCTGCAAACACAACATCGCTGAAAATTTACTTTTGACCGAAAAAAACGCCCTTTGTCCGGAGGCACCGTAGGCGGCTGCCCGACACAGGCTGCTGAAGAGACTGTCGCTGGCTTCCGGTATCAGCTAATCATGGCCAGAGCCCAAAGGCATCTAGTATAATGGTTTGGGAGCTATCGACGTTGTATCAATTTACCCCTGCAACAAAACTCCCCCTCCTCACCTACTAACTGGTTACATGTTTTTTGTGGATCGATGATACGTGAGGCACCGAGCGCCTGGTAGTACTGGGCAGATAATCCATCATCCCTAATATAACTCGCGATGAAATGTTTCTGTCGCCTCATATACCTAAGGCTGGAAACTGCCTAGCCCTATTGGAGTGGTTAAAGCTGCAAAGCGTTCGGATTTAATTGTATTTGGCGAAGACAGCTCATAGCTATTTATTATACCATTCTTTTATAATTGACTAATGTCTGATGGCCTTAGGAATAAATACAATACAAAAATAAGAATAACGGATTTCATTAAAGGTGTATCAAGGCTGGGCGCCTCATTACTTTGGTGCGGCTGGCAGCCCTAGATGACCGTGCGAAATAGCGCTCTTATCTCGGAGAGATCATCCTTATTGAAGACTGGAAGACCGCTCATGGTTTACTGATTTTGGGGAAAAATCGTGAAGTGCTTCTGAGATGCAAGCAAAGTCTGAATGTATATGTCTCTCCTGTGACGAAAACCATTCGCTTTCTATGTCTAGTACTATTTCATTCACTTTGTTGCTATAATATCTTCTTCAGAATATCCGTACAAGCAAGCTTTCATGCTCCCAGTTTTTTTGACTGGCTCTCGCTTAGAAGTTTTGCGTAGATTCAGAAAATATTTCCTTCGCAATTATTTGTACCCTTGTTTACCCGCCAGTCCCCTTAGTAATCGAGAAAATTCAAAAGTTCAATACACGCCTAGAAAATCTGGTTCCTAAAACAGATTCATCAGTCTGACCTTTCAAAATCCTGCTCGAGAACGAAAATTTGGGGCTAACTCAGGCAATGCTTACTTTTTTGGGTTCCTACCTGATTAAATCTGGATTGATAACAGCGTCCACCTCCCGCCACTACCATTAGAACCCAACCGCCGTCATTAGCGGGTTAAGTCAAGGTGCTGTCTGTTGCGGAAATCGGTCGACCATGAAATAAACCACGGCAGAGATCGGGCGGCCGACTGGGCCGGCACCTGCTGCCGCCGTTACTGCTGCGGCATTTCCTACGCAGCTGCCAGGCCCGGGCCGGCGCGTTTTGGGGCAGACAGGGTCACCCTGTGCACCTGCGGCCGAACGCCGGCAGCCGCCGGCCGCCGCCACTGCGGCGCTCTCCAGTGGCCTGTCGTGTGATTGGTAATTTGGCCGGCCGATATGTGGCGGTGGCGCGCTGGTAGCCGGAGCTGGAAGTCGCGAGATGGCCGATTCTGTATTCATCAGATGCAAACGGCCACGTTGCGTGCCGGTTTGGTGCAGATCTGCAGAGCGTCCACTGAAGGAAAGAAGCACCGTGGGAGAGTTATGTGTCGGTCGGGTGCCGCTGGTGATTTTTATTGCAGTACTGTACATGAGCGCCCGCTCAAGGGCTATGGGACCAGTGTCTAGCCTGAAGCTCCTTCTCTCGGCTGAGAATGGTCAGAACCGGGGAAGTGGACCCTCGGACCCTGAAGTTAGGTGGTTTGCATCTGCAGTTCACTTATCTGTTATAAATCAAATCAAATTTTTTCCTGCGTTGATTTAGGTCCAAATCATATATATTTGTATAGAAATACTTTCTCGCTTTCCTGGAATCTTTAGGTTTTAGCTGCTCTCAAAAATACCCATTAGAGTGTCCCGCTTTGCACCAAAAGTTCAGGTAGGCATGTGAGGACATCTGAATCCTGTTCCTTATTCTGTCAGCTTTCTTCATGCCGATTTTCACGATTTTTTTACCGGTAAACGCTTCGCCCCGAGCGCTTTGAGGTTTGCCCTCAGATTTGGTGTTACTGGTGCTGTCGGATTGTAGTCTCGGCGGCCGAATATTAGTATATTTGTGATTATTGAGGGATTTTAAGCCCATGTTTTGGTCCCCCGGCACACTTCGAAGCTGTCTTTTTCTTTTAGACCTAGTAAACTACATAACGAAGTTAACTAAAATACAAGTTAAATTTTCTGTTGTAAATACCTTTGACCTGGGCGTGGTGTTTGCTATATTTTCACGTTATGCTCGGGTCACATGCTCGCTGAATGGAGAAGACAAACATGTGTGGCTTTCTAAGGGGTTAGAGATACTGTCAGCAATTGGGCGATTGGCTTACTCCTGGCGTATGCGCTAAGTAATTTCTAGACAGTATTCCCCATAGATGCGTAATAAGAAGGCTTAAAGGTTTTAGCAATGGAAATGCTACTGACTTCATATGATCCCTCCCCCAGGTAGCCATGCTCCTTGCCTTACTTATAAATAAATTACCATTACACGTCCAATCAATCACATACTGACACCGCACTGTCGAGGGGACCAAAGTGTGTGCTTAAAGTTCGGCAAAAAACAAAAATATTCTGGCATTCGACTGTGGAGACTGCAATGAGGCAATTTTGGGTAACACCACATTTGAGCTAAAACCCCAAGCGTCCGGGGCGAAGGGAGTTTAACGGTAGAAAATTCTCAAAATTGGGTGAAATGAAGCTGACGGACCAAGGAATGGGATTCAGAAGTCCCTACCTGTCTAGCTGAAGTTTTGTGCCAAGTGGGACACCCCAACGCCCATTGTATCTTGAGTGTCCGGGCAACAGCCTTCCTTGCTGCTAAAGCTAACATGAGCCTGTTGATTTTACTGGTGACACATTTTCATCGGCTTATCACCCGCACTGGAGATGGATCTAGCACTAACACGCTCTGGAAGGGGGAGGGCGTGGTAGCCTCCCTCCCCCTGAGATCTCGGAAGCCTAGAGGCTTAAAAAAATCCGGATGAGTCTGGGTGGGGACTATGGTGGTCTACATTAAAGACAATTTCCATTGACCCAGGGCAACATCTTCAATGTCAAACGAGGTCATAAAGGTCAAATATTGGCCGTGCTTGGACTCATCAGGGAAATATCGTGATTAAGCACAAACAAGTCTGGAATGTACTAAAAACGGACCAAGGTCATAGCGAGAAGGTGCCAAGAATTTTTCCTAGAGATTTCCGTTCAAGGTCATTGATCTATGGCGTCACAATATGATATATTCCTTGTAACTACACTACGACAGAGCACCGAAACAACCGTTGGGCGGGAAATGAGGACTGGCCTTGACCTGTAACCTTCTGCCTATACATTGAGTCATCTTATCTATAACGTCATAACATAATATCTAGACGCTAAACTGGGTTTGATTGACCGAAAGCACTGGGACGAATGGCCTTGGGAATACTGGTATGACCTTAACCTGCGACCTTTGACCTTGACCTTGACCTTCATGTGGGGTGATCTTGACATATAATCTCGTTTATATGGCTCTATAATGTCGCCAGTCGCCCTCTGATGCAGGGGAGCTGGTGGAACTGCGCGATTGCGGCGATCTCAAAATACAGGCTTGAACTTTAAAAACCTTTAAAGGGATTGTGGCACTTTTATAACGTGATTTTAACTGAGATAGCGAAGTTGTAAAGCATGCCGGAAAACCCGGTACTCTATATATCATTTGTCTTGAAACTCAAAGTTTACGTAGATAAAAGCTAAAAACCTACCTGAAATGTATCCCTCATGTACCTTAGGCAGCAGGGCACAGTTATCAGTCGTTGGTGTGACGACATATGCTGACGTCACGGTGAGTATCAGCAAATGGAAGCCCTTTGAAGCCTATTGAATGTGGTAGTGGTTACCAGATTATGACATCATCCAGAGGCAGATATTTTTTTCCCTAAAGGTGCATTTTAAAAATCGAAATATTGAGCCTATTGTACATTTTTCAGAGAAGTCATCGATGGTTCCATGGTTTTCGGCTAAAAGTACCCCTAATTACACCAAATTCCAGGATTCGACCAAGGTGCCACATTCCCTTTAAGTCAAGACAATTTTGATCTACTTTCTTTTCTTCACCAGTAGACGTGCTGTGAAATTCTCTCAAATGTAGCCAAATTAGCTTTTTCGGCTGCAAACGATTCTCCGGCCACTTAGAAAAATAGGTGGGGGCCTCCAAGCCTCGCCTCCAGTGCGCATGCTAAAATCCATGGTGAAATGCAGCTTTATTAACATTTTTCTCCAACTTAAGGCCCCGTAAACAAACGCATCGTTCGGGAAATGAAACAAAACGTTAATTTTTAGCATCAAAATATTTCAAACAGGTATACTAGGCTCATGTGGTTACCATGATTTCTGAAAAATTAGGATAAGAAGGACCATAGAAAATAATTGAGCTAATTGCTTTAACATTGAAGATCAGGATTTTAAAGTGCGATAGTCAGTGCGTGTTCAGGATTATGTAAATGAGGCCTCTCAGGCGTTTACGAGTGTCCAGGGGCCCACTGCTGTCTTCTGAAAACACATGTATGAGTCTAATTTATTAGCTGCAATGTGATGCAACCCTTGGGCATTCCCTGCGCCGGTCAAGGACGAATGATAAAACCGAAATAGCAGAGAAAGCCGAGAGAATAGGAGGATAAAGAACATGGTAAATGTATAGGATACATTAAATTCGCCTTTTATAAAAGGTAGTCTTTGAACGAAGTAAATGGAACTGAAATGGCAGAAACAGAGAGCAGGTCGCGGAATTTATAGACATCATAAAATGGAAACGATTACGTGTAACACTTTTGTGACGATGACCACGTTAAGGTCACCCTGTCTGGCCTCGGGCGGTTTAACTGCCTGCGGGGGTATTAACCTGAGTAAGGCAGGGGAGGGCTAAGAAACGCGGGCTGCAGTCAGCAAAAACAAGACCAAAGAATATCTACTACACCTCTGTAATCTGTTGGTTTATCTTTTGGGGTCGAACTTTTTATGGGTCTCTCCTGTTAAGATACTCCACCAGTGTCCTAAAACCTGGGGGCTGGGCAGAACGGCATCCATTCAAGCAGAATTTTCACTCACTTTTATATTTGTTTTGCTGGATTTTCCACTCACTCCAACAATACTTACTACTATTGAATTTTACTCAACAATACTTACTACAAGGGCCAGTTCCATTGCCTCCTCTACCAACATCCACTGGAAAAAGAGTAGCAGAATCGACTAGAAGATCGCCAAATTAACTCGGCTCTTAGGCGCTTCTTCGCTTTTCTGAAAGAAAATCTGGATATTTCTATTTTCTGGCCAATTATACCTGCCATCCTTATCTCCACCGATTTCAGTGGAACAACTGAATCGAAATTCTGGCGCGGGCAAGACGCTCAGTGCCCCTGCCCCACCGGAGAAAGTTCCAATGGGTGAACACCGCCACTAAATTCCACCACTCACAACATTGGTGAGTGGAAAATTAGACACCCTAGCCTTGTGGGGCCAAAAAATCAGTGACCGCTTGAAAGATACATTTCTGGAAAGCAGTTTATCTGTGCACATTATTTCTAGGCTTACGTCCTTGAAAAGTTGTTTTGTATTTCTGGTACGGAGAATAGTGAAAACCATTTTGGTCATTTGTTGTTAAAAGCAATTATCTTGAAATTTGTATGCTAAGCAGCATATTTTTGACATTGTATGGTAGAAAATTGACCATTTATTGCGAAGAAAATAATTTTTATCCATATCAGCCCTTCATTGCTGCGTCCACGCCCTGGACACCCAAATCCACTCACGACACCCTACGACACCTAGGCATAAATACGCTTATATTTAAGTTGAACTGAAAGTGTCCGGTACTTGAATACATTGAAACTCTACATTTCATTAAATTATTTTTGGGGCAACAAGAATTCATCCAGTTACCCTTCAAACATCGACACTTTTTGTATGACTGGTCTACGGCGTGGACTTACCAAATCGCCGTCTTTACATCTAGTAAACAAAAGCGGCATCTTTAGGCTTTTGAAAGGCCGGTTTCTTATTCGTTATTGACAAAAAATTGTTAGTCTTCCTCTTGGTGTGCTTTTAGTTGTATAATTTTCTAGTCTATAAGGATTTAGAAAATTAATTTACAGCAATTTTGAAATGCAAATTATGTAGCTCATGCGACCGAGAAGCGGCAAGCGATCAGAAATTTAAAGTAGTAGTCGATCTGACGCTGTCGCAACCCGCCGCGCCTGGCTGATTGTAGACGAAAGGAAGAAACAACAGAAAGAAGGCTGTAGCTTCGATTAGATTGATAGAAAGCAGCATACCTATTCATATAAAGGTGAGTAGATATGTGAAGAGGAGCAGGGAATTGACAGATAAAGAAAAAACTTTTAGCAAGAGTCTGGAAGAGTTTATTGCCATGATAGAAAGTTTGTAGTTTCGTCTGGGTTAGTTATATCCATGCATATATTTGGAACACACACACATATACGTACATACTCACAGGTGAAAAAGAGCACACGAGGCAACAATAAATGCAGATAAGGTGTAGTGTGTATGCTCAATTAGAAAAAATTGCGCAGGTGGTTTGTATCATAAAAAGAAAAAAGACAGGGCAAGGGAAAAGAAAAAAGTAAAAAATCATGGGTTAGTGTTTATTCACGGCCAGTGTATATATGTATCGGCCAGTGTATATTAAGTGTAGTTAAGTGTAAACCAAGGCTCTACTGGGCCCTAGCATAGGTGTATGCGAAGTGCAGTGATTGAGGTCAGGAGTGGCCTCCAAAATTCCGATAACTATAGGCATAGGTATAGGAGGGGCGTTGTCCCGGACAGAAAAACTATACAGTGTATGGTTAGATAATTAATTTTGGCACTAGGTATTGCACGAAAAAAATCCTTTTCATTTTCATCACCTGCCGGTCTCGGAGGCCCTCTCTGCAGAGTTGGTCTAAGGGGGCTCCGATATTTCGTCTCAGGGGCCCTTTAGAGCTGGTCGTGTGGGAGAGGAGAGGAGGGGCACAAGAGTTGGTCTAGGGAAGCCCCCAAGAGTTGATCTTCATCCCACAAATGTTAGTCTTGGTGGCTCCCAGAGTTCTTTTCCCCGAAGGTTGTCTCAGAGGCCCCAAAAAGTTTTTTATTTGTGGCAATTCACCAATTCCTTAAAAAAGATTGGAGACTGTATCCGGGGTTTCAGTTGGTAAAGATTTACCTGCTTAACCCAAATTTTTCACATGGTAATGGTCAAACAATTCTGCTTGGGGACGATTCAAAAATATTTACTTTGAGAAAATTAAAGGAAATATCCACCCCTCAGTTCAAACAAGGGCTCTGAGAGTTTACCACCTGAGTACCCAAATTGGAAAATTTTACTCCGTCATACATTTTGAGGAGAAATTTCCACTCACTTGTCATACATTCCGAGCTTAATTTTCCACTCGACACCCTAGCGCAAAACCTATTTTGGGTCACTGTACTCCACTTATTGCATTGTCCCTGTATGAATCTTAATCGTTAGGTCTGAGATAAATCTCCCAAGTGTGTATCTGCTCTATTTTGCATATTGCTTACCCATATTGATGGAACACTAAATCCTCTTAAACTAGCATGGGTACAATAAACCGCAAGGGGTTTATTGAGGTGGATCTCCGCATATCGACGTCGGCTGGCGTACCACAACGAGCCGATATAGTGACAGTGATATCAATCTGTGGGGTTTAACGAGACGTGGACTACAATGGTGGCAGGACACCGCCAATCGTCATATCGCCAGACATGGGATTACCATAACCTGAACAGGTGGGACCTGGTCGGGCAGGCTGAAGTACGCATAAGTAAGCCGGGGATAACGGCCAACCAAACCATAGTGATTGATTGTCCGACTGTTTGATTTATGACCATGTATTGTTTGATCAAATGATGTCAAAATGAAGTCCAGTTTCGCGTGCCATGTGATTTAATACTTCTCGGAAATAAGCACAAAGGGTGGCACGCTGTAGCCTGCCTTGCTGGTACATAAAACAACGAACAGTTACAAAGCTCCCTGCGTATTATGACCATTTCAACATCAGTTACTCTTTCACAATAACTGGTCTGGTGGTGATAACTGATTAACCGGCCTACCGAAACAGAATAGATGCGATAGTCTAGGGAGTGCTGAATTGGCAGAGAACATTTTCCTGGGAATGGGAACTGGTGGCAGCGATGATACTGAGTGCTGACATTGAAATTTTTATTGTGCCAAGTGGGGATTGCATGAGGTTCTATCCCCTTTATGAAACCCCAGGGTTTATACATTAGTGCTCTGTGGGCAGTGACAATGGAACGGGATTAGTGCCACGCAGAGTGCCAACGTCTCGGCTTCTTTTCTTTATCCGACATAAATGGCTTTTGCTAGTGTGTTGGATTGCTGTGTTTTTGTCATTGTCCAAGTAGTTTGCGTTGGGTTTGACACAACATGTGCCTCTGTCTCTGAACGCTTCTCCAGACCCTTTTCCACCTTTCCAGGGTCATCCAACGGTCTCAGTTTGTTTCCGAAATAAGGCTTGTCGTACATAAGGCGGGCTGTCCCTACGGCTACGATGGCGTTCGCTCTGGCTCTCCAGTCTAGGCGCTAGAGCCAGTGACGGTGGAACGTCCGAATTTAAGGGAGGGGAGGGGGGGACACCATGGACTATAATGACCCATTTTTTCCCAGTTAACACCATAGGATTAGTGCTAGAATTTCTGATCAAACCGGCCGCCTTTACCAGTTTTTTTACCTGGGAGAGAAGATCTCTACAAAAAATACCTGTTTGCAAGCGTTTGCGGCTCCCTTTCTCTGTCTGTTATCCATAGTTTGCCTGGGACTCCTATGTTTGGGAACTTTTAGCGTCTTTAGACTCCGCCCTCGGAACAGCTCAAGGACCATCTGTACTGGTCTTCGGGTTTCCAGTCTCATTACCAGGGCCTCTAGTGCCTAATATTGACCTCCTTAACTGTTCGGATATTTGTTGCTTAGTCCCTGGAACTTAATCTAACATTTTCTAAACATTCGCTGCTGGCTTGGAAACTCATTTGCCGTTGCAAGGGTTTCCAATTTGCTATTTCGGGGTCCGCCGTGCAATTGCAGACCTGCAGACCACCACGCGCGCATCGGGGAGCTCCTTTGCTATACTACAGATTTATAATGCTGAATTTAGACGGTCTTAAAGTATCATTTCAGTGACTCTCAAAACAACCACAGATCCCCCCTGCGCTCGACTTTGCTGCTATATCAAAGGCCTCGCGTACAGCTAAGAGGTCTCCTGTATGTGTGTAGCTCCCCCCATTTGCAAGGTCGAACTTAATGTCCTAGGGGCCAAACTTTCCGTACTGGGGCCTCCATTGCATTTTTGAGGCTGTAGTTTCAGAGGGAAGCACTCGAAGCGGATTTGTTGGCCCTCTTCTGTCATAGCTGGGTTTACGTTATCATTTTGAGGGCTTTCTGTCCTGACTTTTGGGCCCCGTGACAGAATAATAGTCGTCCTTGGTCCTCCCACTACAGTTTGAGGACCTTCAATTTTAGAGGGGGGGTCTATCACAACGCCTAATAAACCATAGTAAAGGACCTTCAGGGTTGGCTCAGGACCGCCCTTGGTGTCCTGCCACCAGGGTCTCCACTGTTGTGCACTTCTGGACCTCCGTGAAAGTTGGAGGGCACAGTCCCCCCTCCGGAGAAGTTGGGGGCCGCATCTCCCCGGAGGTGGAGCCTCTGCTCCAATCAAACCCGGAGGACGGCGTTCAAACGTCCCAACATTGCCAAGGTTGGCCCCCTTCACACTTGCCCGGGCGGGGAGGGGAGGGGGTGCCGGGTTCCAGCCGCCAGGCGGCACCATCTCGGTCTGATCGGGGGATGCTGCTCGGCAGGCGGCAGCTCTCCGCTGCAGCTCCGGCGCTGTCCAGCGCGGCCGGATGGTAACCGGCGGCTTCCGGCGGACATGCCAGCGCCGCCGCGCGCGGTGCCAGTCGGCGCGCGCGGCGCCCACCCCCGACCCGCTCGGCCAGCCATTTCCGGCGCGGCCGGCCCGCGCCCGCGCCGCAGTCAGCTGAGATTCGGGCTCCCGCGAAAACTGGGAGTCCCGCAGCTCGTGCGTAGCAGGATGTGACACGGATGGGACTATTCGCTGGCCTGTTTCGTAGTCAGCGGATGACCGGGTGCAACAGTGGACTTTTACCTGCTGTATCGGAGCTCAGTGCAGCGTCCCGATTCCCAGCTCAGCCGGAGCCGCTGTATTTTCACCGTTTTCTCCACGCCAACTGCCGTGTGCCCGGCGGCTGCAGTGTAAGGTGTTGGGCCGCTGACCCGGCGCCGCGCGGCGCTGGTGTGCCCGCCGGCGGTCGGGTGCGACCCCGTGGGAGCGTGGCGCGGTGTCGTGGGACCCGCCGGCGGCGGCGCCAGCGGTACTGAAGAGCAGCCGCCCAGACGGCGCGAGATCGCTCCGCCCTTCCGGCCCGGAACGTGTGTAGGCGGCGTCAGCGGCGAGCTTTGCCCTCGGGCTACAGCGCCGCGCCGCGCTGCCGAACAGAGACTATGTGCAACTGTAGTGATTGTCGAGCTGGAGGAATTGGTACAGGTCCGTTAGCGGGCTCCGGTTGGGTAGATTCCCACTCAATTACCATTGAAGTCGTGAACGCAGTCATTGCGAGTTGTTAGACATGTCTCTTCTTAGTCGAGGTGGAATTAACGTGTCCAAAAGGGAATAGTTGCTACTATAAGCGTCGCGACCGGCAAAAAAGTGAGGGGGTCAGTTAATCTCCAATCTGCTGCTGACGCGAAACTTTTCCCTCTAAAAGCAAAAACCCATCGGAGCTTGGCACCTTGTAACCTTCTGCACATAACGCTAAAAACTTTCTGATATTCCCAAATTTTTCTGAAATTGCTAAGGGTTTGGATTAAAGGGAACCGGCTCCCTGCACCCCCTCTATCCCAATGTGTTTTGGCTCGCGCCCTGTGCGTGAAGTACCTTTCAGAACTCGAGCAGTCGTGTCTACCTACAAGTCGATAAGGTCGTTCCCACGGCCAGTGTGTAAAAAAAGCGTTCAGGATCTGTTCACTGCATCTGGGTAACTGTAAATGTGTTGGCATCTTAAGCCCGGGCTTCCGATGATTAGACAATTGCCTTTCCCCATAAGAAAACAAACTAAGAAATGTGTCTTTATCACGTTCAAAACCCCTTGTTTTATTCCGCGTACAATTGGACCCTCAACTGTAAGGGACAGTATTTAGCCCTTTAAAGAAACGATTCAGCCCTCGAAACTTCAGGCGGGGACGGATCCAGGATTTTGCTAAGGGCGGTAGTGGGGGGGAGGGGGTGAATCCTGGGGGAGGGGAGGCGGCCAGATTACCATTTGGGAGCGACCCCTAATATCATGAAGGGCGCCTTTGTGACGTTAATTTCACGTGTTGGTGATGCAGTTTGAAACGACACCGACAATAAAAGGTCACCAAAGAAAGTTTCTCAATGTTTCTCTGGTCAAACAAAAAGCAATGAAACAGGGCACCCTTACCTTGATTAATTTTTAAGTTGAATTCACGCAGGAATGGCCTTTGGAGATTTTGAGGACCAGTTACTGCCCGAATTTACCCTGTCTGCGCAGAACGGATATTGATAAACCCATAATACTCTACATGAGGACGAAACTTGTTTTGGGTTTACGCATTTGTGGGAAGGACGCCAGCAAAATTATGCTGGTGCCTCTCGCCGAGCTTTAATTTTTCACGCAGATTTTGTAGGATTTTTACACTGTAGTCTGGACCATAGAGTTTAATACCGCATTCAAAGTAACCATGGTCGGACACAACTTGCCATCAGTGGCACAGCGGAAAAAAACACTATCAGAAAGATACGCAAATGATCGAAGTAAAACATACAAATGGAGTTATCAATATATTCAGAATATTCTTGAAGCAAATATAAAGGAAGTTAGTCAACGTGCTTAAACCTTCTCAAGAAACACAACTGTTTACCAGCACACTATGTTGTATGGTAGCGTGTTTTCATTGCCATAGACAACAAAACCACATATCGGGTGAACATTAATGCGCCCTAAGGATCCTGAGTGGTAAAGGAGCAAAATATGGCACCGATCGATGCCCAAAGTATCTCTCTCCCCTAGGCTACCAGTATCGGCGCTCCCGAAAGAAGGATTCGGTGCCTACGTGATATATATATATATATATATATATATATTTCCGCCAAAAAGTGGTAACCTCTGGTCCCGACGGTGCCGCCCGATCATTTACCCCCACCGATCAGCAATCTTGGATCCACCTATGCCTGGAGAGAATAGTTATGCATGCCTTTAGCGTATAAATAAGCGATGTAATAGTATAGCGATTTATGATAACGTGCACGCGAACGATAATTTTGAAACTGTAGTTATGGCCCTTCAATCAGCCGCTGAGGGCCTTGACCCCATACAAAATATTCCCCTGAGAAAAAAACTGCACATAATTAGCCACTACGCATACTAGTCTAGGCTGATAAAATGTTATACTTCTTGTCATTTGCAAACGTGGATACATATTTTCCACCAAACTGCAACATGACATGTTTCAGCATCAATATCAAGTCCCCGAGACTTTAATGTCGGAGCAGAATGAGAGAGGCTGCTGTTTGAAAATGGTGAGGTTGAGTAACTTTACGTTGATAGGCTGGGCAGTATAAATAGTCTGCTATATATTTTACAGTTATTTTTCCAATTTTTTTACATAGATTCAATATTTTACTCGGTCAGAGATGGTTTTACTGAGCCCAAAGGTCAAAAAAGACAGTGAAGCACGTCGAGAGACCGAAATTTGTGTTCTACTCCAGAAAATAATGCTAATAATAAAACGACTCGGCCTGGAAGACTGCAATACAGCAATATCAGTAACACCAAATTACCGCTCAAACCCCAAGTTCCGGGAGTGAAGAGAATTACTGGTCGAAAATTCTGAAAATTGTGTCAGATGAAGCTAATGGACTAGGGATTCATAAGTCCTCACATTTCTACCTAAACTCAAATGCAGAGTGGGACACTCTGGGCTTAAGAAACCTCTCCAATGGGCCAAATGGGAGACGGAAGGCGGTCTCCCGCCGTGGGAATTTAAGCAACGTTAATGTATGCTGTTCCAATATGGAGACAGGGGATATAGCCACTGGCCACCGGGCCCCAACAACGAAGCTTTTTAACTGCACTTTTTATTAATTGCAAACTTTAACTCAGAATGAAACGTTTTCAAATTGCCACTGGTATGTTTATTGGCTCATTCTTAACATTTTCATTATAATTTGATCTATTTATCCTTATTTTGACCAGATAAGATAACTGGGAGAAATGGCTACGTGGGCAAAGTGAAAATTTCTGGAGGCTTTAACTCCTGAGCCGTTTCTCCCAGGGACCCTAAAGATTTCACGAGCGTGCTTTGGCCAGTCGATAATTATCGTGTCGGCAGCTTCAAGAAAATCGGGGACAAGAGGTTACAAGGCGCCTGGGGAAATGTTAAATATAATAGGCGTACTTTATAAAAAAACCACTCATCATTCAAACAATCAATATTTTTTAAAATACCTAAAAATAAATATACCGTTGTACACAACCACACCATACAACGCTAAGGGCTATCATGCATACGTAGCTAGCCAGTAGCAAAGCCCCGGACGGGGTGGGGCAGGTAGGTTTAGTTTTTCACAAATATGAGTCAAACAAATAAGTATGGAATACCGGGTTTCGACCTGCTTACAACTGGCATCCAGTTAAAATCACGTGTGAAGGTGCCACATCCCTTAAGAATTCTGACTACAATATTATAAAACTCTCTAAAATGAACGTCTAGCAGTATTCGGCTTAAAGTAGCCACCAGTTTTCGTTGCCTTGATAACACATATTATTTCTTTGGTTGAACATAGGTAATTCCTGATTGCCCGAAGATTGCCAAATTTCGTACGGTGTGCTCTCCGAGGGAATTGGAGCAGCAACAGGCCAGTTCTAATTTTTCCGAGCGGATGTTCCCAGGGTTCCACAATGATTCAGAGTTCTTGACACTCTGCAATGTGTTGCCTTGGCAATAGCAGTCAGCGAAGCCTGAAATTTCACCCAGTTGTGCATATTTCCACCAACGCCTGCCCGATCCCAACCCCGCTGGATTGGAATGCACTGGATTGGAACCCCGCTGGATTGGAATGCAACGGGCCTCCGGGGTGAGTATCTGCTGTTTTTCAGCTGGTTTCAAATGGGTGTTCATTCGTTCTTCATAGTCTACTTTAGAGCCAGAAGACACAGTTGGGGCCGGAGACAATCACACTGTGCAGTGGCTCAATTCGATGGCCTAACATTGGCTCCGGCTCCTCTCAGTAAAAAGTTAGATGAACACTGCCTCTTTAGTTTCAGTTGAGCGCCGGCAGGACGGCGCGGGTCTGCGGCCGTGGCGGCAGGATGGGTGACCGTTATTCGGCTGCCGCGATGGTCCCGGCCACTGGCCCCGTTTCCGGCGGGGCACCAGTAGCACACGCGACGCGATCCGACCCCGGCTGCAACAGACACGACAGAATACTGACGTCTGCCGGCCAGTGAGTCAGAAGCAGGCTCTGCTGCCATTTTCCGGCGCCTGCGGGCGAGTTCACTGAATACCAGGTGAACGTTTTACACCAGTCAGAGACCGTTCAAGATTCCGATACTCCGCACCCTCTCGGCAGGGGATGGGCCGCGGCCGGCCCGTGGCTGCCGCTGGCCTTCTCCGAAGCCGACGCCTTCCCGACCGGGAGTCTATTGTGAGATAGGGCACGTGGTGTGATAAACTGTCATTTGTCAGATCTGTTGAGGTGCTGCCAGGCACTGGCAGATTGAGGTGGAAGGACAACAAACGCATTTGCCTCCATCCAGCCGGCCGATTTCTATATAAAACACTGATTATTTGTTCATCTTGCTCCTCAAACTATACCCCTGGATCACTCATGAAGCCCAAGCCCAACATGGGTAACATGTGAGCTCCTGCAGACTCTGATTTTGTTCAATTATTCACAACATATTCCAGCTCTTACCTACAGGTGTCAGTTTGAGTGCGTCATCTAAAGCCCTGTTTAACCCCTGTTTAATTTGACTTAGGTGCCTTTCAAACGGCTATTTTCCTTGATATTTTTCACCTCTCTAGACTAAAATTTGGAGCTATCATAATGAATACACTGCGCTGGAATGTTAATTTGCCTGAGAGGACTTAATAGCACGGCTGCTCCCGATTACAGCCAAGACAATCCGAATAGCGCGCTGGGTGGTTAAGTGGTATCTGTATTCACTATCCTTTCGGTTTCCTCACATCCCCTCCGTCGCGAGCTCGGACAGGACGGAAATGCCGTGAACACGTCCATTTCCGGGCCCACTTGATTGCGCGCGAAGGTGAAACTCATCTGAGGACGTCGCCGATCAAGGCACGGTTTCCGGTTCGGTTCCGGTGCGAAGACATCTTAAAATGCCGCCACAGACGGACAGGAAACCTGATTAGATCGTGTCTAAATTAGAGGAAGTAGGGGAAATGCGTATTGAGGGATCACTACAAGTCGGTACCACGGGCAATATTTGGACTGAGCGCGGGATGTGTACGTCCGTAATGGATGAAAGCAAGTGCAGCGGATTGTGGAAAAAGATGCATGAACGACTGACCCCACATTATTTTCTCTTTAAAACTCCAATCTGTCCACGGATGGTTTTCTAAAAAAAGCTTTGCCTAAGAATTTTGTAGAATTTGAAGAAAAGTCAGTAAGTTCCTTTGAAAACGTTTCTTATTTAAATCTAGATAATACAGCGACAGATAAGCACGGTGGAATTTTTGGTTCATGCCTGGTCGAAAAAACTTTCTTCGTGCGATCTTTTCCGAAGCACGTAAAACAGGACAATGTGATGTTATAGCCGTCGAGCCAAGTACACGTGCACTTGCACCCCCTGAAGCTGTTCTAGCCGGACTGGACGTGTCAGCTCACGTTCGGGTGCTGCTGCTCTGTTCCCGGGTCCCACGCCTCGGGTCTCTGTGTCCGGGATCCCCCTCCCACAGCTCCAGAACGCATATCATAACCTTGTTCAATAAACATCCCCCGCCGCCTCCATCCCAGACCCACTGGGGAGCTTCGCTTTCGGAGGCCCAGCTCCGCCCGAAGCCCAATCAAGAGACAGCCAGTGGAGCCTCCCCCGCCTTCTGGGCGAGGTCCGCGGCGGCGGTAGGTGGCGCCAACGGCGGGGCTGAGCGCAGCGACGTCGCCGGCGACGCCGGCGTGGTCAGTTGTGGCCGGGCCTTGTGCGACGCCGGCGGTGCAGACTGAGCGGTGGTCGCGTCAGCCCGTCTCGGACACCGGTAGTCACGTGCTGAGCCCTGTTCACCAGATAGAGACAGCGGCAGCACCAGTCCAGCGGCGGGGTGTCATCAGCTGGAGCGTAGGCGACCGGCACCGCCAGCTGCAAGAAACTGTCAGCTGGTCGGATCAACGACGCCGGCGCCTGTCGCAGAACATTAGTGCAAGTCTCCAGCTCGTGTAATTTTCACAGAGGTACAGAGCAGAGTCGTGCGGGAGGCCGATCAGTTGGACCCCTGTAGACATAAGCCTGCAGCGACTGCGCCGAGCGGTGGTATGTCGGCGCTGTGTGCTGCGGAGGCGCAGAAGCCGTCTCCGGCGGCCGCGGAGGCGGCTGCGGCGGAGCGGCGCGGCTGCGGAGGAGCGCTGGTCAGCAGACTGCTGCTGCTGCTGTGTGTGACCGCCCTCTGCGCCTGTCTGGCCGTGCTGGAGGTACAGAGGAGCAGACAGACGGCCGAGCTGCACCGGCAGATATCAGTACTTCAGCAGCGCGTCTCACAGCTGGAGACGGGACCGGTGAGTCGGCCGGTGAGGCAGCGGCCGCCGAGGCTCGTCACTATCCACCCCTTGGTGGTACACTGGCGCGGTATCCCTGCACCACTGCTGTACAGCCTTCCGCGGCGTCTCGCACTACTGTCGCTTATAGACCACCGTCGCCTTGGCACGGCGAGGTGATAGCGCCGCATTGCCTTCCCCTGCTTCTGACGCTGCTGATGGTGGTGGTATACGATTTTGCCGCGTCTCTTGGCTGTCACTGAACGCTTCTCTGTCAAACGCTTTATGGTGGTCGGAATTGCTCAGTGGCGGGGCCGGATGGGCTTCTCGACCATGCCTCTATCCCGGGCGAGCTAAAACGAGCTATCCCATGAAAAAGTGAGCGGATTCCTCCGCAGTCCTTCCGGATCGCCTTGGTTTGTGGCTGGACATGTTTCTTTCCATGCCACCAGCCATATGTTCCGCTATATTTTGCTGCAGCGGCAAATACCGGTGAAACAAAGGATGATAAGAATTACTGTTTCACAAACTAATGTTAGCGAAAATTTAGTTCTGCTCTCATGAAAAACCAGGGCAGATAGATAAATTATCATAATTTGAGAGCTTTTTTCTGTTGCGCAATTCATGTTGATGATGATAAGAAAATCCCGATGAGGCCAGTTAGGATTTCAAACAGGTACAGAGGACCGATTGAGGCAGGTTCAACCATACCAAACAAAGTCATGCTACCCTGGTAGCGACCGTTCTGGACTGAACCAGGGAACCAAATGTTAGTAGCGGTCTTTGGCGATCGTAAAAATATAGTTTTGAAGTGAGTTTTTGCTCTTATTAATCTTGGCAGGGCATAAGTATTAAGGAAATGTCATTTCTAGCTTAGATATAGAGTTCCGTGTTTTATTTTTGCTGATTTCAAAATTTTCTTTACATGTATATAACATATAAAACACATGCTTGGAGCGACAAGAACCATACCCTAGGTGTCGCATGCTCATTTTATTATTGTTTGAGAAAAGATAATGAAGGGTGAAAGTAATCGAAAAGGATGGTTTCATTTTCTCAATGTCTTATTTGTTCTAGCGTGTCATTATGCTTTGTGAATGCGTTTTTATTTAATTTGTTCTTATAATTCGGTATTTTTTTATCACAAGGTCGATATATGTAAATGGTTGCTCTCCCTCTTAACCTCAGGCACCGTGCATTGTGATCTTGTGTTACATCCACACAAGGATGTAATGGTCTTGTGGAGTTGATCCAGTACAGGTGGAATCTGGCACTGGGGTAAAAGAACCCACTCACAGACTGGAGGTAAATTACCGCTCCGTTCTAAATTTTTAACCGGACCGCTGCAGGACAGGAAATGCTCCAGCCTTTTCATCTGGTATCTACACAATGTGCCATATAAAATGCTGGCAGGTGATTTTGATGGGAATATCTATCGCGACAACTATTACCAAGCCTAAAGCACCTGGCTGATGGTTGATTTTCTAGGTTCTTTGGTTTACAAGCTGCCGGGTGTTCGTTACCCTCTGTCTAGGTTCTGTGGTTTACAAGCTGCCGGACGTTCGTTACCCTCTGTCGGCGGCTCAGTTACGCTGTCATGCGTTTTTTAAACATTTGACTTTCCCGATTGCTTACTTCATAGGGTTACGAATGAGGTTTGTTTTGGCATGCGGTTTGCAGTCGCTGAATGTTTATCTCGTGTGAGACGTCAGCAGGCTCGTGCACAGCTCCCAATATTAGCATACTGACGTCAGAGCAAACATTCTCAGAAGGCCTGCCTGCATTCGTTATAGCGATTAGCGATGCGGCCAATAACAAACACTGGACCGCGGGGTAATGGGGAGCACCCTTCACTGCAGAACGTATACGGCGTGCTTGCTAACGTCCAGTTAGCAGGTTGTGGGTTTGTCCATGAGTAGGGTTCACTGGTTCACCCCATAGGCGGATTCAGGGGGACGAGAGGAAGGCAGGTGACCCCTTCCCCGCGATGGAACACTCGGTAGCCCCACAGTGCTCCGGCGTTCCGGTCCTGAAACGTCGTCTTCCCTCATGATGCAAGAATTGGCGCCGCTCTGAAATCTGAACGCGTTATGAATTGGCGGCCTGGCCCAAACAACCCTGGCTGAAGTGCTCCCACCAATCAGAAATCCTGGGTCCCTATGATTCACCCTTTGGTGTCAAAAGCTCTGGGTGCAGTTTAAAACTGCTAAAGCATTAATGAGAAAATTGGAGGAAAAACAAGCAACAAATACAAGTGTTTTTATTTTGTTAGAAAGTGGAAAAATATCACGTGCAGTTCAGTGTCAAGTGTTGCAATAATACATAAGACTTATTTCCTCTCCGTCATTAACCGCATTTAATTCCCAGCCTTCGAAGCTCCGGCCGAAATAAATATATAATTTCTAGAAATGTCATAGTTAATATTTGGGTTTTCGTATCAAGCGCAAATAAAATAGCTGAATGGAATTTCAAAACTAATACAAAAGGACGGTACGGAATATTTATCACTTCTGTCGCACTCAATTACCTCGGGAATAACTCTAGCTAAAAGTATTCTCGTGCGTCCCTCTTGCATCGCGTGCCGTCTGCCGCCATTCCTTTGCGAATAGCCGGAGCCCGAGCGCAGGAATCCGGCCACGCATTCGCGTCGCCGCTGGTTCTGACATGCTCCCGGCTCCCCGCCGCCCGTCGCTGCCGTCGTCCCGCGGCCTGCCGCTCTCAGGGGGACGTCGCCCTCCAAGCGCAGGCCCGTGAGCTTCCATCAGCGGCGGCGGCGGAGCTGCGAGCTGTGATAGGTGCTCAGCGGGCAGCCCCCACGCGGCGGCGCGCCGGCGGCACCCACACGACCTTCACCTTCCGGCCGGGCCGGCGCGGCGGCAGACACGTCGGTACGGGTCTGAAGCTGCTGCTGGAACGTCCAGTACGGACCACGCTGCCGCCCGCAGCGCGAGGACGGGCGGGAGGGCTGACTCGGTTCGCAGTGCGAGGGAACAGTACTGCATACCACCGGTGGTGGAGCTGAGTAAATTCTAGTCAGCGCGTTATAGGGTTGACCTTCTGATCGCTGTTAAATCCCACCGGGTGTTGGACCGGTAAATTCCCGGTTGGTTAGTTTTTGGGTGGGGTCCATCATAGTTGTTCTTACTGGAATATATTTGTCTCGAAGAGCGAGTATTACTGCTCGGAAAGTCCAAAGGCGTCAAACAATTTTACTCGAAGCTGTTACGTTTTGGCCCATCAGCGCTGCCAGGTATTTGACCCCAGCACTATCAAAACGTTCTGCTTAAAATGAATAAAACAAGTAGTTAATAATTGATTACCATTAAAAGAGTGACAGAGAAAATCCCAATAGTCTCGTGCCAAGAGAGACGAAATTTTGTGAATGGATGTCTTTTCAGTCTAGAAGGCATGTTTGATTGGTACTGAAACAGAGACGAAATACTTATTTTCGACTAACCATCAAAATATGGTCGCCTCTCGGCCTTTCCGATATGTAAGGACTTTGGTATTTGTTTATTTGTTTATTAAACATAATCACCAACAGGCTGATGCCCACTAACAGGTGAAGTCAGGTATTAAAACTCTCTCACCAAAAACTAACACATACACATAAACATGCCCAAAACACCCTAGTGCTAAAAACAGACAAATGAGTAAAATGGGTGCTGTAAAATAAAGTTATTAAAATAGTTTGAGCTCATTCCCTCTTCATATATTTGGTGCACATATACCTTGGTGACCTCACACTCTTAGGTCCCTTATGTACTCCACAACGCGAGCTCTAAAAATGCTATAGGTATCAACAAAAAAATCGGAGTTGATCATGGTCAAAACCCTATTAGCAGATTTTGGTATCCGGCACAGAAACCCCGAGGCAACCGTGTTTACACGGCTGCGTGGCTCGGCGAAAAGTCGCAGGTTGCGGGTCGATCGGGGTGGAACATGAAGGCCAAAACACTTCAGAAGAGTTTGAGAGGAAATTTTTGAGGAAAATATTGCTTTCAGAAACAGAAGATCGTGCTGAACTCTCCTTGCAGCAAGAGACTGGACGCCGAAATGCCGAAGAAGTGAATGGTAATTCAAAGTGCCGCAAGACTGAGAAGTATGTGAATTTAGCCACATCAAGAATTTGTGTTGTTCCCGCTCGACCCGTTTGGCATGGGATTTGGCTACACCAGCCCAGACTACACTACCGTACTCCAAAACAGACCGAACGTTCGCGTTATATGTTGTGAGCAGTGTTTTGGTATTGAAATTTGTTGAGCGCAGGCCGGTATATTTAATATAATACGAAGCCACCGTATATCCTCAATAGGAGTCACCGTACCGTTCTCTGACTCTGTCCATTCCAGATTGACCGTATTATTTCCAACTCTCATCATTGGGAGCCGAAGATCACAATCTTGCCTCTCCGTCGGGAAGTCGATGCGTCCCCTGCCGCCGGTTTTACCGCCTGGGGGCAGGGCGATGCACGTGCGCCGCGCTCGTACTCGCAGCGTCCACACCTGCTCCAGTGCCTGGAGGCTATGACTCATGCTCAGCGCTGACTCACCACCTACGATGCACTTCCGCGGGTGTTGTGCGCGCTGTGCCCGGGTTCCTGTGAGTGGGTTGTTGTTGGCACGAAGTGGTCAGACCCGCTCGATAGCCGTGAACTTGGAACATCAGCGTCTGACCGGGGCACTGATGGGGTCCGAGAACTGAGCGGTCGTGACGCCTTGTGTATTAGATTGGAAAGAAAGGGTGACATGTGTAACATTTGATCATACAAATGCTTCTTATTGAAAGAAACGCTCTCTCTTGAAAGAGATCAGAAGCAGATGATTGTTTCCTTCATGTATACACATGATAAAACATGTTTGCATATTTGCATATTGCATATAAACATATTTACATACCGTCATTGGAAGGAGATAGTATCAAAACAGACATAATTACGGAAGACGTAGTTTATAAGAATGTCCACGCCCAGACAGAAATTAAAAGCGTGTAATTGGAAAAGTATAAATTTTCATGTGAGATTGCGCCGTGTTAGTGTTTTAACCGGCCTCTGGCGAATCGGATATCGGGCAACAGGTCGATAGCCCTGACCCTGAGCCTGCCTCACAACACCACACTGGCGGGCGGCCAGTTCCAGGTAGTGTTGGTGCTGCCACGCGCCGTACTCAGAACCGCTGCAAAGGTATGCAGACCGGTGGTAGTGGCTACAACATTTCATTGCCACGACCATCTGATAGCAAGGGCACGACAGTTTGGAGCCCCGCCGGGCGGCGGCAGCACGCGAGAGCACTTAGCCGGACCTGTAGACGGCCACAACCGCCGCTCGGGTCCTGTCGGTGAAACAGGCGCATTCCTGTTTCAAAGGCGGTGTGTCCTATCGTGGAAAGTTCTGGACACAGTTATCCGGGCTGGATTAGATAATGCTCTTTTTTATTGGAAAATGTAGATACATAAGCTCCGGAATATTTATTTTTATTTGAAATACACGGCATCTCCACTATTCATGTGGCTATTCTGACGCCGGTCGTAATGAAGATGAGGGATATAAATGACAACTTAAGCAAAAACACACTGTAGGATAAGGATAAGGATAGGATGGTTGATGGGGAAGGACAAGGATTACCCACGGGGAGGGTCGCCACAGGCGCCGCGCTCAACCCATGGAGTGAGGTTGTGGGACTTGATGAAGGGATCCGGTGAAAAAAAACATGGAAAACAACAAACAAGGCGTGACGATGACGGTGATGATGAATAAGTCTCGTTATTTTTCGGCTGGTCTCTCTTTTACGTTCTTCGCTTTTGTCGTCGTGAGAGGTGGGCACTTTTCATTAAACGATTTTCCGATTTTAGCCAGACTGAGTGAAAATGGGAACATTTCGCATCTAGCGAGTACGGAAGGCAACAATGAGCCCAACTCCGATGTGTTTTGGTCCCAGCAGGGAAAGGCTCTTGTCAGCATCAGGATGAAGATTGGCTAGCCCTCCACTGTTACCCCGGTGGGGACGCTTATGCGTAGAGCGCCTAGTTAAACTTACCGGCAGCAATTTTCGTGCGTAGCACAGGAGCGTGACAATTGACATGGCTTTTTCACTCGGACCTTTGCTCCTTGCGCAATTCAGTTCTTACAAGTCTCACTGTTGAAGTATTTGTTTTGAAATGTTTAATTACCATCCTTGTTATTCTTCGAACCTTAGTGCGAAACTTCGCGCCGTGGTGGCCCTAGTTTGGATGCTATGAACTGGGAGAATACTGACAATAGGTCGTGTTATATAGAGAACTCACTATAGATGATAACGTAATTACTTTCCTTCATTATATCCTGCAGTGTGGTTATAGACTGATGAAACAGAAAAATGTATAGAGTAGCTTCCTTCCGGCGTCGGAAAGTTTTCTTCAGAAACATTCCAGGTTCTCAGGATATCTCCTCAATACCCAACACAATGTGCACAAGTTTTACGTTGACGAGCAGATCTCAGGTTTCCCTCAATAGCCGCTACGCTCTTTTTCTGCATCGTCTGATAATTTTGTTCACATCACCTTACGTTCGATCGGCTTGGCCATTGTTCTCCCATCTAAATCGATAACGAGGCTAGCAAATCAGAGGGCAAGTGAATCGTCGCCAAGGAAACGCGCTTAACCCGCGAAAAAGTGTTGCTCACCGCGTTACGGTTCTGACCGAAACAATGGGGATGAGTCATGATCTGAGGCGATGGACGTCGGCCTGCCGCTGCGGTCCCACAGTGGCTGGACGTGCGTCAGGCGCTCTGCAGCGCCGCCGGAAGGGAGGAGGGGCCCGGCGGCCAGCTCCGGATGCTGTGTCGCCGCCAGACTTCACGTGACGTAATAACCTCTACTGCGTCACCATGTCGCTTTTCTGTCTGGGTCACGCTTCCGTAGAGATGCGCCCCCCAGGATGCATACTGTCCGGTGAGGGTGACCGTGCGTGTGTAAGGAGCATAGTAACTTGCTATTTAATTCTAGTGTATTCGCGAGTCCTGTTCCCGCCACGATTTGTCCTGTTTTTATTTTGCAAATGCTTCAGCTTACATGCCGAAAGTGCGCTTCTGCTTTATGGTGCATTACGGATCGCTCGCAGTAACAAGAGTTGAAAAAAAACTATTTCACTTTTACACTGTTTGGACGCACCTACTGTTGAAAGTGATTGCCAATATTGCGTAGTCTACAACGGCGCCTGACGTGGTGCTGCTGTAGCTGATCTGAAGGCCAAAGGAACGGGAGGATTCAGTACCTCATGTGTACCTATCTCTGATACAATACTTGTATTGATTCACGTGGGACGTCCAAAACTCCCAGCTCTCCTCCTCTGCCACCACTTTGAGGTATCTCAGCTCAGCACTGACAGGGGCGAACACGGACAGATGGGAAGGATGTCCTCGCCCCGTAGCTATCCATTGCAACGAAGCTTTAGGAAAATCCCGAGTCCATCAACGTCTTAGTTTCTCTGAGGGCTTTGTATCTTACAACGCCAAATTGACAAAACAGTATGTTGCAGGAAGTACCGGTAGTTTGTTGCAGGGGGCGTCCTTAACAGGACACATGTTGCAGAGATATCACCGGTGTCTGAGCGGTGTGTTGCAGGAGACGCCGGTGACTGGGTGGTGTGTTGCAGGAGACACCGGTGACTGAGCGGTGTGTTGCAGGAGATGGCGGTGACTGGGCGGTATGTTGCAGGAGACACCGATGACTGAGCGGTGTGTTGCAGGAGACACCGGTGACTGAGCGGTGTGTTGCAGGAGACAGAGGTGACTGAGCGGTGTGTTGCAGGAGACACCGATGACTGAGCGGTGTGTTGCAGGAGACAGATACGAGTGGTGTGTTGCAGGACACGTGACTGAGTGGTGTTTGCAGGAACACCGGTGACGAAGTTTGCAGGAGACACCGGTGACTGAGCGGTGTGTTGCAGGAGACACCGGTGACTGAGCGGTGTGTTGCAGGAACAGAGGTGACTGAGCGGTGTGTTGCAGGAGACACGATACTGGGCGTGTGTTGCAGGAGACATACTGTGGTTGTTCAGGAACACTGACGCGTGTGTTGCAGGAACACCGTGACTGAACGGTGTGTTGCAGGAGACACCGGTGACTGAACGGTGTGTTGCAGGAGACAGCGGTGACTGAGCGGTGTGTTGCAGGAGACACCGGTGACTGAGCGGTGTGTTGCAGGAGACAGCGGTGACTGAGCGGTGTGTTGCAGGAGACGCTACACCGCTCACGGCGCGCCGTCTCCGATGAGCCGATCCGGACGATAGACGGCGTTCCGATCCTGGAGCGGCGATCCTGGAGCGGGGCGCGGAGGCCTCGGCCGCAGAGCCAGGGTCTGCGCATCTACGAGACGTTCAGCGCCGACCGGGCTGCCCAGCCGACGGCACCCGCGGTCAACTACGACACCGACGACCCGTCCATCCAGCCGCACCACAGGTCAGAGGTCGCAACTCCACCCGGATATAGCCCCGGAAATCAGTATGGAGGGATGGTATTGTTTTCGGTCTTTGTTCATGTCGTGTTTGGTATCCGCTGTAGCTCTCTAACATGCTGGAAAAGCCGGGCTTTTGTACTGTTTGACTAATGGTGGGAGTTCGGAGCCACTGTGGCCTCTCTCGATGAGGATGTGATTTTGTGAAAATCTGCGCAAATCGCGGGAATGTCTGCTGAGGTGAAGTGTTTATACATCCTTCACGCCTCGATTGTTTGTCAGGATCAAGGCCAGAGTCACGCATGCTAGCACAGAGACGAAATATGTTTGTTTTTTTAGAGGGATCTGGCTTATTCCAAATATCATTTTTAAAGGCCGGAGTATGTTGGTTTGTTTAAGAACAGAGGCATCCGCCCGTGCCAAATGTCGATACTAAACTATTGAGGCGAGCACCATTGAAATGTGACCGTAAACGTTCTGCGACAAGACAATAAATTAGCTGTTTGTCAAGGTTCTTGTGCGACTGAAGCAAAAGTCTCGACACTCCCGTATCGTCCTAACCTGCTCTTGACCTGGGCCTGATCCTTTCTCAGTGTTTTATGTTTCCATTCTATAGCGAAAGTTTTTGACGACTTAAACATCCACCTCTAGTGCCATCTTAGCTGAATCACATGTTCTCTTGTCGTCTACTCCTACATCCCTCTCTATCACCGACCTGACTCTTCTCAGGTCAGCGGTGACCTGAGAAGAGTCAGTATCAGCGACCTCAGGTCTTCTCCGGTTCACTTGCTCATCACTCTGCTCTGACCTGCCCGTCTGTCCCGCAGGAGCAGCGCCGCCTACCGGCCACCCAGGAGGTACGGTCGGGTCAACACCAACACAGTGATAGCGCCGGACCAGCAGTACAGGGCGGCGGGCGCCGCGGCTGTGCCGAGGAGACGGGCGCCTGCGCCCGGTGAGCTCCACCGCAGGTCCAGGGTAAGCCAGGCGGCCGGCGGCGGAGGTGACGGTGACGGGGTGGAGAGAAGGCCGCTGCCGGCAGCGGCGCTCATCAGGTCGGCGGCGTCCGGGCCACAGGTCAGGGCACGGGTCAGCGCCGCGGGGTGTCGGCGGAGGATGTCCAGCTAACAGCCCGGCCGGCTGCCTGCCCACTAACGCCACGGGGCTCAGACCGCCGGCAGGTGGTGTGTTTAACAGGCTGGCTGGACCTGGAGGATTTGTTTGCATCGAGTGACTAAGGCGCTTCACTGCTCACGAGCGCTTATGTACAAGCCAGTGGAAATGTATCCGTGAAAGTGGTATGCTTCGGGCGGAACTCATCTTACAATGGGCGTATATATTGGTTACTTGTTTAATCGCACGATACACGTTTGTTATACTTTAGTTGGAATGCTACCAAATTCGCCATAGCGGGATAAAATGGGTATTCCGTGGCAAACGCTAAGGCAGTTGACCTCAGCGCCGTCCGTGTCGTCTGTTTCTGTGTCCCACTCCCGCCACACTCTGCACTGAGGTCAAATCAGCACGCCGTCGCCCCCGATCAACACTCGCTCCGCAGGTCTCTCACGACGTCGAGAATCATTGTCTCTGCACGTGTCTGCTGACAGCGGGGAGCACGCGATTTACCTCCGTGAACCGAAACGCAGGGAGAGTCCGAATGGCCACTAGTTGCATGTGATGACTGCCACTGGCAGAGCCTCAGTACCCTTACTGCAACATTGCACGTTCCTTTCGAAGCATGGGGAAACTGATCGACCGCTCTCGCATCAGCATGCTGTCTTCTACGTTTGTCGAGAGCCTCCAGATCACGTCAATGTGATGCTTGTTCTCTTGATTTTTTTCAGTTAATACCACAAATAAAAAGGCTGTCAGAATAGAAGACCTTACCTTCGTCAAGTGGTCTGATAAATGACTTGTCATGCTTAAATACTGAATTTTTATTTGAAGGGGTGAGTGAACACTGAGGCTCATTTTAATCGTGTTTTTTTACTTGTTTATATGCTATTTAGCAAACGGTTTTTCAAATTTTCTTCGATTTTTGTCAGATATTGTGCGATATTTTCTGACCCAAGTCTCAAACTTGTGCATGTTCAACTATATTCATTTGCCAACAACATTGCTAATGATAATGTTACTCTCTGGAAGTTCCGAAATTTCCGCTTGGTTGTGTAAACCATTTCTCGTTTCAAAACAATTTTCCAAATATTCGTGACCGGACGGTCCACATGGCTCCATTCGCCTGTTTCCGCGCCCGTGACCGCCGCTGTGCGCTGCGTCTGGCTGTGACGTGAGCTCCACTCTGACGGTGATGGCCCGTCAGTGTGACGTCTGCGCCGTGTGCCCGACAGTCGGCTCCCGTGCTGGAGGCGCGAGGTGCGCCCCCAGCCTTCGCCCCGAGGCCCTCCGACTCCGGCCGCCAGCAGGAGAGGCCCAACAGGCGGCAGCGGTGTCCGGCCGCCCACTACGAGGCGGAGGTGTCCAGCATCGCCCGCAAGGCGGCCACATATGGCGGTAGTGAAGGTTTTTATCCGCTCTCTGTTAGCATGGTAGAGGGATAACTTTACGGGATGCAAAGCGTAGCAGTAGCCACTAAGGGGATTCGCATTTGTTTTCTGAGGACTCAGTTCTCGTGCCTGTAGTGGCTGGGCTGGTTTCATCAGCCGTTTAAGCTAAAATGAAGCACGGGTGTGAATGTCTCTCTAAAGTTGGGATTGTCCATTGCTGGGTGCGCGGTCACTGTCCACTACGGTTAATCCAAGCTGACCAATATACGATCGCGCCCGGGAGGGCATTGGTCGTGTAATTGCTTCAGCTGGTGTGAGAGAAGCCGTGTTCGTTGCAATAGACATGCTCAATGCGAGAGATATCCACACGCCTGAACTGCTGCTTGAGTGCTTGTGCCATTTTAGAGGCGTCAAGCAATACCGTAAAATTTCACGAAACTTGAGCCATCGGGGTATCCTAAGATGTTGTGTGTTAGAGGGTGGCTGTTTTGCACGTTTTGCCATGAATATCGCCGCACGCATGAAGCCACCCACTCACTAAAGCACCTTTCCTCACCTGCACATTGCATACCCTCTTTGAGATAGGTCCTCAGAAATGAAATGTTGCTTCCTTTTTAATGCGCCTGCATGTATCCTGGGGTAACGTCATCGTCATATTCCACCAAAATTCAGAATTTGCAAACATCAGCGTCGTGTGCGAGTGGTTTGTAATAATACTTAGAACCAATATCAGCGGTAACAGTTACTGTTATATGACACTCTGTAACATATTTAAACAGTCTCATTAACTCTCCCCGCTCTTTGCGCTCACAAGCACCATTTTAGTAGAATTTTACATTCTGCTCTCAGAAATGCGAACAAAATGCGAGCGAAAAAGCTATGCTTCACCGAACATTGAATGAAATTGATTTTAGCCTTCTTGTTTGAACATATTTACATATTCATAAAGCTTTCGTACAAGGCTGCCGTTGATTTGAAAGCAAGCGAACCCACCAGACAATATACCGCGGGATGGCCTCGTTAAAACACCTCTTATATCACGGCTTTGGAATTTTGTGATGTGCGGATAATGGGCATACCCCGTGGTCACGCGGTCCCTCGTAATCTCCGTTCGGTGTTTTTCCCGGAAATGACGTTAGGCCACTCTGTATATGGTGCATGATATGGGGAATTTAGCCACCTACACTGGCGTTGAGCTCCAGATATAGGCGATTACCACCTATTTCAATTGCCCCTAACTCCGTAGCTGCATACCAGACACTCGTGACACATATGAATTCTTGTTGACTCTGACTGCAAAATCCCTTCTCCCTGTGCTCCCCAACCGAAGACCCTGGCCCTAGCCTCCGTATCCAACAATGATTGTGAGCCCCGCCTCGCCACATTCGTGGTCTCGCGACTCTTACACTGGCCTCATACCGCCCCTATCTTTGCTCTCAGTTCTCTTAGTGATGCTGGTTTCCTACTCTTTTCACACTGACCTTGAACCCCTTCCCTCGTCCAGAGATCCGGCCTTCCTCTCTGACACCCTGACCCCACCTTCCCTCGTTCCATCCCTCTCACCGTGTCCCGCACCTCTACTCGACATCAGTCATCCACTCCTGACACTGACTGCGACATCCTGCCCCTCCCATACTACGACATCCGCCCCTCTCACACTAACTGCAGATCCGCCCTCTCACACTACTGGACATCCCGCCCCTCTCACACTAACTCGAGATCCGCCCCCACACTAACTGCGACATCCCGCCCTCTCACACTAACTGCGACATCCCGCCCCCCACACTAACTGCGACATCCCGCCCTCTACACTAACTGCGAGATCCGCCCCTCTCACACTAACTGCGACATCCCGCCCCTCTCACACTAACTGCGAGATCCTGCCCCTCTCACACTAACTGCGACATCCCGCCCCTCTCACACTAACTGCGACATCCCGCCCTCTCACACTAACTGCGACATCCCGCCCCTCCCACACTGACTGCGACATCCCGCCCCTCTCACACTGACTGCGACATCCCGCCCCTCTCACACTGACTGCGACATCCCGCCCTCTCACACTAACTGCGACATCCCGCCCCTCTCACACTGACTGCGACATCCCGCCCCTCTCACACTGACTGCGACATCCCGCCCGTCCCACACTGACTGCGACATCCCGCCCCTCCCACACTAACTGCGACATCCGCCCCTCTCACACTAACTGCAGATCCTGCCCCTCTCACACTAACTGCGACATCCCGCCCTCCACACTAACTGCGACATCCCGCCCCTCTCACACTGACTGCGACATCCCGCCCCTCTCACACTAACGCGAGATCCTGCCCTCTCACACTAACTGCGACATCCCGCCCTCCACAACGCGAGATCCTGCCCTCCACACTAACTGCGACATCCCGCCCTCTCACACTAACTGCGAGATCCTGCCCCTCTCACACTAACTGCGACATCCCGCCCCTCTCACACTAACTGCGACATCCCGCCCCTCTCACATGACTGCGACATCCCGCCCCTCTCACACTGACTGCGACATCCCGCCCCTCTCACACTGACTGCGACATCCCGCCCCTCTCACACTAACTGCGACATCCCGCCCCTCTCACACTGACTGCGACATCCCGCCCCTCTCACACTGACTGCGACATCCCGCCCGTCCCACACTGACTGCGACATCCCGCCCCTCCCACACTGACTGCGACATCCCGCCCCTCCCATACTGACTGCGACATCCCGCCCCTTTCACACTAACGCGACATCCCGCCCCTCCAACTAACTGCGACATCCCGCCCCTCCCAACTAACGCGACATCCCGCCCCTCCCACATTGACTGCGACATCCCGCCCCTCTCACACTGACTGCACCTTTCGCTCCTCCCTCACTGTTCCTGACCCCTATCTGACGACGACCCACCTCCCCTCTGACACTGACTGCAACTTCCCAGCCCCTCCCACACTGACTGCGACTTCCCGCCCCTCCCACCCAGTCCCGGTCCCCTCTCTGACCCTGCGTCACCGCCCCGTCAGGTAACGGCCGCCTCCGCAACACCAACCCGGACGCCATGTTCACGGGAGTGGAGGGCCGCCGACTGGATGGAGAGGCGGCGCTGCGGCGCCGACTTCAAACTCTACGGAGGTCAGGTCACCGTCCGACAGCCGGGACTCTACTTCATCTACGCACAGGTGAGCCTGCTACTGACCACAGGGCTTGTCTCGTCTTGACCACTTTTCGGGAGTGGTTATAGTGGGGGAACGCGTTCCCGCAGTTTTCATTTAAAAATAGAAAAAAGTATCGAAATTTCGTCGGGAGTACGAACAGAACATGACGATGGTTCGAAGTCCAAAAGTAATCTGTCAAAGGGAAGTCAAAGTTTCCCCGTCACCACTTTTGACAGCCCGAGTTGGGTGGCATTAGAGGGCATGTGGCATATTTATAACGTTATTTTACCTGGTATAGCCGTGTGATAGAGCATAGCGGAAAAGCCCAGGTTTTATATATCGATGGTCCCAGAACATCGTGCATTTAGAGCGGGTACGGAACCCATTGAGACCAGGCTCCCCCGTCGCGAAGTCCACGCTTCAGCCATTATAACGATAGTCGGCCGGCACTTCTTTGAAAGTATCCGTGCGCTCAAAAAGTATAACTTATGGAGAACTGTATTTTCCGTAAAAAGCGAGTTCTGGGAGAAATAAATATGCCTGTAGGAGTTTCTCGGTACGCTATATGAGACTGATGGCTAAGTTCAAATCCCATGAAGGTGTCATTTTCCTTTTCACACCGAAGTCCCTTTTTGCATTAAAGTGACGATATATTCGAATGTGGCGAGTGTCCAGTAGTGTCTAGAACTGTGCAATTGGTTCACTTTGTGCACACAGGTATTGACAATATGGTCAGGGTGACATTCAAGCGCATTGCACTGGTGGGCTTCAAAGATTCCTTCACGCAGCGTTTTGGAATTCTCCAAATTTCAAGTTCCATTGCCAGTTCAGTTCTCAGCTCATTTCACCTTTCAGTTTGGTTTTCAAAAGTACAATCCAGTGGTTTTACCATTTTAACCAAGCTACAACTAAAATCTACAACTTATCGCCTAAAGTTCACTTGTCCAGTCGGCCAATGCATTAAGTGTATGCATTTGTCGGGTTTTAAGCATGCTCCAAAAAGATACCGCGCCAGCCCGGGTTCCCAGTACTTTACAACGACCCTGAAAACAGTCTTCCTGTCATCTGGGCTGGGCGGGAGAGGGGAGGTGTTTAATGTTCTGGACACTCGCAGAGGGCGCGCGGTACAACGCTCAATGTCAAGTTCAGCCAGAAACATTAACAGAGCGTCCGGCGAAACGGCCGGCGGTGTTGATGCGACCCGGCTGTTTACGCCCGGCGGGGGTCCAGTGACGCCCGCAGGCGCGCAGTTTGTAAATGTGACCATTTTGTCCTTAGATTGTCTCTCCGTCCGGTGGCTGGGTTTATTTACACAGCCAGAACGTTTCGAAATCTGGTGAATGTCTCGGTCTTGGAGGGTAGAAGTTCACGCAGCTCGGCAAAAAGCGGCGTGGATTTTAGACGATGTTGAGTCAATATGAAACAACGCTTCCAGAATTCATCCAACTTGTCGCAAATTCAACCTTGCGTGGTACCCCTGTGAACAGGTGAACCCCTGTCCTCCAGTATCGCTCTTCGTCACCGGCTCCTGATGTCCACAGATCAACTACCTGGAGGACAGTGACATCAACGGCTTCGAGATCCAGGTGAACGCGCGATCGCTGATCAAGTGCATCACGATGGAGGCGAGCGACCAGCGCGAGAAGACCAACACGTGCTACACCGGAGCCGTGGCCTTCCTCGGCGCAGGTACTGATCGGCAGGAGAACCTTCCTCACCGCCCACACCTCACCAGATTGGACTGCTCGGGGCGTTATGGGATTACCTTTTCGTTTCTGCCTGCCTTAATATCGCTCGTGGTGTTGCTTATATGTTTTTTATTAGCAGGGTAATGTCTTTGTCACGATAGGTGCTGTCCAAATCTACTTTACAAGAGCCGTGAAACTGATTAAGCTCAGAAGGAGAAGCTCAGAGGGCTGACTTGACTGGAAGCCAGGTGTACTTCTCAACATGGGGCCGCCCCGAAAAACAATCGGGAAAACATTGTGGCACCGTTTTTCTGTGCATTCTTCTCTATCTGAAGTGTCTCCTGAAATGTCGAAACTCCCTGGTCGGGAAAGAGTTGCCTATCGTGGTCAGAGCTGCAAGCGGGTGTTTTCCAGGGATCTCCAAAAGACGTCATAGCGATATATTACTACCAGAACTTCCCTGTACTGACGTCATAAGTTCCATGAATTCTTAACAGGCACTGTACGGTAGAAGGTTATAGTTTATTGTCCTGAAGATGTTTATTCAGAGGCTTTTCCACATGATGTTCATATACATAGTTACATGAATTTATATATGTATATATATATATGTTATATATATATATATATATATACCTTCACCTTCACCTCACCTTGAAGTTGTCGAAATTTAGAGGCCAACTTTGGCTGCAGGTTTCGTTCTTGACGAGCTCATGGTCATCGTGCGTGTAGCTAGTCCTGGTAGTCCTACAATATATACAATATATACATATACAAATATATACATTATATATATATATATATAATATATATATATATAATTTTAGTGTGACATAGTCCATTACTAGCACAATGAAATAAATCTTCGGTGTATTCAGCATACTTTATCTCATGATATTCATCTTGTTATTATATATATCAAAGGTATCCTAATACACCCTACTGTTTTCTGCGAGTTCATCAATGTCCCCATAAGGGTTGAGAGGCCAAATTCTTTGAGTAGTAGACAGGTTCACGGTGTGACTCTGCACACTTTTATTGGGTGTCAGTCTATATTTGCACATATCCTCAACATTCTTTATGACTTCATCCTGGTCTGACAGTACTAGCCATGACTTCAGTTCGGACGCAGGAGATGAGCAATGGCTTCCCCCAGCTGCCACCGGGCTTTGTCCGTGGTCGCTATCGGCAGGTTTTGACGTCCGTGTCCGGCAGGAGATGCTGTCAGCATCCGGGACCTGGAGCCGATGCGCCACTCGATCCTGCTGCCAGACCGCAGCTTCTTCGGCCTGATGCGGCTCTCCGGGTGAGAGGAAGACACCGACGTCACTTCACGTGAGATTCGGCCAACTCCGCCGCTCACCGCTTCTCGCGGTCGTCAGGAAGAAATGAGCAGAACTTCCTACATGACAGACTTTCCTAGAATAAAGGACTATACGGAGCACTGTTACATGTGGTGATGTGTGGTCTGGAGTTCTGTTCCTGGAATTCGGGCGAAACTGCTGCCGTGAATGCAGGAAATGGGAGGCTGCCCGTACCGAGTGGGTCTGGTTGCAGAGTCGGCGACAATTCCGGCTCTGGCAGATATGTCTGCAACGGGGGCGGATGTTGCAGATATTGCAGCCAGCCGCCGCTCTGAGATTTCCTCCCAGCGCGACCTTGGCGGGACCTCCGAGTCTGGGATCTGTGGCGGATGTGCCCGTCGGACCCGGTTCAGCGTGTCACTGGACGTCAGCGGCTCCAGCAAGATCTCTAGAAGGGCTTCCATGACACAGCGATGGATACCATAGGCTATGTGTAATGTTGCGTTACCGCGAAATGTACTTTCCGCCCTCCCGGTCCGTGGCGATCTCCAGTCTGAGGCTCCGATACAGGGTGCCTCCTCTCGTCCGCCAAATCACCCCGCTGTAACGGACTCAGTCGAGCATTAGAACGTCGCTAGTGTCTGTAGCCGCATGTGAAGCGTCCGATGCGGGCGATGCCTGGGATCTGTGCCGGGCGGCAGTGCCATGAGCGCTGCGTGAGACTTACTGTACTGTTGCTGTACTGTACCGAGGTGTACCCGGACGAAGCCTCCGGTGTCTGGATGTTACGCCTGTGAGAGGTAGGCTGTTGGTGTTAATGGACTTGTACCTGTGTGAGATGAGCGTATACTGATACTGATGTAGACTACATGAGAGTTAGGCACGTGTGTGCCTAGGAGACGACCCTCGAGAATTGGACCTCCATTGAGTTTTTCGAAAGACCTGTAGTCAATACCTCTCAGAAACAAGTTGATGTAGTAATGCTACACTTCAACCAATATTTTTCATGGCGGAGGGGGTTCAAAAATGTGACTCAAGACCTCACCTCGCACGTTATCTCACTTTAAGTGATATTGATATAAGAATCAAGCGATGCCACCTCAATGGGCACAAAAACGTTATTGAAGATACCATTTATCACGTTTCATTTGAGAATCTAGGGGCAGAGTGCGTCACAAAACCCGTCTCTGGTCGAGCATATGATGTCAGCTCTGCTTGTTGGGCGCACAGGCGGCTTGGTCGTCCTCCGGTTAGTCACAGAGGGTGATACCTGAGCAGTGGAAGAGCACTTCCCTTCGATGAGACGCGTGATGTGGCCTGTGTCTGCCGGCCCTGGTGTGTGGTAAGAATACTGTGATGTTGAATATACTCACTAGTTAGCTGGCTGTTCAAAAGTGTACGGAGCACAGGAGGGATACAGAATCGAATAAAATACTTACTCAAAACTAAGCTTCATTCGCTCTCATATCTACTCCTAATTGTTTTCGGGTAAACCAGGGGCAGACACGGTTGGTCGAGAATTAAACCCTTGTCGGCGTGGGTTAGTGCGACAGGTCCTTTCAAACAGGACCCAGAAACCTTAGTCCGTTCGCGAACATAAACGGAGCCAGCGGTATAGGAATGGGCCCCAGTGGGTCAGCACTAATCCCAAGAACTATATTTCACACACTTCCGTCATTTTGGGCTCCCCTCACAATCTAACGATTTCCTCCCAGCATATATCCCAGTTTAAGAAATTACAACATACTTAGGTTTCGAAATTAGGCCAAAATGGTCGACCCCAAAAACGTCCAAAATATTCTGCCTTTGGTCTTCGACGGTTTCGGGCAATGCAGCCCGGAATATTTCATCCCATTCCGTCCCATTCCTTACCATCCCGGAATTCCCATTCCATGCAGACTTCCAGAAATTTTCCGTTACTCCCCCACCTGAGCATAACTTGCATCCTCCGTGAACATGTAATACTCATTCTCATCAAAAGCAAATTCAAATCCGATGCTAATATATTTTACGCTTTCCACATCCCCTCCATAACAAGTAACACATCGCGCTCGCGTGAGGAGCGTGAATCTCGTGTGCGTGATGATACCATCACGCCTGAACCTCGCGCGTGTGCGTCTCCACAGCGACGCTGGCGCCGCCGGACGGCGCGGCGCCGAAGCTCCAGGATGGAGGGTTCAGCAGAGGGAGCCCCAGCGGCCGCTGCCACACCGGGCGGCGCCAGTGGAAACTCAGTCCCGCCTCTCGGCCGGGGTGGTCACGTGCACCCGGGGTCAGCCGGGGGTAACAACTCGACCGAGCAGACGGGACGGGAGATACACAGCAGTCACCATAGCAACCATTACTCTCCGGTCACCTGCACCACAGGAAGAAGCCTTCTTCCTAAGGACTCGTTTCCCCAGCATCGGGTCGTTCCTTATGAATTATGTACACCATGGGTCCCGAGGGCTAATCTACCATATCACACAAGGTCGTAAAGATGTTGGCACCGAGCGACGGCCGTGACCCGTCCGGTCACGCCAGGTCAAGGGCGCGGCGGTCAGGAGGCGGAGTGAGATGACATCAACATAATCAGACGGTGACAAACGCACGGTGAGCTCCCGCGCGGCGGCTAGTCACTACTCACACTAGGTAAAAACATGTACGTTTTGATTGAACGGCAATACGACATGGGCTGACACAGTTGAAGAATGCACCATGGGATCACTAGCCTGGATCCTGACTAGATTCACTCATCTGCAAGTCATCCCGACCAGCTAACTTCAACACTCCCCAGCGCGAAACCTCCTCACTTAAGTCATTACACCTGGATCTGACGTGAAAAACAACCAGCATCTCTCGGTATTTCACACATGCCTACTGGAAGAGTCACAGTTTCAACGGAACAACTCCTCCGAGAAGTACCAGATGCGGAAGAAGTACTCGTCTCTGCGCAGGAGCGCCAGCCTACTGTAGGAGCTGATGTCGGCGTCCATGCCGGCCTCGCGCATCCAGGAGGAGGTTTCAGTGGTAACGCTGAGGGAGGGTGTGCGGTCCATCTCCACACCGTCCACAACCTCCGCCTCCAGGTAGTCTGAGTACAGGGAAACAGCGTCACCACCAGGCAGACTCAGAGGGTTGGCCTTACTTCAGTGAGGAATGAGAACCATTTTTAATAGCTTACAACTCTCCCACAGCGTGAAAAACAAATTAAACTGACATCCTTGAGATCAGATGAACAAATTCCAGACACGGGATAAACATATTATTCCCTTCACTGAGCCAATCATATACAACGGGAAACAGACTGGCTAAGATATTTCAACAGCCCCACTTAATTTTTAGACACCAGAGCCCAATGTCAAATCCTGGAGCAGCTGTTCTAGCCTGCTCTCCATGCTCACCCGCCGGCCTGACCACCCTGTGTGGCTCTTCGCTCTCCAAGGGGTCGCTGATGCCAACTTCGTTCTTGGCGAAAATTCGCACAAAGTATTCGTGTCCCTCCTGCGAAGCGAATTGCATTGATCAGGCATGCGGGATAACAAGTAAATACACTCTCCGTCGAGCTCAAATCTACGCCTCGGGGTCAAAGTGACTTCGGATATGGTAAACAGACACCCAATTCAAAACTGATAATGGGTTTTTAAGCTCGTAAAGGAAAGCTGATCAAAGATACGTCTCACTTCGTTTCGTTTTTTTTACTCGAACTCGAATCAGAGCAATGCACTGAACTTCTTTCCCTGATATTGACAGGTCCTCGCGCTCTCCCACAATTGAGCGATCAGGGGTAAACAGACGGTGGCGTGGCTAGGAAGGCGCGTGGCCGGCTCACGCACGTGCAGTTCGCGGATCTGCAGTCGGGTGACGTCGGCGCCCACCATGCCGACCTGGATCCACATGGTTCGCCGCACGTCTCTGATCGCCACCTGGTAGCCCTCCAGGGGCGCGCCTGCAACACAGGGGCTGCTTCAGCACACACAGACCGACTGGAGAACCCGGCAGTGGCTCACGCCGAAACACCTCAAGACGGCGACAGTAGGTGTAGAGAGCAGAGGTGGTACCACATTTTTCTTCCACTGGCCAACGGGATGTGAGCGAGCGGCGGCAAGGGAGAATTAGACGAAAAACATGCATAATTTATCAACCCAAAACGCTTGTCTGTTGTAGTATATCGATAAGGAGTTGGAGGTGGAGGAGAAGATAACCTTAGTCTAGCACAACTTTCCGATTCTTTGGGGTAGAGGAATCCTCCCCTAGTTCACTAGCTGGATATCCATGCGATTCCTCTATTTGAAGGCCCCTGTTGAATATATCACTATGCCAAAGTGATAGTGAGAGGGAAAATCCTGAAAATTTCGTCTGAAGACGTGAAAAAACCTGTCTCTTCGGCATCCCAAAATCTCTGCTCACCTCCGTCCGACTCTGGAATGCCCCATTCCACGATGATGGAGTTTGGTCCTGTAGAGCGCATTTCCAGAGGCGCCGTGGGTGGTGAGGGAGGCACTGCAACATCCAAGAAACGGTCACAAGGAGCTCAAATACCAGAGCTGTAGACTGCAACATCCGAGAAAACGGTACCACAGCACCGGGCTAATAATTTTTGGGGACTAATCGATGCACCAACTGTCCCAGTCATATGGCGTCGCCAACTCTTTCCCTGTTGGAAGGGTTCCTCGCGAGCCAGCTTGCTCCTTGTTCAAGGAAGCCGCCGGGCCTTGAACCCGGGTCGGCTGCGCGGAAGCCAGCTGCGCTGACCACTCTACTACCGCATCCACGTGCCAATGAGCTCAAACACCATGAACTGGGGCTTGCTGAAAATACCAATCTAACGACCAAAAAACTGTCGCACGAATATCATCCATCGGAAACAAAATAGCATGGCCAAGTGACAGACAGAAGGTCATACTTGGGTGGTGGCACGGTCTCAAAATGAGTAATAACACAATGAGTAGGCAGGACGGCAGCAGGTCTCCCTGGCCACTCACTGGCGTGTCTTTTCAGCGAGACCAGCTGAGTGTTGGCCGGCTCTCCGGCGCCGATGGGGTTTTCTGCCGACACGCGGAAGAAGAAGGACTCCTTCTCCTTCAGGTTGGAGATGGAGTAGAGGGTCACAGAGCTGTCCAGCGTGACCACCTTCTCCCAGACGGAAGTGCCCGCCATCTGCCGCTCAATGATGTAGCCTGCGGGGACGCGCGATGGTTAACCGACCAAGTTGTCGGGTGGGAACTTTTTACAGTTTTTACGGCTTAGCTTTTTGATCTAACACCAACGGATTAAAACAAACTATAAGAAGCCCAGGAAGCTACAACGTGAATGGGAAGTGATGTTATCAACGAAATTGGGCATGACAAATTTTGATGGTTACGAGACAAAAAACCGCAAAATACGCCTCCCAAATGTAACTCACCGTCTCAGCTAATGTACACAAACCTCAGGATGATTGTCCTGTGTTCTTTCTTATGTCTGGTACAGTTTAATGGGTATATTCAAAATTCATGTGCGTTCGAGCGCAATGCAGCACAGCATCCATCACACTTCCAGAACTCACCTATGAGGTTGGCGCCTCCCAGGTGGGTGGGCGGCGCCCACTGAAGCGTCACGCTCCGGCTCGTCACGTCCGTGACGGTCAGACTGTTGGGCGGCGACGGCGGCGCTGCAACAGAGCAGCATCGTCACTAACTGAGAAAGGCAGTGCTGGTATGCCAGGGCACACTCCAGCAAGCAGCACCGGCACAACGGCGCCTCAGCGTGCTGATCAGCAAGCTGGAAAATACCGACAGGTTCTGAACAGAAGGTCCTCTACACCCCGGGCTCTCTCTCTCTCTGTCTCTCTCCCTCTCTTCCCCTCTCTCTCTCCCTCTCTCTCCCCTCTCTCCCTCTCTCTCTCTCTCCCTCCCCCTCTCTCCTGCAGCCTCCCACTCACTGAGCCGCTTTCCGGCGGTAAAGGCGTCCCCAGGAGCCAGCGGCGGCCCGGCGCCCACCGCGTTGCGGGCGGTAACGCGCAGGTGGTACTGCATGTTCTTCTTCAGGCCCGTCACCTCCAGTTGCAGCGTTTCACTGTCTGTGGTGCCCACCTGATGACAGAGGTGACAGGATGTTTATTCAGCGATGAGGCAGTGGGCATCACGGCAGATAATGTACCATGGTTCAGGGCAGTGCGTATTTTAAGTTCGTACAGTTCTGACTCGATGCATCATTAGGACTCTAACGCACCAAGTGTGAGCTATACGTTCAAATATTCTGTAATTATGTCATAGCAGGCGATGGTTTAACGTCATAAGAGTGGGCGCTCTCGTAAATCATCTTTAATCACCCAATCGTGATCACCATGGAGGAAAACAGAGTAAGTTAACATTTAAACGGTGCAAGCCACCCTGCCGTCAGCTCTATAGAGTTCCAAGTTGGGAGAACCGATGCACGCGTCTAACCTTTTGCCAGGCCTTTTTGCCGACATTGCGCCGCTCCACCAGGTACTCTACGATAGGGGTTCCTCCGTCCGTCTCCGGCTCCTGCCATCTGACGGTGAGCGAGGTGTCTCCCATGTCGGACACCTCCAGTGGTCCCAGCGGCGCCGACGGCAGCGCTGCGCACGGCACAAACACTGTTAGTAACAATCCCCAGTGGTCCCAGCGGCGCCGACGGCAGCGCTGCGCACGGCACAAACACTGTTAGTAACAATCCGCAGTGGTCCCAGCGGCGCCGACGGGAGCGCTGCACACGGCACAAACATTTAAAATAACAGTCCCTAGTGGTCTCAGCGGCGCCGACGGCAGCGCTGCGCATGGCACAAACATTGCTAGTGACAGTCCTCAGTGGTCCAAGCGGCGCCGACGGCAGCGCTGCGCATGGCACAAACACTGTTAGTAACAATCCTCAGTGGTCCCATGGGACCTGAGGATTGTTGTTGAGGATTTTACCTGAGTGCCGACGGCAGCGCTACACACGGCACAGATGTTTTTAGAGACGCTGCTATCTCACTGGCTATATTGCTCAATGTCACGTTTTATCTCCCCATTTTAACGTGAAATATATCCACGTGCAGTGTTATGGGGACAAAACGACCTTAGGTCGACGCGCCCTAGAACGTTAACAATGAAGATGATAATGGCCTCCTCAGGTGGAGCGCTTCTACACTAAGTAGAGCCCAAGCTCAGGCTTTCAGGAGCAACACACAGCACGCCGACCCGCTCTCCCTTCGTGTCGTGAAATGACACGCTGCTTAAGGAAGTTGGTATTTGATCTATTCCACACTCTGTGGTTAGATACAAGATACTTCTTCGGAAAAGAACAGTCTGTATTTGGCCGTAGCCACTGAAGCACAACCGCTCCGACACCGCGCCGCCGTACGACTCCGCGCGGCTTAGTCCGCGCGCCATCTACCAGCGTCTGAAACTAACTCGATCCGAAACTACGGTACACATCATTAGTGATCTATTCCACACTCTGTGGTTAGATACAAGATACTTCTTCGGAAAGAACAGTCTGTATTTGGCCGTAGCCACTGAAGCACAACCGCCCCGACACCGCGCCGCCGTACGACTCCGCGCGGCTTAGTCCGCGCGCCATCTACCAGCGTCTGAAACTAACTCGATCCGAAACTACGGTACACATCATTCCTCCCCCTAGTGTGTGAGACACACGATTACGGAGAAAAAGAACCGAGCCAGAAACAACCGCAGTGCCCAGCAAAAAACTTAACCTGTCGGAACGGAACGCAGGACACAGCGAGTAACGGCACAGAGCCAATATGATGAACGCTCAGCTGGGTTTAACGAAAACGACGCGGTTTAACTATCACCCGACCAGAGCGACGAACTGCGGGTTCAGACAGGGACTGCCTTAAATCCTGAACTGACGGATCTGACGCAAATAGCTCAGATGGCGGTTGCACAACAGGTGACAATGCAGATTCACCAATCTCTGGAACTGACGGCTCTGGAGGAAAACTCGCAGGTGGCGACGGAGCAACACATGACACCGGAGGCGGTGGAAGGTCACTCCCGTGGGCCTCCAGTCGAGAGCCAGCACCATCACGAGCGCGCAGGTGATCACGATGACGGCGGAAAGTGCGACCGTCCGGCAACTGCACGACACATTGATGCACGTCGGCCGTGAGGACGACCGCGGGGAGCCAGCCACGGCCATCGATAGCCGTGACATACACAGAATCACCACGATGGAAAACACGAGGTGTCGCGTGCTGATTGTTTGCCTCAGTTTGACGCTCTTGCCTGTGACGAACACGGTCACGCAGAGCGGCATCAGGGTTGAGGCGAGACAGATGCGTAGCAAGCTGTCTGCCGTACAACAACTCAGCTGGGGTTACACCAGTTGTGGAATGCGATGTCGTACGATAGTGAAACAGCACGCGGCTGAGACGGGTTTGCAGTGTGCCACCACGCTGTTTCGCGAGACCACTTTTGATCACTTTAACACCAGCCTCTCCCTGACCATTAGACTTCGGGTGCAAAGGGGCGAGAACACATGCTGCACACCATTGGCCAGGAAAAACGCACGCATTTCCTCACTCGTAAATGCCGTGGCATTATCACTCACCACGGTACGGGGCACACCATGCTCCGCGAACGTTATGCGTAGTTTCTCAATGGTTACTGCCGCTCCTGTAGAACGGGTGATGTGTGCCGATATCCACTTGGAGTAGCTGTCTACGATGACGAGAATCATCTGACCTTCAACCGGGCCAGCGTAGTCGATGTGAAGGCGATCAAAGGGAGCGTCTGGGTACGGCCAGGGTCGCTCAGGCACGGCCGGTGCCTGCGGTCGTGTCAGCTGGCACTGCGGACAGCACCGCACTGCTGACTCGATGGCTTGGTCGAGGCCGCTCCACCAGACCTGAGAACGGGCCTTGGACTTCATCGCTACAATGCCAGGGTGGTCCTGGTGCAACAGGTTGAGTAACTGCTCCTGGAGCGACGCCGGAACCACGATGCGGCAGCCCCACAGCAGAATACCGTCCACTGCGCTGAGCTCCAACCGCCGCTGATAGAACGGCTTCAGCGGGGCCGAGTCTGGCGCTGCAGGGTCAGGCCAGCTCCCACTCATCACGCAGTTAAAGACGCGCGCCAAGATCGGGTCTCGACGGGTCTGTTGCCGAATCTGATCCAGCTTCACCAGCCTGTCCACTGACTCAAGAAGCAGGACAGTGTCTCCCGGCACTGGAACGTGAACGGGGCAGTCCGGCAGTGGCAGCCGACTGAGTCCGTCACTGTTTGCCTGTCGGCTGGCAGGTGAGTATTCCAGCTTATACTGATAAGCCTGGAGGGCAAGTCACCACCTCGCTACACGGGGCGACACCATTACTGGCAGAGGCTTGTCAGCACTCAGGAGCCCCAGTAACGGCTTATGGTCAGTTTTAATAACGAAGTTCCGACCACACACGAACTGATGAAATTTGCTGACACCGAACACAACGGCTAATCCTTCCTTATCCAGCTGACTGTAGTTGGTCTCCGCTGACGATAAGGTGCGAGACGCGAACCCCACTGGCCTCTCAGTACCTGACGTATCGATGAGAGAAAGCACAGCGCCCAAGCCATATGGGCTCGCGTCCACAGACAGCACGAGAGGGGCCGTCACGTCATAGTGCGCCAGGCACGGTGCCTGCACCAGCAGCTGTTTAGTGGCAGCAAATGCTGCCTCCTGATCTGGTCCCCATTTCCACGGCTGGTCGGCCTTCAGCAGGAGGTAGAGCGGTCTGGCCACGGTGGCGAGATCGCTTAGGAACCGACTGTAGTACATCAGCAGCCCCAGGTAAGACTTCAGCTGCTTGACATCAGAGGGTTGTGGTGCGTCCAGCACTGCGCGCACCTTGTCCTTGTTGGTGTGGATTCCATCACAGTCGATGACGTAGCCTAGGTACTCTACCTTTGGCACCATCCACTCGCACTTAAGCGGATTCAGTCTGAGTCCAGCCTCGGAGAGGCGCTGCAGAACGACCTCCACGTTCTGCCGGTGCTCTGCATCCGTCCTGCCCGTGATGCATACGTCGTCAAGGAACACGGAGACGTGTGGCAGCCCAGCCAACAGGTTCTCCATCATCCTCTGGCACGCAGCCGGCCCTGAGGAGATGCCGTACACGAGACGTGTGGCAGCAAAAGAGCCCACGGTGTGTATTGATCACCGTGTACTGCTGACTTGCTTCATCCAACGGGACCAACAGGTAAGCCTCCCTGAGGTCCAGACGGGTGAACTTTTGTCCTCCGGCGAGCGTGGTCAGAAGCTGGTCGATGCGTGGCAGTGGGTATTGCTCCACGCGAGAAGCACGATTCACGGTTAGGTCGTAGCTACCGCACAGTCGAATTGACTTTTTGTCTGCCTTCAACACGGTTACAACGGGCGCAGCCCATTGTGATGTCTTCACAGGCCGCAGGATGCCTCGCTCGATTTGGCGGTCCAGCTCTGCATTCACCAGCGGCAGCAGAGGCAACGGCACCGGGCGCGGCTTGTAGAAACGCGGCGGCACCGACGGGTCAATGCCCAGGCTGACCTGTTCCTTGCAGCAGCCTGTATCATCCTCAAACAGTTCTCCATACTTTGTGCGCAGGTCAGCTAGCGGCGCACCTGACTGTAGCTGGAATAGCGATGACCAGTTCAGACGTATCTGACTGAGCCAATCACGGCCGAGGAGGGACGGTCCCGTACCCCGGGCCACGATGAGGGGCAATTCCCGAGTCTGATTCTCGTACTGTACTTGTACGATCAACCGTCCTTGCACTGGCACTGGCTCACCAGTGTAGGTATGCAACGTTTCTGTCACCGGGGACAGTGGTTTTCCACCTAAGAGGCGTTGCCATGTCTGCGTACTGACAATGGTTTGGCTGGCGCCTGTGTCGACCTCAAACTCGATAGTTTGGTCATTCACAAGGAGCGATTCCTTGATAGGCGGTGTCCGGGGTGTGCCACGAACATTATACATCATGTATCCGTTGTCGCTTGGGACGTCTGTGCCTTCCACTGGCTGATCCGTCTTGACGGCAGCAGCGGTCTCATCATGGACGTGATGAACACTTATACAAACGTTCTTGAGGTGTCCAACCTTCTGGCACTTGTACAACTTGAATGGACAGTTTGGTGGGATGTGGTCAGACCTTCCACACCGCACACAGGGTTTACCCCCACCCTGCGCCGTCCCTGGCGGCGCCCGTGGCGTCAGCTGACGTGACAGCTGCGATCTACGCTGAGTCCCACGCTGATAATTTTCGCGCGCATGGCTGCCGTTCCCGCCACCACGTTGCCACTGCAGACGCGAACTTGGCGGACGATTATTTTGGCGATCGACGCGATGCACGGCAGGCGCTCCAACAGCAACAGACGAAATCGTCTTGAAGTCTGCCGATGCGGTTTCCAATGCTTGTGCGATCTTGTACGCCGATTCCAGGGTCAGGTTGTCACCTTCCTGTAGAAGCCGCCTCTGGATAGGACCAGCGAGCGAGCCCGAGACAAATCGGTCTCGCAGACGTTCGTCTAAATATTCACCGAAATTGCAGTCTGTTGCCAAACGTTTCAGCTCGGCGAGGAATGCCCCAGCCGACTGGCCTTCCTGCTGGAACTCACGCTCGAATTTAAACCTCGACACGATCACTGTTGGCTTCGGTGCATAATGTTCTTTGGCGAGGGTGATCAGCTCCTCGAACGTTTTGTCCGCGGGAAGCACTGGCGCACACAGACTTCGTAGCAGTTTGTACACATTTCCGCCAGCCACGCTGAGAAAAACGGCTTTCCTCCTGGCAGCGGTGGTGATATTGTTTGCCAGAGCAAACTGCTCGAAACGCTCCACGTACTCACCAAAATCAGCACCGGGTGCAAACTCCCTATTGTTCCCAGCAGGCCTGTCGCCATCTTGCAAAACTTGCACTCCAACTGAGCGAAAAATAATGCAACCGAGAATTTGGGTAGACGGATCAATGCCCAAATCTCATGCTGGTCGCCAGTGATCTATTCCACACTCTGTGGTTAGATACAAGATACTTCTTCGGAAAGAACAGTCTGTATTTGGCCGTAGCCACTGAAGCACAACCGCTCCGACACCGCGCCGCCGTACGACTCCGCGCGGCCTAGTCCGCGCGCCATCTACCAGCGTCTGAAACTAACTCGGTCCGAAACTACGGTACACATCAGTATTGGTAGGTGGAGGGCACGGAGAGATCCCAGTGGGGTAAGAGACAGTCGTCCTTCCATTTAGGTCTGCGGATATGTCCCCTCTGGTCCAGGTCGGGCGCCGAATGTGCTCTCCAGAAGAACCCTCCCTTTAGAAAATCTCAGCTAGACGTCTGAGAGGAACAAACCAAGAACAACCACATTGGCTTAAATCAGGTATCCAAACTTTTTTCAATACCATACCATTTTCCTCACCGAGCCCAGGAACGAAAAGCTCACCGAATGGTTTGAGTATCAGGGTTGCCTCGGGCGTTTCTAGCGGTTCGGAATTGCCTAGGTCATTGAAGGCGACCACCCGGAAGAAGTACTCATGTCCTTCCAGCAGGTCATGGACTGAGTAGGTGAGTAAGTCGCCGACGATGTCAGCCACCTGCGGAGAAAGCAACGTCACACATCACTGCCCTTGGACGCAGAAAGGGACATAGAAACTGTGCTGCGCGGGGAAAGACCTTAAAATAAATTATTCAATAAAAACACACCATATTACTCACTGCCAGGTCGCAGGAATGCCACCGAGCGCGAGTCAGCGTTGGCTGAATTACGCTTCCATATGGGTGACAGTAATGTCAACCTTTTGAGGTTACTGAGGTCACTGAGGTCTGAGGTTAATGAGGTTAGGCAGCAAACAGATATTTACTCCAGGGGAAGTATCAGGAATATCTACTCAATTCGACTGAGCTGCGATAGTAATCGCTAACGCTGTTAAAAAAACTGCACGCACATCTAGACATTCAATCGTGTCAGCACCCGGGAAGCAGGCTAAGTTCGTCGGAGCCACCCACCTTGACCCAGGTCTGTTTTCGGGTGTCCATCTTCTCGATGTAGTAGCCGGTGACGTCGCATCCTCCGTCGTCGGTGGGAGGGCGCCACTGTACGGTCGCCGTCTCCCTCTCCTCGATCTTGACACTCAGCGGGCCCTGGGGCCGACTCGGTTTGTCTGCGGAGACGGGGAGAGCCAGTAATCAGTCTAAAGCTAGGGATGGTGAGGAAATGTTTGCATAGCCCAAGCTTGTACAGGCGTACATAATGCAGGAAATGAGACAAATGCAGGGCTTTAGATTGTGCTGGCGCAATATCAAATAAGCAGCAATAACTGTGGTCCAAAATCTGAAACGGTACAAATGAAGGAACTAAAATATATAAAGAATAACGACTTACATGCATTAAATCAGCCCCGAAATACTTCCTGCTCTGCAAATGGAAAACCAGTAAAGCAAATATGCTTATCGTGTTGGCCTAAGTAAAAGCCACACCATTCAGCCTACCGCCTTACCGAGCACTCGCAGTAAGAAGTCCTCTGTGATTGTTTTGACGTCACTGGCCGCCTGCAGCCGGTAGGTGTCGGAGTCCTCCCTCCTCAGCTTGTCGACGGTGAGGGTGGTGGAGTTGGCGCTGGTCTGGATGTTGGTGCGGTCGTCTCTCTGCAGAGGCGCGTCTCCGCGGAACCACTGCAGGGACGGCTGAGGGATGCCGGAGGCCTGCGCGCTCACCGACCACCGCGAGTCCACCTCTAGGCGCTGCTCCTTCAGAGCCTGGTCATACTCCAACGTTGGCGGCTCTGCAGGGCACCAGGGGCTCAGGATTGGGCAACCAACGGACTTTCTCCCAAACCACTTGCATCACATCATGTCTAATATTCTCTCGTAGTAACATTAATTGAGAAGACACGAGCGTGGCTCCAGGACTCGTTACATCAATTGAGAAGACACGGCATGGCTCCAGGACTCGTCACATCAATTGATAAGAAACAAGACGGGCTCTAAGACTATCACCTCCACGCCTACCCTCAGTCCTTCCATAGGGGGAGGGGGCTGCGGCCACCTACCCTGGATCTGTAACATACAGCTGGTCTCCACAGCGCCGGCCTGGTTGGAGGCGTGGCAGGTGTAGGTGCCGGTGGACTTCTCAGAGGTAGAGGTCAGCGTTAGCGTTGCCACGTGCTGTTCATAGACCATCTCCCGACTCTTGACCGGCTTTCCATTGCGGGTCCTGTGGGGGCCGAGGATGGTGGTAATGAGCGCCTCTCGGGCAAAGCAGACCATTAAACTGTTTCACATTCGGATTGCAAAACAGTGAGACAAAATGAGGTTGCCAAAATGACACAGTTGACAAAATGACACGTACCCCGGCCTCTGCACTTCAGACCTGAGTAAGCCATTGTGGTCGCAAAATATTCAAAACTACACCATAAGCATTATCCCCCAAAAACTCTGCATATCAGATAATTCAGTAAAAACTGAAGAAACTACGAAAAATCCACCACAGAGTATACCCTCTGTTCCCTAACGCAGCATATTTTCATGGAAGAGTAGCTCCGCATCTGATTCTGGAAGAGTATAGGAAGAGTAAGGAAGGGTATCTGATCTCGGGAGAGTATCTTGCCATTTGATCTCGGGAGAGTATCTCGCCATCTGATCTCGGGGATGCCATCTGATCTCGGAGGGTGGGTAACCCACCATTTGATCTCGGAAGAATAATCTCAGAATGAGATCCAGGACTCTGATCCCGTCTGATCTCGGGAGAGTAGCTCATCATCTAATTTCGTGAGAGTATCACACTATCTGATCACGAGAGAGTAACTTACCATCTCTGATCCCGAGAGAGCAACTCACCATCTGATCTCGGGAGGGCAACTCACCATCTGATCTGGGAAGAGTAACTCACCATCTGATCTCGGGAGAGTAACTCACCATCTGATCTCGGGAGGGTAGCTCACCATCTGATCTAGGACACCTGATCTCGGGAGGGTAACTCACCATCTGGTCTCGGGAGGGTAACTCACCATCTGATCTCGGGAGGGTAACTCACCATCTGATCTCGGGAGGGTAACTCACCATCTGATCTCGGGCTGCGGGACGCCGGTGATGACGCAGCGCAGGGTGACCCTCTGGTTGAGGCCGGCCACCTGGTCTCGGAGGTCTTCCACCACCTGAGGCCGCTCCGGCGCCACAGGCTCTGTGGACGATACACACGTAGAGGTGAGCACATAGACACAGAGGCAGGGACTGCGTCATAAGCTGGCGCACAGGTCAGCACATAGGTAGACACAGAGGTAACAGCGAGACGGGACCAGAGGTTAGCACAAAGACAGGCGCAGATGTAAGGGGTCGCCCATAAATTACATAGCGATTATTTTGTGATTTTTTGACTCTGCATGCAACGCTTTTTGATGCCCATGTGTAACGTTTGATAACACTGTGGGTGACTCCCCCCATCCCCCCCACCCCCCTCCTTTGTGTTACGCAATTTGTGGTCATTCCCTAATCAAAGGGACGGAAAAAGATGACAGCAAACCGACATACTTAGAGGTCAAGTAGAGATTGTGACACATATACAGATGAAGAGGCAAAAGAGACAGATCTAGGACAGAAAACAGACACGCAGGCCAAGACGACGCTCAGTGAAGTCAAAGCACAGAGGCGAGGCAGAGGTGACGTTTGCAGAAAGAAACTTGCTCGAGAAAGCCTCCCGACATAACACAACTCTAAGCACATCACCGTCTCTTGATGGGCGTGGCAGCTTCTCCTCCCTTTGTTTTCAGACACTCACGTGCGATTTTGACATAGTCGGAGGGTTCTGACGGCTCGCTGGCGCCAATGTCGTTGAGGGCCGTGACACGGAATCGGTACTCGCTGTTGTGCGCCAGAGAGGAGACCACACGGGTGGTCTCGGTGACCACCGTGGTCTCCTCGTACTTGGTCCACCTGTGGACCGACATTACCAGTGACCAACAGAGCTAAGGAGGTGTGTGGTTTAGCTGGCAGTGCAATTACGCCCGATTTGAATAAGCGTAAAAATGAGGCTGGCGCTTTCAATGCAGGCAAGGTAAGTCTCTAGGATAAAATATTTCGGGAAAACTGCTGAAGCGATTTTGATTGATCACTCCGAAGCACAGTGTGCTGCCCTTCTACAAGCTGCACGACCAATCCGTATACCACAGCAGCAGCTTGGACATGGAAACGCGTCCACCGAGGCGCTCCAGTGTGAGTCCACAGAGCACCACTGGGCGGCGGAAGGCCGTCGGCAGGAGGACTCACTTCTCCGTGCGCTTCAGCTGGTACTCGATCAGGTAGTTGGTGATGGGCGCGCGGCCGTCGCTGTCCGGCGGGGTCCAGTGCAGGGTCACGGAGCTGTCCGTCACCTGCACTGGCTGGGGCCGGCCCGGCGCCGACGGCGGCTCTGCGGTACACGGCAGGTCATTGGTACTGCGGTACCGTGGTACACGCCAGGTCACGGGTCGATAAATCTAATGAAGATCTCAAATGACCGTCTCGTCAGTGGTCATGGGGTATGCGTCAAGTCAACGGTCAGTAGCAGGATAAGTGAAGAGGAATGCCACAGAACGGTGCTAGGTTAGGGCTAAGTAAGTTATGGGATGTTCTGCCAATCCTCTACAGGACAGCACCAAGTCAGGGTCAGTTGACCAGAGAATACTGACGGAGATCCCTGTGAGATGCGATAGAACTTTCAACAGTGCCAGGTCAAAGTCAGATTACTGAAAATGTAATTCAGTGGAATCAAACCGTCACGTGGCAGTAAAGGGGCCCTCTGTGACCTCTGTGGGTTGGAGGAGGGGCGGGTGTCCTTGAGCTGGGCTAGAGACACTTGCGGAGCTTAAACCAGACATAGGGTACATATTTCAAATAATAAGTACTCTCACACCTTGACAATTGCTGCTGGTTTAGAACCCTTGGCCTAGACGGAAACTTTAGACGAGAAAGATAATCATTCAAGAGCGATGTACAAGACCACTGCTCTAGAAATTATAAGTCCACTCACCCATGACTTTGAGTGAGATATTGACGAATATGTCTCCGACTTCATTGCTGAGTTTGAGGGTGTAGATGCCGCAGTCGGCATCTTCCACAGTTCGCACCGTGATGCTGGCCTCAGACTCAGTGATGGTCGGCAGGTACTGAAAGTGAGCGAAATGTCAGCTGCTCATCAAACAAACGGTGCGATTCTCTGATGGCTATCGGGCTAAAAACCATATTGCTATATAGAGTCCGACATCTCTATAGCTTTTAGGATACATTGGTTCATAAGACACAATAGGAGTCAAGTACCATATATCTTTATAAGCTAATATGGACTAAAGCTCCAATAATCGTCATCATCACTTCATGACGTCCATGACATGTATCGTACCCAACCAGAAGTGCTAGTGAACTGTTCAAACCTGCAGGGTTGCACGTAAGCGTTTTGGAAATCAGAGAGAGCAGGACTGAACTTTTTAGCGGGCACGTTAGATGTCGTTAGATGTTACGGACAATTTTTCAAGCCAAATCAGCGTAATTGAATGGGAGTGCTGCATTTCTCATCACAAACATAGAGCTGCTCCGCACGGCTCACCCGTCGGGACTTCTTGATGGTTTTGCGGTTGTGGTGCCACTCAGCCTTGGGCGGCGGCGCGGCGCGGAAGGGTACTCGAATCTGCACGTCCTGACCGCGTCGCACCAGGTACTCTGTCTGCAGCTCCTCCTGCTCTATCTTCGGCTGCATCCGCATCACTGCCGGGCAGACAGGGGGCACGGTCAGCCGGGGGCGGGGAGGGGAGAGACCCGGAACCAGCCGGGAGATTGCTGCTGCTGGTCCCCACGGGCCCCGCCAATCAGAGTCAAAGTTACAAACAGGAAACAACGACATATTCAGGTACAGAGGTCTTGAGTGGCTTAGATACAGTTAAGTTTATGTGAACGCAATATTTATGATAAGTATTACAACCTTTTAGAAGATAAATTACTTAATCTAATTGTCCCACATCTCCGTCACCCTATTCGTCTTAGTCACATTTTCGTCAGCGATACCAGCAGTACTGGCCAGGCGCAGTGCACGTACCCGATAAAAAATCCTGGTTTTTACAGGCCTGATGGCCAGTCATTCAGGTCACAAACAGGTCAGCCAATAGCATGGAAAACAAATAACAACCATTAAGCTACTGATCGCAGATCAAAACCGACCCTCGGATCTAAATTTACGGCTGAAGACTGCAACCACAGCATTCGCATCACTCACCGGTAACCCGAAGTTTGGATGAGCACTTGACATTGCCGGCGGCGCAGGTGATCTCGGCCCGGTCGTCCTCCTGTCTGACCTCCCGCAGCAGCAGGGTGCGCCGGCGTCCGTCCACCAGCAGGGTGCAGGTGTCGGACGCCTCCACCGGCTCTCCGTTCCTCATCCAGGTCACGTCGGCGTCGGGGTCACTCAGCTCAACAGTGAAGGCGGCGGTGGTGTCGCGCGGCACCTCCACCTTGGACGGTAGCCGAGCAAGGAACTCCACCGTCGGCTCTGTAGCAGGGGAGAGGGAGGGTGTCAGAGCAGGGCTGAGAGACTTAGAAACCCACCGCTGGCACTGCAGCGGGGAGGGGGAGGGGTTGGGGTGTATCAGAGCAGAACGTAGAGAATAGGAAGAGACCAGGAGCTCCGCCATCGGCACCGAGTGCAATGAGAGAAGATAAGCTGAGCAGTACATGTGCTGTGGGCTCGACTGGGAGGAACCGAGTTGGGCAGAGTACAGAATCAGTGACAACAAATAATTTCGGGCGCGCATAAGGGTTGAGATTTTACGGGCTTTCGGACAAAATTCAGACCTGAAATATTGGTGGATATGCCCCAGTACGTTTGAGTGCTACTTCAGAAAAAATGTGATATGTGGACCAGGGTTACGGTGCTGCGGTTTGAAAGAAACTATCATGAACCTTAAAAATCTGAGAGAATATTCGCTCATGGCTGAATAACGGGTCTGAAAAGTCACACAAGTTACAAAAGTGGTACAAACAAAGGACATATCGTCACGCCTTTTCAAACCACGAATGCAGCATGCTGTACGCTTGAAATAGATCAAAATATCCTCAAAGAATAAACTCTGTTGCGATGAATTCCGGCGTAGACCAACACTACCTTACCTGATTATGTTTTAAGCCCCTACAGAATGAAAAATAAATGCTAGGCATTCAAGATCGAATAAAAATAACCAAGCAAAAAAAAATGTCATCCTTACCCACAACCATAATAAAGGCATTCATCCCCCATCTGCATCTCATCTGGTGCTGCAGCCTACCTTCGACGGTGAGTTTGGCGGAGCAGGTCTGCTTGCCGATGCGGCAGCTGTAGGTTCCCGCGTCCTCCGAGGTAGTACTGTACACCATCAATCGCTGCCGCTTCCCGTCGATGCCCAGCTGCACGTGCTCGGAGAACTTGATCTCCTTATCGTCGTGGAACCACTGCACTATGGCGTCGCCCTGCGGAACATCGACGCCGGACCGTCAGCAGTGCAGAAGGTCAGGCCACGCATTTAAAAAAGCTTCATCCTCGGAGAAAGTCGTGGCCAGTCGAAGATTTCCATCTATCATAGCGACTTTGCGTCTTCCCCGGTAACGATAGCGTTGGTTGATAGGCCCTGGGATGCTATATCACACGGGATATTGCACTTAAAAGCAGAGAGGATGCTCAACTTCAAAACAGTAACACTACCCACTTTAGTGGGGGCTCGATATAATGCCTAGTTTTGGCGAGTTCTACGCCGAAAAATGTTACCAGCCCCGGTGAATATCAACCCGGAATACCATCTACCTTAGCGTCAAGAAAAGCTCCAAACATGAATACATTACCTCACAACCTAACCACCTAACATGACCTCAAACGTGGCCAGAAGAGCCCACCTTGGTGAGCGCCACCTCGAATATGGCTCGCTCGCCGCGGGTGACAGTGGTGTCGGCCATCTTCTTGGTGAGTTTGGGCGGCAGCTCGACCACGGTGACCTCGCAGGTGCACTCCTGGTCGTCCAGAGAGCACGTGTACTCTCCCTCTTCGTGCACGGAAGCTGAGCGCAGCACCAGACGCCGCGAGACGCCGTCCCGCACGAACTGCGGCGACAGGTCACGCCGGGTCACACTCGGCCACCAACAAGGCCACAGTCCTGATGGCATGCACTGCAGTGAGAGATGATATCGATCCTTTTTAACCACAGAGCAGATCAAATTCATGATTTTAGGCGAGGTTTGGCATGCGCTATGCAATGCGTCAATGCTGATGTAGGACATCGAAATTGTTAAAATAGAAGGAAAAGCATCGCCGGAACATTACACAATCGGTAAATGGCGGATCTAAGAAGGGTATGCGGGTATGGGAATAGGAAAGAAGCACAGAGCTACAGTCCCCTACAAACGTGTATTACTAGCTGGCATGGCACTTTATTACCGATACAACTTTTTTAAAATAAAAGCTCGCGAACGAGTACCGTCTTGGCATTTGAGCCCCTAAAACATGTTTGCCAGATTCAAGAAATCAACATAACAGCTGACAGTCACTCGCCCTGGCAAATACATTCTACATCTAGTTCATGCAGTTCCCCTGCCCTGGGTGACCAGTACCTGGTAGCGTTCGTTGTCCTCGCTGATGGCGGCGCCGTCCTTGTGCCAGACCACCTGGGCGGCCGGCGAGCTGACGGTGACGCTGATGACCGCGTCCTCCGTCTCCTTCACCTCCACGTCAGTCAGCTTCTCCATGAAGAACGCGCCGCCCTCTGCACAGCACACCGGAGAGGTCAGCGATGACGCTCAGTTGGTCTCTGCGCAGCACACCGGAGCGGTCAGCGCTGACACTCCAGAACTCAGTCGGCCTCTACACAGGAGACCGGAGAGGTCAGCGATGACACTCAGTCGGTCTTTGGTCCGTACGGAGTGGCTAAATACGTCCCATTCGACCCGAAAATATAGCGAGATGAGCCCTCTCCAGAGCAGGAGACGACCATCTAATACCCAGAAATAGCTGACAGGATTTGGATACTAAAAGAACGAATTACAATCGCTTCACGTGCTACGTCCGTTGCGCACATACCACCAGAAGAGCGGCGTAGGAAGAGACAATGGAGAATAGGAAGGCAACAGCTGCACATGGTAATGGTTTCTGGTTTAGTCAGGCATGTCTGGGGTCGTTTTATAACCAAAGAAAACAAGTGAAACTGAATTTATCTTTGTCAGCACAAAGCTACATAAATCTAAGCTAGCCCTCAGAATTAAAAAAATACCCACCTCCAGCACTTAAAGCTCTGCGGTGTTCGACCACTTACAGATACACTGCACGAGCTTCCAACAAGCCCAGCAGGCGTCAGACTGTGGAACTGCGGTGGGTAGAGCGGTAATAAACAGAGAACATTCTCCTCTGACGGTGACGGAGCACTGGGTGTCGGCTCCGTCAGTGGTGCAGGAGGGTGCCTCCGTCACCACCTTACGGTGACGGAGCAGTGGGTCTCGGCTCCGTCGGTGGTGCAGGAGCAGGTGCCGGCGTCGTCACCTACGGTGGGTGGTGTGTGTGTTTTGGTGTTGTTGGGGCGTTTTCTTAGGTGGTTTGGGGTCTCGCTTGTTAAGGTCCGCGTGTAACTTACGGTGACGAAGGTTCGGCTCGTCGGTGGCAGGAGTAGGTGCCGGCGTCCGTCACCTACCTTTGACGGTGACGGAGCAGTGGGTCTCGGCTCCGTCAGTGGTGCAGGAGTAGGTGCCGGCGTCCGTCATTTCCACGTCGTGAACGATAAGCCGGTGAGTTTTGCCGAGATGGGTCACCTGATGACGGGCAGTCTCAGAGTTAGAATGTTTGGACCAAATCAGGTGGGCGCTATATAACCTTATCTGGTTGCTCTGCCCTAAAACCAAAATAACTGACAACAAAATCAGGTCTTCCAGTATTTGATTCAGGTTTATCGAAAAAAATCCACCGTAAAAGGAAACACATTTTCAGTCGTTCTCAGTCGGACTAATATTCACACTGTTACAGAATTTCTGATTTGGTACAAACGTATCGCCCGTACCATGCAGGTGGAACAGTTCAGCTACCTCGTGTCTAGTAGAAGGCTGGATGGGCTTGCCCTGGTGTTTCCAGACAACATCGACGTCCTGCGACGTCTGACACTCGAGGGCCACCGTAGAGCGCTCCTCGATGTCAAAGTCCTCCAGATCCTTCACAAACATTCTGCAGCACACGAGGAATATGTGCACTTCTCCCACGCTTTCAAAAATGATCTAGGGGATAATATGAGAACTCGTAAAATATCAGTGACTAATATATTCAGTAAAGCCTTGTAAACAAAGCTGCACCGATTGCAAGGAAGAAAGAGGCATGGTGGCAAAGACTGCATACAAAGTTATGACGGGTCACTTATGACTTGGAAACACAGCTGGAGCCAATTACCAATCATCGTAATATCAAATGTCACCAACCCGGTGACGGTGACTCTTAAACACACGGATTTAAGAAAACCGGTGTTGTACTTACACCACGTCTGCATCGATGTCGACGGAGGCCTGGTGGGTGGCCTTGCCGTTGGCGTTGACGGCGATGCACTTGTACTCGCCGGCGTCCTTCTCCACCTTGCAGCTGTGCACCTCCAGGGTGACCTCCTCACCCACGCTGGTGATGGAGGTGTTCTTACCCGGCTTCAGCTTCTTGCCGTTCCTGCGCCATGAGACGGGACGCGATGTCAAACTAAGCTGAATAGAACAGCAGAAGGAATGGTTTTGAATCACTGCAGCTTACAGGGGATTCAGCAACTAAGTACGATGAATTGAGCTTTCAGTGGTTCAGAATGTGTTACCACTCTCGAATCAAATTAAGAAAACCTCGAAACCAGTATGCACCGTGGAAAGCTGTTGACAATATGAATGATGACAGCCACTAAGGCAAATATGCTGAGCTTATAAAGGGGTAACAAGTGTCTACAGATTGCTGGTAGCTTGTTTTACATAACTAAATGGAAAAAGCTCCCGAAGGTTCAGACAATTACACCGAGTGGGCCCATCAGCTGAGCCGATACGATGGGGTGCTCACCGGTACCAGGTGACCTCAGGTCGCGGGTTGCCCACCACCTTGGCGGTGAGACGAATGGGCTCCTTCTCAGCCACGCGCACGTGCGTGAAGCGCTCGATAAACATGGGCGGTTCCAGCTGCACCTCTGTGGGGAGACACGCCGATATAATGGATTCAAACGTCGATGCAAAGTGGCGCCATAAAACACACCTTCAGAAAAACGAAAATGGAAATATCAAACATTTTGAGGCTTTTCTTTTGATCTCTACCAGCTCGTTCTTGTAGTCGCTGCAATACCCCAAAATCCTCATTGTTGTGAGTAAATCACTGGACTCACTTGCTACCATATTCTCTACTCTGCCACTGCTACAGCCTCCCCACCCTCAGCAGCCCCCTGACAGGCCACTCACCCTGCACCACCAGAGAGGCGGTGGTCTTGGCCGAGCCAGAGGCGTTCTCAGCCAGCAGGGTGTACTCCCCAGCGTCGCTGTGGTGCGCCCGCGGGATGTTGAGCGAGTAGACGTCGCCCTCCTGCGTGACGGTGACGTCACTGTTGGCCAGCATCTCGGGCGTCAGCGGGTGTTTGCCGATGAACCAGGTGGCGCGCGGCTGCGGCTTGCCGGACACCCGTGCCACGAAGGTGACACGGGACGTCTCGGGTACGATCATGGGCTGCAGCGGCTGCACCAGCTGAGGAGGCTGCTTCTCACCCCGCTCCTCCACAGTCAGCGATATGGTGTTGGTCGCCTCGCCCTCGCGGTTGATGGCGATGATCTCGTACAGGCCCTCGTCCTTACGGCGAGCGCCCTTGATTCGGATGAAGTGACAGTACATGTGCATATCGCTCTGTACGCTGATGGTGACCCGTTTGGATTCTTTGATTGGCCGCCCGTTGAGCAGCCAGTGAACTTCGGGTTCGGGGACTGCCACCAGCCGGCACTCGAGCTCAACGTCGTCGCCCTCCTGGACAGTGCGCGTCTTCGGCCGCTGGCTGAAGGTCGGGGGGATGCCCTCCAGGATGTCGCACAGCGAGGACTCCCTGGGGACATCACAGCGATACTCAGCTTCCCAGCAAGAAACAATAGGCGAACACATTTTGGTAGAGGATTCTCGGGCACATTGCCTAAAGGCGTCAAAGTGAAGGAAAGACAAATTGGTGCCCTTAATCGCGGTTTAAAGTGGGAGGGCAAATCCTGGGATTTTGTACTAGCTGAGTCGGAATAAGCTTTAACCGGCTAAGTTTTGGCTTGTTGAGGCTGATCTGATATCGCTGACACTACTTTCTGACCTGCTGAGGCTGTGCGCGACGCTGAGGCTGTGCTCTGACCTGCTGAGGCTGTGCTCTGACCTGCTGAGGCTGTGCTCTGACCTGCTGAGGCTGTGCTCTGACCTGCTGAGGCTGTGCTCTGACCTGCTGAGGCTGTGTTCTGGTCTGCTGAGGCTGTGCTCTGACCTGCTGAGGCTGTGCTCTGACCTGCTGAGGCTGTGCTCTGACCTGCTGAGGCTGCGGCGGCTGAGGCAGGCGGCGTCGCTGCCGTGATCCGACAGCGGTGCCTGCACCACCAGGTCAGCTGAGCAGCTGCTGAAGCCCGCCTCGTTCTTGGCCACGCACGTGAACGTGCCGGCGTCCTCGGGGAACACCTCCTTGATGATGAGGGTCGCCACGTTGTCATCGTCGTAGAACATCTGCAAGGGGAGAGGAGGAGTCAGCATGACGCCGTGATGATGTGATGTTTGTTATTACGTTGCTAGTCCGATTATACGTTGGTTAACGCAATATATAGCACAAAAGTAGAGTTCTATAACTCCATTGCTATGGTATGAGACGGACAGTCTGTCTTCAACACACGGAGAAAAGCACCTAAAGGATAATCACCACAGGTTTTCGAGCGAGAGCTGAACTCAGTGATAGAAGCCTATGTCCACATAACTCTATGTATGGTTGGCTAGATAGGAAACTGTCACACTTCTGTTGTATTAAACACCGGGGCAGTATCGTGAAAATGGAAAAGCAAGCATCTTCGTCCTAAGAATTAGACATTTTCAACGACGTTCTTAGCCAACAATGGGGAGCCGCCATTACTTTTCGAGAATGGGGTAGTGACACCCTTGCTAAAAGAAAATATATGTAATTTGACCGTTGCGTCGTGCGAAGGTATATTTTTATCAGCTTGGAGAGCTTTCAACTATATAAATAATTGATTTGAGCTAGCCTGATCGATGCAAATATAGAAGTTAAATCACCGCAAATCGTTTCGAAGTTAGTCTCAAAAAAGTCTTATGGTGGAATGGAGACAGCAATGTCTACGTAAGCGAAACGAACGCAGAACGGGACATCGCCGATTTCACCTTCACCTTCTTCGGGAAGCTGGAAATCCTTATGCGCCTCCTTATCCTCAAACGACCCAGAGGTATCCAGGGGCGCCGCCATGAAATTTTTACAGGGGGGACGGACCCGGGCTGGTTTTGACCGGGGAAGGCGAATTTTGAGCACATATCGGTACCTAACAGCATTAATGACGATGGACCAAAAAATTTTGAGGGACGTCTCTCCCCCTGGTTGGCCAACATGGGGGGACGCGTCCCCCGCCCCCGCTTTCGGCGCCCATGGAGGTAGAAAGTACATGCGCCATGGGCAGCAGCGACTCTTCTGGTAGTACCCCACCTTCCTTTATTCCCTCTGTCCTAATCTTTACCGGCTCTTTCCATAGTTGTCATTACTCCATGTCCATTACGACGACGCTTGAAAACCCACGGCATATGTGGAGGTGTTTGCAGCAAAAAAGTTATCACAGCTTCTGTCAGCTGCCACACAGAGCGAATAAAAAGGCGCCAGGATGCCTGGCTGGGGACCATAATAGCTCAATATAAACATCTGACATACACAGTGAATTTTCATATCACGTTTCTCTACAACATGCTGCTAGGAATAGGCAAAGGAACAATGATGGGTGGAGATCGAGAAGAGTTTGGGGGATCAGGAACCCTTCCCCGACCCTCAATATGTCATTGGGTTAAGATAAGCTGCTAGATTATGACCGGTTTGAGGCTAATTTTGGCCAATTCAATAAATTTCCTTACGTAATTTTGTTCTACAATTTTAGCTGTCTCGCTCCTCCAAAACTGCTTGTTTGGATCCTCCGCAACTCATCTCTTTCTCGGATCTATAAAAATCCCAGATAGAAAAAATCCCCAGTCATGGTCACTATACAACACTGAGAAAGGGCTTCACTGCAATGCACGACTGAGATAGGCTGTACCGCAATACACTTTTGATAATAGACTGCGCCGCAATACACTACTGGGAATATACTGTTCCGCAATACACTTTTACGTAGTAGACTGCGCCGCAATGCACATACTGGGAAAGGCCATGTCGCAGTTCACTACGACCAAACTGTGCCGCAATACACTGCTGAGGGTAGGCTGCCCCGCAATACACTTTTTGCTAGTAGACTGCGCCGCAATGGACATATTAGGAAATGGCTGTGCCGCAGTTCACGAGTACGAACAGACTGCGCCGCAATACACTACTGGAGTAGGCTGCCCCGCCACACAATCAGGACAGGCGCCGCGCAGCTGCGACTATGGATCAGCTGTGCGCCAGAGTAATGTTTGTTTTTGGCCAGAACGACACATTCGATCATAGATGAATATTCAAGATGGATATTCAAGATGGATCAGTTTCATACCGCCAGTCCCGTGCTTGGTTCCTTGCTTTTAAATATGGATCCGATCCTTAAATAGGTCACGACCCGAGGTTTGGTCTGACATGGCCATAGAAGCGTTGGGGGGGGGCAGTGTGGCCATAGTCCCCCAATATTCAAGAATCTTAACCATTAAATCTATGGCGTTGCCTGGAAAACAAAATACACCTTGCGACCTCCATCCTTTCTTTTGGACTTTTCTACGTTTCTGAGGAAGGCCAATGGCTGATCCAGGGAACAGTGGGGGGATGGAAAGAATAAGTTATTTGGTCTCCAACTTTTCCGATTTTCTCTTCTTTAAAAGCTATGCTGTCACGGTTTTTCCCCTTTGCTCCCCCACACGGCCCAGTCACTGGTCTACATCCGCCATTGGTTACGCCGTTACATCGGAGTGCACTTGTAGGGGCGGTCCAAAGAGAAGTGAATCAGCACTACCAAGAGTACGCTGTACCACGATACACTATCGGAGCTGTGCTATAATCTTGGGATTTCCTAAGTAGATGTTAGCTTCATTGCTGCGGCTATGGGTTGTGAAGAGTGCCTCGATTTATCTACTATACAAAGCAGTTTCACGTCTAAAAGCATCGTACTCGCAAATCTGAAAAAGAGCGCGACGGGGTTTCGATCACCCATAGTTGGTCAATCATTGATCAGGGTTGGTAAGGTTTGTTATGGCCAGACTCCATCTCTACCTCCCTCACGTCGTCGGCTGCACTGACCTGGAAGTCGCCGGAGGGTTTGATGATGGCGGTCTGGCGGAACCAGGTGATGGTGGGTCGCGGCACGCCCTCCACCCTGCACTCCAGCTGCACCAGCGCTCCGTCCGACACCCGCACCGGTCCGCAGCTTCTCAGTGAAGCGCGGCGCGCGCGGCTTCTGGCCACTCTTCGGAGCTGCGGGGGTGGGGGGAGAGCGGCCATTATTCACGGCACTTCAGGCCGTCGCCGTTGGTTCTACCTGTGTTTGGGAGCTACCGTGTGAATAGCAGAGAGTCGGTGGCAGGGTACAGGAGTGAGCACTCCACGCATGGGAGAGTGTAAGAAGGGGCTCGCCAGAGCCGGAAATTGGAGCAGAAGAGGTGGGGAGGTCACGGGGTCATTACTGAGTCAGCTGGGACGCACCATAGTATCTCAGCTGGTGCCATGTTACTTAAAAATTCAACGTTTTGGACACAAAAACATCAGGTAAAACAGACCTGAAGCAGCACTGGTAGAGTTAAACTGATCTTTACCTGCAGCACATGAGCAAAGCTTAGCATAAGATATTTATTGTTTTAGAAAATGTAAAATTATTGTCTAACAATAATCCAAATTTACACACACACACAAATGAAAGGAACTGCTGTTGATATCTTCCTAACCTTATTGCAAATATTCTGTTTGAGAGTTGCTTTATCGAATATTTCAATACGGTTGACCAAAACAGCATAAACACTGTTGATGATGGAGCTGCAGTCATTACTTTAGATATCGACTGTTCCAATTATCATGAAAACATTTAATATGATATTCACCTTAGCAAGAGCTGAAGACTGTCGAAGTGCCCACTGTCCTACACAAAACTTCCCAAAGCGCTAAAAAAACATCCAACATTGCCTACACCAGAGCAAGAGCCCCGAGTACTGTGACTACGTGACTCACCCTCGAAGACGGGCAGCTTGCCAATCTTGTCACTGAGCTTTGCGCTGCACGTATGCAGTGTACTGGGACTCGTCTTTGAGGTAAGAGGCAGGTACCCAGCCCACCTCCTCTGTCAAATGTTTCCGCACAAACCACCAGTCTTCGTTGGTACCCTCTGCGGAACATCAATCAGCATCAGATTTTTAGACAAGAGTTATATAAGCGCTTCCACATGTCATCAGCCCTCGTTGGTACTGTCAGCGAGAAGTCAATAAACATCGGATTGGATCCAAGCCGTAGCACCAAAGCTTCCGCACAACACCAGTCCTAATCCTTATCGGTGCCCTCTGCGAAGCGTGAGATTTCGGCTAAGTTACGCTAAATCTTTCTCACAAGCCATTATGATCATAGATAATTTTTTAGTCGATTCTTTAATGTAGGCCACACCAACCATTTCCACAAAATATTGCTGTTAGGCCTTGGGAACTATTGATATTGGTGCCGTTTGTATGGAATAATACAATACTCAGACCTTTACAAAACTATCCGAAAATACTCCACAAATGACGGTTTCTCCAGTGAAATGCTACAGCGAATTTCTACCGGTTTGCAGTCGATAGCGTACCTAGCACGTAGACTCGCTCGCCCTCCACCAGATGCATGGTCTCGTCGGATTCCGCTACGTAGGTGGAGGCTGCGTGGAATGCGGCGCCTTCGGGCACAGTCAGCTCGGCGGCACTCTCGTCAACTGTGGCACCCACAACACAGGTGAGGGCTCCAGCCCTGAAACCGACGCTAAGGCGATGCGGCGTGCGAGGGGCGGGGGATGATGGATAACGGATACAGAGGAGGACATAAAACCGGGGCAGGAGCTTCGAAAGTGACGGTATTTGGCAAGGCCTATTTGCTAAATATCAAACATGTCAAATGTTTTTATTTCTGTACAATACCCTTAAACAAGTTTTAAGAGGTATCAAAAATGCTAGCAAGATAACTAAGGCAAACAAATTATGGCTTAAAAACCATACACGCCAGCTTTAAGAGAATATTACAAGACAGTAAAAAACCATCGGAAAATAAAATCAGACAAGCAAGGAATTCTCAGAAGGATTGCAAATAGGCTTGCTGACATGTGACAGAAAAGGAGCAAAGTATATGGCAACCCGCATTGTGCACCCTTACCACGACACATTAAGGTTAAAAGAACATCACAACTTCAAAAAAACTTTTCCATACGGGTAGCCAACGATAGGTGCCAAACAACAGTACAGTGATATTGAATTTGATCCTAGCGACCTTACTTTTTTGGCACCCCACTCCACTGTACAGTGATTGCTTCTCTTGAGCTATTTGCTAACGGCTTTGCAGCAGGGACAAGTTACATTCCTCTGCAGCAGTGACGTAACCAAAGGAAAAGTGGCATTGGCCATATCCCGTGAGTTTTCCCATGCAGCATGGACATACGGGTCTCAAACACTCAAAATGGGTCACCATCTTTCTTGATAAAGCTCCGGTTCCGACACTGCTGAGCAGCAAACCTTGACTTAAATTCTCAAAACAGCGTTAGTTGTCAGTTGTCATCAATGAAACAACAGGGTTAGATTCATCAATAAACATCCATACAATATAACAAGTATCATTCAAGTCCTGTAAAAATGCAAGACGTCCCGTAAAAAATCCCGAAGCAAAATGCATCAAGAGTGAACGCAACCATGGAAGATATTGCGCCTGTAGAACAATGTTACGAAAGAGTACACGAAAGACGCGGAAGGAAAATTGAAGACTTCTCAAAATGAGTATCCCGGTGTAAATGCACTGAAACAAAGAGAAATGTGTTATGCGTATCAACAAGCCATATCAAGGTTACTGAGCCACAGCAAAAGAGACAGTGGAAAGAAGAAGATTTGCAACTTTCAAAGATGCAGCAAAGTTGGCCGTTAACGACGGCACGCACGAAAAGAGCCGCAGGCTAGTTGTCAAAATATTAATTGAAACCGTCCTGACAAGCAGAATAACGGCGATTACATAGCGGCCATATGTACAGTCAATGTTAGCCACCAACGACAGAAACAAGCGACCATCCTAACCTGATTTCTTCGGCTTCAGCTGTAGTTGAAGCGTGACATCATCCTCCTCCCAGACGGGGGCCTCACGCTCCGGCATCTGGGTCAGCCTGAAATCAAACTCCTCGTCCACCGAGCTGGGTGACATCTGACCAACACTGTCTTGACGCAACTTCATCTGGAATGTCTCACGAATGCTGTCCTTCTTGGTCTCGCGGGGCTTCTTCTTGCGCGGCACCTTGACGCCGACCTCAGTTCCCTCGACTTCTTCTATCTGGTACTGTGGCTTACGGCGAGGGAGACGCAAGTGGACTGTATCTTCATCATCATCATCCAAATCATCAGCCATTGAAGGCTCATCGTGGAACACAACACTCGGTACCGAACCTGGAAGGTCGCTTCCACTGGCCGACTTCATCAGTTCGATAAGCACCTGATCTTCATCATCCATAGAGGCGAACGGAATGAGCTTCTTCAGCTTGTGAGGCTTGTCGCCAGGTTTCCTAATGCGTACCTCAGCCTCTGCGGTCTCGTCCTGCACAGTCTCATGGTCACTTTCAGACTCAACCATCCTGGTCTTGAATTGGAATTCAGCGTCCTGGTCCTCGAAGTCGAAGAATTCTTCATCAACAGTTTGATCAGAACGTCTTAGTGTGATCTTGGATGACACTGTTTCCTGCACGGTTCCATCAGGGGAGGTCTTTTTGGTAGTCTTCCTTTTTATTGTAACAGCTTCCTCAGTATCATCTGTAGGAGCTGGCTTTTTCTTAGGGCGTTTGATAACAAAGGCCTCCTCAATATCCTCTGGAACATCCTCTGTGGGCCAAATAATAAGCTTCTCCTCTACCTCATCATCGGACGACCTGAGCTTTGGAAGTGTCACTTCTGCTTCCTCATCAGTTGTTACCGGCCGTTTCTTTTTTGGCCTTTTCAGCTTCTTAACATCCTCCAGGATCTCAGTTTCCTCGGGTTGTTTTGAAGGGGACGCCAAATCATCCGGGGATCTTTGCTCCTGTCCAGCCTCAGTTGCCACCGGCTTACGAGTCTTTTTCTTCTTTTTGGTGGTATTTTCCTCGATAATATCATTGGTGTCCTTAACAACCTCATCAATGATCTCTTCTGTGATCTTCTTTTTCATTAATATGGTGGCTTCCGTACTCTCGTCTTCAACGTCTTTCTCTTTAGGACGGAAGATGGACTTTTCTGTCTCAGGCACCATAAAGTCTGCATCTTGATCTTCCGTGATACCAAAGTCTGCTTCAGTATCTTCACCCTCGGGCTTTCTGAAGGTTATTGAGGTCGTGGCAGTGATATCTTCATCAGGAGTATCAGGAGACTTTTTCTTTGGCTTCTTTTTCTTCAGAGTAATCTGCTCTTCAGTTTCGTCAGTGGTAACTGGTTTCTTCTTTGCCCTTCTGATGGAGACTTCCTCCGGACCCTCATCGTCAGAAATATCGGATTTAGGTTTAGCTTCTTCATCTTCAGGCTTTTGTGCCTCCGGCTGTTCTTCCTTTGGTCGACGTCGCTTGGGCTTGTCTTTCTTTTTAATAGCATCGACTGGTTTTGGCACATCTTTTTCTGTGATGTCTTCTGAAATGATTTCAGCAACTTCAGTCTTTTCCGTGTCAACAACAAACTCGCCAGTGACGCTTTCATCTTCTTTTAGAGTTCTTTCCTCACCCTCAGTAATAGACTTCCGACGAACCGTCACCTCACTCTCCACTGTGACAGTCTCATCTTCATCCTCTGTTTGACGAAGCACTGGCTGCCGTTGGAGTTTGATCACTTCCTCAGCCTCCTCAGTCACTGGACGTTTTTTGCTCTTCCTTTTCTTGATGGTGACTGATTGTTCTTCCGATACGTCCTTGGGGGTTTCTTCTGGGAAAGTGGCATCAGCCTGAGTGTCTCCAGTATCTTCAACCGATTCTTCCGTTTTGACTTTGGGTTTACGCCTGCGAGGTGTTCTTTTATCTTCCTCGGGTAATTCTCCTTGTTCTGGTGAAACAGCCTTCTCTTGCTTGTCAGTTCCAGGAACATCCACCTCACTGGGCCTCTCCGGTTTTATGTCATGGGAACTTGAAATTGGCGTAGTCTCTTCAGAGATGGAAACCTCAGAAGTTTTTGGTTCATCGTCAGGCTTTTTACCTTTAGGGCGCTTGCGTTTGTCTCGAACAGGCTCTTCAGATGTTTCATCTTTTTCAACTTCATCTGGCTGGATAATCTTTGACGACTTCTTTTTAGTTTTCACGGTTACATCTACCTCCGTGACATCTTCCCGCGGCACTACATCCTCAGGCTCTGGGCGAAGAATGAACTCCTCGGCCACTTCGTCCGTCTCTTTGGGACGGAGCACGATTGGAGCTTCGGTGGACACGTCCTCAGACTGAGAGGGTTTTCGATGCAAAGTAACCTCCGATTCCACATTTTCCTCTTTGACAGTTTTCTTTTTCTTTGGCCGGGTAATAACAACGCTTTCTTCCGTATCTTCTGGCTGCTCAGGTACCAGCTCCTCTGGCTGTTCTGGTTTCCTCTTTTTCTTTGGCTTCTTGGTACGCTTGGTCTCAATTTCGATGGATTCTTCCACTTTTTCCATCTCTGGTTTTGTTTCAACAGAGGCAACGCCCAATACATCTTCCTCTTCAAGCTCAACAGCGCTCTCTGGAGAGGTATGTTTCTCTATCATGTCTTCCGGCTGCTCTATTACCACCCGATCGGCATCTTCCGTTGCTGATTTCTCCACCAGCGGTTTAGATTCGGTTATTCCCGGCTGCTCTGGCATCTCGACAGCATCCTTAGAAGTTTCTTCTTCCGTAGGACGCTTCTTAGGACGTTTGGGCTTCTTCGGCTTCTCGATTTCTTCCTCAGGTTTAGGCAAGTCAGGCTTAACATCATCATCTTCAATAGGAACTTCTTCTGGTCTTTTGTCCTCTTCCGGTTTATCTTTCGGACGCTTCTTTTTCTTTGGTTTCTCAGGAACAATTTCCTTCTCAGCACTCTGAATCTCATGTTGAGTTTCATCAGCTGTAGGTCTGTCGTGGGGAGTGCTTTCTGGTACAATTTCCTCTTCCTTACGGAGGTCCTTTAAGTCCTCGGGAATTTCTTCGTCTAGAATTTCCTCTATAACCACTGATTCCCGAGGTTCTTCTTGGATTTCTGCAATCGTTTTCTTTGGTTTCTTCACAGTAAACGATTGCGTTGTCTCGTGTACCTGTGTCTCCAACACGGTAATGACATTTCCATCCGCATCCGTAATTGTTTTTGCCGTTTTCTTGGTCACACGTTTGACGCCCTCCTCTTCTGGCTGCTCGAGCAGGACCACTTCTTCAGTCTGCACAGATTCCTGTGGCACCACCTCACGATCTGCCGACGGCGCCTCTGGACCCGGTGCGAGTGAATCGACAACTTCATCTGATGGAACATCTGAAACAGAAGGCATTTTGTTTTCTCGCTTACCCCGCTTTTTAGGCTTACGTTTTGTTTCGTCTGGTGATTCAAATTGTGTTGTCTTATCCTCGATGACTTCTGTTTCACTAAGAACCTCAGTGACATCATCAGATGTCTTTTCAACAAAGCGGACAACCTTTTTGGGTGTTTCCTCTGGAGTTTCAGAGAAATCGACTCCTGAAACTCGGGCCCATTGTAGATCCTCGTGATGGATGCGCTCAATGGCCTTTGCATAGTCCCAAGTGACCCAAAACTCAACAGCATTGTCTTCCGTTTCTTTTCTATCTCTCTCCTCAATGTCGAAGTCTTCACTGGGGCGTTTCTTCTTAGGCTTCTTTGACTTCTTCGTCTTTAGGGTAACTTCCTCTGTAGTTACTTCAGATTGATCGTCAATCTGAGAAGAGACGTCATCTTCTAAATCTTCTGTCGTCGTTTTTGTCTCTATAATAATACTATCCTCCGTCACAATGTCCTGCTCCTTCTTCGCTTTGGGTTTCTTGGGTTTCTTCGGTTTCTTCGCTGAAATAGATAAAGTCTGCTCTGTTACATCTTCAGGACTCTCTTCTTGCGTTATTGTGATGGTTTGATTCACGTCATCCTCGACAGTTATGTCAGTTTTTATAATAAACTCTTCTGACACAGTGCCTTCTTGATCCTTCTTCGTTTTCTGTTTTTTGGGTTTCTTGTCTGTAACAGACAAAGTAGCCTCGGTAACATCTTCAGGACCTTCATTTTGCCGTATCGTGTAGGTTTCATCAACATCTTCCTCTACAGTTGTGTCAGATTTTATAACAAACTCTTCCAATACAGTGTCCTCTTGATCTTTTTTCTTTTTTGGTTTCTTGGGCTTCTTTGGTTTCTTGTCTGTTAGAGATAAAGTTGTCTCGGTAACATCTTCAGGACTTTCTTCATGCTGAATTGTGATGGTTTCATCGACATCCTCCTCGACAGTTAGGTCGGATTTTATAACAAACTCTTCCGATACAATATCGTCTTGCCCCTTTCTTATTTTTGGCTTTTTGGGTTTCTTAGGTTTTTTATCGGTCACCGACAAAGTTGCCTCGGTAATATCTTCAGGACCTTCTTCTTGTTTAATTGTGAAGGTTTCATCAATGTCCTCCTCAATAGTTACGTCAGATTGTATGACAAACTCTTCTGAAACAGTGTCATCATCCACAGGTCGCACTTTCTTAGGTTTCTTTTGAAGTTTCAGGGTTGTGAATTCTGCGATAGATGTATCCTCTAAGTCGCTTGGCACATCAACGTCCTCTTCGATAGTCTCTGCCTTAGGCTCCTGAGGCTTTTTCCAAACAAGCTCAGTGAGTTTTTCAGAAAATGTTTCGTCATCTGAAATGGAATCATCCGTTCGTTCCTGCGTTATAATAACCGTAGAGCCTACCACCTTGAAATGCTCCTTTGGTTTCTTAGGACTAGTTTTCTCTAGTTCACCCTCTTCGGGTTTTGTTGGCTGAGGAGCCTCTTTACGGTCTGGCTTCGTTTCGTCTGTCTCCGGTACCTCACATATTTGCGGGGCCTCACCGGTGGGTGTAGCCCACTGGAGATATTCGTGTTGTACAGTAAGGCGAGCCTTCTGCTTATCAGAAGTCACCCAGAATTCGACAGCATCATCATCGCCAGTTTTAGGTTCGGGTTCAGTCGGTTTTTCTGGTTTCTTCTTGGGCTTTCGTGGCTTCTTCGTCTTCAAGGTTACTTCCTCGTGCTGCTCTGTTTGATCGACCGTATCCAAAGTGACGTCAACGGATTCAAACGTCTCAACAACAGTCGCATCGTCGACCTGTGTGACCGTTAGTTCAGTCTTTTGAGGAACAGTTTCAATTACGAAGGAAGTCTCTTCATCTGAACCAACCGAAGGTTTCTTCGGTTTCTTCATGACAAAAGTTTCTGTTTGGTCCTCAGTAACTTCTTCAGGCTGTGGCATGACATCCTTGGGTTTTTTCTTCTTTTTGGGCTTCTTCTTCCCTTCATCCGGTGCTGGAGCTTCAATTTGTACTGGCAATTCATCTTCTGGCTTCTTTTTCGGCTTCTTTTTGACACTAATTTCAGTTACATCCTCGTCTGTCTCATCCTTAACAATAGTTATGTCGTGAACAATGACTTCGTCCTCCTTATTTTGAACGCTTTCAATTTCTTCAATACTGGTGCTTTCCGTTGGCTGGCTGCTGAATGTCTGAATAATTACCTTTCTCTTCTGGCCACCCTTCTCCTCAGTGATAACCTGCCTCGTGGTGTCCATTCCTTCACCTTGAGTTACTTCATAGTCATCCTCCTGAGTGATCGTGGGAAGAATAGTAACTTCCTCTGAAATGCCAACGTCCTCGTCGTGTATCTCCTGAATTGTCATATCCAGAGATCCACGACGAATTTCGGTGATTGAGCCTCGTCGGATCTCTTCAACAGATTCCCGACGAATATCCTGTCGAGACCTCCGCCTCTTACCAGTGGAGTCAACCACCTCTTCTTCAATCACAGCCTGCTCCTCCTGAACAGTAAGCAGATCATCGACTGAAGTTCGTCTAGCTTTAGCATCCTTTGGTTTCTTCGGCTTCAGATCACCTGGAAGCTCTTCCACCGGCTGCTCTGACGTTTCAGCCGTCTTTCGACTGGGCTGCACAACCTTAGGCTTCAGTGTAATCTGTTCCGTTGTTTCTGAGAACTCGTCCTCTTTTTCAACAGGAGTGATGAAGTGGGTGGCAACCGTCTGTTTGTTCTGCGGCTCCATTCTCTGGTCAGGTCGGGTGTCTTTCGGCAAGCTGAAGGTGAAGTCGGCTTCCTTGTCACTGAGAATCGTCTGGTGGACAGTTATTGTCTCCTGAGTGATGACGGTACCATCTGCTGTCTCAGTTTTAGTCGTTTTTACTGTATACGAGCCTTCTGATTCTTCTGGCATCGTCTCAGCCTGCACTGGCGCTTGCTGAACTTCGAATTCGACATCAGCCTTCTTCTTGTTCAGCTTTAGCTCGTCCAGTGTCTCCTCCTTATCCTCAGCGGTGGGCTGAGTAATTTCCACACTATGAATTTCATCCACCTCGGGCTTAGCTTTCCTATCTTTGGGTTTGTCATACTCGACAACTTCCTCACGCTCTTCAACCGTCGGCTCTGCGCTGGTCGCAGTCACGCGCTGGGTCAACGTTGTTTTAGGCGTAACAAAGAATTCTTCTGTCGTTTCTGTGAAAGTTGTTTCTTGTTCCGTCGGCTGAACCCCAAATCCAAGCGCCGCCTGGCGATCCTCCGGAACCATGGAAACAGATGGTCGTTTACCTGCCGGTAGTGAAACGTCAAACGTCTCCCCCGTGTCACCCGTAACAGTTTGGTGCACTGTAATAGTTTCTGACGTTGTGATTATTTCGCTGTCTGCAGTTTTAGTGTCTGCTTTCTCTGGTGTGAATACGTCTTCTGATTCGTCTGCAGTGACGAGACCAGAAACTGGCGCTAGCTGTGGTTCGAAAACCTATAGAGGCTTCCTTTTTATCTATTTTCAAATCGTCTAGGTTTTCCTCTTTGTCAGTCGGTTTTGTTTGCGAAACGATAACACTTTGAAGGTTGTCTATAGTAGGTTTAGCTTGTCTGTCCTTCGGCGTTTCCGAGTCGAACAGCTCTTCTCTCTCGTCGGTGGTCCCTTGGTCGATGGTTACGGTCTTTCGTTCTGTTATTACTGTCTTTGGTTTAATTGTGACTCCATCGAACTTGTCATCGAAGGTGAGCTCCTTTTCCTCCGGCTGTTGCTGGAACACAACAGGAGCTTCACGGTCCTCTGGCACCATGGACTCCGCAGGCGTGACCTCAGTAGGAGCGGGTGTCTTCAAAATCTCCTCCTTGTCCTCTGCGACCGTCTGCTTCACAGATATGGTCTTCTGTTCTATAAAGGAGCCCTGGGCAACTACTTCCTGGACGGCATCAACCGTGAACGTGCTCTCTAATTCGTCTACTTCTGTTTCCCCTGTGACAGGAGCCTTTTGCGCCTCGAAATCAATACTAGCCACGGTAGAGCCAGGCTTGAATTCACTCAATGGTTCTTCCGTATCTAGTGGTTTGTCGACACTGGATTCTACACCACGAAGCTCATCTACAGATGGCTTAGCCGTCTTTTTGACCACCTCATCAACATCATATTTAACAATGGAGTCATCGGGGGTGTCTTCTGAGACCACAGTCACATTCCTTGGCACGATGTCATGTTTCACCTGTGCAGTGTCACCAGAAGGCATGATAATCTCGGTTTCTTCCACCCCTTCTTCCGGCTGAACCTCAGAAACTTGAGTGGTGATCAGTTGGTCAATCTGAGGTCTAGCTTTGTTATCAGGTGTTTCAGTGGGAACAAATTCTTCCTCCTTCTCTGTGACACTGACTTCACCCAGCGTTACGGGAAACTGTTCATCAATAACCATTTCTGCTGACTTCTTACCAGGCAGTTCACCTGGCTGGAAGGTACCTTCTTTTGTCTCGGGTGCAACCTCTGTTATCTGTACCGTGTCGTGACTAAGGAAAGATTGAGTCGGCTTAGCCTCGGTCACCTTGGGAGATTCGAAGGTGTCCTCTTTCTCATCAGGTTTTCTTTGCTCGGCAATAGCTGAACACAGTTCTACCAAATTTGTCTTCTGTGTCGCCTCCAGAGAATGAATAACAAAGTCTTCCTGGGGTTCGGTGCCTTCTGAAATTAGCGTTTCCGCGATCTGGGCAGTTGGCTGTCCAGAAAGCTTGCCAGTGGCAACAACTCCGAGATTTGGTTTTGAATCGAAAGACTCTTCATCTTCCTGCACCAAGGTCTCGGATGTCGAAATGGTATCCTGTAATGGTATATCTACGGTAGCCTGCTTGGTCTTTGGCTTTTTAAAGTCGTCGGTATCTGCTTCCTTCTCTTCAGGAATGGGTTGAGAGACCTCGACAGACGTCTGCTCCAGCACTGATACGTCCGGCTTCTTTTTTGTGGCGACGTCACTGATGTAATCAACTGTTGTCTCGGACTGTTCAGTCTGCGCCACTTCCGGAGCGCGCTTCCACGAAGCAGTGACGTCAACAACCGCTGTAGCCTCAGTAGGTGCCTTATCTTCTTCAAATTTGTCCTCCTTTTCAGTGGCGTCGGTCTGCTCTGTGACCAGCGGTATTTGTTTGATGACGTCGACATTCGCGGTGACACCAAGCTGAGGTTTGTCCTGGAACTCGCCTTCTTTCTCTTCAGGAACGGCTTCAGCGATTGTTTTCGATTCAAGAGGCTCTATTTTTAGCGAAGCCCGTCTGTCTTTTGGAGTCTCAGTTGGAGCAAGCTCGTCTTCGCGGTCCTCCGTGACCGTTTGAGAGACCTGAATAGTACGCTGTTCCAGTATTTCCATCTTGGATTGCTGAATGTTCAATTCCTCAGCATCGTACCATTCCTCTCTTTCATCTGTCTCCGGCTGGCTCACCTGGGGGACTTTGTGTTCTGCAGGTACAATCTCCTCTGCGGCTTCGAATGCAGAAGGAAGCTTTCCAGGTTTGTAATCCTCCTCTTTCTCCGTTTGCACCACCTGAGACACATCCACAGATTGTTGCTCAACATATGAGGTGATGACGTTCTGGGTCTTGGGTGTAACGGCAGACCAATCATCAGGCTTGTCGGATGTCTCTGTAGTCTGTGTCTCCAGGGGACTAAAGAGGGATATGTCTACGCTGGCCGTGCTCGGTGCAGGAAGACTATCCGGTTTCAAAGTATCCTCCTTCTGGTCCGTGACAATTTCTGAGACTACCAGCGAAGTCTGGTCGATAACACCTTCCGTTGGCTGCCTGGGCTTGTCCATTGTGACATCATACCATTCCTCTCTGTCATCTAATTCAACCTCATAGGTAGATGCTGCCTTTTGGGAAACTAATGCGACAGTTGAAACCCCTTCCGCAGTTTGAGGCAGATCATCAGGCTGGTAGGTTCCCTCTGCCTCATTATACACAGTTTGGCTGTAAATTGCCGACTCTTGTGGTATGAGGGAACCTTCCGCTGTAAAGCTTTTCTCTGGTCTGTCCTCAAATGTATGTTCTGATTCATCAGTGGTGATCTGAGTGACTTCGTAAGCCAGTTCGGTAGAAAATCCAACATTAGCATCCACAGCAGATGGCAGCTGCTTTTCTTCAAGTATATCTTCCTTTGAATCAGCCTGAGCCTCGGAAACAACGACACTCTGTTGGGGTGAAATTCTTCCCTTTACTTGTGCCGCATCTGCCTCAAACACCTTCTCCTCACCTTCTCGCTCTTCGGTGACGACATCCTCGGCAACAGCCGTTCTTCTTTCCGTAAGTTCTATGACAGATTTAAGCTTCTGTAGATCAGGTAGAGGAGCGCTAGCGAAATCTGCCTCCAGCTCGCCTGTAGTTATCTCCGAAACATCAGTTCCCTTGAATTCCGACAACGTTTCCTTTGCCAGTTCTGTTGGCACTTCAAACTTTGCAAAGTCCTGTTCGACCTCCTCCGGCTTGGTCTCCTCTGTAATGACAGGCTCAGATGGCGACATGCACACATCGGCGTTTCTCTCCCGAGGTTTGTCATCGGCGGTGTAATCGGTCGTTTGGGCATCCGGGGTTACTTCTGTCACAGCGACAGATTCTCTCTCCGGAAGGAGACTAGTTGGCTTCACTTCTTGCAGCTTGGTAGGAGTGAAACTTTCCTCTGCCTCCGTTACAAGTAGCTCTTCAGTTTCGGCGGATCGCTTCTCAACTATTGTAACTCTCTCAACAGGCTTCTTCAAATTCAGCTCCTCTGAGACGAAGTCAGTTTCTGTTTCTCCAGTTTCAGTCACAGTTGCCTGCATTGACTGCTGCTCCAGGACTGTGGTTGTTGCAGAGGCAGGTTTGACATCTGTAGGCTCGTACTCCTTACTTTCCTCAGTAGTTTTCACTTCCGAAGTAGTAACAGTCTGCTGAAGAATGATATCTTCACTAGCTGTCTGTTGCTCAGGTGCAGTCTCTTCGCTCACAATGCCCTCCTTAATCTGAGCAACATCTTCTGTTGTCTGTATACCAATCTGCTCTACTAAACTCACTGTGGGTTTCTTTTCAGGCAGCATCTTTTCGGTTGGACTGAGTCTATCCTCGGTTTCAAAGCTGGTGATATCCTCAGACTGTACCACTTTGCTCGGGGTTAAGTCGGGTCTTTCAACTGCATGCCACTTGTGAGGAGTTTCTTTTTGTTCAAACTCACCCTCCACTTCACCAAGTTCCACCTGCTCTCTCACTGGTGTCTCTTGTTCGACAAACTCTTCTTTCGGTTGTGCAGGGGTAGGACGGTCGGTGACATAGTCATCAGTGCCTTCTGAGGTGAGCGTGTCGGTCAGCTGCACCGTGTGTCTCGTCACAATCTCGTGACTGGAGTCCGGCATTTCTTCAGTCACCTTAAACGGAGCAACCTCCTTTTCTTTCTCATCTCCCTGGACTTCGAAGCGGACCACGGAGTGCTGTTCGAGCACCTCGGTGCGGGCAGTAACTGGCGTGGCGGAGGTATCTTCCACGGTGCCCGGCGCTTCCTCGGGCTGTGCCTCGTCTTGCGTGATGGCGATCTGCTCCACGACTCCCGGCCTTGCGCTCGCTGGTTGTCCTGGAGTCGGCTGGAATTCCTCGGAAGAGGACTCGGCAGGAAAATCTGAAATTTCCAGAGTGTTTTGTGGACTGAGCTGGGCATGAGCATGAATGGATGGTAGGACATGGGAGTCAAAGGTTTCCTCAACATCCCCTGGTTTGACCTCATACACAGAAATTGGCTGAACACTGGCAAGAGACCTATCAGCGAAATGTACGTCAGGCTTTACAGATTCGACCATATCACTCTCCACGTCTCCACTACACACAGAGTCCACAGTTACGGCCTTATACGGCTCCGATAGCTGCACTACACCACGTTTGGTCTCCGTTGTTTCGTCGGTCTTCTCCTGAGATTCTTCACAAATAGTCACTTGCTGGATCTTCAAAGCCTCTGTCATTTCAATTGTCTTCGTACCCTGTTTGCTTGTTACTTCCTTAACTTCGGGTAAGACTTTTTCAGTTTCCTCGGCCATGGTGTAGGAAACTGTTACACCATGCAGGTCCACGGTTTTAGGTTTGGCCATTTCCGTTGCAACAAAACTTTCGGGCAAGATTCTACCAGTCACTTCCTCCGCAAGGGTTTCCGCCACTTCCAGATGGTATTCAGGTACTACAGCACATCCAGACTTTACAGATACTGGCATCCTCAGTTCTGGAAAATCTTCCTCTAGCTCGTTTGTTTCAATGACCTTTGATGTTAACACTCTTGTGTGAAATTACCGTGTCACTTGCCCTTTCAGTTGCAACAAACTCCTCGGGGAAGAACTTTCCGGTGTCGTCACCCGTTTCCACTTCTTCCACCTGCATGCTCATATTCGGAACCAAATGAGAGTCCAACTGAATGGTACCTGGCATTTTTTCCGGAACGTACTCTTCCTCCATCTCGTTGAGATTGACAACGATCGTGACGCCAGCCTTGGCCGACCCCACACCTACCTCCGCGAGTCCCTGCAGTGGCTTCTGAGGCTGTTCGAGAACATCCTCAGTCTCCAGTCGCTGCTGCTCGAGGCTGGCGATGACGTTCTGTGACGTGATGTCCGTGTCTGCGACCGCGATGGTGGAGCTGAAGTCGTCCAGGTCCGCGGGCCGCTCGTCACTCGTGGTCTCTGTAACTGAAACACCATGGCGTGGAGAGATGGACTGGGTGGCCTCCTGAGGAGAGGTGAGGAACTCTGACAAGCGGTCGCCGAGGGTGTCCTCTGCCTCGGTTTGGGTGACAGTAAAGGTATGCGAGGAGGTCATCACCTCTGAGGGAAACTCATGCATGGGTGTACGGAAGCTATCTAGAGGGGCCTCTTTAAAAGTCTCAGATGTCTCGAACACAACTATGTTAGTCAGCGAGCACATTCCAACGTTAGCGGAGTCAGTAGATGGTGCAAACTGTTCTTCCAAAGTTGCTTCAGTGACAAGACCAGTACTCTCTTCTACAATGACGCCTTCTTGATCCGTTATTTGCATTATTGCGGATTCATCTCTTGGCTTCTTCATCTTTGCAAGCTCAGATACCACGTCTAGAGTGTCCTCACTACTAACCTGGATCCCCTCGGTCGGTTGGAGGGAGATGCGACTGTACTCGGTCTTAGTCTTCTCATCGCTAAATACACCTTCCTTTCACATATTGTTCCACTTCGCTTACCATTGAGGATGCTTGGAGGTTCAAACCCACAAATGCCTCCTCACGTTGCGGAGCAGCATATTCCTCCAAGTCACTTTCTTTAACAAGGAGTTCTGATGATTCAACAACAACACCCTCACTAGAAGACACACCAATAAAAGCTTTGGTGGTAGGTGCAGTCTTAAATTCATCCATGGGACCTTCGCTGTCGAGAGGACCAAGCTCGGAAACGTCAATGCCTTTTGAGGTTGAAAACTTTATATGAGCGGATTCCTCTTTGGGTCTCTCAAAGTCTTTACGAGGTTCGTGCTGCTGCAGAGGCTCATCAAGCGAGGCTGTCACTGCTTCCTGTTCAGAGATTGTCATATCTGCTTGCAGTTGAGTAGACTTCAAGGGGATTTCAGTTTCAACCTCAGTTTCTATAACGGTGTCTACAGAAACAGACACAGACTCCGAAGGAGTAATGTCTAATAGTGCTTGTTCAGAACGAGGAAGTTTTAACTCGGCGAAGTCACCACCTGATTCCATTGCTTCGCTTTCTTCGACGCCCAGACCTTCTGATGAGAGGACGTCGACTGTTGCAGTCGGTTTATGTGGTTGCTTGAAATCTTCCATCTGTGTCTCGCTGTGAAACGTTCCGAGCTCTTCAATAGTCACTGATTGACTCTCAACTACAGTGAATTCAGCAGTCAGAGGCTGAGGCTGCTTCTTGTGCTGGAAGTGTTCTTCCTGTTCTTCAGCAGTGTTCTCCTGGATAATTACTCCCTTCATTTCCGGTACAGTGGCATCAGCCTTAGCAGAGACAGGAACAAATTCTGAAATATCTTCTTCTCTTGTGAATACTATGTCAGCTGACTCACTAGCAATCTTGCTGAAGGGAACGATATCTGGCTTAGCATCTTTTGCAGTGGGAGTCTTGGCGTCCTCCATTGTCTCTTCGGACTGAAGAACCTCAGTTTCAGAAGTTTTTGTCTCCTCAAGAGGAGCAAGTGTGATGTCAGCCTGACTTTCGATGGTCGTAAACTCAGCAAGTTCATCTTCCTTCTGCATAGCAATGTCAGACATAAAAACAACAGCCTCGTGCTGATCCATTGTTTCATCAGCAGCTTGTGTTTTAGGACTCACTTCTTCTGGTCTATCATCTTCCGTTACGAGATCCACATTCTCCACAATAGTTGGTGCTGTATGGGCATCCAGTTTGATCAATGCTGTTCTTGTCTTTGCTTCTTCTACATCTGCTAGATCTCCAGATTCTTCAACGACGTTGGTGTGTCTCACTTCCACGCCCTCAACAGTGTCTACATCGATAGAGGCAACCTGGGATTTGGGGAGCGTTTCGGGCGTCAGTGTTTCTTCTGCGATTAGATCATCATTTTCAAGAACAACCATGCTCCTGTTTTTTGTGAACTGAACGCTTGCTACGCCTGTCTGTACGCTTTCAGAGAATGGAGACTCTGACTGGAAGGTATCAGTTTCTGACGTCATTATCACCTTCAGTTGATGATCAATCTGAACGAGTGCTTCTTCTTCCCGCTTCTCATCTTCTTTGGCTAATACTGTTTCAGACACCATCGACTGGTTTTCAGAAACTTGAAGCTCTTCCAATGGTTCAATACTTGGCTTCGGCTGTTTCTGCTCTGGTAACTCCTCAGTTGTGAATTCTGCCCTACTCTCCTCCGCCATTCCCTCTGTAACTGTGATTGATTTTGAAGTAAGAAATTCTGTATGAGCAACGTCACCTATAGGCTTTTTCCGCACAAATTCTCCCTCAACGTCCAAGGCGTTATCTTCTGCAACCTCAATACCAGCAAGCTCATCTAGAGCCACACGGCTGACAGCATCCTTGGTGGGAAACGTCTGGAAAGTATCTGCTGCTTCTTCTACCTGTGCATCTGAGATAGTAATACTCCTGAGTGGTACAACCCCAGTATCAGCCCGTTCCTCCCGCACAGTGGTTTTCTTTGTGAGCTCCTGCTCATTTTCAGTCACATCTGTATGCGACACTTCAACAGGAGTGAACTCAGGAAGTACAGTGGCAACTCGTTGTTCCGTGGGACCCAGCGATTGCTGGAAGGGTCCCTCCGACCCTGCCGGTTGTGTTTCCGTAATGTTCAGCGGTAGAACTTCTGTCAGCAGCACATCAGCTGTCTGATCATTTCGATCTGGCTGACCAAGGTCCTTCGTGATGCCCTCTGTTTCTGGCTCAGTCACCTCCAGACCCTCTACAGGCATCACGCGTGGTTCGGCGCGTGTAGTGAAGCGCTCCTGCTCGCTGATATCACCGGTGTTCTCATCGGCCACGCTCTCCAAAATGCTGACAGCATTGATCTCTGACACACCTGGACGTGCCTTCTTGGCGTCAGGCTCGGTTGCTTGCAATAAATCTTCTTCGGTGTCCAGAATATCCAGACTGCGTGTATCAAATGCTACATTTTCCTCAAATGTAGGTCGTGCAGTTATTGTACTGGTTGGTTTCTCGGAAAGCTCTTTAACATTTTCTTCAGCGGTGGCATCTGAGGTCAACAAATACCTTGAAACCATGAGTTCTGTAGTAGCGGTTTCCTCTTCAGTTTTCGACTCAGACGATTCTACTGGCACCTCATCAGATTGAACTTCGGTTACCTCAACTGGCCGGTGCTCTGGCACCTTCTTCTTTGCCTTTCGCCATGGAATCTTATCCTCAGAAACAAATGTTTCTTCAGTGTCTTCACATGTTATCTCAGATATAATTAAAGACTTCTGGCTTACAAAGTCCGCCTCGGCATTGAACGATTCTGGCTCTACTGGTTTTGCGGATTCCTCAGTCTCTGTGGGAACGACTTCATCTACCTGGATGGGTTTAAAGGGCATCAGCAAAGAAAGAGCTCGGTCATCAAGCATCTCCAGCACCTTCACCTTGCCGACACTGTCGCTCAGAATTTGTTCTATTGTTTCCGGAGCTTTACGCTCGCCAAGAACTGTCGTTTCATGCGTGGTGAAGGTAGTAATATCCAGTGTCATCTCGGTATCTTCAGACGTTTCTACAGTCTCTGTCTCAGTCGTCACGAGAGTTTCGAGGGTGGTGAAGTCGGTATCAGCAGTAGTTTCTTTCACGGCGTCAACACCAAACTCGTCAGTGCCCTCCTTTTCGTGAATCTCCTCAACTTGTGGCACCCGCCTTCCACGGATTTCCGTGACCACCGTGCATGTCTGTTCGTGAAGCACCATCTTAGCATCAAACTCCTCTGGCTGCTGCGCCGTGATTGTGTCAGTTACATTGACAGGTTCCTGGCCAAAGAAATCAACTCTGGCTACATCGGTATCCATCACTACGTCCGTGATGTCTTCAATGTTATATTTGTCTTGCGTTTCTTCCACCTGTGGTGCACGCAGTTCAGAAATAGTCATCGTGATCTCAGATATCTTTGTATCGAATAACAAAGGCTTTTCGTCTCCTTCAATTGCTTCTTCCGGTACAGTTTGTGCAACTTCCACTGGCTGTTCCGGTTTTAAAGAAACTGAAGCCTCAAATGATTTAGACTTGAACTCTTTAATGGACGACACATCTTCATCTGCACTGACATCAGTCACTTGGGGGCATGGCTCTCTCTGGTAACATTGGAAATGTCCGGCGCTTGAGTGTCGAACGTCTCTGGAGCCTTTTCCTCAATTTGTTCATCAGGCCGAATCTCTTCTATTTCAACAGGTGACTGAGGACGGAGTGTGACATCTACTGTTTCCAGTTTTGGTCTCGGCTGATCCGTAGTCTCAGCGGCCTCAGCTAGGTCAACGTCAGTGACTTCAGGCACTCTCAGTTCGGCACCGACAAATGTGATCTTAGATTCTTTCCTGTCTAGGATCAGGGTATCCTTCGATTCCTGAGACCGTTCTTCATGCGTTGCCTCAGACACCTCAACTGGGTAAAATGGCTTTAAGGTTTCTGTGGCAGTGAGCTTCGTTACTTCATCAGGCTTCAGGTCTTCGGTTATTTCTTTTGGCACAGCTTGTTCCACTTGTGGAACATTCAGGGGAGTCAGTACATTTTTTGGCACATTTTTCTGCGTCCCGGTGATCGATTCTTCCTCTCGTTCTTCCGTTTCTTCAATCATTTGAGCCTCTGTCACCTGCAATGACTCCTGAGGAGCGAGATCAACTTTGCCGACATCGCTGTTTGACTTTGGAATTTTTAGGTCTCCAGTAGTTTCCTCTGTTACAGTAGACTCAACTTCCGGTACGCGAAGATCTGGGATAACACTGGACATCTTAGTCGTCTGCTTATTCATTTCCAGAGCCTGCTCAGTTTCAGGAGCCGTTTCCTCTGGAGAAGGCTTGGTTACCTGCAGGGGCTCCAGCGGGACAACAGACGTTTCTGCTGAACCCTTCGGCTGGTCAAGCGGCTTAATGTCACCAGTCTCGTCGTTGATGTGAGCAACAGTAACCTGAGGAGCCTTCCATGTTCTTTCTGACAGTGTCGGGTGCGTGGAAAGCTCCTCCACTGGACGATCAGCATCATTGGCGAAAATGACTTCATCCAGGAGTGTTTCTTCAATCTGCAGCGCCTCCTTTCCAATCACCGACACTCTGGCCTTGTCCTCTGGGGATTTCTTCTTGGACATCTCAAGAACAGACTCTTCTGTATCAACTGTTTCAACAGTCACAGTTCGTGATGGACGAATTTCTACAGCTGATTCTCCTTCGCTGCTGACAATCTTCAGTGGTCGGGATTCGCCACTAACTTCCTCCTGCGGCACAACCTGCTGAATTTGAACTGCGTCCAACTTGTCGATTCGGTGAGATGGAACAACCGGCTTATCTGGTTTGTCATCAACCTCTTGAACGTCTTCCACGGGTTGCTCTGCAAGGCCAAGCTTGGGTAATGGACATGCAAACGTACAGGGGTTGCCAGAAAACGGCCTATGGGTGCAAGCAAGACTTATCATGAACATTATTCAAGGTTCAACAGGGTGGTCAAAGCTTAAACGTTCATTGGTAATGTTACTACAAGGGAAAATTTAATCGGTATAACCAGGGTGATCCATCCAATTTAGCTGGCATTGGAAACTTATGTAAGATACAGGGATGCAAATTTACAGACGGTGCAATGATACCCATGATTCAAGGCTGCACAAGGCTCGATTGATTAGCAAAGATGAGAATGAATTAAGAAAGAGAGAGCATGCATATTAGGAAAGGCTCAGGAAATATAGACCCTGAAAACGCCGAAAAACGTATACAAGTCCAAAATACCGACACCAGTAAAAGTCCTGTCTTTCGCGTAGCACAAACAAAATCTCAAAACCAATAATTCACTCAATCATTTTGAAGAAAGACAGACACCTAAGTGTGAAACACATCGGCAGCTCTACAACAGAACTACATAGCAGTAAAAGACGAGCGAAACTAAGGACGCAAGAAATCACTTCACAAAAAATAAGAAGGACAATCTAACATTTCTACTTCAAAATGAAGGAAAGCACAGCATAGACGAAGAGGTGAGCCTAAAACCTAGCTGACACATTTTGAAACGGTTACCGCCACATCGCGCAGGTTTTGCCACGGGAGCGTGGGAGGCCGTGCCCGGGGGGAGGGTGGCACTGGGCCATCTGACCTCTTTTTGGAAGTCAAATCCACTTCCTAAATAGATGAATGCGGTGATATTGGTTAACAATACCACACTCATGGACGCAAAATTTCACCTCAAGAGCTATATATATATAGATATGTATGTATCTGCAGATATTCTTCTTGCAGATGTCATGCACTACCCACTCTGGGCTACCGGAGATACATAGGAGTAACGATAAGCTTCCATTTCTGGGCACGGTTCCCAACCCAGAGCCTGTGGCAGCACCCTCGTGGCGGTACCCTGCATCTGCAGTATGTATTCCCCTGATACACGTCACCGAATGCCAAGTGTTGGTCACTGCGAGTTTGCAAGATATCAGTCTTGAGACGGCTTTGAATCATTGACGACAACTCGTGTGCAATTATCTTAGCAGGTCAGAGTGCTAGTCAAATAAACGATGAACATGAAATTCACAGATGAAATAGTAACAGAGTACCATATAACAATAGTAGCAGTAACAAATAATTACAGGGTGAACCAGATACTGGATCTCGTCATTCAGAAGACACCATGAGGCCGTGTGTGTGCAAGGAGTGAGTGATAGACATGATGGATTCAGCCAAATCCCATAAAATCGAGGCAACACAGATCTCCTAGTTACGTGACATTCAGCAGTACAAGTCTCCAATGGTCGTATCATAAAGCTTCTCAGTGGCTCAGTGATTTCCAGCCCTTTCTAAAATCGCAAAGTAGAATTCTGGCAACCTGAATTTTACCCATCAATGGGTTAAGTCAGCTTAAGACAATTCCTATATGAAATACATCACAGTGCGCGGCGCTGAAAGGAAGCCCTGGAGCCAGGAACTTCCCTCAACTAGTGTTGAAAATCCTACATATCCCAGAGGACCCTGAGCCTGTATCGATGGAATGTTCTTGATGTTGTTTGCGTTCTAACCCACTTTCTGTCTAAGCAATAGCGAACGATTAACGACTAGTGTACTGTCCCAAGCTTTTAGCAGCAATTGTATAGATCTATCTGCAGAAAATTGGGCATAGCTCATACCCCCGTGAATTTTTTCAGTGGAGAAAAGTCAGGAAGATCGGAGACTTCCTTTTTGCAGGAGAACATTGGCAAAATGTGAAAGCGACACGACATGGCTCTTGGTGAAAACAGCACGACGTGACCGCTTTGTAGCCACGTGATAACCTATTTTTGAAAATGTTATTAAGAATTGGGACATTTGCCGCTCTTCTGTCTCCCAAATAAATGTCTTAGTTCAGATATCCGTACAAAAAAATATCTCAGAATCGAAATTTATACTAGCATCTTAACTGACTTGCACCTCGTTCAGTTGACCGGTCTCACAGAGATTTGGAATATTCAACAAGAAAGTGGATAAACTCTGCTGCGTAACCGACATTCTGTCTTCTTTTCCAGCGAATTCGAGCAAAAGGACTCATGGTGACAAGCTTCCAGCACGTCAGCAACATAGCAGAAGACAGCGTCACATATTTTACACCTGAATGGATACTGGAACCGTCTATGAAGCACAAAATGCGGATCCATTCAGGCCTGAATACGGATCTGATTTCCATTTGTGCCGCTTTAGTGATGTTTTTAACCTATTTGGCAGGGGGCTAATATTGCCCCCCTTCAGGTTTTTCGAGAATATCTCCGAAACGGCTTGCGATAGAACTTGAAACTTCCTGACTTTTCCTAAAACTAGTACAGGCAGGTTTCGAAATTTCAAGATTATATATTTACCAGGGGCGGAGCATGGCTGGGTTTTGGGGAGGTTCTATCCACAAACCAAGTATTATCGTATGCGATGGGTTTTTGTAAAAGGAAGCCGTCTCTGCTGATCCTGATACCAGTTATATGGTTTTATTATATCATTTCTTATGTGAGATGATAGTGCATTCACAATTGTCACTATTGTATTCATCAGGGCGGTTACAGCAGTTCAAAATGGGGAATGTTATCAAGAAGGACTAAACGTTAGTAAGTGAGAAGACTGCTTACAGCCGTCCAGGGCAATACAATTGGGTATATGAAAATTCAAAATAGTTATAACCCAATTCTAGATTACCAGAGGCGTGTCCAGTCACTACACATTTTCAAAATGTATATTCCCAGCCAGTATCACCGCCGCGACTCAATATCGTTGTATATTGAAAATGTGTTCCAATCACCCCCACCCCCACGACGAGTCCTGATCCGCCTATGTCACCCCCTTTCCCAGAGCTGCCATGGAGGTAAAAATTATCAGAAATTAAATTTCAACTAGTCAAGGACTAATATACCATGCATACCATTCGCATATTGTTGGTATGCATTTTACCCCACTGTTTTACCTTACTGCATCCGCCCCGATGAGTTTTCACTTTTTTCTCATTTATTTATGTGTCAAAGATGCCAAGCAGTATATGACGGCTTCTAATCCGCGTAACAAAAACTTTTAGGTTGTATATATTTCCCCTCATAGTCCTGGTCCTGGAACTGCCATTGAATTTCGAATTTTTGCGTAACTCGAGTATAGAAAATTTTGGGTCAATTATTTGTAAATCGAACTAGTTTTGTGAAAATCGTACAACAGAACAAGGGTTATGGAAAATCTAAAAATACACAAAAATTGTATATTTGCACGACCTCTCCTAAAAAATGAAAATTTTGAAATTTTCTTTTTCAAAATAAAGTTTAGCAGCAGAGGAATCTATGGCACTTGAATTTTCAAAATCGGCCGGTTAGATTACGAGATCTTAGGGGCCGATATTGCCCCCTGCCGGAAATAGGGGTAGCCGGGAGCCTGACGGAAATAGGGTTAAGATATGGACTCGTATTGATAATCACAGTGTGCAGATAAAGTGTCCAATATTTGCCGCGGAACGTTCGGACATGGTGTAGATTTCATGGTTCCGGATACAGATCCGATTGGATCTGACCTCTCTTGACCGTGACATACGCTACCTGTCATGCTCCAGAGCGTCAGCACGTAGTTGGTGATTTGGAATGGTCACCAGTGAGCTATAAATTTCTGTTCGGGGAGTAATTGGCCCGGAGCCCGCCATATTTCAGTATTCTGCATGTATTCTGCATATATATCATAAAAAGTATGCTAAACAACTGACGAGCTAGGCATTTGTCGTGATATCTATGACTGTATGTACTTGTATGTTCGGCGCATGACAACCTGTTGCTCATCAACTGCAATAAATAAATAAATAAATAAATCTGCTGCAATTTTCACATCGGGGTGCTTTACCAACAGGGCTCTAGTGTACAAATAGAATAAGAAAACTTTCTAATCCGATCTGAGGTTTGAAGTGAAGTCGCGTGCGTCTAAGCATGAGAAGTCATAGTAAGAACCAAACAGACCTATGCGAGAGATTCCTTGTAGCGTAGCTAAGACGGCTGCACATGTTAGACAACTGTTCATAGGAGCATTGTTCCGTTCACCGTGAGAAATTCACTGTGGCTTGGATGCTCTTCAAAGCTTAGATTTCAACAGCTGCCGCGGTGAAAATATAAGGAGAATGACTAAATTCAATGCATTGAAGAACTCGATACAATAAGGTGCCTCATATCGAACTAGAAGCAGTGTGAATACTAAGGTGTAAATTGACAGCTAATGATACTTTTACGAAAATATATTTCAGGAACATAAATAAAGGCTAAGGCCCAGGGCTGTACATTGTCCAACAAATCAAACAATGCTCGTTTTATGAATGCAAATAATTTTCGAGGTGCTTTTTCGAGGTCTTGCTACACTATGGCCAGGAATTCGTGATTTTACCTACTCTCTTATTCTAATTTTTATGAAGGCTCATGCCTAAATATATATAATGCCAGTACATTAGATCCATTTTGCACCCAGGATTTGACGGGACAGGCCATTAAAGATCTTGTCAACTACAAATATTTTAATCCACCATTTGAGCACATACGTTGGTATAACGATTGGAATAATCCACATTCAAACCTTTGATATTATTTGTGGAAGAACAAAAACCTGGAATGGAACAAAATAAAGTCGATTGGGCTTGAGAATTTATAGATATTTTTGACGATATTTTAGTGAAAAGTGGTTGAAGGCGAGCCGAAGCCACTGCTGCTGTATAATTGGGTAATGCTATGTACTTGCAGAAGAATAAGTTTGAGCTTAAAATACATTTTCTTCATCATGTAAAATGACATGAACTGAAAATAATACACAGCCAATCAAATTAACTGAAAACCATTGAAGTGTAATTCAAATGGCCCACCAAAATAAAGTCATTTTAAGCTGGCAAGCTATATAAACACCCACAAAATTCGACCGTGTTCGAATCTAAAAAGTATTCTCCGTTGAATTACAGATTAACTTTGTGAAGGCAGTGCCTCCCCCGTTACTAAATAGCACAAACGCTACATTTAGAAACATAAACGGGATCACAACCAGTCAGTGTGCCTCCCGAGTGTTTCTCTCGTGGTCAAGCGGCTCATTGCATCAGATAAAGTCAAACGATAGTTACGCATGTGTTGCTGTCACGTCCAAGTAGCAGGTAGCAATACAGGCAACGAAGCACAAAGCCAGCGCCAAGCTTGACGTCCGGGACCATTTTTACAACAAGACAAGTCAAAAGTACACAGATTGAACTAAGATGCACAAGTTTTGAAGGTTTTTAGAGCCTTTCCACTTTGAAAATATTATAGGCGGAATTGCCCTATCATTTCTGGAGCAAATATCACAGTATTCAGTGGAGCTTGCAGCGGAACGACGGACGACATCAAGCCTGGCACCGTGTACAGAAGAGAGCAAAGACATTGTGAGCAGTGGCGTGTTACAGAGCACGTTCCGCAGTCGGAATGTATGCTGGTAGCTACTACAGAAAACTGCCGATGCACCATGCCAGAGAAAGGCAAGCACAGTAAAGCTGCGAGAAAATAGCTACAACACTATTATCATTATTCACTGCGGGCGCATTACGCATTATATTGGCCATTTCAGGACCTCAGTTACAGTGCAAAATCCAACACCAGTGTCCTGTCAGAACGATCAGTACACACCAACGTTCAGCCAAGTTCGAAGCGCATTGATTTCTACTCGAACAGAGGGAGAAACAGTTATGAGCAGAAGTTACAAAGACCCCAGGTTACAGGCGTTAAAGAGAGGCAAGTGAAGGAAAGACGGACAGAAGTTGCCAGACCGATAAGACGGACAGAGCGAGCGCAAGGTGAGAAAATCGTCCACCAAGATGCTGTCCCAGGTTGTGAATGAACTTATTCTTCTCAAGTATATCACCAGAGCCGCTTATCCACCATATATTTCGGATAAATTGTCGCCCTTCTATGGTTGTCTTCATTTGCTCGTTGTAGTGTGCGCTATTTATTTTGTTTCCATGTTTATATATTTCACCATGGTACTTTTATCACATAGCGTGTCGGAAAAACCACTCAAAGCACAATATAAGAGAAGAAAGAACACTCGCAAAGCTGCAACTCCTAGAGCTCTAGAGGTCAAACCAGTGAATAATAAACAAAGCTAAGCCAAGCAAAAACACGAACAAGAGAAGGTTCAGAAAAGAAGACATCTTAAGATGAAAATCGAGCCATCAAAGGTAAGCACTGAATAACCTGATTCATCTGTAACATCATAATTTTAAACAGAACTAAATATTATGTTTAATATCCGACCTATCTGAGATACCGGTGCCAGCCTCGCGACGCCTGGTGTTGTTCTACGTACTTAGAACCATTTTAGACAGGCGTACACACGCTGGAGGCTGGCTGCGATATCCCGTGTTATTCAGAGGCACATATTTGGTGTTATCGCATGCAAAACCATAATTATATCAGTTGGCATTGCCTCGTATTACGGGTTATTTTTCACGTTAAATGCGTTGATTCACGACACGAAAATCATAATTCAAACTGTAAAAAATATGAGATTGTAAGGAGCGATGAAAAGTAAAAAAAGTCAGCAGAGCGGACGGTATTAGAAAAGCAGGTTTGCTGTGAGTCAGAGCATTTAAGGTGAGTGAGATTGATTTGCACATTTTATTTCAAAGAAGATTACATAGCTTGAAAAATAATAATGTTACTAGCCCACCCCATCCTTAATAGTTATGACTTGGCAAACGATTGTACACGTTATTAACCCGTTAAGGCCGCGAAAACAAAATACTGTGTAAAATAGCGTAATAAAAATGGTTGAAAGCTCTGCTGAGTAGGCGTGTTCGCCACAGAGAGAAAGAAGTATACAAAGGAGAGAGCAATGTGGTAGTTGCATCAGATCCGAACCTGGGACACGCTCAACGGACGCAGTTCTCTCTTTCAACTTCTTCTTCTTCTTGTCTGTGGGAAGGAGCCGGTTTGTACATCGTGTGATATTGTTGATTATGTGCTATTTTCACTGACAGGTTACTTGATATTCTGTCATACAGGTCAGAATTTCCTAGCCCCGGCTTTTCTAGTTAATATTAAACACTGTGCACTATTTTCAGTTTATTTACGTAAAATATCAAATAAACTACGAGCAAAATAGAGATTGGTCTAGTTACATACATGCACGAAGCACACAACGGAAGCGTCAATTGAGGATAAACACATTTTCCTTCTTAGATTTATGCTTGAAAGCGAAAAAAACTCGACCAATTAAGAAATGTAAAGTATTCAAAGCAGTGACACTTGAGCATGTCGGCAGTTAAATGCTATTCTGCATCTCGGATACCAATGTTTTCTAGGTAAAGGCCTGGGGACAACCTAAACATTGGTTCATGAAGCTTTCACATAAAGCAACCGATGCCAATATACAGCCAGACACATGGTCTGAACAACTAAAAATAAATATATACATAAATCAAATCTACACTTGACACGTAAAAGCCAGCTTCGTCAGGGGAACACATTACAGGGCATTGGCCCCAGCAGCCGAACCAGTGAAAATCCATTTTGAACCAGACCCATCCGATCTGATCCTTTTGCAAGCTCATAAAGGGTGTCCAACCACTAGTCTTATTTTCCGGTCCGATGATCACGTTAGGACACAAGCATAATCTCAGGGCCACGAGCCACCATGCATATTTCTGGCGCAACACAGAGGATTTCAAGCGCACAAATCACACAGCCGTCGCAAAAGAGCCAGTCCTGGCGCCGTGCGTGCCCGTGTAAGTGGAGATCTGTGCGGCGAAGTTGGGTGCCGGACAGCAGAAGTTGGGGCTGCTTGGGGCGACGGTGGCGCCAGCCAGCGCGCCGGGCGCCACATGCTGGATGGACAGCACTAGCGTTACAACAAAAAACAGACACTAAATAAAAACAAAAATAGTGAAATAAGAACGGAACAGCTAAGCGAGCAGGTAGCAAACTGACAACACAAAACGAAAAGATAGCTCAGCGCTAATATCAAATAAAACAAAAATGAAAGATACGTAAAACACATATAAACATACATGCAAGGAACTACGTGCATCTTTTACTTCGTCATTCGAAATAAATAGTATCTAGTATGAAATGAAAATAAGTCTGGCGTGCGTCTGGAACCTGCAAATTAGACATGTTTGAAATGTGTGTGAAAAAGCAAATGCCTGAAAGCAGGTCGACAGAAGAAGCAAACAAGCTTTAATAGTGAATGTTTTGCGAGTGTAAAGCATTACAATGTGTCTTAATGAGCATGGCGAAAAACTCAATATCGTGAAGTGGCTCAGCAGTTCCCCTCATGCAATGCCTAATATCACTGACTTTCAATTTTTAAAAATAAAAGCAAATTACTGCAATCAGGCTGAAATAGTTGGAACTAAGTCAGTCGACCTAAGAAATAGACTTATTCCATATTCCAAAACTAAAACAGTTCAATGACTCAATGAGTTGTCTCTGGGAAAGGTAGCGATTCTGGAATATAAGCTCTCTGGCTAGAACTGTCCGTGTGGGAGATTTCGGTTGTCAATGTGAAAAAAAAATATTCAATAAAACAAGGACCCGCCCTTAAATTTTGACCAATTACCGCAGAATCATCACAATAGCATGCACGTGTTGCTTGTGATAAATGCTAAACAAAAAAGTCACAAGAACTCTTGTCTTTTAGTAACCATTCTGCATGCAACAAAACAACTACGCCGCCACCAAGCTAGATCGTCCAGTCAAGCTACTTCCATGACCTCGTGATACGCCCTGTTGTCGCAGGCTACTGGGGAGCTACAGCGGCAGTCCGGGAAGGGGACGCTCCAGTGACCCACCTTTGACCACTGGGAGTGTTGCAGTGGCTGTGACCTTCTCCACGTCAGTCGTCGCCTCCGTGGCCAGCTCGGTGACGTACTGTGGAGCAGCTGAGGTCAGTTCAACCCGACCTGACCGGCCGCCCGCAGCAACGGCCAATAAGCGGCCAGCAGCGCGACTCGGGAACTCAGTACTGCTCCGCTCGGCGCTATGGTAAGGTACGTTACCAACGTTGTGACAATGGTTCTTACTGGCTTTGACCCGCGTACGTCCAAGGGGTCTCAACCACCTTTACCGGTCCAGGGGAAGGGGTCCGATCCCCCTCACGGGCGGGAAACCCTCTACCCCTAGGATCCTGAAAACCACGCTAGGTGGCGAAAGGAGGAAAATGGTTTTAGATAGCCTTTCTTAGTCTAAGCGGTACGTATTGATAACATCTTGAGATCAGACCACTTTTGAGGTCACTAAATGCCAAAGAATGATCCGATTGGGATACATGGAAGCTTGACTTTTTGCAGTAACAGTTGACAGATCCGAGCCATAAAAATACATAGGCACCATAAGAATCCTCTCGTCAAGCCCCACCAATGGAACAGCATTTAGCCTTGCTAAGTAAAATCATAACACTGATCTGTCCAAGGGTCAGGTTAGGACCAATATGCGCCATAGTGCATATCATTCGAAGCCAAATTACAAGATAGGTATAATGATCTCATAGCAAAATGCTTTTTTTCCATTCCTTGGAAAGCAATTGAAGTCTAATCTTACTACCACCACTTAAATCTTTTAATGAAATATCACTTAACCTGAGCTGAAATGACATTGGTGACCTGACCTGATATGACCTAAGCCTATACATGTTTGAGAAATTTGTAAAAATGATCAGGTAATACGTATAACACGAAGGCAGCGGTACGACCGCATGTTACCACATGATGAGTTCAAACATCTGGTTTCCACGCTGTTAGGGAATATAGCTTTTGAAATTCTACCTAAAGCATTTAAACTAAAAGAAAAAAACATTTGCCATAAAAACAGAACCCCACACCTAAGACAAGCACACGGTATTAAGGTGTTAGGAAGAAACAAAGCTTTCTTGAGGGCCACAAACCATTCTAATTCAATCACCTGTATACACAAACCAAAGCAAGAGTCTATACTCTAACTGCATGTGCCCAAGGACTTGGGCTGAAATCGAGTCGGCTAAAACCAAAGCAAAGGCACTTGTTAGTAAGCAATACGAAGATTCTCAATGACTTCGGGTGATAGAAAGCCCAAATTTAATCATGGACGTTGTGTACCTTCGAATTCCGGCGTTGTGTTATGTTCTGTTGTATTTTGATACCTGGTTTCAAAAAGAGCGGCAAAATACACCGTGCCATTATTGTGAACGAAGTGTGAACATGATGCGTAGGGAGACTTTTCACCGCTCAAGTCCTGCTAGGGGTCTCTCGAGCCATTCGCCGTAACTGGTGCGATTGGTGCCGCGACGTCGCACCTTGGGCATGTTCGGCGCGTTTATGCGCCGATTCTAGGAATCTGCGTCGTACCATGTCAGCCATCTTTGCTCCATAGCTTCATACTGGCAGAGCCTATGTCACCGAGGGTGGAACAGTCGTGCTTATTACTGTCAATACAATACCTGGTCACGTGATAGGTGGTCCGTGACACTTGTTTTGCCAGTTTTTCCTATGCTGATAGGACTGCGCTCACCTACACGCACTTGAGGGAGCACTGTGCTGACGCTGTTATTCCACTGTAGAAGCTACCTCGCCTTGTCGAACGAGCAGGATTAATACATATTTCCGTATTTTGGAAGTTTCTTTGGTTAGCTGAAACCAGATGACCAATCGAAATTCACAGGGCATTGTTGTATCAAATCGAGCAGTTAGTTCATGCGATTAACCAAAAAATTTATGCCGGATGCTTGTCTGCTCCTAGTGGCTCTTTCCGTTGACCATCAATTTTCCTCCCCATTTTCCCATTTCCAATCACACCAAAATGAAACCAAATCACATTTAACCACTACTCCATTTCTTTTCGCTGGTATGTTCCCCGGTCACGTTCAGTGACTCCGCCTATGATTTCTTCTAACCAGGGCTGAATGCACGAGGGGGGCATCTGGTCATGGCCCTCAAAAGCGAAATCGAGAGGGGCCCAAATGCTCTTTTGGTCTCCCCAAAAGAAAACTAGTGTTACATAATTGATCACTTGGGGAGCACGTGTCCTTTAGTAAATAATATTTTTAAGAGTTTTTGTCCATTCGGAAGGTACCCTTTGAAAGTTAAAGAAATTCCTCCTGAAGAGGAAGAAATTCGAAAGCCTGTTTGCTTTTCCAGCACGATTTGCGTTCAAAGTAATACGGCGAGCACACACATATTTTGCCCTGGCGCACTGGAGAGATTTGAAGGACGCACTCGTTTGCAAAGCCTGTTTGGGTGTGGCTGGTGCAAAAAATTGATTTACTGCACCAGTTCAATCCTGCCAGCCGCCATCGTTGCTCAACACCTTTTTTGCTTGCTGATGTCTGTTTGGCCCCCTGACCGATCCGCTGGATGCACTCCTGTTTCTAGCTTCCTCCTTACGCAATCAGCAAAACTCATCTAAAACGACCAACTTTTTTCCGAGGAGCCTCTGCTTCCCAAAATCGCCTAAATGACATCCCCTTGGTTTGAATCACTTCACATTGCTCACTTCATTTCCCTTACCTATTTGAACTCTCCTTCAAGTGTTTTCCCGTAATTCCCTTTTTGGATAGAATTTAAGTATCTCTGGAACTCGTTTCTGTATCTGGATTCTCTGTCCCTTGGCTTCTACTCGACATTATGATCCGTACCGGGGATGGACTTACTCACCGTACTCTCGGTGCGCTCTGAACGCCGTCATGAATGATCCCAGTGACGTTGAGGGCGCAACCTTCATTGCAGAATGCAGGTGCCGGAATTCTGAGTCTGAGCCATTTTGAAACAACGAGGACATCTGCCACGCTGATGTTTCGTGCTGCTTCTAGGGGTACCCTCTCTCGTGTTAAACAGACAGGAGATCTCTGTTTGTCCCTGCCATGTCTGCCCCTCAGCATGGCTTTCCAACCGCTCGAGGTCTTGGCCAGCTTCGGTGTTGACCTTCCTGAGTATCCCAGACCCTCTGAACCCCGCTACCACCACATCCTGTCTTTTCTCCGTGTGTTCCACGCCTCTGTTTCGGGACTGTGTGAGGTCACTCTTGAATCGGATGTCCAATATTCGTGTGTGTCATGAACTTCTGCGAAGCCAGGTGAGGACCATTGCTCTCTGTTACACGCCTAGCATTGTTCTTACTGCGTATGTATCTATGTACATATTGTCAGTGTGAAGTATACTAATATAGCATAGAGCATTTGCCTACAATAGTATTCTCGTCTCTTGCATTTATAGTTGATGGCGCTTGGCTCCCACACAGTTTGCCTCCCATGTCAACTAAGCTTAGGTCTGTTAAACATCATTATGTATCTGCTCTTGTTCCGTGAATCTGATCCGCTAACGACGGCTGCAACACGCACCAGTACCACTGCACTTGGGACCGGGGAATTCAGCCAGCCCCTCAAAGGGAGGGGCAAACATCTTGCCCCCAAACGCGGAAATTTTAAAAGGTGTTACACTAGAAGAGCAATCCCCCACCCCAGGAGGGGGCGACATGGGTTTGCCCCTCCCCAAAACTCGGGTCGCGTCCGCCCCTGCCACTGCAGTACCTATTGGATTGGCTCTTATTCTGGGTTCCTGAAACTCTACCGAAAGGTGAAATACTGGTACCTGTTAGTGCAGCACTATTTGCCACCTTTTAGACTTAGGTGCTGGGAATTTTATTTTCTTACGGCGTGAGGTATCAGCAATTCTTATTTATGGAAATACTGGCAGACATTTAAGTGATCTGGCCCGATCACCACGCCAATGAAGAGCCTATATATCGAAAGCCAGACTTCATAACATTAACCCTTCAACACATGGTACGTAGTGGTGCGTCCGCAAATTTTCAGCCCCATGTTTAGGAATTTAGGGCGCACCACAGGTTTAGGTCATGTCAAACCCATATCCGCAAAATCTAACGAACATTTCAAACTCTTTATCATGGCAATGACGTGCACGTTTACGTCCACCCCCGAGGTGTAGTGCTAGTGTCAACAAGCGCAATGTCAGTCAAGTGAAAGTGCAGCTTGTCCATATGTTCAGTGAATAGTGGAATCGATCAGGCTACAAGGTAGGGGATACTATCCTACGTTGGTGGATAGCTTTGGATATAAAACTTTTAATAAGCGTGACCACCGAGCTGGATCGGGTTGCCCATGTGTGAAGTAGTTCCTACATCATGTGAGGAGGGACCTCGCGATGCCGCACATCAGTCAAACAGCCACTGAGGACTAAGCCTTTCCATCGTCATCGTCGCGACTACTGACGACACAGAGTCTGAGGCGACCTGAACTACAGCAGCGAGTCTATTGGAAAAACTGGCGTGTTAGATCACCTCCTCTATAAGCACAAGCTATAGCTTAAAAAGCTGTAGAGGGATACATGATGTCCAAGCCCATAGCGTCTAAATACCGGGGAAGAGCCATGGTTCTAGACAAATGGGTTCAATATAGTTGACATACTTGTTGGAGATCCGTCGAACGGTCATGATTCCTCTGAGCTTTGATATTAATAGGCAATACTCTAAGACTTCATGCCCGTTTATTGGAAGCACCATAAGGACAATGTTCCACAAAGCTCAACGATTATGTAGGGCTCATGAACAATACATGCCTTTGAGGACTGATGATGTTTTGGAACATGAAAAATAACACAGCGAGAATAGATGCGGAAGGGACAAACTTCCAACTTTCCACTGCTTTCCACAGCACACTGCTTAGATGGGCTTATTTTATGCAGGTAGAATTTCGCACCTTTTCGGTAGAATTAAATTATTTCACTTATACCATGAATATATACTTATTCTTAGACCATACAACGTTGCAAACACAACGCCTTTATAAAATCACAGCAAAAATGACGAGGCCTGTCAATCTAGGCAGATCAAAACCATATTTATAAAAATTGTCTTAAATATTTTTGAAAGTAGATGATAATACATAATCTGACAGTAAGTGCCCCATGTGGCTAGCCTTCTCTCAGAGGATCTCAGTTTTCGTCTTGATGTCCGTACTAGTCCTATGCGGGGGCGAAGCCATCTACCGGCTTGATTCGGAAGCTGCCGGTGGCGCCCCTCGGGAGGCAGGACCACGGTATAGAAGACTGTCACTGTGCCGTAAAAGTAGTCCCAGAACAGATTCTGCCCAACCGTGATTAGTGTTAGCTGTGCAGACGGGCAGCATATCTGTAACCACCTTGGCAGTCGCGAAAAACGTGCATGAAAGAGGCAAAAATATTTACACACAAGATCAAACCTGAAAATGTACATTCCGGAGAATTTACACAAAAATAGCTACAGAAAATCGTAAAGAGTAGGTAAGTCACGTGAGCAAGTGTGTAGTAAACTGTGAAATATGTGCTTAGCGGAATGTTAAAATAGCATTCTTGTCCAAAATAAAACAAAACAAAAATATCTATGAGCTGCAGCTTGTTGCAGCTGCCTACAAAATGCAGTAAAAGCAGAAAAATAAAACAGAAAAAGGTTAGCGTTCCCGGATGCCATAACCTGTGTTAGAGTAACCTTTAGTGTGAAGAAAGATGCAGAGCAATCCCGCAGAAGTCAAGACCAAACACAGTCAACTTTCAGAACAAAGAAAGATGCAGCATAATTCCGCAGAAATCAAGACCAAACACAGTCAGCCTTCAGCGTGAAGAAAGATGCAGCAAAATTCCGCAGAAACCAACACCATTTTTTACAGCCTTAAAATAGTTATTACGATGGCAACAACGCCATCTTGCCAAAGCAAAAACAAACCTTGAACTTGTTGATCTGCACCGTGGTCTGCAGCAGCTCCTCCATCTCCGTCACCGCCTGCGGCTCCACCATCTGCAGATGCCGCAGCGCCTGCGCCTTCTCCGTTTTGATGTGTTCAATCTCCGACGTTACGAAGGCTACGCTTACCTCGCTGGTCTGCGGCGTCAGCAGCGCTGTCGACAGCACGTGCTCCGCCTCGTGCTGTCACAACCCAGGCGGGTGTCAGTCACGTGACCGGACAGTGGCGCGGCAGAGGTCAGTCACATGGCAGATAGTTGCGCAAGGGGTCGGTCATATCAGACGACAGCTCAACAAGGCTTAGTGTACAGAACTATTGGAAACTGTTTTGAAAATGAAACAAAGCCTTTTCGGCTCAAAAGAACTTCGGCAGAAATTATATAACGTAATCCCTTTCAAAGCCGGCGATATTTCAGACTTCCCGCCGGTGGCTTCGATTATTGCCCCAGAATTTTGCGGGGAACAACTTTCTTCGTAGAACGCTCCGGTCGGAGAATGTTTTGTTAATACCCACCCAACCACGCAACATGTTTCTTATTTCATTGAAGTCGGACACATTTTTACCGTATTCGACCTACTATTATTTAACCTAACCCCCCAGCTAAATCAAAACAAATTTTCCAGCAGAAATGCCCAAAGATGTCCCAAAGTTTTAAATCGATACCACTTTAGATCGAGATAACACCGACAAAATGACCCCGGGCGTTTGGGACATCGGCGGCACGCGCGGCCGGCCCCAGGCGGCGCGTCACCCACCAGCGACCCAATGCACATCGCTTACCAGTTGAAGTGTTTTATTTCCTCTGTATATGGCCATATAAAATGTTAGACAGTTCTATGCTCTTAAGGTTTAATAAAGGCAACACTAACAGCATATTTGCAAATAGTATACAAACGTGGTTAACCAGACGATGATTGCGGGGATAGACTAAAATAACATCATAGTATTTTAAGAATATTTGGAATATCAAAGGTTTGGGAAACCGTTTCTTTTCTCTACCCCTTCCTTCTCCGCCTCTCAGACTTGGACGATGCTCACGAGCTTCAACGAGAAATCGTAATATGAGCATACAGATGAAAAGTTTTAAAACCAATCCGTTAGCCCCCGCGCGGTGCACATTAGCTGATTAATCTCCAAATCTCCAAACGGGTCCATTCCCATCTTCCAACTTTTCTTGGAACACGTAGCGCGCTTCATAGTTTCATAAATGTGAACCTCCACATTTCCAGGCACGCCACTGGTCATTGTAAAGCTGGTCAGCTCATCATCTTTCCATCCTCATGACTAATATATTTTGTTATGGTATGATTATGATATGCACCGATCCGCTCCGCTATCTGCACACTTAAAACAACTTATTTTGCTTCTCTTCCTGCAAAACATTTGATCTGTGGCATGCTAAAGCTATGCTTTCGATATTTCATGTCTCCATGGCTGGAGATTTCTTCGATCCAGGAGGGGTTCTGGATGGTTTAACTCGCCTTCACTGCAATCCAAGCCCTAGACAAAGTCTGTGGGAGACAAAAAATACAGGCAGGTCTGACCCCTCCTCCTAACCCCGGGATGTTCACTCATGGTAGTTTCACTTACTAGAACCAAGCAAAAATAGTGATTGTTGGGTTTTAGACAGAAGTTCTAGAACTTCCCAAGCTTTACCCATCTATACTGTTCCAGACGTTTGACACTGCACCATCTCGCAAAACAAACCAGCGCGGTGGCCGCGATAATTCCAACTCATTTTTGTCAGCTGGTCATTGGCTTCAATCATTAGTGGACACAAGGGGCTAGGAAGGCCAAGCCCCCCTACCGAAATGTCAGTGTGCCTATAGTACCTAAATGCATTACTGAGGGCTGTCGAGGCCATGGCGGGGAGGCCGAACCCCAACCCCCCACCACCCAATGAAGTCCTCAATCCGCTACTGTTCCCTGTCCTCTCATCCACACACACAATCAATCAAGGGAAAAGACAAGGCTCTGCTAGCTTTAGTCAGTGCTAAAATTTCGACAATTTTCAAAAACCCCGCAAATGTATTTAATAACACCTTTACAAAATACTGGAACCATCTTCCATGTTTCCATTAAAATTATGTGATAATCATTCCCAAAATAAGACAGACCCCGAAAACGGTAGGAGTATTCATGAACTCGAAGCTTCCAAACGTATCGACATTGCACTAAAATCTCAGATTTGATGAAAAATACAAACGACAACCCGCATTCGCAGGACCCACAATGCCTCCCTTCCCCCAGGTAACATGTGCACCTAACCCACCAAACGGGGGAAAGGACACATCCTTTTCCCATTTCAGCGGCCTGCAGATGTCCCAACGCCCAGCGGGTCATTTTGTCCCCTTCATATTACGATGTCTCATGGCAAAGCCGTTCAAGAAAATCTACTCCTTCTCACCACGACTCCTCGGGTCTTGGCTTAATGTCAACAGCAAACCCTTTCAGCTTTCCATATGTTATGCGAAAACAAAATTTGCGAGCATCCACGCTACCAAAACCTCGCCAAAATAAGTTCACCAAAACGTCCCATAATAACCTAGAATTTTCAAATGAATTTTCCAGCTTGTCCACGCTCTGAAACACACATCCATATCACAAACATGAAGATCACTTCACTGGTACCGATTCTGCAGCCTGTCAAAGTCAGAGGACAAAAATGACCCGCGGGCGTTAATGGTTAAACGGTACGGTACGGTCCTACTGTGATATATTGTACAAAGCAAAACAGGTATACTCTGATAATGCTCACCCTCTCCGTGATGAAGGTTTTGGTGTCTTCGACTGTGCTCTCCGGGCTGACTTCCTGAACGGAATAGGTGTTAAGCATCTCCAGCTTGATCTTGGCCGACTTCTCCTCCACGGCGAGAAGCTGATTCAGGTCCTGCACCACCTCCTCCGGAGAGGTCTCCTCGGCGCTGATTGGCTCCTCCACCGAGACCCGCCTCTTGGCGTCTTGCTATTGGTGGAGCATATAACATGGTGAGGAACTCATTCACGACATATATCTAGTATCTGCGAGCTCTCTCATTCTTTAGGATCTTCTCTTTTCCCTCTTAAATCAGAAAACAGAAAACCTTGTGATCTAGTCAATATCGTCGTCTATGCAACAGAGTTGAAAATAATTAAACGATAAAAATAAAAGTGTTACATATGCCCTATACAGTTCGGTCTTTCATCTCAAATTCTCTCTCTCTCTATCTCTCTCTTCCCCTCTCTCTCGCTCCCACACCCTCTCTCTCTCCCACCTTCTTTCCTCACCCCAGTTTCTCTTTGCCGGCCCTTACAGACCCATCACTACCACACTGACCCGTTCCGTGATGAAGGTCTGAAGCTGCTCCGTGGTCAGCTGCGGCTTCAGCTCCTGCACCTCGAAGCCGTCCGTGAGGTCCAGCTTCACCTCAGCCACCTTCACCTCTCTCTTGAGGTGGCGGATCTCGTCCGTAATGTGCTGCTGCGCCGGCTGTACCACCTCCAGAGACTCCACCGTGTGCCACACCTGCTCCGCCTCGTTCTGTCGCGCATGCGCAGACGCCATCATTCAGCAGGTGAGCAGCGGTAGAACAGGTAGCCTCTACGGAGCTCTTTCTGGCTGCGGCGGATCCTAGTAGGATAGTATCGGGGTTCAAGGACGCACCCGCTGCTATAGGCTATATGGTGCCCAAGCTGAGCCGATTCGTGACACGATCAGTGACTCGAAAGTGGATCGTGTTTTATAGTGAATGAAAAAGGGCAACACATATTCTTAGCGCCAGCTCAACGATGTGGATAGCATCACAGCTAAAATAATTAGGGATTGAGAGCCTGAACAGCAGGAAGATTCGGCTTACCCGCTCGTCGATGAAGGTTTTGAGCTCGTCGACGGTTGTTTGGGGACTTATCTCTTGGACGGTGTAGGACTGCAGAACGGCCAGCTTGGTCTCCCCCACCACCTGCGGCACGGTCAACAGCCAGCTGTCACACGAACGCCGGGCACGGCAGCGGCGACACGGCAATCACACGCCAGGTAACAGAGCCGCCCACCTCGTGTGTCTGAGACAATTCCCGTCAAAACATCGGTATGATGCACAACCATTTACAAATAGATTTCGACATAGTTTACCTTCTCGGCAACGACCTTCTTGAGCTCGTCCTCCAAAAGTTCCGGGGTGATCTCCTCGATGATAGGTGCCTCTACGGTGGAGAGCTTTCTCTCAGCCTTCTCGCGTTCCTCGACAAACTGTTGAACCTCCTCGACATTCATCTCGACGGTGATGTTCTCCTGGGTGAAAGCCTCGAGAAGATCCAGTTTACGCCGAGCGGTCACCTTCAGAGCAGATCGCAGAAAGAAATCAGCGTGGGCAAGAGAAGTGAAGAAGACGAAGAGACCGTGAAAAGGGTCAGAAAGGAAGAAGGAGGGTTGTCAAATATAAGACAATTTGTAAAGACACTTCAAGCATTAATATGTGAACATAGCCTGTAAAAAAAACCTCAAGATATCTAAATATCAGCCAATATAAACCAATAAAGGTACACAATACACGATAAAGGTACACATGCTAAGACAAATAATTGATTTGGAAATTTTCATTCTGTGACATGCCGCATATGAAGATCAACAAAACAAACAACACGTCAATATTCCAACCATTCTGATCAAACCATCTCTAGGTAAAACTGAAGTTTTCACAATACACTCAACAAACTGAAGATTTCTGAAAAGTTAGTTAGTCACAGCAGTATCAACAACAGCAGACGACGTAGAAGTACGACATTAAGATCGGGCGTTGTTTTACGAAACAACATGGAAGTCAGGAGACACAAGTACGAAATAGCACATGATAAAACAACGCGAGGAAGAAACAAATTAAATAAAGCAAAAAAGCGACAAGGGGCCGGGAAGAGTTCAAAAAGTTAAAATACGTAACGCACAAAATCAAAGAAAGAAGTTAAAAGAAATGACAGAAGACAGAAGGAGTGTTACAGTCATTTTATACCGGCAGGAAGATTAAAGACACAACACATTTCAAGACTAAAACTCATAAGAAAGGCAACGATTTAAATTCCTTCGAGTTAGCCACATATAAATACACAAAATGAAGTTCACGCACAAAAAGAACACATCAAAATCACAACTTTTCATATACCTCCTCTGGCTTTTTGATAGGCATCTCTTCTATGCCTTCCATCGGCTGTTTCGGTTTCTTTTTCTTATACTTTTTAGTACTAGTAGTTGTTTCAACAGTTTCCTCAACTCGATCAACAAACTGTGTCGGCTGGTCCTCATCGGGCTGGGGCCTTTCTGGCAGCTCTTCTTCATCAACAGGAGCGCTCTCCTAACACGTGGGGGTGATTGATGATGACACAGGTGGCAAAGGTAGACCGAATTCCATCAGCTGAACGAACGCTTCTATATTCGGAAGAATTACTGAGCGATGTGGAGGAATTTGATTGTAAAAACAAGTAGCAAGTATACGTATTTATCCAATACACTTGTGCTGAAGCAAAACAGCATACACTGACGCATTTTGTGAAGTTCGGGCACATATCTTAGGTGATTTGTGCATGAAAGTAAGAAAGACATCCATAAGAGACATGCAATAGGATAGAGATGACTTCAATTTTCCAATGTCTTATTATTTACAGAGGTTTAATGCCACGCAACATCAACAGTGAGATACAAGACCTCTTGTAAATCAAAGACGCATGGTGACAAAACCATAAAGTACAGTAAAAATCACCATCGACGCGAGTTAGTTTGAGACCGTGGACAAAATCCACGAAAACCCGCAAGTAAAACTGTTAGTCACAGTCTTCTTACACAACAATGAGGTAGCACCATTTATGTAGACACACTTGTCAGTGACCAAAAAAACATTGCTGCCGGGGCAGAAAAAGGCACTGCACGAAAAACCGTGAAACTGACAAAACATATATTCGTGAGTAGAAAAACAGCATAAATGTTAGGATTTTTCAGAAAGCTACCTCTTTAGGTATATCCATTGATGGCTGCTGGTCCTCTTTGGGCTTTTTCGGCTTCTTCTTCTTATCCTTCTTGATGCGGCGCCATTCTTCAGGTTTATGTTCATCTGGCGCTACCTCCTGTTCCTCAGGAATTTCAACATCAACCTCTTGAACTTCTTCATCTTGAGGGTGGTCTTTTGGCTCCTTCTTTGATACCATAGTGCTGATAATTTCCTCCGTGATTTCTTCCACCTCAGAAACAACATCTTTGACATCTGATTCGATCTCTCCCTCAGTTATCTCTGTTGCCGGCTTTTCTTCTAGTGGCTCTTTGGGCTTCTTCTTTTTCTCCTTTCTTTTGCGAACCCATTCCTTAGGTTTTTCTTCTTCTGGTGCTACCTCCTGGTCTTCAGGCATTTCAACATCTACTTCCTGCACTTCTTCGGGCTGCTCCTTTGGTTTCTTCTTGGGTATTGTTGTGGTGGCGATCTCCTCAATCACTTCTTCGTCAGGAACACGCTGTTCTATATCAGCATTTATTTCCTCGGTGACACCCTCTGTTGGCTTTTCCTCCTTCGGCTTTTTGGGTCTTTTCTTTTTGTCCTTTGGCTTACGAGTCCACTCTTCAGGTTTTTCCTCTTCCGGTAACAATTCTTGATCCTCTGGCTTTTCAATGTCAGCTTCCTGTACTTCTTCCTCGACAGGTCGTTCCTGGGGTATGGTCTTAGATACTATGGTAGTAACAGTTTCCTCAGTTACCTGCTCAGTATCAGATATATCTTTCTTATCTTCAGAAATAGTTTCCTCAACAATTTCCTCTGTTGGTTTTTCCTCCTTCGGCTTTTTGGGTCTTTTTCTTTTTGTCCTTTGGCTTACGAGTCCACCCTTCAGGTTTTTCCTCATCTGGTACTACTTCCTGGTCCTCTGGCTTCTCAATGTCAGCTTCCTGTACTTCTTCCTCGACAGGGCGTTCCTGGGGCATGGTCTTAGATACTATGGTAATAACTGTTTCCTCAGTTACCTCCTCAGTATCAGATGTATCTTTCTTATCTTCAGAAATAGTTTCTTCAACGATTTCCTCAGTTGGTTTCTCCTCTTTTGGTTTCTTAGGTCTTTTCTTTTTGTCCTTTGGCTTACGAGTCCACCCTTCAGGTTTTTCCTCATCTGGTACTACTTCCTGGTCCTCTGGCTTCTCAATGTCAGCTTCCTGTACTTCTTCCTCGACAGGGCGTTCCTGGGGCATGGTCTTAGATACTATGGTAATAACTGTTTCCTCAGTTACCTCCTCAGTATCAGATGTATCTTTCTTATCTTCAGAAATAGTTTCTTCAACGATTTCCTCAGTTGGTTTCTCCTCTTTTGGTTTCTTAGGTCTTTTCTTTTTGTCCTTTGGCTTACGAGTCCACCCTTCAGGTTTTTCCTCATCTGGTACTACTTCCTGGTCCTCTGGCTTCTCAATGTCAGCTTCCTGTACTTCTTCCTCGACAGGGCGTTCCTGGGGCATGGTCTTAGATACTATGGTAATAACTGTTTCCTCAGTTACCTCCTCAGTATCAGATGTATCTTTCTTATCTTCAGAAATAGTTTCTTCAACGATTTCCTCAGTTGGTTTCTCCTCTTTTGGTTTCTTAGGTCTTTTCTTTTTGTCCTTTGGCTTACGAATCCATTCTTCAGGTTTTTCCTCTTCCGGTAACAATTCTTGATCCTCTGGCTTTTCAATGTCAGCTTCCTGTACTTCCTCCTCGACAGGTCGTTCCTGGGGTATGGTCTTAGATACTATGGTAGTAACAGTTTCCTCAGTTACCTGCTCAGTATCAGATATATCTTTCTTATCTTCAGAAATAGTTTCTTCAACGATTTCCTCAGTTGGTTTCTCCTCTTTTGGTTTCTTAGGTCTTTTCTTTTTGTCCTTTGGCTTACGAGTCCATTCTTCAGGTTTTTCCTCTTCCGGTAACAATTCTTGATCCTCTGGCTTTTCAATGTCAGCTTCCTGTACTTCCTCCTCGACAGGTCGTTCCTGGGGTATGGTCTTAGATACTATGGTAGTAACAGTTTCCTCAGTTACCTGCTCAGTATCAGATATATCTTTCTTATCTTCAGAAATAGTTTCCTCAACAATTTCCTCTGTTGGTTTTTCCTCCTTCGGCTTTTTGGGTCTTTTCTTTTTGTCCTTTGGCTTACGAGTCCACCCTTCAGGTTTTTCCTCATCTGGTACTACTTCCTGGTCCTCTGGCTTCTCAATGTCAGCTTCCTGTACTTCTTCCTCGACAGGGCGTTCCTGGGGCATGGTCTTAGATATTATGGTAATAACTGTTTCCTCAGTTACCTGCTCAGTATCAGATGTATCTTTCTTATCTCCTGAAATAGTTTCTTCAATGATTTCCTCAGTTGGTTTCTCCTCTTTTGGTTTCTTAGGTCTTTTCTTTTTGTCCTTTGGCTCACGAGTCCATTCTTCAGGCTTTTCCTCTTCTTGCACCTCGCGGTCATCAGGCAGCTCGACTTCAGCTTCAACCACTTGTTCATCAAGTGGTGCCTCCTTCGGAGCCTTCTTTTTCAAAGTTGTAGTTGTCGTGATTTCCTCCTCGGTTTTCTCTACAGCTTTCAATGTGACCGTTTCAACCTCTTCTTCAGTTGATTTAACTACACGCTGGGCAGGCTTGAGCTGTACAGTCTGCCATTCTGGCTTCTCTTCCTCGGCTGGCCGTAACTTTTTGGGCTTCTTTTGCTTCACTTCTTCTATCAGTGTTTCTGTTTCCTCAACTATTTCTTCCTTATCAGAAACAGTCTCCTTTAGTTCAGCCTCCGTTACTTCTTCAGTCGTCTCTTCCGTCGGTTTTTCTTCCTCTGGCTTCTTGGGCCTTTTCTTCTTGTCTTTCTTTTTTCTTATCCAATCTTGAGGCTTTTCCGCTCCCGGGACAGCTTCTTGATCTTCAGGCTTTTCGATATCAACCTCCTGCACCTCCTCCTGTAAAGGCTGTTCCTCAGGGCCCTTTTGATGAATTGTGGTTACAATTATCTCTTCAATTATTTCCTCAGTATCGGAAGCGTCTTTTATTTCAGTCTCAATAACTTCCTCAACAGTTTCAGTGACGGGCTTCTCTTCTTTGGGTTTTTCAGGTTTCTTCTTTTTGTCTTTTGGTTTTCGAACCCATTCTTCAGGCTTCTTCTCTTCCGGGCCAGCGTCGTGTTCATCTGGCTTATCGACATCCGCCTCTTGTACCTCCTCATCCAGTGGCTGTTTCTGAGGACGTTTTTTGGATATTGTGGTGACAACTGTTTCCTCAGTTATTTCCTCTATGTCAAAGACATCTTTGTCAGCCAGAGTCACTTCTTCAGTTGTTTCTTCCACTGGCTTCTCTTCTTTGGGCTTTTTGGGCTTCTTCTTTTTGTCCTTCTTCTTGCGAAGCCATTCTTCAGGCTTCTCCTCCTCAGGAGCAGCCTCTTGGTCATCAGGCACCTCTATATCAGTTTCTTTGAACTCTTCCTCGGGGGCCTTATCGATTGGAGTTTTTGTTTCCGTTGCTTCTGTTGTAGATATGTCCTCTTCCGTAGTCTCCACATGTTTTAGAGTCACTGTTTCCATTTCGTCTTCTTCTACAGCCCTGACCACACGCTGAGCAGGCTTCAGCTGTATTGTTTGCCACTCAGGCGTCTCTTCTTCGGCTGGCCCAAACTTTTTGGGTTTCTTTTTCTTTATAATCTTCTTCTCAACTTCTGTTTCCTTCTCAACCGTCTCATGTTTTTCATCGGGCCATTCTTCTGGTGTTTCCTTAGATATGACTGTGATAATGGTATCCTCAATGATTTCTTGTGCATCCGTAAATTCTTCTGATAAATCAGCTTCGATTGGTTTCTCATCTATCTCTTCCGTAGGCTGTTTATCCTCTGGTTTCTTTGGCTTTTTCTTTTTGTCTTTCTTCTTCCGGACCCATTCTTCTGGTTTGTCCTCCTTAGGACCAACGTCCTGTTCATCTGGCTTATCAACATCAGCCTCTTGCACTTCCTCCTCTTCCGGCTGTTTCTGGGGGCGTTTCATAGATATCGTGGTGACAACTGTTTCCTCAGTTATTTCCTCCGTATCAGATACATCTTTGTCAGCCAGAATCACTTCTTCGGTTGTTTCTTCCGCAGGTTTATCTTTTTGGGCTTCTTGGGCTTCTTCTTTTTATCCTTCTTCTTGCGAGCCCATTCCTCAGGCTTTTCATCATCAGGAACAGCCTCTTGGTCATCCGGCAACTCTATATCTGTTTCTTTGAACTCTTCTTCGGGACCTTCATCCTTCGGAGCTTTTGTTACCACTGTTTCTGTTGTAGATATATCATCTTCCGTTGTCTCTACGTGTTTCAGGGTCACTGTTTCCGTCTCTTCTTCTTCCACTGTCCTGACTACTCGCTGAGCTGGCTTTAATTGAATTGTTTGCCATTCAGGTTGTTCTTCTTTGGCTGGTCCAAACTTCTTTGGCCTCTTTTTCGCCACTGTTTCCTCCGGTGCAGCCTGCCAACCACACATGTTTTAGCATCAAGTGAATTGGTGATATTGCAAGTCGAGTAATATATTATCTATGTAAATTTATAGTAAGGGTAGGGAAAAACGTATGCTTACCCAGGTGGGGTAGGTCTGTCTTGGAAAATCACAACGGAACATAGGTTCAAACAAAGACAAGTTCAATGGACTTCATAAAGTTGCCCAATAAAGGTTACAGGATGGGAAGTAGCTTAACACGCGCAGTGAAGAGGGGTCTGACGTCAACGCGCAGTGGAGGGGTCCTAAAGTGTCCCCTGAGATCTAAAAACCAAGTGGGTTAGAAAACCGCCCGTTTGGGGGTGTGTGGGGTGGTAGTGATCTACAGTGCAGCTAAGTTAAATTGACCTAGATTAGCATCTTCAATGTCAAGCAAGGTCGTAGAATTCAAATACGTGCCCTGCTGGAGACCTGTTGGGAAATACCGTGATTATGCGGAAAAAGTCAGCAATACACTGCAAGTGGACTAAGGCCATATAGGAAATCTCACATAATGTTCTTAGAAACTTTGAGGTCGAGGTCGTTTAATGTCACTGACCTATGGCGTAACAATAGGACATATTCCTAATCATGTGCAATATAACTGGACCTATAGCAGGCCTTAGGGTGGGAAATGCTGGTTTAACCTTAAAAAAGACATTCGACCTTGACCTGCGAACTTGACCTTGACATTGAGCCGCATTAACTATGAAGTCATAACAAAGCATACGCCATAATGAGTAATAAATTTTACCCAGGATGCGTGAACTTCTGTTGAAGGGTTTGGGGCAGCTGCCTTAGGGCCCGGGACGGGTCGGCGAAGCACACCACCACCACACCCCCCCCCAAATGAGTAAAGCCATCTGACCAGAATAATGGGATCAATGACCTTAGTCTGTGACAGTGACCTTTCACCTTGACCTCAAACTTCAAGTGGGTTGACCTTGACATATAATCCTGATTATATGTCGTCTTTACACCACCACTCGGTCTACAGTGCAGGCGAACTGGTGCAAGCGCGCGATTGCAACGGTCTCAAAATACAGGTCTGACTTTGAAAGCCTATCAGCAAAGACAAATTATTAGCTGATGTTCAAAACGTTTTCGCCAATCGACGCACTCATAAATTATCTCAAATGCAATTAAGTGGCGTTTTTCGGCTGCGAACGGTTCTCCGGTCACCTTGGAGAAATAGGTGGGGACACTTGAGGACCCTCTCCACTGAATATGTTAATACCGAATGTTTCAGCGTCTCCTCCACCTGCTACTGCTGCGGCGTAGAAGAGAGAAAGTAACCATGAATCTTACAAAGCACGCGTAGTGAGGTTATTCGTCGCCATGAAAAATTATAATACAAAATAGTCAGGCAACTGTCCGTACCTTTTTTGGTGACAACACGGTAAACACTCAGGAAATGGAAGTTAACAAAGTTAAGTATGATGTTAAGTATACACCTTATAAGGTTAAGTATAAGGCGTCAGTTGGAAACAAGTGAGCAGCGGTTAACCACAAGACAAATGGGTCTTAAAAACCGTTAAGACAAAATTGCAAACTCGATTTTAGTTAAAAAGAAGGCGGGTGTTAGCAACCATCGACACCGTACAAGATAACACAAATGGTTGAAGCCACGACAATGCAGCGTCCGGCTGTGTTCGGCGACCAGTCTGCACGCTGTCAATCACATCAATCGCGACGGCTGAGAAGTGTGAGCCAGGCTGATTGAGAAGCAGAGACAGAATTAAGAAGACAAGTATATTACAGTTAACAGATATCTACCTCCTCTGGCTTTTCAAGGGATGGCTGCTCGGTTATGTCATCTTTAGGTGTGTCAACTGGCGTTTCCTTTGGCTTCTTGGGTTTTTTCTTCTCCTTTTTCCCACGGCGCCATCCTTCTGGCGTTTCTTCTTCCGGAGCAGCTCCTTGATCCTCGGGAAGCTCAACATCTCCTTCTCTCACCTCCTCCTCCTGAGGTTGATCTGTGGGAGTTATCTTATACGGAACGGTGGTGATGGCCTCTTCTACAAGGTCCTCAGTGTCAGAGACAATTTTCGTCTCATCAATTAAAATCTCTTCTTCAGAGATAATTGTTGCCGGCTTTTCCTCCTTTGGTTTTTTAGGTTTCTTCTTTTTGTCTTTCTTGACGGGGGCATGTTTTTCAGGAGCCTCATCATCCAAAGTAGCTATCTCCTCTTCAGGGATTTCAGACTCTGTCTCCTCTTTAGGTTTTTCTTGTGGACCCCGATCTGCCACCGTTCTGAATGTTTCCTCTGTCGTTTCTTCAGAAACAATTTCTTCTTCATCAGTCCGAACAAGCTCCTCTGATATAATTTCTTCTTTATCATCCTTTGGCTTTTTGGACTTTTTCTTCTTTTCTTTCTTAGGTCGTCGCCATCCTTCGGGTGTTTCCTCCTCCGGGATTACTTCTTGGTCTCCCGATATATCAACGCCAGCTTCTCGTACCTCATCTTCACAAGGTTTGTCCTTGGGAACACCCTCAGTAGTGGTAGCGGGCTCTTCTTCGGTCTTATCAACTGGTTTCAGTGTGACGATTTCCACCTCGTCCTCTTCCACAGCCCTGACTACAGGCTGAGCTGGTTTCAGCTGTATTGTCTGCCACTCGGGCTTTTCTTCTTCGGCTGGTCTAATCTTTTTGGGCTTCTTCTTCTTGACGATTTCCTCCGTAACAACCTGCCAGTCGTGCTGCGGTTGGCGTCAGTGGGCTCACCACGCTCGACTCATACATGATAGTACGAAATATTGTTCGAATAATGTTTGAACATAAGAATAGATCAGAATAGGAAGTAATCGAGGTATTTGCTTTTCCATTATTGTTTCCGTACACTATTGCTGTTACTTTTTCGTTTTCCTCCACCACTGCATTGTCATGGTGAGATAAGAATATTACTAAATGTTCTCCGCATCTCAATACATTTCCCGTTATCGATTGCTCAAACAAGTTCTCAAAACTTGACTCAATGTAAAATTAGGTCGAAAATCAACAAATAGAGTAACTTTTTTCTTAAAATCATAGCTAAGCCAGATACTATGCCAAGAGAAAGACATCAACATCAGTGACAATGGACAAGAACATTGAACACCGATAAAACCTCAGATGATCCACCATAGTTCAGGGCAAGCAGTTAGGCAGCGAAGAAAGTTAAAGACAAAACGGGCAACCGAACAACGAATTCGGCACTGAAAGATGAAAGGAAAGTCACATTAGAAGAGATGATAAGTGGTGGTCACAGTTCATTTTAAATAGACGTGGTAGCATAAAGCACCAGAAAGATATAATGGTAGTATGGAAAACACAAAATTGCAGCACATATGGTGAGCGATAAAAATTATCGCCACGAGAAGCAGCACTGGAAAAGTGTTATGCATCCAAACGGCAATTCACCCGGGATAAAAAACTCTCCGAAACGAAGTATGAAGTAGTCACATCAGCCAATTACGTATCAGGAAACCATATACCTCCTCAGGCTTATCAACTGATGACTGGTCTTCGTGGGGCTTCTCCTCTGATGGCTTATCAACGGTGTCCTCCTTTGGTTTTTTGGGCTTCTTTTTGTCTTTCTTACCGCGAGGCCATCCCTTAGGCTTTTCATCCTCAGGAACAGCCTCTTGGTCTTCAGGCATCTTAACGTTCGCTTCCTGCACCTCCTCTTCCAGAGGCTGCTCCTCAGGAGCCTTCTTTGGTACAATGGTGGTAATGGTCTCTTCAGTCACTTCCTCCGTATCCGAAATAACTTCCTTTATTTCAACGTCAGTGACTTCTTCAACATCTGTTTTTGTTTCTTTCTTTGGCATTTTGGGCTTCTTTTTGTCTTTCTTACCGCGAGGCCATTCTTCAGGCTTTTTATCCTCAGGAACAGCCTCTTGGTCTTCAGGCATCTCAACGTCTGCTTTCTGTACCTCCTCTTCCAGAGGCTGCTCCTCGGGAGCCTTCTTTGGTACAATGGGGGTAATGGTCTCGTCAGTCACTTCCTCCGTATCCGAAATAACTTCCTTTATTTTAACGTCAGTGACTTCTTCAACATCTGTTTTTGTTTCTTTCTTTGGCTTTTTGGGCTTCTTTTTGTCTTTCTTACCGCGAGGCCATTCTTCAGGCTTTTTATCCTCAGGAACAGCCTCCTGGTCTTCAGGCATCTCAACGTCCGCTTTCTGTACTTCCTCTTCCAGAGGCTGCTCCTCGGGAGCCTTCTTTGGTACAGTAGTGGTAATGGTCTCTTCAACCACTTCCTCCGTATCCGAAATAACTTCCTTTATTTCAACGTCAGTGACCTCTTCAATAACTGTTTTTGTTTCTTTTGTTGGCTTTTTGGGCTTCTTTTTTGTCTTTCTTACCGCGAGGCCATTCCTCAGGCTTTTTATCCTCGGGAACAGCTGCCTGGTCTTCAGGCATCTCAACGTCCACTTCCTGTACCTCCTCGTCCAGAGGCTGTTCCTCGGGAGCCTTCTTTTGTTCAGTAGTGGTAATTGTCTCTTCGGTCACTTCTTCCGTATCCGAAATAACCTCCTTTATTTCAACGTCAGTGACTTCTTCAACATCTGTTTTTGTTTCTTTCTTTGGCTTTTTGGGCTTCTTTTTGTCTTTCTTACCGCGAGGCCATTCTTCAGACTTTTTATCCTCAGGAACAGCCTCTTGGTCCTCAGGCATCTCAACGTCCGCTTTCTGTACCTCCTCTTCCAGAGGCTGCTCCTCGGGAGCCTTCTTTGGTAGAATAGTGGTAATGGTCTCTTCAATTACTTCCTCCGTATCCGAAATAACTTCCTTTATTTCAACGTCCGTGACTTCTTCAACATCTGTTTTTGTTTCTTTCTTTGGCTTTTTGGGCTTCTTTTTGTCTTTCTTACCGCGAGGCCATTCCTCAGGCTTTTTATCCTCGGGAACAGCTGCCTGGTCTTCAGGCATCTCAACGTCCACTTCCTGTACCTCCTCGTCCAGAGGCTGTTCCTCGGGAGCCTTCTTTTGTTCAGTAGTGGTAATTGTCTCTTCAGTCACTTCTTCCGTATCCGAAATAACCTCCTTTATTTCAACGTCAGTGACTTCTTCAACATCTGTTTTTGTTTCTTTCTTTGGCTTTTTGGGCTTCTTTTTGTCTTTCTTACCGCGAGGCCATTCTTCAGGCTTTTTATCCTCAGGAACAGCCTCTTGGTCTTCAGGCATCTCAACGTCCGCTTTCTGTACCTCCTCTTCCAGAGGCTGCTCCTCGGGAGCCTTCTTTGGTAGAATAGTGGTAATGGTCTCTTCAATTACTTCCTCCGTATCCGAAATAACTTCCTTTATTTCAACGTCAGTGACTTCTTCAACAACTGTTTTTGTTTGTTTCTTTGGCTTTTTGGGCTTCTTTTTGTCTTTCTTAACGCGAGGCCATTCTTCAGGCTTTTTATCCTCAGGAACAGCCTCTTGGTCTTCAGGCATCTCAACGTCCGCTTTCTGTACCTCCTCTTCCAGAGGCTGCTCCTCGGGAGCCTTCTGTGGTACAATAGTGGTAATGGTCTCTTCAATCACTTCCTCCGTATCCGAAATAACTTCCTTTATTTCAACGTCAGTGACTTCTTCAACAACTGTTTTTGTTTCTTTCTTTGGCTTTTTGGGCTTCTTTTTGTCTTTCTTACCGCGAGGCCATTCCTCAGGCTTTTTATCCTCGGGAACAGCTGCCTGGTCTTCAGGCATCTCAACGTCCACTTCCTGTACCTCCTCGTCCAGAGGCTGTTCCTCGGGAGCCTTCTTTTGTTCAGTAGTGGTAATTGTCTCTTCAGTCACTTCTTCCGTATCCGAAATTACCTCCTTTATTTCAACGTCAGTGACTTCTTCAACATCTGTTTTTGTTTCTTTCTTTGGCTTTTTGGGCTTCTTTTTGTCTTTCTTACCGCGAGGCCATTCTTCAGGCTTTTTATCCTCAGGAACAGCCTCTTGGTCTTCAGGCATCTCAATGTCCGCTTTCTGTACCTCCTCTTCCAGAGGCTGCTCCTCGGGAGCCTTCTTTGGTAGAATAGTGGTAATGGTCTCTTCAATGACTTCCTCCGTATCCGAAATAACTTCCTTTATTTCAACGTCCGTGACTTCTTCAACATCTGTTTTTGTTTCTTTCTTTGGCTTTTTGGGCTTCTTTTTGTCTTTCTTACCGCGAGGCCATTCTTCAGGCTTTTTATCCTCAGGAACAGCCTCTTGGTCTTCAGGCATCTCAACGTCTGCTTTCTGTACCTCCTCTTCCAGAGGCTGCTCCTCGGGAGCCTTCTGTGGTACAATAGTGGTAATGGTCTCTTCAATCACTTCCTCCGTATCCGAAATAACTTCCTTTATTTCAACGTCAGTGACCTCTTCAATAACTGTTTTTGTTTCTTTTGTTGGCTTTTTGGGCTTCTTTTTGTCTTTCTTACCGCGAGGCCATTCCTCAGGCTTTTTATCCTCGGGAACAGCTGCCTGGTCTTCAGGTATCTCAACGTCCGCTTCCTGCACCTCCTCTTCCAGAGGCTGCTCCCCGGGAGCCTTCTTTGGTTCAGTAGTGGTAATTCTCTCTTTAGTCACTTCCTCCGTATCCGAAATAACTTCCTTTATTTCAACGTCAGTGACCTCTTCAATAACTGTTTTTGTTTCTTTTGTTGGCTTTTTGGGCTTCTTTTTGTCTTTCTTACCGCGAGGCCATTCCTCAGGCTTTTTATCCTCGGGAACAGCTGCCTGGTCTTCAGGCATCTCAACGTCCGCTTCCTGCACCTCCTCTTCCAGAGGCTGCTCCCCGGGAGCCTTCTTTGGTTCAGTAATGGTAATTGTCTCTTCAGTCACTTCCTCCGTATCCGAAATAACCTCCTTTATTTCAACATCAGTGACCTCTTCAGCAACTGTTTTTGTTTCTTTCTTGGGCTTTTTGGGCTTCTTTTTGTCTTTCTTACCGCGAGGCCATTCCTCAGGCTTTTTATCCTCGGGAACAGCTGCCTGGTCTTCAGGCATCTCAACGTCCGCTTCCTGCACCTCCTCTTCCAGAGGCTGCTCCCCGGGAGCCTTCTTTGGTTCAGTAGTGGTAATTGTCTCTTCAGTCACTTCCTCCGTATCCGAAATAACCTCCTTTATTTCAACATCAGTGACCTCTTCAGCAACTATTTTGTTTCTTTCTTGGGCTTTTGGGCTTCTTTTTGTCTTTCTTACCGCGAGGCCATTCCTCAGGCTTTTTATCCTCGGGAACAGCTGCCTGGTCTTCAGGCATCTCAACGTCCGCTTCCTGCACCTCCTCTTCCAGAGGCTGCTCCCCGGGAGCCTTCTTTGGTTCAGTAGTGGTAATTGTCTCTTCAGTCACTTCCTCCGTATCCGAAATAACCTCCTTTATTTCAACATCAGTGACCTCTTCAGCAACTGTTTTTGTTTCTTTCTTGGGCTTTTTGGGCTTCTTTTTGTCTTTCTTACCGCAAGGCCATTCCTCAGGCTTTTCATCCTCAGGAACAGCCTCCTGGTCTTCAGGTATTTCTACGTCTGCTTCCTGTACCTCTTCTTCCAGAGGTTGCTCCTCGGGAACCTTCTTTGATACAGTTTTGGTAGCTGTTTCCTTGGTCGTTTCCTCTGTAACGGAGGTAAGCTCTTTTGTTTTCGCATCAGCATCCTCTTTCACGGTTGTAGCCTTTTCTTCCTTGGGCCGCTTAGGTTTCTTTTTCTTGTCTTTTTTCTCAGGGATCCTCTCGCCAGGAATTTCCTGCCCTGAGATGGCTTCTTCAGGTACCTTTCTTTCCTCGGGCTTTGCTTCATCTGGCTTTTCTTTCGGGCCCTTCTTTTCAACTACTGTGGTTGGTGTGAACTCTTCTTCAGGCTTATCCACCGGTTTTAAGGTGACTGTTTCCATCTCCTCTTCTGTTGCTCTGACCATGCGTTGAGCTGGCTTCAGTTGCATTGTTTGCCATTCTGGGACTTCTTCCACCGCAGGTTCGAACCTTTTGGGCTTCTTTTTCTTCGGGATTTCCTCTGATAGCTCCTGTCAACCATTTAATTCTGGTGTCAACCAGTGCACATCGAAACACTCAGGAAGTTTTGAGAAGAAAATTATCCCTCTATAAACACTAAAACGTGGACATTCAAGAGGAGGGAGGTATGTTCATTGTGTTTTTAGTTCGCTACTTACAAAATAGATTTGCATGGTTCCAAATAACAGGTGCCATTTTTCCCAAAAGGACAAAAATGTAAAGAAATGGTGGTGGGAGACTACAATTAAACACCAAGATTCATTTCAGACATACAGTATAAAAGTTGCGAGCATTGTGCGGATAATTTTTGGAGTTCGATCACCGAGAGATACAGTTATTTTCGGTAATTGATATTGGCACTTGTCAAGGCCCAGCGAAAAACAAGGGGATCAATGGACAGTAACTTACACTGCGTGGTCCCAGATTCGGTTTTATCCAACACTCACAAACAAGCAGTGAAGAGAAACGTTGGACTGACTCCACTTGATTCAAACCAATGTCCGCATAAAATAGCGAAAATGATCTGAGACCAGAAGAATAGGCAGTCTGCATTGCCATACAGTGCAGTAGTACAGCATTCATCGCGGAGGGGTCTGTCGACATTTGCATAGTAGCAGCAAAGCAGATTGTTAAAGCCTTTCTTAGCAGAAGGCAACCAGTTGAGACAGCGGTGAGACTTGCCAATTGAAGTCTGGAAAATATTACAAAAATTAAGGTCCATCGTCACGTTTCGTTTCGCCATCAGAGAGCAGAACCCACACAACTCAACTCGTTAAACTTAAAACAAAACTCATCACACAAAGAGGAAACAAAGGCGAGAGGTCAGCAAGCAGCCACAGCAGAAGTGTTAACAGCGGCCACAATATCTACCTCGTCAGGTCTATCAACCAATGGCCGATCGTCAGTGTCTCCCTCGGGCTTCTCATCAGATGGTCTATCAGCAGTGTCCTCCTTTGACGTTTTGACCTTCTTTTTGCCCTTTCTTCCACGAGGCCATCCCACAGGTTTTTCATCCTCTGGAAGGGCTTCTTGGTCTTCCGGCATTTCAATGTCAACTTCCTGCACCTCATCGTCCACGGTCTTCTTTGTCTTCTTTGTTTTCTCGGGTGCTTTCTCGGTATCAGATGAACTTTCTTTTGTATCCTTAACGGATGGTGCCTTTTCTTCCTTTGTCTTTTTTGGTTTCTTTTTCTTGTCTTTCTTATCAGGAAACTTTTCGTCAGGCCTATCCTCTCCGGGGAGGACTTCCTCTGGTAGTTTATTCTCCTCTGGAATTTCTCCCTCGGGCTTTTCTTGGGGACCCTCTTTTCTGATAGTGGTGGTAGTGGTGACTTCCTCTTCATCCTTATCTACCGGTTTCAGGGTTATCGTTTCCACCTCTTCCTCTTCCACTGCCCTGACCACGGGCTGAGCTGGCTTCAGCTGTATTGTCTGCCATTCCGGCTTCTCTTCCTCTGCAGGTCCGAACTTTTTGGGCTTCTTTTTCTTGACGATTCTCTCCTGAATACCCTGCAAACCATGTTACCCTCAGTCTCAATGGTTATTTCATAAGCTATCCCTACGTTGCAATTTAAGGAATAATGCACCTAGCTATCTAAAACGGTGATCACGGGCGTACAGCTTCGGGGAAAAACAGAAACACATTTCAAAGACAAAAATAATGTATTCAAACAAACAACGATGCTCTGGAAGGTCATAAATTTTATACAAATTGAAAAACTATTGCATCATTAGAAATCATAACTATCACATATTTCAGCCAACCGGGAAACTTGAAGCAAGGAGCTCGTTGCTGATTGCTACATTATATAAGACTCCAAGGCTGGTTATGTCGAAGCCCCTTTTTCTTTACACGTTCTGTTAAAATTAGATTGGTGCAGTGTCTCAAATCTCTCGCGGAGGGATGAGAGAAAGGGAAAATATTTCACAAACATACACAATGCATTTAGGGAGGACTGAACCGCACCAGTCTCAGCTCAAGGAAATTATGAAGTTCGGTTGGAATGTTACGTGTAAGTGGGGTATCTCAAGCTTCAAAATAATTCAAACAGCTGAAAAACGGCCTCAGTCACCTCTGTGAACGCTGTTGCAAAAAACATGCACCAAAGGCAAAAAGTACTGGCAGCAGACCAATTTGGGCAGTTACATTACTGTAACCGCATAATTACGCAAAAAAGCGAATCAGGTGGTCACGATGCAAAAACACTACACCACCACTGTGGCAGCCAACAACAGCAAAACTGCAGCTTCCCAAATGGACATAAAGCCACACGTAATCCGATGGAATTGAAAAGGCCATCTACCTCCTCAGGCTTCTCCACTGATGGCTGGTCGTCCGTGACCTCCTGTGGCTTATCATCTGTTGGCGTATCGATGGTATCCTTCGGCTTTTTCTTCTTTTTACCTTTCCTACCACGAGGCCATCCCTCAGGCTTCTCATCCGCTGGAATAACTTCTTGGTCTTCCGGCACCTCAGGAACTTCTTCTTGTCCCGTCTCCTCTAAAGGCTGCTTCTTGGGAGCCTTCTTTGATTTAGTCTTGGTAATTGTTTCCTCAATCCTATCCTCTTTATCGGAGGTAATCTCTTTTGTATCGAATTCAATGTCCTCTTTAAGAGTTTCCGGTTTTTCTTGTGACGGTTTTAGTTTATGTTTCCTGTCTTTCTTGTGAGGCACATGTTCGCCAGGTTTTTCCTCATCTGGAACAGTTTCCTCAGGTACCTTTTTATCTTCCGGACTTTCCGTACCAGGCATTTCTTCAGGAGCCTCTTTTTTGATAGCGGTGGTAGGTGTGACTTCCTCTTCATCCTTATCCACCGGTTTCAGGGTTACCGCTTCCACTTCTTCTTCTTCCACTACCTTGACCACGGGCTGAGCTGGCTTCAGCTGTATTGTCTGCCATTCTGGCTTCTCCTCTTCTGCAGGTACGAACTTTTTGGGCCTCTTTTTCTTGGTAATTTTCTCCGGAACAACCTGTAAACCAGCTTCTCCTTAGCGTTCAACAGTAACTACATTATCAATCCGGAGCTAGCATTTACAAAAAAACTCCCTTGGTTTCCTAGAAAACGGTAGGTAAACCCGAAGTAAAATACATTTCGATTAAACTCACGACAATTTCTTCAAATATGTTGTTTCTGTTCACGCAAACAGACACATATACTGCCAGAACCTGCCAATGTAAAATACCATAGACTAATGTAAGACGAGGTCAAATTTGATCCCATCGATGGAGTTTCAACAATGTCCATTTTCGTCCTTTATAAACCCATTTCCTGGCAGGCTCCTAACTACCTCCATTCTTGTCAGGGAGGTAGGGGTGGGGGCAGATATTCCCTCTCAAGAGTTCAGATCAAATATATAGAGTTCAGATCTTAGATATCAAAATCTACCCGCCCCTTTTTAAGAGTTCAGATAGGGATCATTTTTCTAGCACTGAATTCCATTTTCAGAAAAATCTAAAAACAGGGAAAGAGGCTCGGTGGCCCAGCTGCTTCACTGTTAAACTCTAGATACGGAGGGCATGGATAAACGCGGACTCAATCCCCGCGATGTAATACTGCCTTTTATGCCAAATCTGACCTTGTAGAGAGGATCCTTAAAGGCCGAAGTGCTTAAAGGGAATGTGGCACCTTCATAACGTGATTTTAACTGAGATAGCCAAGTTGTAAACCAAGTCGGAAAACCCGGTACTCCATATACCATTTGTAGAAAAAAGCTAAAAACTACCTGACACCAGCCCCCTCATCAGCCCCCCACCGGGCGGCCATTGTTGTGAGCTGCTGGTGTGACGACATATGCTGACGTCACGATGAGTGTCAGCCAATCGAAGCCCTTGAAGCTTTTCAAGTATGGTAGTGGTTGCCAGATCGTGACATCATCCACAGGATGATATTTATTTCTTTTTCTAGAGGAGTATTTCAAAAATCAAAATATCAAGGTTATTGTACATTTTTTAGAGAAATTATGAGTGGTTGCATTATTTTCGGCTAAAAGTACGCCTAATTGCACTAAATTCCAGGATTCGACCAAGGTGCCACATGTAACCCTATCTATAACTGAGGATGGAGTTAGTTGGCAGTAGAAGTATAAAAATAAAATAAAATTGAATTCTAGTTATATCCATATCTGTTATACTCAGTTAAACATTAAATTCAACTTGGCTAGGAATAGCGTTTAAAGACTAACGATAATAAGTAAGAAATGTTCACGGGAAAAGCGCAAAACGACACGCTGAAAACTTAAGCAGAGTTTCTCTCTGTCCAGTTCAGCTCTAAAAAAGCACTGTAGTCGCACTATACATAGGTGAAAAGGATAGCTAAGCGCCTGGGAAGAACATAAAGCTGAAAATGCTCTCAGGTATTCGAATATGCGCATCAATCTTACCAGGCGTCACAGTCAAAGAGACCTAGCAGAAGTCCAGGTAGGGCATTTATGAAATTGAAGCGGCAATATTTAGACGATTAAAAGCGGCAAAAGCAACACAGCAAAAACATTGAGCCACCAATGTGAACATAAAAACATGCGATCTCACCCATCCATATATAATCACATAACATTCATTATTGTTGAAAGCACAATATACCTCCTCAGGCTTATCCCCTGCTGGATGTTCCTCGGCATCCTGCGGCTTATCATCTGATGGTGTATCCAGGGCGTCCTCTTTCGGCGTTTGGGCTTTCTTTTCGCCCTTTCTTCCGCGAGGCCATCCCTCCGGCTTTTCAGCTCCTGGAACAGCTTCTTGGTCCTCCGGAAAAGCAATGCGTTCTCCCTGTACCTCCTCTTCCAGAGGCTGCTTTTTGGGAGCCTTCTTTGATTTAGTCTCGGTAATAGTTTCCTCGGTTGTTTCCTCAGTATCGGAGGTAACCTCTTTTATATCGACCTCAACAAGTTCTTGATCCGTTGGTGCCTTTTCGTCCTTTGGCCTTTTGGGCTTCTTTTTTATCTTTTTTGGCACGAGGCCACCCTTCAGGCTTTTCATCCTCAGGAACAGCCTCCTGGTCTTCCGGCATCTCAACGTCTTCTTCCTGAAACTCCTCTTCGAGAGGCTGCTTACTGGGAACCTTCTTTAATTTGGCTTTGGTAATGGTTTCTTCGGTTGTTTCTTCGATATCGGAGATAACCTCTTTTGTATCGACCTCAACGAGTTCTTGATCCGTGGGTGCCTTTTCTTTTGGCTTCTTGGGCTTCTTTTTATCTTTTCTGGCACGAGGCCACCCTTCAGGCTTTTCATCCTCAAGAACAGGTTCCTGGTCTTTTGGCATCTCAACGTCTTCCTCCTGCACCTCCTCTTCCACGGGCTGTTTCTTGGGAGCCTTCTTTGATTTAGTCTCGGTAACTGTTTCCTCAGTATCAGAGATAACCTCTTTTGCATCGACCTCAACAAGTTCTTGATCCGTGGGTGCCTTTTCGTCTTTTGGCCTTTTGGGCTTCTTCTTATCTTTGCTGGTACGAGGCCACCCTTCAGTCTTTTCATCCTCAGGGACAACCCCCTGGTCTTCCGGCATCTCAACGTCTTCTTCCTGCAACTCTCTTCGAGAGGCTGCTTTTGGAACCTTCTTTAATTTAGTTTTGGTAATGGTTTCTTCGGTTAATTCTTCAATATCGGAGGTAAACTCTTTTGTATCGACCTCAAGAGCTCTTGATCCGTGGGTGCCTTCTCTTCTTTTGGCTTTTTGGGCTTCTTCTTATCTTTTCTGGCACGAGGCCATTCCTTAGGCTTTTCATCATCAGGAACAACCTCCTGGTCTTCTGGCATCTCAACGTCTTCTTCCCGCAGCTCCTCTTAGAGGCTGCTTTTGGGAACCTTTTCTAACTTAGTTTTGGCAATGGTTTCCTGGTTGTTTCCTCGGTATCGGAGGAACCTGTTTGTATCGACCTCAACAAGTTCTTGATCCGTGGGTGCCCTTTCGTCCTTTAGCATTTTGGGCTTCTTTTTATCTTTTTTGGCACGAGGCCATTCTTCAGGCTTTTCATCATCAAGAACAGCCTCCTGGTCTTCTGGCATCTCCACGTCTTCTTCCTGCAGCTCTTCTTCGAGAGGCTGCTTTTGGAACCTTCTCTAATTTAGTTTTGGTAACGGTTTCCTCGGTCGTTTCCTCAGTATCGGAGGTAAATTCTTTTGTATCAACCTCAACGAGTTCTTGATCCGTGGGAGCCTTTTCGTCCTTTGATCTTTTGGTTTCTTTTTATCTTTTCTGGCACGAGGCCACCCTTCAGGCTTTTCATCCTCAGGAACCGCCTCCTGGTCTTCCGGCATCTCAACGTCTTCTTCCTGCAACTCCTCTTCGAGAGGCTGCTTACTGGGAACCTTCTTTAATTTGGTTTTGGTAATGGTTTCCTCGGTTGTTTCCTCAGTATCGGACGTAACCTCTTTTGTATCGACCTCAACAAGTTCTTGATCCGTTGGTACCTTTTCGTCCTTTGATCTTTTGGGTTTCTTTTTACCTTTCCTGCCACGAGGCCACCCTTCAGGCTTTTCATCCTCAAGAACAGTTTCCTGGTCTTTTGGCATCTCAACGTCTTCCTCCTGCGTCTCCTCTTCCAGGAGCTGTTTATTGAGAGCCTTCATTGATTTAGTCTCCGGTAACTGTTTCCTCAGTATCAGAGGTAACCTCTTTTGTATCGAGCTCAACAAGTTCTTGATCCGTGGGTCCCTTTTCGTCCTTTGTCCTTTTGGGCTTCTTCTTAGCTTTTCTGGCACGAGGCCACCCTTCAGGCTTTTCATCCTCAGGAACAGCCTCCTGGTCTTCCGGCATCTCAACGTCGTCTTCCTGCAACTCCTCTTCGAGAGGCTGCTTCCTGGGAACCTTCTTTAATTTAGTTTTGGTAATGGTTTCTTCGGTTAATTCCTCAATATCGGAGGTAACCTCTTTTGTATCGACCTCAACGAGCTCTTGAGCCGTGGGTGCCTTCTCTTCTTTTGGCTTTTGGGCTTCTTTTATCTTTTCTGGCACGAGGCCATTCCTCAGGCTTTTCATCATCAGGAACAACCTCCTGGTGTTCTGGAATCTCAACGTCTTCCTCCTGTACCTCCTCTTCCAGGGGCTGTTTCTTGGGAGCCTTCTTTGATTTAGTCTCGGTAACTGTTTCCTCAGTATCGGAGGGAACATCTTTTGTATCGAACTCAACAAGTTCTTGATCCGTGGGTGCCTTTTCATCCTTTGGCCTTTTGGGTTTCTTTTTATCTTTTCTGGCACGAGGCCATTCCTCAGGCTTTTCATCATCAGGAACAACCTCTTGGTCTTCTGGCATCTCAACGTCTTCTTCCTGCATCTCCTCTTCGAGAGGTTGCTTTTGAAACCTTCTCTAATTTAGTTTTGGTAGCGGTTTCCTCGGTTGTTTCCTCAGTATCAGACGTAACCTCTTTGTATCGACCTCAACGAGTTGTTGATCCGTGGGTGCCTTTTTGTCCTTTGGCCTTTTGGGCTTCTTCTTATCTTTTCTGGCACGAGGCCACTCTTCAGGCTTTTCATCCCGAGGAACAGCTTCCTGGTCTTCCGGCATCTCCACGTCTTCTTCCTGCAACTCCTCTTTGAGAGGCTGCTTTTGGGAACCTTCTCTAATTCAGTTTTGGTAATGGTTTCCTCGGTTGTTTCCTCAGTGTCGGACGTAACCTCTTTTGTATCGACCTCAACAAGTTCCTGATCCGTGGATGGCTTTTCTTTTGGCTTCTTGGACTTCTTTTTATCTTTTCTGGCACGAGGCCATTCTTCAGGCTTTTCATCATCAGGAACAGCCTCCTGGTCTTCTGGAATCACAACGTCTTCCTCCTGTACCTCCTCTTCCAGGGCTGTTTCTGGGAGCCTTCTTTGATTTAGTCTCGGTAACTGTTTCCTCAGTATCGGAGGGAACATCTTTTGTATCGAACTCAACAAGTTCTTGATCCGTGGGTGCCTTTTCATCCTTTGGCCTTTTGGGCTTCTTTTTATCTTTTTTGGCACGAGGCCACCCTTCAGACTTTTCATCCTCAGGAATAGCCTCCTGGTCTTCCGGCATCTCAACGTCTTCTTCCTGCAACTCCTCTTCGAGAGGTTGCTTCCTGGGAACCTTCTTTAATTTAGTTTTGGTAATGGTTTCTTCAGTTAATTCTTCAATATCGGAGGTAACCTCTTTTGTATCGGCCTCAACGACCTCTTGATCCGTGGGTGCCTTCTCTTCTTTTGGCTTTTTGGGCTTCTTTTTTATCTTTTCTGGCACGAGGCCATTCCTCAGGCTTTTCATCATCAGGAACAACCTTCTGGTCTTCTGGAATCTCAACGTCTTCCTCCTGTACCTCCTCTTCCAGGGGCTGTTTCTTGGGAGCCTTCTTTGATTTAGTCTCGGTAACTGTTTCCTCAGTATCGGAGGGAACATCTTTTGCATCGACCTTATCAAGTTCTTGATCCGTTGGTGCCTTTTCGTCCTTTGGCCTTTTGGGCTTCTTTTTTATCTGTTTTTGGCACGAGGCCACCCTTCAGGCTTTTCATCCTCAGGAATAGACTCCTGGTCTTCCGGCATCTCAACGTCTTCTTCCTGCAACTCCTCTTCGAGAGGTTGCTTCCTGGGAACCTTCTTTAATTTAGTTTTTGTAATGGTTTCTTCAGTTAATTCTTCAATATCGGAGGTAACCTCTTTTGTATCGGCCTCAACGACCTCTTGATCCGTAAGTGCCTTCTCTTCTTTTGGCTTTTTCGGCTTCTTTTTATCTTTTTCTGGCACGAGGCCATTCCTCAGGCTTTTCATCATCAGGAACAACCTCTTGGTCTTCTGGCATCTCAACGTCTTCTTCCTGCATCTCCTCTTCGAGAGGTTGCTTTTGGGAAACCTTCTCTAATTTAGTTTTGGTAGCGGTTTCCTCGGTTGTTTCCTCAGTATCAGAGGTAACCTCTTTTGCATCGACCTCAACGAGTTCTTGATCCGTGGGTGCCTTTTTGTCCTTTGGCCTTTTGGGCTTCTTCTTATCTTTTTCTGGCACGAGGCCACTCTTCAGGCTTTTCATCCCGAGGAACAGCTTCCTGGTCTTCCGACATCTCCACGTCTTCTTCCTGCAACTCCTCTTTGAGAGGCTGCTTTTTGGGAACCTTCTCTAATTCAGTTTTGGTAATGGTTTCCTCGGTTGTTTCCTCAGTATCGGACGAACCTTTTGATGACCTCAACAGTTCGATCCATGGATGGCTTTCTTGGCTTCGACTTCTTTATCTTTTCTGGCACGAGGCCATTCTTCAGGCTTTCATCATCAGGAACAGCCTCCTGGTCTTCTGGAATCAAACGTTTCCTCCGACCTCCTCTTCCAGGGGCTGTTTCTGGGAGCCTTCTGATTTAGTCTCGGTAACTGTTTCCTCAGTATCGGAGGAACATCTTTGTATCGAACTCAACAAGTTCTGATCCGTTGGTGCATTTTCGTCCTTTGGCCTTTGGGCTTCTTTGCCCTTTCTTCCGCGAGGCCATCCCTCAGGCTTTCAGCTTCTGGAACAGCCTCCTGGTCTTCCGGCATCTCAATATCTTCTTCCGCAATCCCTCTCGAGAGGCTGCTTGGGAACCTCTTTAATTTGGTTTTGGTAATGGTTTCTTCGGTTGTTTCTTCGATATCGGAGATAACCTGTTTTGTATCGACCTCAATGAGTTCTTGGTCCGTGGGTGCCTTCTCTTCTTTTGACTTTTTGGGTTTCTTTTTTATCTTTTTTGGCACGAGGCCATTCTTCAGGCTTTTCATACTCAGGAACAACCGCCTGGTCTTCTGGCATCTCAACGTCTCCCTCCTGTACCTCCTCTTCCAGGGGCTGTTTCTTGGGAGCCTTCTTTGATTTAGTCTCGGTAACTGTTTCCTCAGTATCGGAGGTTACCTCTTTTGTATCGACCTCAACACGTTCTTGATCCGTGGGTGCCTTTTCGTCCTTTGGTCTTTTGGGTTTCTTTTTGCCCTTTCTTCCGCGAGGCCATCCCTCAGGCTTTTCAGCTTCTGGAACAGCCTCCTGGTCTTCCGGCATCTCAATGTCTTCTTCCTGCAACTCCTCTTCGAGAGGCTGCTTTTTGGGAGCCTTCTTTAAGTTGGTTTTGGTAATAGTTTCCTCGGTTGTTGCCTCAGTATCGGATATATCCTCTTTTGTTTCGACTTCAACATCCTCTTTCACAGTTGTTGTCGTTTCGTCCTTTCGCTTGCTTGGTCTTTTCTTCTTATCTTTGCTATCAGGCAACTGTTCATCAGGCTTTTCCTCCTTGGGCATTCCTTTCTCCGGCAACCTTGTGCCCCTTGTCGTTTCGTCATCGGGCCTTTCTTCCTCACCCTCTTGTTCGGTGGCTATTATAACTGTGACTTCCTCTTCATCCCTATCTACCGATTTCAGGGTTATCGTTTCCACGGCTTCTTCTGGCACTGCCCTGACCAGAGGCTGAGCTGGTTTGAGCTGTATCGTCTGCCATTCCGGCTTCTCCTCAGCAGGTCCAGGTTTCTTGGGTTTCTTTTTATCCAGGATCTCATCCGATTCAGCCTGTAAATCAATCAAAATCCCCGTTAGACACGATGCGCAATAATTTGTCCCGGATCTATCCTACCTTTTATACCTGCTCTCCGAATAGTAACAACAAATTAAAAAATAAAAGTAATGTAAGAGCAACCTTTCTAACAAAATGGTAATCAAGAAAAAATATACATCATCGATATCCCCAACCTTACCGATTTAAACAATTTCCTGCTGGGGACATGTCCTGTTATCGTGGTAGCTTGTTTACATGTTTTGCTTTATATACGGCAAATAGGAAATCTCACCAGGGATACGTCACGGGTCTGGTTGAATAAAATCAGAAAAAAGCGATGCGTAAACTTTTAACTGTATGGGCAAACATGCTTAAAATATCATCCATGAGAGGGGCTCCATCATTCAGACGTAAAGATACTCTGCCTGGTTGTTTTATGAGTAGCCCCAAGGGTTCGGGAAAAACCTTTCCTAAATGACCCATACTATTCTCTTATTCCAAGTTCTCCCAGATGGATTTATATGTTTATATATATATATATATATATATATATATATATATATATATATATAAATATATAACTATTTATAGGCATTATTCTCCTGGGACATTTTCATGCCAATTAGGTCTCTTTTTTCCTTCGGCAATGATATCTCGGTATCGGCGGTTATATTTTGTGCAGCTTTTGAAAATTGCTCCTAAGCTGGGGTTCGAACCCAGGATACATACAAACATATATCAATGCCTACTTCACAGTTTTGAAACTGGTACAAGCATATTCAGCATGCAAGCAAGTCCTTGGGCAAGAGCTTTAGATTATAAGTAAACGACAAAGCGTAGCCATTTCATCGTATCAGTAATGCTAAGAAGCTGCCGAGCATCAAATTTCAACGGGAATGCATTGACGTCGGAGAAGCGTGGTCGTTTGCCATGTTGTTGACCCGAGCTCAAAGTCCGAGTGCGGATTTTGCAGAAGTATTCCCGATATCAATAATACCTTCCCAACAGGTTGAGAGTTGGCTAAGCCATACGACTTATCAGTCGGTGCGTTGCAAAGGCTCCAAGGCCAGCATACACTCAGCAAATAATCAAGGGTGTTAGCTTGACAAGTGAGCAATATAGGCTGCCAATGTTCCATGAAGCAATTAGACCAGCATGGTTAAAAACGTCAACGAGCATCTACCTCATCTGGCTTTTCGATAGATGGCTGATCAGTGGTATCCTGACTGGGTCTTTCATCAGCAATGTCTTCCTTTGTTTGTTCAGGCTTCTTTTTGTCTTTCTTAGTGCGAGACCATTCATTTGGCTTTTCTTCATCTGGGACAGCCTCCTGATCTTCAGGAGCATCGACAGTGGCTTCCTGCTCCTCTTCTTCCGGAAGTAGATCTTTCGGAAGCTTTCTAGACACAGTTTCAGTGACTGTTCTCTCAATAGTCTCCTCCGTATCGGAAGCCATGCCTTCTGCACCGATATCATTGAGTTCTTCAATGGTCTTTTCGGGCCTTTCTTTTGGCTTTTTTGTTTTCTCGATCTTTTTCCTCTTTGTAGGAGCCAACTGGTCCTGAGGACCTTCATCTATTGGAGCCTCTGGAGTCTTTACTTCGTCTGGAATTTCATCGAAAGGAATGTCTTTGTGACCTTCCTCTTCCGCAGTGGTGGGATATTCAATGGATTCGTCTTTTGGCTTTTCAGGCTTCTGTTTATCTTTCTTGCCACGAGGCCATCCCTCAGGTTTTTCCTCTGGAACAGCCTCTTGGTCTTCTGGAATACCAATGTGCACTTCGTGCACTTCATCTTTCAGAGGCTGCTTTTTCGGACTCTTCTTTGAAATACTTTTGGTAACGGAATCCCTTGTCGTTTCCTCCGTATCTGACAAAACCTCTGTTTTGTCTTCAACAGGCTTATCAGGTTTTTCTTGCATCAGCTCATCAGGCTTTTCATCTCCAGAGATGGCTGCGTCTGGTAGCTTTATCTCTTCTGGTCTTTCTTCATACGGCTTTTTGTTGGGAGCCCCCTTTTCAGTAGGCGCAGGTTTACTACCCTCGTCATCCAGCCCTTTCAGTTTCTTTTTGGGCTTCCTGCTACGAGGCCATCCCTCAGGCTTATTTTCCGGAACAGTTTCTTGGTCTTCAGGCATCTGTGTGTCCCCTTCCTGGAATTCATCTTCTTGAGGTTTCTTTTTAGGAACCTCCTTTGAAGGTGTCTTTTCGACTGTTTCCTCGATGATTTTTTCCGTGTCCGAAACAATCTCCTCCATATGGACTTCAACGATGTCTTGAATATACGCCTTTTCTTCTTTCGGCTTTTTCGGTTTCTCTCTCTCGTCTTTCTTGCCAGGCAACTGTTCAATAGGTTTTTCCTCGTCAGAAGCAGCTTCCTCGGGCGGCATCGTTGCTATCTTTGGCACTTCTCCAACCGGCAGTTCCTCGGGAGCCGCCTCAGCAGGTTTGACTTTCGTTTTTTTGGTCTTTTTGCTTTTCCTACCACGTGGCCAGCCCTCTGTTTCCTCATCTTCAGGAACAGTCACAGGGTCTGAAGGCACTTCCTGCTGGACAAAACGGAGAACGAGGTGTAAAAATTTTGCTCGATGCGAGTGATTTCGGTTAATTTACTTTCAGCTTCAGTACCAGCTTAACACCCGCCCCAGTGGTCTCCGAGTCACCTACACCCCAGTGGGGGGAGTGGGGGTTTTAAATCACCCCCACGTGATCTCGGTTCCTACACGGGATAGCGGAAAAACGCGAACACTAGTGGTTAGCCTATAACAAATAATGGAGCAACTAAAATGGTCACTTGTTGGCTCAGGTCAATATTGAGGTTATCACAGGCCAAAGTAGGTAACAGGTTACAGAAAGGTTTCTTGGCTCTAAGCTAGCTTCCGGCACATCCCTGTTTCAAGAGGGGATCTCTCAGCAGCTCACAGATTGTACTGCTATGACGTTGCTATCTGTGCCGTCCGTGGCAGGGAGCTGCGAAATCGCCTGTGTCAATAACGAATCCGTCTCAGAGATGTACCCTCACCACCGGACCAACGCATATATCGAAGTGAGTTCCCGACACAAAATAACAGAGAGATACTTAATGAACCCGTGACGAAGAAGAAAGAGGGCAACAAGGAATATTTCCCAGGCACATATAATTCTGAGGCCGAACAGTCATGCGCTATCTGGAGAAGTCGATATTAAGAGAAGGGCTTAGAGAATCCGAAAATTAATTAGTTTTCACGAGAAAAGGTAAAATCTAGAACCAGCGATACCATATTTATCTCCAAAATAATAGCTCAGGAAAATTATTGTTCAAGCCATTTTCAGCAAAGTCAGCATGCAAGCACTCTCATGGGAAAATTTTGACAACAAAGGAAAGAGAAGAGTATTATCGCGTCAGAATCACTTTTAGGACCTGCTGCCAAGCGTATGATTGTTTCAGGTATTAAATCATCAAAACGCAGAGATTTGAGCTGCACAAAAACTTTCGTTAAGCAGCCACGTCAGCCGAGTAAGCAACGTCAGACGTCTACCTCGTCATCTGCAACAGCGGATGGTTGCTCAACGGTGTCCAGTTTCGGTTGGTGGGAAGGTTGTGTATCCATGGAGCCTTCTTTCGGCTTTTTTGGCTTCTTTCTTCCTTTCCTTCCACGAGGCCATGGTTCAAGCTTATCCTCCTCTGGAGCAGCCTCCTGGTCCTCAGGAATTCCAGCATCCCTTTCTTGCACCTCATCTGTAACCGGTTGCTGCTTTTTTGGGACCTTCCCTGCTTGACTGATTGTTTCCTCAATGACTTCCTCTGTATCGGAGGTAACCTCTTTCGTATCGATCTCAGCACGTTCTGTAACAGCTGGAGTTGTTTCTTCTTCCCGCGGTGTTGTTGGTCCCTTTTTCTTGTCTTTCTTATGAGGCATTAGCTTGTCGGGCCTTTCCTCATCGACAGGAATTTCACCGGGTATCTTTGTTTGCTGAGGCCCTTCTTCATCAGGCTTTTCTTCAGGACTTCCCTCTTCCGAAGTTGTGGTAGACTTGATCCTCCCGTCTTCTGGTTTTCTGGTCTTATTTTTGTCTTTCCTACCACCAGGCCATCCCTCAGGCTTCTTCTTTGAGGCAGCCTCTTGCTCTTCAGGCATCACCACTTCCATTTCTTTGACTTCATCCTCTTGAGGCTGCTTACGAGGCCATGCCTCAGGTTTTTCATCTCGTGGGACAGCCTCTTGGTCTTCCGAGGCTTTCTGGTGGACAACATAGACAAAAGTGTAAAATTTGTGTTCATTGAAAATTAATGCACCCTCGTTAACGCTTTGAACTCGCAAGCTTTCATTCAGCACCAAAGCGCTGGCAACTACCACTGGAGTAAAACTCGTTAAACCTAGGTTTAGTGGTGAACAACTGTTGTCTCCTTGAACGCATTGCCCACCTCTCGGCCATCAGAAGAGGCATGTTTTTAAAGCGTTGATACAATTTGCCTTTTCTCAGAATTAGCCTTGTGAATTGCACATGCTTACATTCATATTTTGTTCCCATTTAGAGGGCCCCCGGTAGCGGCATTATCAGCTACCTACAACCCCAGATCATGTATTGTACACCATTGGTTCAGCTACTGATAGTGAAAGGTATATTGTGATCCTCAACTTGGTAAATGAATTGATAAATACGGCATCCATCGCCCATTTAAGGTTAATAGTGACAAAATAGTCCTATTACACGCAATGACATTGGCTAGACAATTGGCATTTCCCACGCTCGGCTCAGGTCCGCCAACATGTACGTTGCCGCTGTTCCCACGAAGCAGAAGCAGCGTGCATGAATGGTGCCAGCTTTGAATTTTTGCGGGCGGAGGAGGCAGTACGGCAAGATTGGGCTTCAGCACAGATAGCTGTTGATTCCTTCTGGAATCGACTTCCATGTTTTTAGAATACGAAATTGAGCGTCATTATTATACCTCTCTCATTGCAAAGCTGGTCACGCGCTTGATTTCCAAAGAAGGAAACCGCACTAAAGGATACATTCAGACCTGTGGGTCAACAGCCGATTGAGTGCAGCCTCTCATCCGGCCTTGCCGTCGCATCCGAGAGCGACCGGGCTGGCGAGTACCGAGCGTGGGAATGGCCAAGGAGTTGGTAAAAGGCATCGCGTGTAAACAGGACCAATGAAACAAATATGGTATGACCAGTGGATAAGGTAAGTGTGAACAACAAATTTGATTGGTATTATGGTGCCAACCAAAGAACTACGCAGGGAATTTCCCAGATTTTTAAGGTTAAGGGCTGCTTATTCGCATAAGGTACTACATCCAATTCATTTTGATACAAATGCGTAAAAAAGGCTAGATAAGGAAGGACATGGAGCGAAAAGCCAGAAATTCATCCATAGACTCGCCTATCGGACCAAAAAGGCTGGCAACAAGACAACTCAATTCATTGGGACTGGTTATTCTAGTGGGAGAAATAGCCATAGGACAGCAAAACCGATGAAAACCAGTGGAAATTGTTCGGATTACAAATTACAAGAAATTTAATATTTTTGTTCACACCTATGAAAAATTCATTTTGCTTAATGCATAGAGCATGGAGATGTTAGGAAATGTTAAACACCACCTTTTATGCGGTGTTGGGTAAATATATTTAATAGTCACATTGAAAATATTAAAACAATATTGTTGGTAGGGTCATCTACCTCCTCGGGGGATTCCGCCAGGGGCTTGTCAGCGTCCTCCTGGAGTCTATCATCTGATGGTTTGTCGGCGGCGTCCTTTGACTTTTTCGGCTTCTTTCTTTCTTTTCTATCATGAGGCCATCCCTCAGGTTTCTGATCTGAGACAGTCTCTCGGTCCTCAGGTATTGAGACGTCGACTTCCATAACCTCATCTTCCTGGGACTGCTTTACATGGTCCCTCTCTGATTCACTGATACTCGCGGATATTTCCTCAATTGTTTTCTGTGTGTCCGAAACTTCTTCTTTATTAGCGTCAGCAGCGTCTGGAACAAGTGACTTTTCTTCGGTTGATTTTTTTAGTTTTTCCTTTTTGTCTAGTTTATCAGACACCATTTTCCTCAGGTCTTCCCTCGTCGGAGGCAGCTTCCTCGGGCGTCTTTGTTTGCTCTGGCCTTTCTTCATCCGGCTTTTCTTTGGGAACATCGTCTTCAGAAGGGCGTGATAGGCTTGGATTCGACATCTTTCGGTTGTACGGACCTCTTTTTATCCGGTTTATCAGGAGGCCATATCTCCAGCTTTTCATCTTCCGGGACAGCCTCTTCGTATTCCAGCACTTCCTGGTGGACAAAATATGCGAAGCGTGTAAACACCTCCTTAAGGCGAATCATTTCCGCCCCACTAACGCATTGAACTCAAAGGGTAAACCTCCAGAATTCAAGGCCTGTTCATTTATTTCTTGAGTAAGACTGACTAAGTCTTGGGGTTGCTCTAGGCTTTTTTCGAAAAACGCCAGAGATTTTGGCTCCAGATTTGTTTTCATAGATTAACTAAGGTGACTGGCGCAAAGTAATGTAAAAATGTGCTATAATGATCACCATAGTCGTGGATTTTGACAAACATAGCGCATTGGTTACCTTGATTTGCAAGTTATCTTTGGTATTTTTGGACAATAAATTGGCACAAAAATGTATCCTGTATTTTGAAACGGTTCTATAACAGCCTCCTGAGAGCAGCTTGAAATGTTAAGTGATGAGAAACCCCCGCTATCTTCTTGGCTGCAATGCCTGAGTGTGGGCACCAACAAGACGCAAGACGCTTGTTTTAAACAGGTCGGGTGATTTTTCTCTCTCGAAATTAACATCATGAACTTGGTGTGACCTATTTTTTTATTCTATTCAAATCTCGATGACCCCCGACAGAGGTATGGCAGGCCAGACACGGCCAGAAGGCCTTGTATTATACACCTTTGGCTTACATATGAATAGTGGGGGCATGTTAATTATAATATGCCTGATCCTTAATTAGGCCAATGATTCAAACAATGAGTCATCAACCACGTCATCGCTGGAGAGTAATGCAACGTTGAAAAATATGATACGAGGAGTAATTCCTCGGTAGGAAAAGATACAAATGATGTATTGCAAGCTGGCATTGTAGTGTCAACCGGAAAACTTACCAGTGAGGTTCCCACTTATATTAAACATTATGCTGCTTATCTTTATTAGATATTATTTAAAATTCACAGAAAAGCAATACGGGCAAAACAATTAGGAGCAAACATATTCGGATATGGAAAAAATACCATACCGCCAGACCATTCCAAAACTGCGGCAAGGAGGTAATAATAATTGTTGGAGTTTAACGACGCACCAACTGCCAGGGTCATACGACGTCACCAACTCTCACCCTGTTGGAAGGGATTTTGGGCGACAAGGAGGTATATTGAATTTGTTGTAGTTAGTTGAAGGGGAGATAGCCATCGAGCCATGTGATCGAGCAGCGACATGGAAGTAAAACGATAAAAACTGTCGAGATTAAGACTGGTAGAAATTGCTTTCCATCAAAACATACAACTTTTGTTCATTGCATACGCGTAGGGAAACAATGGAACTAATGTTTTATGCGATGCAAAAGGAATTTATTTAAGGGTCACATTGACAACATAAACGTCAGCAGGGCCATCTACCTCCTCAGGGGATTCCACAAGGGGCTTGTCAGCGTCCTCCTGGAGTCTATCATCTGATGGTTTGTCGGCGGCGTCCTTTGGCTTTTTCGGCTTCTTTTTTCCTTTTCTACCACGAGACCATTGCTCAGGTTTCTCATCTAAAACGGCGGCTTGGTCTTCAGGTCCAGGGACTTCCTGAACTGCATCTTGCTGAGGCTCCTCTTCAGAATCTGTTTTTGATATTGTCTTTGCAACTGCTTTCTCAATAGTTCCTTCCGTGTCCGAAATAATTTCTTCTCCATATACTTCAATAATATATCCAACAAGTGACTTTTCTTCCTTTGACTTTTGGGTCGTCGGACACGAGTTTGTCAGGCCTTTCCTCGTCAGAAACAGCTTTCTCAACAGTCTTTCTTTGCTCTTGCCTTTGTTCATCCGGCTTTTCTCTCGAAACATCTTCTTCAGCATTTGTGATAGGTTTCGCCGTCACGTCTGTCGGCTTTACGGGCTCCTTTTCGTCTTCCTTATCAAGAGACCATCCCTCGGCCTTATCATCTTCTGGCACAGCCTTTTGGCCTTCAGACACTTCCTGGTGGGCACAATATACAAAATGTGTAAACATGCCTTAAGGCAAACTATTGTACTCTCACTACGTGTTCAACCCACAGGTCTTGCCTTCAGAGTGTGGAGCCCTCACTACTCTCTTTTGGAAAAACGGTTAAAGCCAGATGTTAGTGATACGTCACCCCAGTTGTCTTGTTTGTCACAATTCCTGAATATGTTATCCGTAAGGTACATGTTTCAAAGAGTGCTTCGAATTATTCTTTCCCGAAATAAAAAATTATGAATTTGATGTGCACCTATATCTTACTTTATTTACATTTCGATGGTTCCCCACATAGGCATCACGAACTAGATACAGTCAGCAGACCGTGTATTGTGCGTACCACTGGATAACAAACTAATATTGGGGGCTCGTTAAGAATTGAAATGTACCGTGATCCTTAATTCTGTCATTCAGTCAAATAATAAGCCATCATCTGCATCATGTCTGGAGAATAGTTGCAAAGGGTAAACAAATATGATGCGAGGAGCAATACATTGCTAAAAAGAATACATAATTATTATTGCAAGCAGGCACTGTAGCGCGAACCCAACCGAAGAACTTACCAGTGATACGTCCACCTCTTCTAAATTTTAGATTGTTTTTTTTGTAATAGGCACTGGCTCAAATTAATAACAATGCACTATAGGCAAAACAGTTAAGAGCAGACGAAGTTGGAGGTAGAGGAAAAATAAAGCAGCAACAAACTCGCTTACTAGACCATTAGAAAACGGTGACAAAGCAATTATATGTGACTGCTTGCTGTAGAAGTAGGGAAAGATAGCCAAAGAGTAGTAGCATCGATGGAAGCCAGTACTAATGGCTTAGATTAAGAATGCTAAGGAATCGAACAAAAATGATCAAGTCATACTGTTATTGCTTATTGAATAAGCATGTATAAGTTATGGCGTATAGAAAATTATTGTATTTAGACGATGCCAGAGGAGTTTATTTAACGCTCACATTGACAACATTAACGTCGGCATGGCCATCTACCTCCTCAGGGGATTCCGCCAGGGGCTTGTCAGCGTCCTGAAGTTTGCCATCTGATGGTTTATCGGAGGTGTACTTTGGTCTTTTCGGCTTCTTTGTCCCTCCTCTACCACGAGGCCATTCCTCAGGTTTCTCATCTGGCACGGCGTCCTGGAGTTCAGGCACCGGGATGTCCTGAAATTCATATTCTTCAAGCTGCTCTACAGAGTCTTTCTTTGATATTGCTTTTGTGACGGTTTCCCTCATAATTTCTTCTGTGTCCGGAACAATCTCTTCTTCATTAGCGTCAACAACGTCTGGAACAAATGGCTTTTCTTCCACTGACTTTCTAGGTTTTTTCTTTTTATCTAATTTATTGGACATCATTTCATCATGTCTTTCCTCGTCGGAAACAGCTTTTTTGGGCGTCTCTCTTTTCCCTGGCTTTCCTTCATCCGGCTTTTCTTTGGGAACATTGTCTTCGAAAGTCGCGATAGGTTTGAATTCGACGTCTTCCGGTTTTACGGGCTCCTCTTTGTCTGGCTTATCAAGAGACCACGTTTTCTTCTTTTTCATCTTGTGGAACAGCCTCTTGGTATTCTGACATTTCCTGGTGAATCAAATATACGAAGCATGTAAACATGTCTTAGGATGAATCATTGCGGCTTCACTTATGTACTAAGCCCACGAGGCCTCCTTTGGATTTCAAATCCCTTACAACTACTGCTTCAGTAAGCTCCTTTAAGCCTAGCTTTAGTGATGAACAGTCCCTGCTATCTTTTTAACCAAAACACCTAAGTGTGGGTCATTTTCAAGACGCGTGTTTCAAATGGCGTTGTTGAAAATAAAGGCTATGCATCTTATTATCTTCTATTTTGTTCTATTTGCATCTCGAGACAAGGCTGTGATAAACCTGGCCCATGACAGGGATATCGCAGGCCAAATACGGCCCGCAGACCGTGTACGGTATGTACAACACTGGGTAAGATACTAACAATGGAGACCTGTTAAAATTAAAATACATTATAATCTCTAATATATTCAATCATTGAAGAAACGAGTCACTCACCCCAACATGTCTGGAAAATGGTAGCATAATTTAGCCAATGTGACATGAGGGTAGATCAAGGTAAGGAAGAACCACAAAAATTTGGATGACACAGTGGTGCCAACCAAAGAAGCTAATGATGTTTCCATTTATCTTTAAAGCCTTAGGCTGCTTATTTGTGTTAGATACTAGATCAAATAAATGACAATAAAACAAATGTGACACAGTTAAGAGCAGAAAAACTCGGACGTGGAACCCAAAACTATAAATGCATGAATAAGCTCCCTTGTCAGGGAATCTAGAAACGGCTGCAGAGGGACATCTTGGGATTTGTTATAGTAAAGGTAGAGCGAGATAACCATAAAGCAGCAACACCGATTGAAACTGGCACACAAGGTTCATATTAGGAATGGTAAGGAGTTTAATACTTTTCATGAAAACGTATAATTATTGTTTATTGCAGAAGCATGGAGAAATTAGGTTACGCTTAGACCTGTTTTTGTTATGCGATGCCAGAGAAGTTTATTTAACGCTCACATTGACAACATTAACGTCGGCATGGCCATCTACCTCCTCAGGGGATTCCACCAGGGGCTTGTCAGCTTCCTCATGGAGTTTATCTTCGGATGGCTTGTGGGTAGTGTGCTTTGGCTTTTTCGGCTTCTTTTTCCCTCTTCTACCACGAGGCCATCCCTCAGATTCCTCATCTGGCACGGCGTCATAGTCTTCAGGCACCGGGATTTCCTGAACTGCATCATCCTGAGGCTGCTCTTTTGGAGCTTTCTTTGATATTGTTTTTATTACTATTTCCTCAATTGTTTCCTCAGTGTCCGAAACAATCCCTTTAGGGATGTAAACAATATCTACAACGGATGTCTTTTCTTCCTCTAGCCTCATGGGCTTCTCCTTCTTCTCTTCCCTTTCAGGCATCCATTCGTCAGGCTTTTCCTTCTCGGGGATGACTTCATCCGGTAACCATGTTTCTTCCGTCCATTTCTCGTCGGGCTTTTCCTTCTGAGGGATGACTTTCTCCGGTAACCTTGTTTCTTCCGTCCATTTCTTGTCGGGCTTTTCCTTCTCGGGGATGACTTCCTCCGGTGAACTTGTTTCTTCCGGCCATTTCTCGTCGGGCCTTTCCTTCTCGGGGATGACTTCCTCCGGTAACCTTCTTTCTTCCGGCCATTTCTCGTCGGGCTTTTCTTCTCGGGGATGACTTCCTCCGGCGACCTTGTTTCTTCCGGCCATTTCTCGTCAGGCCTTTCCTTCTCGGGGATGACTTCCTCCGGTAACCTTCTTTCTTCCGGCCATTTCTCGTCAGGCCTTTCCTTCTCGGGGATGACTTCCTCTGGTAACCTTGCTTCTTCCGGCCATTTCTCATCGGGCTTTTCTTTGGGAACTTTCTGTTTGATAGCTGTGACAAGTGTGACCTCTTCTTCAACTTTATCCTTCTGTTTCAGTGAAACTCTTTCGATCTCTTCTCCTGGTAATCTTATCACACGCTGAGCTGCCTTCAAGTGTATTGTTTGCCATTCTGGGGATTTTTCTTCGACTGGTCCAAATCTTTCGGGCTTCTTTGTTCCAATAGCTTCCTCTGACATACTCTGCCGACCGCATGACATGAAATATCATTAACAATACATCTCATTTGAAGAAGTATACGGATTTCGAACGCTTTTCTAGCCATTCTGTTTTTCGAAACCTCAGAGGGTTCTTCTAGGACCCCCTCTACTGCACGTTGCCGCCAGACCCCTCCCCACTGCGTGTATTATGAGTCATGCTCCATTCGATAGAATGGGTTTCCAATCATCCAAGGGGTATTGATTTCCAGACTGTAGGCTACTTATTTGCAAAATTCACTTGTTTCTAAATATTCAGAGAAGTAGAAACGTCAGCAACGTTCCAAACATAAGGTGAGGGAGGGCAAAGGGTAACGGGTTTATAAGATAATCTGTGTAACGCAACGCGAAAGGGTTAATGTTTAAAAGCATGAAATATTGAAGTCCATGCGCCCTTGACATCTCTTCCTAACTGCATTGAGAAAAAACAAATTGCGCTTTGTTTGGACTATGCACATATAGTTAAAATACTAGAAAGCGTTTAAAGAATTATTCCTCTACCATTGTTTATGAGAAACTGCATGAGAAAAAAACAGCATCGCGGAAGCTGGTCGTAATAAATAAAATAACTGGCTCATCAGCGACAAGCAATGCCAGAAAAATAGTTTGAAATTCGACCATGTCGGCAGAAAAATACATTCATTTCATTCAGTAAGTGTTGAGATTATAATTCATAAGCATAGAGGAGTTGCAAAGTTTTATGGGGTGTTTATTTGATAATCAGTCACACCAGCAGGGTTAAAACTGGCGAGACTCTCTACCTCTTCTGGCGTCAAGTAAGATGACCTTTTGTCAGTATCCTGGGGACTTTCTCCTGGTGATTCGTCGTTGGAGTAGACCATTGGTCTTTCGGGCTCCTTTTTATATTTCTTGTCTCGACGCCATGCTTCGGGCTTCTCATCTACAATCTCATGGTCTTCAGGCATCATATCATCAGCGTCCTGCTCTTTGTTATCCTCATCAGGACACTTCTCTCCCAGAGCTTCTTTTTGGATAGACAAAAGAGGTTCGAAATTCCCGTTATCCGGCTTTTTGGGCCTATCTACCTTTCTGTCACCAACCCATCTGCCAGGTTTATCCTCTGGAACATCCCCTGAGCCTTCAGGCATCTCAATCTCCACATTGTGCACATTATATTCCTGGGGCTGTTCCTTAGGAATTTTTCGTGATACAATTTCAAAAACTCCTTCATCGTCAGATTGCTCTTTATCAGAAGAAACATCATCTTCAGGTTTATCATAAAGTTGCAGCCTTTCCAGATTCCGTGATCTTATCTTTCGTCGAGGGAGCGAGTTTCCTGGGTCGTTCATCCAATGGAGCAGCCTCTACCAGCATATTTGTTTCTTCCGGCCTTTTGTGGAGAGGTTTGTCCCTAAATACCTCCTCCTCGGCAGTGGTAGGCCTGAGGTGCTCACCCTTCGGTTTTGTGGGTTTTCCTCTCGTTTTTCTGGCAGCGAGGCCATCCATCAGGTGTCTTACCTTCAGGGGTAGTCTCTTGCTCTTCTGATACTTCAACGTCTAATTCATTCAAGTTATCTTCTAGAGGCTGCTTCTTGGGAACATTCTTTTGCCTAGCTATAGTGGATGTTTGTGGCATTATTTCCTCAATGTGCGAATCGATGTCTTTCTCGATGATCTTGACTGTGTCCTCAAGAGTCGGAATTTTCTTCCCTTTCTTTGGTGCTCTGAGTTCCTTTTTCCTGTCCTTTGTATAAGGTGCCGATTTATCCAGCTCGTCTTCTTCCGGAGCAGCTTTCTCAGCATTCTCAATATTCAACTCCTGTGTCTTTTCATCAAGAAGTTTGTTTTCCACATGTTCTTTCTGAATGTCCATGAGAGGTTTAGCTTCCTTATTTTGCAACTTTTTCGACTTCTTTTTGTACTTCCTACCACGACGCCATTCCACAGGCTCGTCATCTAAAGCTTGCTGAGCTTTAGGCATATCAAGGACCACTTCCGGAACTTCGCTTGATGAAGTCTCAGTAAAAGTTTCTACTATGTCCGAAATAATATCCTCCTTTACAAACTTGGCGGTGCCTTTAACTGTCATTACTGTCTCTTCTTCCCCTGGCATTTTGGGTTTCTTTTTCCTGTCCTGTATATCTGACACGCATTTGTCGATTTCTTTCTCTTCTGGAGCAGTTTCCTCAGGCATATTTTCCTCCTGTGGTCTCTCGTCTAAAGTCTTGACTTCTGAACGTTCTTTTTGGGTGATTGTGAGAGGTTTGGGCTTCCCATGTTTCGACTTTTTTTGTTTATGGTATTTTCTTTTACGACGCCACCATACAGGTTCCTCGTCTACAGCTTCTTGATATTCAGGCATCTCAAAAACCACACCCTGAACTTCGCCTTTAGCAGCATGCTCTTTTGGACTCTCCTTTGCCAGTGTCAAAACGAACGTTTCAATGGTTTCCTGAGTGTCCGAAATAATGCCTTCTTCATCAACTTCGTCGGCGTGTCCTAACGATGGTGCTGTGATTACTCCCTTTAGCCCCTTATATTTCTTCCTCCTGACCTTTTCGCCAGGTATCCATTCGTCAGGTTGTTCATCCTCGGATGTTTCCGCCTCAGGTAGTGGCGTTTTTCCTGAGCTGTCATCAAAAGGCTTTTCCATAGGAATCTCTTTTCCATGCTCCGCAAGAGGCTGGAGCACCTGCATATTCAGTCGGGACTCCGTTTTGTGTTCTTTATCATGAGGCCACTCTTTTGATTTCTCGGCTGAGACAGCTTCCTGATTTTCAGGCGTCTCAACATCAACTTTTGCCTCCTCTTCCGATTGAGGCTGCTCCTTGGGATGCTTCTTTAGTACAATATTGGTAACTGTGTTCTTAAGGGTTTCTTCTGATCCTAACACAATATCCTCCTCATTAGCCGTCACGATTCCCTTAATGTCTGTTGCTACATTTTCTTCCTGGGGCTCTTTCGGTTTCCTCATCCTGTCTCTGTCATCAGGTGCCCATTCGGCAGGGTTTTCCTCCTCTGGAGCAGCATCCTCACTAATCATTATTGCTTCAGTCCTTTCGTCGAGACAACTTTCTTCCGGAATCTCTTTTTCAAAAGACAGCAATGGTTTCAGCTTGTCATAATCTTTTGGCATTCTGGATGTACTTATATGTTGTCTATCACAAGGCCATACATCCGACGCATCTTCTGGAGCGGTCTCGTGGTCTTTAGGTATCTCCATATCCACATTCTGCAGGTCTTCTTCCCCAGGCTGGTTCTTTGGAGCCTTCAACAATACTGTTTCAAGAATTGTTTCCTCGGGAACCTCCACTGCATCGAGACTACTGTCGTCTTTATCGTTATCATCAGGTTTCTGGATATCTACTTTCTGCCTTTCATTGGGTTTTTTCGTTTTTGTGATTTTTTCTTTCTCTGTGGACACCTTTTTCTCAGGCCCTTGATCCATTGGAACACCCTCTCTCGGAATGTGTATTACCTCTAACTTTTCAGCGGGAGGTTCGTCTCTAGGTTCCTCCTCTTGGGGAGTAGTGGGTTTGGTGCCCTCATCATTTGACTCTTCCGGCCTTTCGTTGTTTTTCCTGCCACGAGGCCAACCCTCAGGCCTCTCATCGTCAGAAACAGCCTCCTGGTCTTTTGGCTCTCCTCTCGACACCCCATCTGCCAGAGCCTGTCTGTTAGGTACAGCCTTTGCTAAAGTCATGGTAAATGTTTCGACCATGGTTTCCTCTGTGTATGAAATGACAACTTCCTTGTCGGCCTTGTTAATATATTCTATTGTCGTCGCGTTATCTTCTCCCTTCAACTTTGTATGTTTCTTTATCCTGTCCTTTTCATCGGGTATCCCTTCGTCGGGTATCCCTACCTCATCAGGCATATTTATTTCCCCTGTCATTTCTTCACGAGACTTGTCGTCCGGGTGCTCTTCTGTTGTGACCGCGAGAGGTTTGAGCTTTTCACCTCTCGGCTTCTTTGGCTTCTTTTTGCCTTTTCTGCCACGGCGCCATTCTGCAGGCTCGTCATCTACAGCCTCCTGATCTTCAGGCATCTCCAGAATCGAATCCTGCACCTCGTCATACTTCTGCTGCGTAAGAACATTCGTTGGTTTTGCCTCAGTAGCAGCTACCTCAATAATATTCCTCGAGTCTGGAACATTATCTCCCTCGTCCATCATCGGAATGCCTTCAATGTTTATCTCTCTTATTTCTTCCTGGGGCGATTTTGGTTCCCTGGCATTGCCATCTTTAATATGCATGAATTCAGCAGGTTGTTTCTGTTTAGGAGCAGCCTTCTCAGGGAGTTTTGCTTCCTCTGGTCTCTCATCATAAGGCTCGTTCACCAGATCCTGTTGTTCAAGAAGTGGGAGAGGCTGTACTTGTTTATACTTTGGTTCTTTAGGTTCCTTTTCGCCCTTCCTAGAACGGAGCAAGCTTGCAGGCATTTCATCTGCAGCCTCCTGATATTCAGCTTTTTCATCAGCACTTACTTGATCCCTAGGCATCTCAATGGCCACTTCTTGTATTTCATATTTCTGAGGCTGCTCCTCTGGGCTTTCGGATACGGTCCAGTACTCATGGAGTTCTTCCTCCATGGTTTCCTCTGAGTCTGACGCAATTACGTCTCCACCAATCTTGCTAAGGTCTTCAATAGTCAATGCCGCTTTTTCTTCCTTTATTTTCTTCCTCCTGTCCTTTTTATCAGACATCCATTCATCAGGCCTTCTCCCCTCCCGAGCAGCTTCTTCAGACTTCTTTGTTTTCGTTAACCACCCAAGGGGCCTTTCTTTGAGATACTGTTTTTCAATGGATAAGTCAGTTACGACTTCCTCATCAACCTTATCCACTTTTTGCATTTCCAACTTTTCTACTGTTGCGGTGACTACACGTTGAGGATGTTTCAGCTGTATTGTCTGCCACTCGAGCTTCCTTTCTTGAACTGGTTCAAATTTCTCAGGCATCTTTTCCGTGGGAGCATCTTCGAAAACAATCTGTCAATCGTGTTGTTTTTATTATGAACGATGTTCCAGGGGAAACAAATCGATTTGCTAAGCGCTGAACCACTGAATGTTCATAAGCGCTGAATGCTGCTGACATAGAGATCATACGAGGCATCTTAAGCAATGCTCATGGCCGAATATATGGATGAAAACGCAATTCTAAATAGTATTAAATGCATCCATACTTGTACAACGAAGCTTACAGCTAAACTCGTGGTAGTCCTTTATAGCTGGTGGAAAGTACACTGTCAATCTTTACGTAAAATGTTGAACGCCACATAACAAGTTAGATTTCCCTACTTTTAGGGCGGAGATATCGTTATGTTATGCGTCAGAAATTGCGTGCATCTTATTTTTGATATGCAAATGCTACCAAAGTTTCCATGAAACTAGCAAAGCGAATAGAGCGGAGCAGAACATGGAATTACTGTGCGTTAGGCAGCGTCATATCTGACAGCGACTCCCACATTTTATTGTGGGAATCGGTGTTATTCTCCATCCTCGTAATCTCCTGACTGATTCGACTGCTTTGGCTGATCTGCAGGCCACAAAAACTGTGTATAGTGTCCTTTTAGCACAATTTTTACAGTGCGGCAATATGCTTACATCTAACACAAAACGAGAGGTCCTGAGGTTATTTGCAAATTAGTTTCGGCACTATTAGTGATTGACCAACCAGTTAATTTTTTTTTTTCCTTTTTTTTTCCCCCCTGTGGTACCGGAATATGTCGGCGCGTCACGTTTCCAAAAATACCCATAGTGTCATTAAAATTTTCATAACAAACCATTGAAGACCCTCGTTTAGTATTTTGGCTGCAAACTTATGAAACTGTATCCCTTGGGATACAGTTCAAATAAGGTAAACTATATCAAATTCAATCACAAACGACGACGCCGCAAAAGCAGAGCCCAACTATAAGGGCATAGTCGCGTATGAGGTAAGCATTGGTAGCAAGATATTGCAGATAGCTAAAGCACAGCCACATTGAAACGCATTTCAGTATCTCCCAAAACAAATAATTATGCTCTTGGGTTATTAGTCCTGCGTGGAAGTGATTACAAATTTGAGATGCTATGTGTATTTATTTATCATCAGTCACGTCAGTGGCGTTAATATTTGCCTAGACCTCTACCTCTTCAGGCGTTTCAACCGACGGCTGGTCACCAGCGTCCTCCTGAGGCTTTGAATCTGTCACTTCGGCGGCAATGTCCTCTCTCGAGCTTTTCGGCTTCCTTTTATGTTTCCTTCCACGGCGCCATGCCACGACTTCTTCATCTGCAGCCTTCTGGTCCTGAGACATCTCAAGGACTACGTCCGGGACCTCGGTTTCTGGAAGCTGCCTCTTCGGTCTCTTCTTTGATATAGTGTTGATGATATTCTCCGCACTGGTCTCCTCCGTATCGGATGCAATCGCTTCTTCACCGACCTTGATAGTGTCTTCAATAGTCGCTACAGTCTCTTCTCGAGCTGCCTTCTTGGGTTTTCTTATCTTTCCCTTTTTATCAAGTGGTGTTTCATCAGGCTTTTCATTCTCAAGAGCAGCCTCCTCGGGTTTACCTGTTTTATCTGACAGGTCGAGTAGCTGGTCTTCCGGGCTCTTTTGTTCAACGGCTTGAAATAGCTCCAATTCCTCGCCTCTCAGCTTTTTTGGTTTTCTTCTACTATGTCGCCGCTCTACAGGCTTTCTTTCAACAGCGGTTTTCCTTCAGATATGTATACTATTGATTCCAGCGTTTTGTCTTCTTGTAGCTGTGAATCTTCAGGTGTACCATCTGACAAATTGGTTGTCAGTATCCTCGAGCTCACCTTCAGACGGTTCATCGGAGATGGCCTCCTTTGGTTTTTTAGCAATATTTTCGTCCTTCTCTTTACGACGCCGTCCTTCAGGACTATGGCCTGGGCTAGCCTGTTTGTCTTCAGGCATCTCAATTTCAGCTTCTAGAACCTCCTCTTTCTGAGATAGTTCCTCAAGAGCCTTCTTTGAGATCACCTTAGAAACTGTTTCCTCAATGGTTTCCTCACTATCCGAAATACTTACTCCTTCATCAACCTTCAGGATTTCTTTTAAGGCTCTTGCTGTTATTTGTTCCTCTGGCTCTATGGTTTTCTCCTTATCAATATTTGCATGAGGTACCCATTCTTCAGGTTCATCCTTTTCAAAAATATATTTTTCAGGGATCCTTGGTTCCCCTGGCCTTTCATCATAATATATCGCTTGGGGACCCTCTGTTTCAGTGCCTGTGGTGACTGTAACTTCATCCTCCTCATCCTTATCTAGCAGTTTCGGTGTTACCGTTGTCATCCCTTCTACTACCCGTACCACGTGTTCTGGCTTCAGAGGCATTGCCTGCCACTCCGCTTCCCCGGCCGGTATAACCCCCATGGGCAGTTCTTCCTTCGGAGCCTCCTCCAAAACAGTCTGCCAGCCGTGTTGAAATCATTATGAGTGATGATTAGGGTGAACATGTTATGTTGTCTTGCTATAAGGCACCCTTTGGCCTTAATGACCATGCCAAAGTACGAAACAAAAACGATAAATATATACAGAAAGTGCACCTATCATTACTTCTACCTTTAAACGAACTAATAATATTGTTTTTATTCCAGCTAGTAGCTGATGTTCGAGGATGTTTCATAACATATTATTCATAAGAAAAAACGGTTTAAACACGCCAAATACAAGGCGAGCTATGAAATATTAAGAAAGCTTATCTTATATAATGATAAAAACCATAAAGCACTTCCCTCATATTTCTGAGTTAGAACTAGTGAGAAAAGGTCAACTGGAGGAAACAAAGGCACAAGACAAAGAGAACTCAAAAGAATGTGGAGTTACTGTGCACCAGGCACACTCATATTTTTGAACTATATCCATATTCGACGGAAGAAACCACTACCTGTCAAGAGCGATTTGCTTCACTGGCAGTTCATATTTTTGCAGATTTACACATACAATCCATTAATTACTGGGTGTTAAGAAGGAAAATATGCAAAAGAAGGCAGGATACGGCAGGGGGGATGGCTTATGAGTATTAATACATCTATTTTAATACATCCTGATGGCACGAAAAAGGACATTAGAGAACTGGCCTCACAAAAAAACAGAAGCGCGGAACATAACTACTGAAAGCAAAGGCCCAGGGAAGACTGGAACGCACTAACATGGATAATTATTAACGCATGGTTAACATGGATAATTATTTCGTTATTGTTATACATGTTCAGACTCTTATCCTTTGGTTCTGGACCAGTTGAGAGATTTAAACGAAACAATATGTTTCTTTATTTATCATCAGTCACGTCAGCAGTATCAATACTAGTTAGGCCATCTACCTCTTCAGGTGTAGCATCCGATGAAAGGTCGTCAGTGTCCTGGGGCTGATCCTCAGACGGTTCACCTATAGTGATCTCTTCTGGCTTTTTCAGCTTCCTTTTGCTCTTTTTCCACGGCGCCATCCGTCAGGACTCTGATCTGTGACAGTCTGTTGGTCTTCAGATATATCGATGTCAAGTTCTTGCACTTCATCTGTCTCAGACTGCTCCTTCGGACTCTTCTTTGATACCGACTCTGTGTATGTTTCCTTAATTATTTCTTCCGTGTCCGAAACAGTGTCGTCATCCTCGACATTAAAAATGTCTTCAGAGGTTATTTTTGTTTCATATTCCTTGGGTTGTATGGGTCTCTCCTTCTTGTCCTGTTTATCAGGTATCCACTCGTCAGCCCTTTCTTCCTCAAAAACAGCTTGTTCAGCGATCCTTGGCTCCCCTGGCTTTTCACCAGGAGACATTTCCCGGGGACCTTCTTTTCCGTTGTCATTGTAAGTATGACCACCTCTTCGTCCTTATCTAACGGTTTTAGGGTTATCGTTTCCACCTCTTCTTCTTCCACTGCCCTGACCACGGGCTGAGCTGGCTTCAGCTGTATCGTCTGCCAGTCCAGTTTCCAGTCCTCCTCAGCTGGTTCCTGTTCTTTGGGCTGCGTTTCTGTTTCAGGTCCCTCCCAGTAATCCTGACAATTACGTACCGCTTAGGGTCATTATAACATCGAGTTAGTAATAGGAACTTATTTGATCGGAAAACCAACAGAAATTCCCAAACAGCATAATGCCTCTGGGCGAAATCATCATCTCATAGACGAATCATTTGACACATAATAATAGTTGTTGGGGTTTAGCGACGCGCCAACTGCCCGGGCTATACACCGTCGGCAGCTCTCACTCGGTTGGGAGGGATTTGGAGGATCAGATAAATTAGTTCAGCTCTGCCGGGACATCAACCGCTCTACTACTGAACCACACATCCCCCCCATTTGGAATGCAAATGCTTTGAAACGATGACACGCTTAGCGTTGCAGTTTGGTGCGCCGTTCAACCCAAACACCCAGTATAATGCGCTTATACCAAATAAATTTCACCTGCATGCAAAAAATAACGTCACGCCTGGTCGGCACCACCTGAAGAACTTGTCTGGTGAATCATTAAATGGTGCTGCATAAAGCGTATGCGGAAATATTCTGCAGAAAGGGTCAGTCTTTCATCCGTAGGCTTCAGATTAACTTCATCCCTCTGGAGAGCATTTTATTGACAGGGTTCAGAAAGAATAGCCATAGAGTCGCATTGCAGCACTTAACTTCTTGGGTTCAAGTGCAGAGTAAGGTGCTAGAGAAATGTTACATAGTGAGGACACTCACCAAACATGAAACCAAGGGGTCAGTCATCAATGAGTGCATTAGCATGGACGGAAGCCATGGCAATAACTGCAAAGTAAAGCAGCTTAAGCTTGATTAATGGGAAAGAACAGGTGACATCATTTTTTATGAACAGACAGAGGATACCAATTTTCGAGAGGGCAATAGAGAAGGGAAATAGTCATGGCCAGCGTCAGAAAGATCGCAGATGCCTTAGCTAATAAAATAAGTAAGGAAACAATGACGTCAGCACGGACAACCAGAAACGGCCCGAGTAATAAAGGTGTGGTCCATTTGATAGATTGGTCAATTTGTTAAAGCTTAGCAGCAGCGGAGCTGACAGTTTATTGGTATTACGCAATGCATCATGAAATAGCGAAAAATTGTTAAAGTAGTCACGCCAACTGATTTGCCACCGTACCTCGTGAGGCTTATCATCCGGTTCTTGGCCCGGGGCATCCTGCTTAGGTTGATCTGTGGACAGTGGGGCCATGACGCTTTCTTCCGGAACGTCTATGGCGTCTTCTTTAGACGTTTTTGGCTTCTTTTTTGTCTTTCTTTCCACGACACCATACTCCGGGTTTCTCTTCTTCTACCGTGACAGTCTCTTGATCTTCAGGAAGCGCCTGCAGTTCATCTTCCTGTGGCTGTCCCTTTGGAACCTTTTTAAACAGAGTTCTACCATCTCCTTCCTCTGTTATTTCTTCCGGGCCAAAAAGAGCCTCTTCATCCACCCCTTCAGTGTCATCAGGGGCGGCTGCTGTCTTTACTTTTGTTGGCTTTTTTGGTTTCTCTCTCATAGTTTCCGTTTCAGGTAGACTTTCCCCGGATTTTTCATCAGGAGCAGTATGCTGTTCCGCAGGCATCTGTATTTCTTCTGGTTTTTCGTCATCAGGTCCCTTTTCAGTAGTTGTGGTGGGTGAGACTTCCTCGTCCGTCTTATCCACGGGTTCCAAGTCTTTGGGAGCAATTTTCTTGAATACCCCTTCGGATATGGCCTGCCAACCGGGTCTGGTTTAGTTTTATGTAAATTGGAGATTCCATTTGTTTATTTTCCACGTAGGGGATTTTGTCAGGTGAATTTAACAGATGTTCGCGAGTCTGGCAATCGGTATATTGAAAAGTGGTTAATAAGAGTTTTTGAAACGAATACTATTGTTCCCGACCAGGCGACGTTTACACAGTGCACATATGACAGCTCTGATATGTCTGTTTACAGGCCTGTAGACAGGCGAGGAGGGGTCTGCGACTGATGATTGAGAACCATATATATATATATATATATATATATATATATATATATATATATATATATATATATATATATATATATATATATAAAAAAAAAAAAAAAAAATATATATGTATGTATATGCATCGTTCGTTAAATACAGTTGCCTGTTGAGCCGCAGAAAGTTTTTTAGGTTTCAGTTCAATGTTTCGAATTAGTTTAATGGTATTCTCGGTATATTTGTGTTAAGTCGTAGCAAAGAACATTAAATAGGTTTAAGGTTCAGTAGGTCTAGGTTTAAATTGTTATATATATAAAATATATATATATATATATATATATATATATATATATATATATATATATATATATATATATATATATATATATATATATATATTCATTTTAATAAATCCAACCCCTCTTATTTGGTGTTGAATTTAAAATGGGAATAGTAAAAAGAAAATAACATGGGGAAGCATGGGGAGGAAAAAATTGAATGATAGTAAAAGAAGAGAAAGCATGTCAGAAACATACTTTGTAAATGGCTTAAATGTGAGAGGAAGGTAATACATAATATACGTATTTCAAAGCTCGTTTTATTTCACGTATTTCTTCATCAATAATAGCCGATGCTGAGAGAAAAGTCATTGACTACATCAGCAGGGAGGTATAACTTGTAACTAAATGAACTGCATGGTACTTACCATTAGAGATGTTCTCTAGATGACGTGTACTTACATGTTTGAGCCTCCATGAGCGAGTGCACACAAGATTGACGAGCTTTTAACCGTCGATAAAGCAAGGCGTAGGTTTAGAATTAGCCACCTGCAGCTTAAGCCACAAAATATGATTGCTTATGCACACAAAAAAACTTGCCAAAAACGGTCTTGAAATAAGCACCACAAAAAGATCGAATCCATCACATCCTAAAACGGCAAGGCTCCAGAGCGCAAAGAGTAGAAAAGAGAGCTGCCACTTGTAAGCCCGTACAAAATCGGGAGAAGAAAAAACAGCTGCGAAGAGGTCCAGAAGCTGGTCAAAGCCGCAAAACAAAAGCAAGCACATTTTATAGACGGAGTCCATAACACATATTGCGACGATTGCACTATTCCACGGTCTTTCACGCGGAACAGGAAAGTAAAAACCACATTCCGGCTCACTCAGTTTATTTTCGAGCTGAGTATGAGGGATTTACAGTGCAAAACGTTATAGCTCCTGAAAATTCACCCTGAAATTAAGGTCATGCTCGGTTATCTTAGCCTGAACTCGTTCTGATAGCATCCTCTCTTGAAGATCTTGTACAGCTGACCGTTGGTTTCCAGTGTTCCAACACTTCTGAAAACATAGAGTCATCATGTCCACAGGATGATCATTCAGAAGCATCTCGGACGGACGTGGTGTCAGGACTGACCTCGAGGTCGGTGGTCTCGATGGGCTGCAGAGGCTCCGTCGTCGGCTGCGGCATCAGCTCCTGCGTCTCCAGGCCGTCCTGCTCTTCAATGGTCGGCTGCACCTTCTGCGGACGCAGGAAGGTCAGCCAAGAACACGCGGCATCAGGGAGACTTGGGAGAGGGGACGGGGATCGTGGGCCTCTGGCACAGCCCACTGATCGATGTTTGGTACCACTGGCTGAGCTATTGGACAGAACAAAACTCTTGTGACTGAAAGTAGGAATGAAAGCTGATACGAGAGAAATGGCGACACTTATGCATACAATAATTATGGACACAACGCCATAATCAATTTGAAGTGTATCGAGACAAGCAGCGTCAAAAATAACATCGGGATTGGCATATTATTGATTTGGACACTAGGTATCAGGACCTCGTGCATTGTACTGTATATACCTGAGTGGTGCTCCAACGCAATGCTCGCCATCTGCTTAGTTCAGCACGAAGTTTGATACTGCTGACACATGGTCCATATTTTTCTCCAACGTAAGATTCATTCATTATCCAGCACAACGGTAGCGTCGGTTCCAGACCCTCTGTTGAAAAATCGAGAGGTTTTGATACCAGACGTTTTGCCAGAAAATACTTAAGATAATGTACGGGAATTGATGTAAGAAATCACTTTTATTGCCTATTCACTGATTTTGACAATTATTACTCACCTGTTAGATTATGTATCCTAGGCATTTTTTCTAGGAAAAGCACCTCTCACCAAAAGCTCTCGCGTTTTCAAAAGAGGGTCTAGAATAGCCTCATGTTCTTTGCTCCTATATAAAATGATCGGATGACCCAGAACTAGCTTACGAAGTTCATGACAAGTTTAGAAACTCTGACGGTAAAAGGCTGAATTACTGGTAGCTAACCAGCAAATAAGCCACGAAGTACTGTAGTACGAGAGTGAAGATGCAGCGTTCGCGCAAGATATAAGAGTCAAATATGTACATTGACATTCCAAAGTTTGCATGTTCTCAAACCTACTCAAATGTCACATGCCTGCGTGCTTGCTGTTTTACCTATCATAAGGCATCAATCACTAACATATTAGGTAACAAATCTACGCCTGAAAATATTGAGAGATTGAAGAGGTAAACTTGTATCTCTACACTAAGTAAACAACAGCTGACATTGACCCAACCACGCGATTGGCATTACGATGTCACTCAATTGTTTGCATCCAACAGAGATTATCCATAGATTTAAGTACAATGTTGGTCATTCCCTTCTCTGCAGTTAGCTACAATCTACAGAGTCAAGAACAATAATAAATGCCACTTTGGGAGATGCCAATGACGAAATACGTTCAATCTGTCTAATTATGAAAATGCTACTAAGTTGACACTATCACATCTAAGAACAATTAATAAAACTTGACCTAATGATTATATGTAAATCTGGATTCTACTGGACTAAGCAGATTCCAGTAATGTTTGAAGACCCTAATCTAGAGTGAAAACACATAACACACAAAATGCATATGACTTTGATGTTTAAGGTTGCAAAGTGTTAAATACACAAATAAAAAGAGGGTAGGTTTTTTATTACGCACGAATTTCACGTCGGGGCATGCTTTTGTCAACAGTATCTCTGCAATACCTGCTCTGAAGCTTTATCAGTCTCCATAGTCTCGGGCAGCTCTTCTGCGACGTTACATATTTCTACCGTTTGCTTCTTCTTATTCGATTTGGACTTTGTTTTCCCTTTTTTGGTTTTAGTTTCTTTGGGTTTAGTTGTGCTTGTCCCCATCTTTTCAACAGGTCTTACATCCTGTTCCTCGGTTGATTCCTTCGGTGGTATTGGTTTCAGCGTCACTCTTTCACTTTCTTCAGCAAGTTTCTGACGCTTGGGAGGTATTGGCCTAAGAGCAACCGTCTCCTGTTCTTCTTCATGAGGAGAGGCCTCCCTTGGTCCAGGCCTCAGGATCACTGGCCCTTCCTTTTCTGGCACTTCGACTTCCTTCGGCGGAATTGGCTTCAGATCCACAAATTCTCTCTCTTCGGGTAGTTTTGGAGTCTTTGGAGGAATTGGCTTAAGCGTAACATTCTCTTGGTCATTGCTTTCAGGGGGAGTTTTCTTCGGTATGGGTTTCAAATTCACTGCTTCTTTTTCTTTGACTGGCTCACTCTCTTTTGGTGGTACTGGTTTCAACTTTATAGGCTCCTTTTCTTCGGGTAGCTCTGGGTCCTTCAGAGGAATTGGTTTAAGCGCAACCTTTTCTTGGTCATTGCTTTCAGGAGGAAGCTTCTTTGGTACGGGCTTCAAGCTCACTGGTTCTTTCTCTTTGGGCGGCTCAATTTCTTTGGGTGGAACTGGTTTCAACTTTACAGCTTCCTTTTCTTCGGGTAGCTTTGGGTCCTTTGGAGGGATTGGCTTCAGTGTAACCTTTTCTTGGTTATTACTTTCAGGAGGAAGCTTCTTTGGTACGGGCTTCAAGCTCACTGGCTCTTCCTCTTTCAGGGGCTCAACTTCTTTTGGTGGTACTGTTTTCAACTTTACAGCTTCCTTTTCTTCGGGTAGCTTTGGGTCCTTTGGAGGGATTGGCTTTAGTGTAACCTTTCTCTTGGTTATTACTTTCAGAAAGGAGCTTCTTTGGTACGGGCTTCAAGCTCACTGGTTCCTCCTCTTTGGGTGCTGCGATTTCTTTGGGTGGAACTGTTTTCAACTTTACAGCTTCTTTTTCTTCGGGTAGCTTTGGGTCCTTTGGAGGAATTGGTTTTAGTGTAATCTTCTCTTGGTCATTGCTTTCAGGAAGGAGTTTCTTTGGTATGGGCTTCAAGGTCACTGGTTCTTTCTCTTTTAGAGGCTCAACTTCTCTCGGTGGTACTGGTTTCAACTTTACAGCTTCCTTTTCTTCGGGTAGCTTTGGGTCCTTTGGAGGGATTGGCTTTAGGGTAACCTTTTCTTGGTCATTACTTTCAGGAGGGAGCTTCTTTGGTACGGGCTTCAAGCTCACTGGTTCTTTCTCTTTTAGAGGCTCAGCTTCTTTCGGTGGTACTGGTTTCAACTTAACAGCTTCCTTTTCTTCGGGTAGCTTTGGGTCCTTTGGAGGGATTGGCTTTAGGGTAACCTTTTCTTGGTCATTACTTTCAGGAGGGAGCTTCTTTGGTACGGGCTTCAAGCTCACTGGCTCTTTCTCTTTTGGAGGCTCAACTTCTTTGGGTGGAACTGGTTTCAACTTTACAGCTTCCTTTTCTTCGGGTAGATTTGGGTCCTTTGGAGGGATTGGCTTCAGTGTAACCTTTTCTTGGTCATTACTTTCAGGAGGGAGCTTCTTTGGTACGGGCTTCAAGTTCACTGGTTCTTTCTCTTTCAGAGGCTCAACGTCTTTCGGTGGTACTGGTTTCAACTTTACAGCTTCCTTTTCTTCGGGTAGCTTTGGGTCCTTTGGAGGGATTGGCTTCAGTGTAACCTTTTCTTGGTTATTACTTTCAGGAGGGAGCTTCTTTGGTACGGGCTTCAACCTCACTGGTTCTTTTTCTTTCAGAGGCTCAACTTCTTTCGGTGGTACTGGTTTTAACTTTACAGCTTCCTTTTCTTCGGGTAGCTTTGGGTCCTTTGGAGGGATTGGCTTTAATGTAACCTTTTCGTGGTCATTACTTTCAGGAGGGAGCTTTTTTGGCACGGGCTTCAAGCTCACTGGTTCTCTCTCTTTCGGTGGTTCAATTTCTTTGGGTGAAGCTGGTTTCAATTTTACAGTTTCCTTTTCTTCGGGTAGCTGAAGGTCCTTTGCAGGCGCAGGTCGAAGAGTAACTGTTTCTTGGTCCTCACCCTCGGGAGGGAATTTATTTGGTATTGGCTTCAAGCTCACTAGTTCTCTGTCCATCGGTGGTTCTATTTCTCTGAGTGAAACTGTTTTCAATTTTACACCTTCCTTTTCTTCTGGTAACGTAGGACTCTTTTGAGGAATCGGTTTGAGTGTAACATTCTCTTGGTCATCTTGATCAGAGAGGAACATCCTTCGCCGCAAATCTGGGCCCCATTGTCTCTTCTTTCTCAGGTGGTTCAAGTTCTTTGTCTATGGACGATACAGGGCTTACTTCCTCCTCCTCGGCACCTTCCTTCGGTTCGACTTCCTCATCCGGGTGCCAAATTATTGGATCATTGTTTGCCACGTCATTTGAAGATGGACCAATCGGCTGGAGTGTCAACGGTGCGGGTTCATTGTCAGAAGCCTCCGATTTTGATAGGTCCGGAATACTTGATTTCTTTTTCGGTTTCTTTTCCACAGAAGTGCGTCGCATTGATACCGGTTTCAGTTTTATATGCTCTTTTTCTCCACTGGCTTGGGCTGCTTGGCTGGGATGCGTTTTAAGCTGATGGGTGCCCTTTCTTCCGCCGGGTCGGGTAGCTTTAGCGGGATTCGCTTTAGAGAAATTTGCTCCTTGTGAGGGATAGGCATTTCACTAGCCGAAACTGGCTTCAGTTGAGGACCTCGCTCTTCGTCTCTCTCCAACATTTTCCTCAATGCGACAGGTTTCAACTTGACTGGTTCTTTCTCTTCCTCTGGTTTTTGCACTTTGGGAGGAATCGGCTTCAGTGATATCATTTCTTTATGAGGTACCTCAATTTCCTTCGGTGGAATAGGCTTCAGAAAGATGCCATCGACCTCTTCGTCATCCTCCAGCTCCTTCAGGGGAACATGTTTCAGTACGACTTGATCCTTGTGTGGAACTACAATCTCTCCTGGAGGGATGGGTCTCATCCTGGCGTTGCGGTTGGCGTCAGATTCTCCATTAGGGATGTCTTCTAATCCTCTCAATTGTGGCTGCTTGCCAGCCTCTTTCTCGCGCTCGGATACTTCTGTGGCCACCCCATCTACAGCGGCAAACTTTCTTCCCTCCTGGTCTCCTGTCATTGATTTACGCAGGCCAGGCGGGCTTGTTTTCTCCGTCGGAGGCTCAGCTGCAGGGGCTGATGTTGGCTTCAGTCTGTACCCGATCCAGTCGGGCTCCTCAGATCGCTCATTCTGGCAGCGCAACCCAAAAGCATCAGAAACACACCTTGGTAATAAAAAACTACCACCGGCGATCCTGAGAAGTCGAAACTCACAGAGAAAGAGGCAAACAGCGTAGCTAGGAAAGAAAGCGGCACACAATACAAGACATGGGCAAAAGCTTAAGCAAAGCATAAAGCGAAAGCTGTATTTTAAGGCTGATATGCGCGCAGGTGTTGGTAAGCGTGAGGCCACATGGACGTAAAATAAAAGCGGGCATAATGGAGAAATAGGCAAGAAGGCGTATATCTGTAAGTGCGAAAAGGACGAAAAATGTCAGTAGAAGAATTAAGTCACGCCTTACCTTAATCTTCATAGGCTTAAGCAGCTCCCTGAAAATTGAAACGTTTTTAGCAGGATGTATCGGGCATCATATATGTATAAAAATTGAGCAAAGAGAGGCAAAAAATATAAGCTTTACCTAGCCTTGCATTTAATATATATATATATATATATATATATATATATTTGTTTTATGTTTATATTATATAAAGTATATACTAATACTCATATCATATTAAATTCAATACAAACAATAAGATAATCTTGAACGACACCATTGGAACGTAAATATGCAAAGAAAAACTTTAAACCACTCTATAACATATAATCAGATCAATGTATAGATGCAAAACCACGTCTCTAATAACGCACTATAACATACTTTTTCTCTCGGATTTTGCGGGCGGTTTCCTCCTGGATGCGTTTCTTCTCCTCCATGCGCCTGATGCGGTCCTGTTCGCGCTTCTTCCTCTTCTCGACGGCCTCCTCCCGCTGGCGCACCAGCTCCTCTCTCTCTTCCTCCGACAGCTCTGTGGCGATTGTCATCAACAGTTAGATATGGTGGCGGTAGACGATCGAGAGAGCACGTGAAAACCTCCACGAGTTCTGCATCAACCACTAAAGGATATGCACGGAAGCTGTGGAATATGACAATAGGTAGGCAAAAAACAGGACTGTACGCTGAGATGGAAAAGGATATCGGACGAGACCGTATCCCAGCTATACACTTGGACTACTAAACTTTTCTTACCATAGAAAAGTTTCAGACGGTTATCTTTTGGGCAAGAAATTCTAGCCACAAATAATTTTCCTTTGGACCGAAGCCGTCTGATAACTTCAAATAAAATCGCCGGAGAAACCCGGGCCAAATTTCCCCACACCTGGCGGCCCGATTGCGGATAGTGCGACTTACCCTGGACATGCAGCGTGGCGGTGGTGGTGGCCTCCCCGGCTGGGTTGTTGGCCTGCACGGTATACTCTCCCGCCATGTCGGGCGTGACGTCACAGAGCACCAGGCTCACGCGATCGTCAACGTAGATGATGCGCACGAAGCGGGAGAGGGAGAGGCGCGTGCCGTTGTGGAACAGAGTTACCTCTGCCGAGGTGGGGCAGGCAGAGGGTGAGGGGGCATCGCCAGAAGTGTTGTCGAGAGCCGGGGTCTCTTGCAGGGCCGTGCTCGGGGTCTGGAGAGCTCCAGGGGTGAGCTCATAATATTGGGAGCAGTGGTTCAGGCTCTCGGTTGTTGTTAGTGAAATGTATTCGAAACACTTGAAACATATTACCATCGAAGCTACCTTTTTCCTGGCACTGCACTGAGGGGAGTAAATCTGGATGAATGATGCACTAACCCCATTGATCTGACTGATTAGTTAATGACAACGACTCTTGCATTTGATGACAATATCGTCCCCAATACTGGAGTATCCCAAGAAAATCCGGCCCAATTGTTTCAAAACATTGTATCGAATACTTTTTTCCCGTTAAGTGTTTCGCAAACATTAAACATTCAAAGAGAGCATTATGGGTGGGCGGGGAGTGGACGGGCAGGGGCCGTCCAGGAGCAGACAAAAACGCTCCCAAACTGTTGAGCGAAACAGCAAAATCAGCCAAGTCTTGAGGAGGGACGCCAGCCATGACAACAGTCAAGACTGACTGGATGACAGGAGTGGGGTAAGTAATACCTCGGAACATCATTGAACGTGTAGCGGACCGATCGAAACCTGAAGCCCGGTTCCGAACAGTGCGTGCTGGTGCGGCTCAGAGCCAGGCAAGGGTTGGAGCCAGAGCCAGGGCTCTTTTGGTGTGTTCAGCTGATGTTTCGGCTGATGTTTCAGCTGATGCACGAAACATCAGCTGAGAACCGGAATTTTCATGGAGTAGCCCGAGACCGTCAAATGGTAGTCAGGGTCGTCAGACGGTAATCAGGGGCTTCAGGCGGGCTCCGGGAGCGTCAGGCTGACTCTGGGAGTATCAGACGGGAGTCAGAGGCATCAGACGGGGCCTGGGGGCGTCAGACGGGAGCCACGGGTATCAGGCGGGAATCAGGGGCGTTCGACAGGCTCCGGGAGCGTCAGACGGAAGTCAGGGGCGTCAGACGGGCTCCGGGAGCTGACCTGGCCGCGGGATGCCGGTGACGGTGCACCGGAACTCCACCTCCTGAGCGTTCTCCTTGGTCGCCTGGTCGGTGAACTCGGTGGTGAAGGTGGGCGGCTGCTGGCGGGCTGTGGAAGACAGAGGCACGGGTTATACACCACTGCTGATGGCCTGTGGACAACACGGGCCAGAGTTAGATATCACTGCTGACTGGCTGAAGACGACACAGACGGGGGTTAAACACTACTGCCTGCTGTTTTAGCTCCACAGACGTGGTCTCGTGTGGTGAAAGTAAAAACATAACAAATCATATTTTAGCCATGGGACTAAATATTCCATAATATATTTGTATTCCTACTCAGATACTTTTCTATTCCAGCACAACATCTAACTACTTATTTTTACTTTATGAATAGATAACATATTATTTATGTCATATACATATATATATACACACACACACACACACCAATGTATATATATATATATACAATGATAAGATATCTGCTTTATACAGTACAAATTATCTAAACAAATCTACTATTTCAATAACTCCAGCTACGGAAATTGTCTATTAAACTTTGTAACGCTTATCGACAGAACAGTTCAATGGGCCCCTATATTGCCTAATGCAAATCATCTCATAAATGTTCGTGGTACTTACCATTCCATCTTACTTTCACAAACTTACCTTTTGTTTTTTATTTTCACTGTCTCAATGCTGTGTTCCCCTGACGAAATTCGGCTAACTGCGATCTAAAAACAATTAGGAAAGTTAGCTTTGATGAGCACAGACACTGCAGCACGAGTTAGTTACCAAACCATGCAGAAGACTCCTACTTTACCACAATATTCCACTGTGCGCACACAGTTGAGACTGCAGTTTAGTCTCTTCCGGGAGCACGCTTTGCAATACGATCGTGATTTTTACGTTCTGCTAAGATGATCTAAGATTCCAGTGGTTTTTTGATTCGGTAGTTCATCCTCGATCTCTTCACCGTTAGACATTTTAAAACCATTCTTACCTTCACGTTCCCTCTCAGACATGACTTGTTGCTCCAACTCTAGAAACTCGGCTAGTTCCTTCAGCTCCTCAGCACTACAACTTCTCCTCAGAGACGATGAGGCGGCACGATCACCAGCCCCCTTCCGGACACCCTCAATCTCGTGCGTCTCAAGATCGCGCGACACGCGCCGGGGACGCTCCTCCTCCGGCGGCGCCTTCAGCACCCGCTCCCGCGACTTCACAGAGCCGACGTTCAGAGAGTCAGCACTGTCCTCGGCGTCCGTCTGCCTCAGGGTCTCCTCTGTGTCATCACTGCCGCTGTCCTCGTGCTCAGAGGGCCGCGGGCTGTAGTCAGACAGCGGCAGCGTGGCGGCCAGCGCGCGCTGGTGGACCGACGGCGGCGGCAGCGCCGTCAGCCGCTCCACAGCCGACCAGCGCGGCAGCCGCAGCTTCTCCACCAGGGAGAGCGCATCACGCCCTGCTGGGAGGAGCCGGCGGGACCTCGCCGCCGTCGCACCGGCTCCGGCGGGGTGGCCGGCTCCTGCGGGCTCGGGGTGCGAGACTCCGAGCTGGCCGGCTCACTCCGCTCGCTGATAGGAGACAAGATGGCGGGAAAGTCCTCCTCATCGTCCTCATCGGCCGAGGCCATGTCTCTCTCATCATCGTCATCGTCATCGCCACCGTCATTAGAACCACATTCATCGGCGTGGTCGCTGTCGAAGCTCTCCTGGACAGGCGTCAGGTAAGCTTCGTCGTCTGATTCGTCAGCGTCGGTGGTGGGAGGCTCCTCCACTTCGTAAGGGCCGGCGGGTGATCCCATCGACTGCGGCGACATCACCTCCATCACCCGGAGGCCGGAGGCGTCCGAGGAGGCCACGCTGTCCTGGCGCCCGTTAGTCAGCACCTGGCGCAGAAACAGCGCGGGGTCTTCCTCTGAAGTCATGGAACAGATACTGATGTTTCGCTCCCGGACGTCCGACGTTTTATTTTCACCAGCCGAGTCTGGCAGAGATCCCAGAGCCATGCTAACCAGCTCCTGTAGGCGCTGAGGGTCGCCATCAAGCATGCCTTGCAATAACTGTTGTTGTCCAGAGAGTCCTGCGTCGCGAAAACCCGTACCCAATCCAGGTTTTCCACTTTCCAGACCGGGGTCTGGGAGGCACGGCATAAATTCGTCCCCTGGTGTATCCTGGGTCATCCCTGATGTTTTTCCACTCTGAGCAGCAGGGCCATCGCAGGTTAGGGACGTTCTCCGACAAGGTACACAAGGATCACTCTGACTCTTCAGAACCTGCCCGTAGTCTACGCTCGGCAGCAAACTCGTGACTACAGTGCTGGTGTCTTCTATGCTATCGGCCAAATTACCACCCCCTGCCGCACCTCCACTCTTCATTTTCTTCAGCAAGGCCGGTATGATGGCCGTGTAGTCTTCCCCGTGCAAGGAGACCCTCTCCTCGGCCGTGCTCCAGTCTCTTCTCGCTCCGTCCTCTTTCCTCCTCCTCACCACTTCCTCCTCCCCCCTCTCATCGTCCAGTCGCATCCCAGTCGGCAGCAGCGCCGGTACATCATCGTCAGTGAAGAGACTGAGCATCTCGATGGCCGCCGAGATGGAGCCCCGGTGCAGGCTGAGGTAGTCCTCTCCGGGCTCCGACGGCGCCGGCTCCGACTCGGCCGCCGCCCTCAGCTGCATCACCCAGTCCCGCTTGTGCTGCAGCTCGCTGGGCGGGTCCACGTCTGAGGCAAACACGCTATCGTCGCCCGTGCTCATGTCGGCGATACTGGCGTAAGAGGCGGTGAGCGGCACACCATGCTGTGTTAGCGGACTCGCGGCGGCGCGCGCGCTGCGTGGGGTCGTACCTCGGATCGCCGCTTTGCTCTCTTCCATCTGGACCACCCAGTCGGGTTTTCTGTAGCCCGGCGTGGTCTCGTCGTGACCTGCAGCGGCCAGGTCAGTGTCAAGGCAGTGGCACGTGGTCACCGAATACGCCATCACGAGAGCTTTACTGCTTTCTTTTGTATGTGACGTCCACTCAAGATCGAAGAGGCAAACTATGCAGTGCGTTAAGAAATCATAGTTTGTTACATTTACGGACGTAGGCATCAAACAGTCACCAGAATCAAGTATATAACCTGACAAAGAAGACACAATTTTAGTCTCAACCATAACACATTTGGAACCAGTTAGAATAATGATGGCTCAACCAGTCAACAGGATGATTGCTAGAGTTCACAATATTTTCGCACATCTATGTGGATCGGCAGAGACCAGCATCCATAAATGGCATGATGATACACTGAAATGTGTCCTCAACGATTGTTCTGTGTTGGCTGCTTTATTAGTGATAAGCTAAATAACGTTTCTCAACTACAAATGAAAGCAAAGACGTATGACTGCAAAGTGGATATGTAAAATCAGTACATAAATCTCAGGAAAAAAACAAGAACAATCGTTGAGAAATATAGAAGTGTCGTATGTAGTTGTTATGCTGTTAGTGGTCGAAAGTGTGTAGCTTTTTAAACTGTTAGTGTTGTGTTAAGTCGGCGGTAAAATTCATCCGGCCTCAAATCCCGTTGGCAAAGGCAAGGCTTTGGAGCCAGCCATTGCAGCTCTCCCAAGCAGAAAGAGAAGAGAGACAGTATAATACCCTAAAACAGAATTGGGGAAGCGTTTCATTAGATACAGCATAATCTTCAGTCAGATAGCACTTATAAAAATGCGGCAATACACGGGATAGACTGCAAACATAGAACATGCAGCTTATTATATGTTTTGCGCGCCACATTTAACACAACAGCTGTAGGCAACGTGCAGATTACATTATTCATGCGAATTCGCAAGATATTTCACGAGACGCTTATTTAGGGAAATATGGAAAATGTATGTAAACTTAAAACCCAAAAGCAGAGTTAAGGTATATCATCCTCTTTTTCTTGGTAAAATATACCTTGAGAAACTAACTTCAAATAATGAACGTGGGTAAAATATCCACAGCGCGATAGAAAACAATACTACCAACAGAAATATAAATCAAACAATTGTTTCGCGCGTAGTAACTTAGTACACTCCGCCACCGTACAATATCCATCACTCCATCACCATCATCACCAGCATCACCAGCGATGCCGTCTCACCAGGTGCGGGCTGCACCAGCAGCTGGGTGCTGGTGCTGGAGGTGCCGTGCTGATTCTCAGCCTCACACACCACCGCTCCGCCGTCGTCGGGGAAGGCACGCGTCACCGTCAGTCGGTGCACGCCCTCAGGCGTCTGGGTGATGACGAAGTCGGCACCCGGCTTCACTGGTCGGTCGTTGAAGAACCAGGCTACATCGCACGGTGTCTCCGGACTCAGCTGGCACTCAAACCTGAACACAGCGGCACTCAGCTGACACTCATACCTGAACACAGCGGCACCACCTGACACTCATACCTGAATTCAGCGGCACCAACTGGCACTCATACCTGAATACAGCGCCACCACCTGACACTCACACCTGAACACAGCGGCACTCACCTGACACTCATACCTAATACAGCGGCACTCAACTGGCACTCGATCCTAAACACAAAAGTAATCACATGACATTTGATCATGGGCATAGTGGCAGACGGAACCCGAAAAGTATTGAAGGAACTAACAAAGCATCCGTATAATTTATAGCGTGCAACGAAAACAATTGGGTTAAAGCTGTATGTCACTCAGTGTAGCTGAGACCATTTCACAGATATATCAAATGCGAATTCAAGAAACTTACGGAGAAAACGGGGCCCGCCCAGTAGGTACAGAATGTACGCTCTTCACTAGCGAAAACCAAACTAATGGTGCTGAACTCACGTGATTTCCGATCCTTCCGCGACGCTGGTGGTGCGCGCCAGCTTGCGAAGGAACCTGGGGCCCAGCTGGTCGGCCGTGTCCAGCAGGTCATCCTCGCTGAGGTGGTCCTCCACACTCAGTAGCGTGCCCAGCGTCATTGACGCCATCTCCGAGTCCTGCACGTACTCAAACGGCTCCACGGCCACCAGGCAGTCCGTCTTGGCGGCCCCGGTGGGACTGGTCACCACGCAGGTGTAGGCCCCGGCGTCCTCCGGGTACACCTCGCTGATGAAGAGCGAGCAGACGCCCTCCGGCGACATGGTCACCTCCACATCACGGTGGTTGTCCATCGGCTGGTCGTTGTGAAGCCAGCTGACCCGCGTTGGCTCAGTGCAGATGATCTGACAGGAGAGTTTGACCTCCTCACCGTCCATGACCTTCAGCAGAGGAGTCAGCGGCAGAATCTGTGGTATGTCTGATGGCTCTTTGACAGGCACGGGCGCAGGTTTAGGCGCTTCCTCAGGTGGTGCCTCTCTGTCCAACTCCTTTGGCTGATCAGGGGTTGTATCTACCTTTTCTGGTTTACGAATTTCGGGTTCGACAGGCTCTTTAGTGAGCTGATCTGGAGTATCTTCCTCGGGCACATCTTCAGGGGCATCTGGTCTTTCCTCAGTAGGCTTCTCTCCCGGAGTCTTTTTCGGCTTTTTCCTCGGCGGCCTCTTTGGTGCTTTCTCGGGAACATCTTGCAGCTCATCTGGCTTTTCGTCAGTTGGAAGCTGACCAAGCTCTTCAGGTTCCTTCAACACGCCCGGTTCCGCAGGCTCAGTCGCCGAGGTTTCCGACTCTTCAACTTCAGGCACAGTCAGACTGTCAGGCCTTGTGAAGGAGCTATCCGGACTGGCGCGCTCTGGAGTGGGCAAGGACGGGCTCGGCCGGCCGTGGCTTCTGCGGCTCGTGCGAAGTGCCGCGCAGCTGTACCGATGCCGTGCAGGAGGCCATGCCTGCCTCGTTCTCTGCCACGCACGTGTACTCGCCCACGTCCTTCGGCCTCATGGCAGCAATCATCAGGATGGTCTTGTTGTCTCCCTCGCTAATCTGTGTGGTTTTGGTGTTCTTCAGCCGCTTGTTGTTCCTCAGCCAGGCAAATGAGACCGGCGGCCGGGCGGTGACCTCCGCCTCCAGAACCACCGGCTCACTGACCGGCACCGTCTGCGGTCGCACAGGGGCGAAGAACTGCGGCGCCTCCAGGTCAGCCTCTTCGGGAAGCTCCGGTGAAACCACCAGCGTAGCCCGAGAGCGCGCCTCTCCCGCTGCGTTGGTAGCGACCACCTCGACAACGCCCTCGTCGGGGGTGGAGGCACGCGTCAGCACCAGGGTGGAGCGGCGGTCGTCAGTGAGGACTGTGTAGCCCTCGGTTTCGTCCACGGGTTTGCCGTTGTGGAACCATGTGATGACGGGTGGAGGCAGGCCGTCGAAGGTGGCCTCGTAGGTGACATCGTCGCCCGGACGCACAACTACGGCACTCAGGGGCTGCACCAGCACGGGCGGAAGGCTGCCCTCAGGCGGCTCTTCCAGCTTAGACCCTGGAAAAAGGTATAATGGGGCTGAATAAAATCAAACAAATTATGGATTAAATACGATCTAAATTCCTTCCTGAAAGAGCAGAAAAAGTGAATGACATCAGGTACGCACTCACATACCCAAACACATAATTGTTCCGGAATATCACACAAATCAAAAGAAAACCTATGGTCATACTATTGAACCAGCATGACCACCAGCACCATGCTCAGCTTACCGATGACCAGGTTGGCGGTGTGCTGCTCGCGGCCGAAGGGGTTCTCTGCCAGTACCGTGTAGGTGCCCACGTCGTCCGGCATGACCACCGGGATCGTCAGCCGGGCCACCCCCGTCTCCGGGTTATAAGCCGGCACAAAGTCTTCAGATGGGCTGATCTGCGAGAGGTATTCAAAGATTACCGTCGTGTCTGCGATTTAAGCGCTCGCAAATGTGATGACGTCTTGCTGATATTCGTAAAAATGATTCTGAAGACCCTGCACAGGGGGAATAGCATGAGAAAATGCTGCAAAGTATGTATCATTTACGATTTTGTTTCATATATATATGTGCAAAATATCAACCCTGCAAAAATTCAAACAAGAAATAATAGTCATTGCATTGATATCCCGCAGACAGCTTACTTAAAAACTTAAACACAGAATAACTTCGTCAAATTTACCGGTTTTCCGTCTTGAAACCAGGTGATTTGTGGAGGCGGCGAGCCAGTGACCTTGACCTCCCAGGTCAGAGTTTGGCCTGGTTTGACCTGGCGCGGTTTCAGTGGTTCTATGAACTCCGGCGCCTCACCCTCCAGTGGTCTCTCTGGAATACGTCAGCACGAGTAAAGAACAGGCCATGCTATGCGGATAGATGTCCAATGAAGGAGCGCAAGGCGTTCCGCAACATACAAACTGTTTTATCTAGATTCAAAGGATGTTTTAACCTCTACTAAACTGGTTTCCAGAAGCCTTTCCAAAAGTCTATACATTTAAAAATATTTTCATGTAATTCAAATCAGAGCTGCAGCCTTACGGAGTGGAATGAAAGCTACAAGAAGCACCTGAGACAATCGATTAAGCGTTCCAAGTGTTTTATTTGCATCAAAGCTTTCCTGTATAGCTGCGAGATGAGCCTGGTATATATTGGCGACGTTATGTAATATAAATACCAGGAAAGTGAAAACAGCCTTTAAGGAATGAAATATCCTCTACGATTGGTAACAAGAGTAAAAGAACAAATCACAGCAAAAACAAAAACAAAAACAACAAAACAAACTTCACATGAGCACTCTCCAAAATATCACAAAATGAGAATGTAACAAACAACCATATTGCCGTTTCAGACGCATGAGTATGTCTTGGTTCAAGTCATTTCGCTCATGCACATGCACAGACAGTCTCCTTGAAATAGAAATATACCAATGAAGGTAACGCCTGTCTTGTCTCCAGGTATACGATTGGTACCTACTACATAAAATAAAATACAAATACATACGTCTTTTCCTCTTACAAATATTGGTTACAAAGAAAATGTGAAGGTGCGGAAACAAAATATTTTGACGAAAGCTCATATAAAAATCGAACTTTCAAAATATTACACTGGTTCCGATGCATATGCGTTTGGTCAATAATATGCGGGCACATATAGCCTCTGTAGCTGAAGTGCCCCAAAACTCCAATTACCATCATTAGCCAATAATATGACAACCGTCTTGTTGTTAGTTATAGCGTATGCATCAAATGGGCGTTTCTTTTCACAGATGGAGAGTCCTTCCGAATGAGGCTGCACCATTTGACGAACCATTTCTTTTATCGTGAACAATTGTGGAGGCTCCTCGCATTTTACAATGTTCTCAACGCCCTTTTTCCGAACGACGCAATGGTCTGGTTTTAACACTAGATGTGGCTATTAGCACTAAAAATTTATACTCCGTAATAATTTCTCGTGTGAAAGCGATACCGTAGTGGAACTGTACTTCACATAAGTTAATTTGCTTAATTTCTCAGTCTGTTCGGTTAGGAAAATTCACAGGCACACCGCAATGGAAACAAATGATTAATGGAAAAAGCATCAGAAAAAGATGACGCAGAACGCAGTAAGAAAAAAGATCAAGTACAAAAAAACTTCAACATCCTAGATATACTTCGAAACAAAAACCAAAGGGACTCGATCACACAGTCAAGATACCTTTCACCGCCAGGTTGGCTGTGGAGGCAGCCGAGCCCCCTGAATTGGTCACTTTGCACGTGAACAGGCCAGTGTGCTCGTGCGATACATTTGTGATTTCCAGCACAGCCGTCGTCTCAGTGCTCCAGGTTGTTACTTCATTGCTTGTTCTTAGATCCATATTGTTGAAGAACCATGACACATTGGGTGCAGGCGATCCTTCAAAATCGACTTCGAATGCCACGGTTTCACCGGCCCTTGCAATGACAGGCTTCATCTTCCTAACGAAACGTGGCGCAACGATTTTCTCTGTCCCCGGGGTTGGGAAGAATACTAGGCGGTTTTTTCTGGTCTTCGGCTTGGCTCCACGATGCTCCTCCTGGGGCACTGCAGGCTCTGATTCGGGAACTGAATCATCGTCAGGAAACTCCACGACTTCCGAGACTACCTTCGCTTCAGGCATCCAGTCCCGGATATCCTCAGAATCTACGCTCTGGATAGTCTCCACGGAGTCCATTTTATAGGGTTTCCTTTTCTTTATTTTTCTGGTTACAGTTACTTTTTGTTCAACAATATCTTCCACATCCTGCATCTCATCACCGTCAGAAGTGATAACAAAGTGTTCAGAAACAGGCAGAGGTGGTGCTCCCTCGGTATCGTCGGGGTGTTTAGGCTCCTCTGTTGGCTCCTGTTTGGGAAGCTTGGTAATGGCACCGGTTTCTTTTGGTTTCCGTTTCTTTTCTTTTACTCTTGGCTTTGAGGTTTCTGGTGGCATTTCATAGTCGAAAAGGATATCATCGTCAAACTCTTCATACGCATCTTCGAATGAGTCATCACTCTTTTCAGAAGCTACCTCTCTTTCAACCGTGATAAAGTCTTCCTCCGTCTCTTCAGGACCTGGGTAGGGAGCTGATCTTTGCTTGGGACGCTTGGGCTTCTTTTTATAAACATCTCTCTCCTCAACAGGAGCTTGTTCATCCGGAAGAGTTCCAGGCTCAGGAGACATATCCTCTTTTGAAGGCATAGGCTCCCTTAAAGGCATTGGTATGTCCTCGACTATTGTTTCCCTCTCCTCATCCGGACGCTTAGGCTTTGCACCTTCAGCAGGAATAATGTCGATTGGAGCAGAAGCCATAGCTGTTTCATCCATGGGTTTTTTGGGCCGTTCTTCAGGACCAGCCCCTTCCTTGGGAAGTTTCTCAAACGGTTCCAGCTCGACATCGTCTTTGGAGGGAAGAGTCGGTGCCCAGTCTGGTCTTTCAGACATGTCTTCGTCCTTTGCTTCTTCGGAAGGAGTTCTCCTGGGAATCGGCTTCAGATCATGTTCTTCAGGCGTTGGCTCGTCCTTTGGTCCAGGCTTTCCAGGCTTCAGCCGGTGTTCCTCAGGCGTCTCATCCTCAGGTATCTTTCCCTTGCCTACCTTGAAGCCTTCAGGCTCACTAGGCTCTTCCTTCGGAGGCTTCGCAGGACGAATATATTGACCTTTGTCTTCTGGCTCCTCTCCGACGTCCTCAGGAGTTTCTGGTTTTTTAGAGGGCTTGACTGATTTTGGTTTTTTGGTTTTCTTGCGGGATTCCGGTGTCATATCATCTGGTTGATCTAGCACAATATCCTCGTGTGTTGGAACTTCCGTGGGCACGAATGGTTCAACTTCAATAACTGGCTGTTCTTTTTCTTCTACTGGAACTTCTGGTTCCTCAGTCTCTGATAGTTTCCTCAAGCTAACCTCCTCAACTGTGACGTGCTCGGGCTCATAATCGGTCTGCTTGGATGGTTTGAGCTTTGGATGAGCCCATGGAACCTCCTCTGGCTCTTCTGTTTTCGGTCTGATTGGTCTTTTGATCTTTTTCTTATTTTCAGGCTGTTCTTCGGCGTCTTCTATGTCCTCAGGAGCAGACGTCTCAGGCACGTCCGTCTTGTCCATCTCAGATGGCAGATCTTTTGTCGGCTGATCTTCTAATGCTGTTTCTGGCTCATCATGGGAAGGAGTTGGTCTTCGCTTGGGACGTTTCGGCTTTTTCCTTTTGTCTGCATCTATTTCCTTTACCGCTGGTTTATCCATCGTACGTACATCCGGCTGCGACGGTAATTCCTCTTCTGTAGGGACATGTCCTTCCGGAAATACGAAACCATCCTTAATGTTTGCTTCCCTTGTCCTCATCTGAGGGGGAAAGCTCATACGTTTGTTCCACCTCATCAGAAGGAACAGGGCTAGGAGAGGTCGGAGAAGGAGCTTCCTGCCCAACTGGCTTTTCTGGTCGGCCCTCGGCGACAACTTTCTCCTTGGGAAGTTTCTCGAACGGTTCCAGTTCGACATCGTCTTTGGAGGGAAGAGTCGGTGCCCAGTCCGGCCTTTCAGGCGTTTCTTTGTCCTTTGCCTCTTCGGAAGGAGTTCTCTTGGGAATCGGCTTCAGATCATGTTCTTCAAGCGTTGGCTCGTCCTTTGGTCCAGGCTTTCCAGGCTTCAGCCGGTGTTCCTCAGGCGTCTCATCCTCAGGTAGCTTTCCCTTGCCTACCTTAAAGCCTTCAGGCTCACTAGGCTCTTCCTTCGGAGGCTTTGCGGGCCGAATATATTGACCTTTGTCTTCTGGCTCCTCTCTGATGTCCTCAGGAGTTTCCGGTTTTTTAGAGGACTTGACGGATTTTGGTTTTTTGGTACTCTTGCGGGATTCCCGGTGTCAGATCATCTGGTTGATCTAGCACAATATCCTCGTGTGTTGGAACTTCCGTTGGCACGAATGGTTCGACTTCAATAACTGGCTGCTCTTTTTCTTCTTCTGGAACTTCTGGTTCTTCAGTCTCTGATAGTTTCCTTAAGCTAACCTCCTCAACTGTAACGTGCTCGGGCTCATAATCGGTCCGCTTTGAGGGTTTGAGCTTTGGATGAGCCCATGGAACCTCCTCTGGCTCCTCTGTTTTCGGTTTGACTGGTCTTTTGGTCTTTTTCTTAGCTTCAGGCAGTTCCTCGGCGTCTTCTAAGTCCTCGGGAGCGGACGTCTCAGGCACGTCCGTCTGGTCCCTCTCATATGGCAGATCCTTTGTCGGCTGATCTTCTTCTAATGCTGTTTCTGGCTCATCTTGGGAAGGAGTTGGTCTTCGCTTGGGACGTTTCGGCTTTTTCTTTTTGTCTGCATCTATTTCTTTTACCATCGGTTTATCCACCTTAGGGACATCTGGCTGCGATGGTGCTTCTTCTTCTGTAGGAACATGCCCTTCCGGAAATACATAACCATCCTTAATGGCTTCTTCTCTATCTTCATCTAAGAGAGGCGGCTCAGAAGTGGGTTCCACTTCATCAGCAGGGACAAAACTGGGAGAGGCCGGAGTAGAGACTTCCTCCCCAACTGGCTTTTCTGGTCGGCCCTCGGGGACAGCCTTCTCCTTGGGAAGTTTCTCGAACGGTTTCAGCTCAACATCGTCTTTGGAAGGAAGAGTCGGTGCCCAGTCTGGCCTTTCAGGCGATTCTTTGTCTTTCGTCTCTTCGGAAGGAGTTCTCTTGGGAATCGGCTTCAGATCATGTTCTTCAGGCGTTGGCTCGTCCTTTGGTCCAGGCTTTCCAGGCTTCAGCCGGTGTTCCTCAGGCGTCTCATCCTCAGGTAGTTTTCCCTTGCCTACCTTGAAGCCTTCAGGCTCACTAGGCTCTTCCTTCGGAGGCTTCGCAGGACGAATATATTGACCTTTGTCTTCTGGCTCCTCTCCGACGTCCTCAGGAGTTTCTGGTTTTTTAGAGGGCTTGACTGATTTTGGTTTTTTGGTTTTCTTGCGGGATTCCGGTGTCAGATCATCTGGTTGATCTAGCACAATATCCTCGTGTGTTGGAACTTCCGTGGGCACGAATGGTTCAACTTCAATAACTGGCTGTTCTTTTTCTTCTATTGGAACTTCTGGTTCCTCAGTTTCTGATAGTTTCCTCAAGCTAGCCTCCTCAACTGTGACGTGTTCGGGCTCATAATCGGTCCGCTTGGACGGTTTGAGCTTTGGATGAGCCCATGGAACCTCCTCTGGCTCTTCTGTTTTCGGTCTGATTGGTCTTTTGAACTTTTTCTTAGTTTCAGGCTGTTCCTCGGCGTCTTCTATGTCCTCAGGAGCAGACGTCTCAGGCACGTCCGATCTTGTCCACCTCAGATGGCAGATCCATTGTCGGCTGATCTTCTAATGCTGTTTCTGGCTCATCTTGGGAAGGAGTTGGTCTTCGCTTGGGACGTTTCGGCTTTTTCTTTTGTCTGCATCTATTTCCTTTACCGCCGGTTTATCTATGGTACGTACATCCGGTTGCGACGGTAATTCCTCTTCTGTAGGGATATGTCCTTCCGGAAATACGAAACCATCCTTAATGGCTGCTTCCTTGTCCTCATCTAACGGAGAAAACTCATACGCTTGTTCCACCTCATCAGAAGGAACAGAGCTAGGAGAGGTCGGAGTAGGGGCTTCCCTGCCAACTGGCTTTTCGGGTCGGCCCTCGGCGACAGCTTTCTCCTTGGGTAGTTTCTCAAACGGTTCCAGCTCAACATCGTCTTCGGAGGGAAGAGTCGGTGCCCAGTCTGGCCTTTCAGGCGTTTCTTTGTCCTTTGCCTCTTCGGAAGGAGTTCTCTTGGGAATCGGCTTCAGCACATGTTCTTCAGGCGTTGACTCGTCCTTTGGTCCTGGCTTTCCAGGCTTCAGCCGGTGTTCTTCAGGCGTCTCATCCTCAGGTAGTTTTCCCTTGCCTACCTTGAAGCCTTCAGGCTCACTAGGCTCTTCCTTCGGAGGCTTTGCAGGACGAATATATTGACCTTTGTCTTCTGGCTCCTCTCCGATGTCCTCAGGAGTTTCCGGTTTTTTAGAGGGCTTGACTGATTTTGCTTTTTTGGTACTCTTACGGGATTCCGGTGTCAAATCATCTGGTTGATCTAGCACAATACTCTCGTGTGTTGGAACTTCTGTGGGCACGAATGGTTCAACTTCAATAACTCGCTGATCTTTTTCTTCTACTGGAATTTCTGGTTCCTCAGTCTCTGGCAGCTTCCTCAAGCTTACCTCTTCAACAGTGACGTGCTCCGGCTCACGAGCCCTTTGCTTTGAGGGTTTGAGGTTCGGATGAGCCCAAGGAACTTCTTCTGGTTCATCTGGTTTCTTCTCTTTGGGTCTCTCTATTGTCTTCGGTTGGGTGGGTGACTCTTCTCTTGGCTTTTTCTTCTTTGGTTGCTTTTTTCCACGCACCCAAGGTGCTTGCGGCTGGTCAATGGTTTCGTCGATTACCGGCTTTACTTCCTTGGGGAGCTCATCGTCTGGTTTTACCTTTTTAGATGGCTTTTTTGACGATCTCCAGCCTGGCTGAGGTACCTCCTCAGCTCCTTCTGGTTCAACCATCTCAAAGGACTCAGTGCTTGGGGTGGTTGATTGTCGATCGATGTCAATTTTCTCAAAAGAAGACTCGCTACTGCTCTTAGGAAGTTGCTGCTTGGATGCAACTGGTCTGAGTTGTTCAGGAGAAGATGGCAATGCCTCCTCGGCGTCTAAAATCTCAAATCCATCTTCGGTTTCCACTGGTTTTGGACTTTGGTCACGTTTTGAAGGCTTTGACTTCTTTTTGCCACGAGACCAGGGTGCTTCATCTCTTGTTTCCACAGGTTCCGGCCGTTCTGGCTTAGGCTTGGCTGCGGTGTGATCAGTTGGCTCACCTGGTTTTGCACTAATTTGCCCATCATCAGTCAGTGGTACAGGCTTTTCTATCTGCTGTTTCTCAGGCTTGACAGCCCGCAGCTTGTTCTTTCCTCTCGCCCAAGGAACTTGTTGAGATGTGGATTCTGGAACATCTTCCACATCTTCTCCAAGGTGGTCAGTGCCCATTTCCTGGGCTTTATCCACGGGCTTCAGATCGATTGGGGCAGCCTTTGGCTTCTCAGGGGCCTTTTTGTCTTGTTTAACAGGTTTTAGCTGTTGTTTGTCTCGTGCCCAGGGAACTTGTGGCTTTCTAGTATCAGGAACAGTTTCCGGACCAAGTTCATCAGTATCAGCTTCCAATTCCTGCGGCAATAAAGGTCCGTCTTTGCTAAGGGGCTTTAGATCAGTGGGAACAGGTTTGGGCTTTTCGAAAACTTTCTTCTCCTGCTTTTCTGTGGGTTTCAATTTCTCCTTACCTCGCGCCCAGGGTACTTTTGGCTTTCTGGACTCCGGAAAGCCTTGTAGACTTTCCTCGTTCATATCGCCTTCTAATTCCTGAGACTGCACATCGTCGTCTGTGCGAGTCGGTCTCAGATCAACGGGAGCAATTCTAGGCTTTTTGAGGGGTGTCTTCTCTGGTTTTTCTGCCGGCTTTAATTGTTCCTTACCCCGTGCCCAAGGGACCTGTGGTCTTCTTGACTTAGGAATACCATCAGATCCCTCGTTTACCAGGTCAGATTCGAATTCCTCATAATCCGCTTCATGCGGCTTAGGAACATGTTTCAAGTCTGCCGGAGCAAGCTTCGGTTTTGGGAATTTTTTCTTCTCTTGTTTTTCTAGTGGTTTCAACTGTTTCTTACCTCGTGCCCAGGGCACTTTTGGTTCTGGTTCTTGGGAGTCAGAATCGACACTGGCTGGTTCCAGTATTTCTGCAGCGTCCTGGTCGCGCAGGTCCGCGGATTTGCGGCGAAGACTCTCTGGTTCGGGTGAGAGAGGCCTCAACTGCACGCCGCCGGTCACCCACGGAGCGGTGTCCTTAGTGTACTGAACACGCCCAGTCTGTTGCTGAGCGGCCACTCCACGTGCCCACGGGGAAGCATCCAGCAGATCCTGCGGCAAGGGGGACGCCCGGCCCTCCACAGGCGTGCGGTCGCCGTCCGCGAACTGCCTCTCGGTCGCTGACTTCAGCTCCACGTGCTCCAGCTGGGGCTTGTGGAGCGGCCACTGCTGCTGCTGGGTCGGCCTCAGTCTGACCACCTCCTGGCTTCGGGCCCGACCCCGGCCGAACGGTGAGACGGAGCGACCCCGGGTCCCGGGCGAGCCGCTGCGGGAGGCTCTGCCGCTCCCCGGCTGGCTGACGTACCCCGGCAGAGCTTCTGCGTCGGGAGCTAGGAACGTGTACTGCTTCACACCCTGATCGTCACTCACGGAGATGTGGGATCCACGGCGCCGCATGACATAGTCGTCGCTCATTATCTCCTCCCAGTCGTCCTCCACGTGGTGGAGATCAATCGGCTCCAGCTGGAATTTCTTCTTCTTGTGGACGATCCTCTCCAGCAGGCTTCAGCTTTACATTTCCCTTGGCCCAGGGCACGGTTTCAGGCTCTTTCTTGCGCTGCAGCTTTCCGCGCGGTTCCGCAGGTGGCGGTTTGCGGAGTGGAGCAACGCCCCACCAGCGCTTGGCCATATTGACCTTTTTCTCGCGTGGGCTCTCTCCAGGTTCGGGAGAGGCAGACGGCCTCCGTGACCGGACCAATTCAGGGGACTCGGCCTCCGGTGGCGGGGAGGCCGGGGTTTCCTTCATTTCCGGCACAATAAACTTCGGCCCTGAAAGTAGTGTACACGTTGAACAACCAAGACGTGTGGGTCAAACAATTGTGCTTCTGGCAGGTCCGATGTGGAGGCAAAATACAACTGTTCCTGGCACAAGTCAGTCTTATGCAGAATGAAGCTTAAATGTGATATATTTTAACCTTAAATCTCCTATCGTTTGATTACATGCTTCTAGAAACAAATAGCGATACAGGCCAAAGAACCACATTTCCGTAATTCCACCGACTGAGTTAAACAAACTAATACAATTTTTTCCGTTTTTAATACAATTTTGAATGCTTTTCCCACACAGAAATGGCCCCGCTGCACTTGGCAGCCGTTACCCCGGCCCCGCCCCCCCGGCGTCCAAGCTCACTTGTGACGGTGAGTCGCGCGGCGGCCTCGCTGGTACCGGCGGCGTTACTGGCACGGCAGGTGAAGGTGCCGGAGTCGTCGGTGAAGGACTCTCCCACCTCCAGCGTCGCCACGCCGTTCACATACGTCATCTGCCGAAAGGCGGCGGAAGTGGAGAAGGCCGGTCTAACATAGACATTCTGATGGGGGAATATTTGCCGAAGTTTTGAAAAGGGTTGGAATAGGGGGTTCTATAAGGGTTTTTCAGCAACGAATGAAGACAGCTCACGTGACCCAAGGTCGTAGGGCTATATGGTACGGGGGTTTGTACCGCATAAGAGTTAACACCATTGGAGACAAATAAAACATACATTGACGTGTTTCAGGAAGATATAAAGCCAAAATTTCTGCCTGAAAAATAAAACATTCTTTTTCGCGTACGAGCTTGCAGGACACCAACCACAGATTTAAGCTATGGTAGAAGGTGTCGTTGTGAGCTGACCTTGAAGTCGTGACTGTGAGGAATCAGCTGGCCCTCCCTTAGCCAGGTGATGGATGGTGTCGGCTTTCCTGACACCTTGGCGCAGAGACGGGCTGGAGCACCCTCCTCAACCGTGACGTCCTTCATCGGGTTCACGGTGGGACCTTCCTGCTGCTTCGGTGCTGAAACATCGAATGTTGTGAAAGACTTGCGATAGGATATCAAAGGGTTTCATTAATCTTTGAGCAATGTATTAAAGGGATCATGATGGTAAAATTCTGAATTCACTGGAAAAGACAATTTTCAGATACATTACCATAGAAATACAGTTTAACCGGAGCAGAAAAACATCTGTGACCGAGAGTGTTCCAACCAAGAGCAGTGCTCATTTTAGCCAACTTATGCTTGAATATTTTCGTAGCATGTCGTAATCCCAATATTAAAGATAATTGTGCATAAAACTGCCGAGTGACTGCTTTCAGAAGTAATACTCCGTGATTTCGTACCTTTAGTACCAGCAGAATTTTGGCACAGACAATATAATCTTCACCGAGAGCACGGCGAGGCCCGCCACTCACCAGTGACGGTCAGCGCCGCCTTCGTGGTAGACTGTCCAGCCGGATTGGTGGCCACGCAGTAGTAAGTTCCCTCGTCCTCGGGGAAACACTCGGGGATCCTCAGCACGAAGAAGTCACCCTCCTTCTCAGCCTTGAAGTAGTCCGACTCGTGGACCAGTTCGTTGTTTTTGACCCATTTCGCCGTTGGCGCTGCGGAATCATCGCAGGTTACTATTACCAATGCTATAATATCCAACAAGAGACAGAAAGGGCTGTCTAGGCACCGGTGCCACGCCGAAACCGCTGCTTACAACAGTTTACGATGGCAGCAGCATCATGTCTCAACACAGAGATGGAATCAAGCCGGACATTATGGGAAACACTCCGCTCAGAAACCCTCGTTTTTATCGGACAGATCAGTTTGGTGAAGAACGGGAAAATATCCCTCCTTGGGAATTCATCTATCACCAACAATAAAAACAGCCAAAAACAGTCTACATAAGGAAAGCTGCATGTTTCCATGCTTTTTATGTCTTCAAACTCTAGCACCACTAGCACTTTAGATACATCCTCCCATTGCACCCTCCTCCCGCGTACCAGGGTGTCCGACGAAGCGGCAGCGGAAGGTGGCCGGGTGGCCCTCCTGGACAGTGAGCGGCCTCAGGGGCGTGGTGATCCGCGGCGGCGCCACCTGCCCCAGAGGGCCCGGAGTCGGGCCCGGCGCCGGCTCCACCGCAGACGCTCCACTCCGCACCTGACGGCGCCACAGAGTCAGCAAACTGGAGCTCAGGCACAGTCCACTCCGCACCTGACGGCGCCACAGAGTCAGCAAACTGGAGACTCAGGCACAGTCCACTCCGCACCTGACGGCGCCACAGAGTCAGCAAACTGGAGCTCAGGCACAGTCCATTCCGTCATAACAACCACAGAGTCAGCAAACTGGAGCTCAGGCACAGTCCATTCCGGCATAACAACGCCACAGAGTCACAAACTGGAGCTCAGGCACAGTCCACTCCGCACCTGACGGCACCACAGAGTCAACAAACTGCAGCTCAGGCGCAGTCCACTCCGCACCTGACGGCGCCACAGAGTCAGCAAACTGGAGCTCAGGCACAGTCCACTCCACACCTGACGGCGCCACAGAGTCAGCAAACTGGAGCTCAGGCACAGTCCACTCCGCACCTGGGTGCCAGAGAAATAGCTATGAACTGAGTCCGAGCAGGACCATGAGACCGCAGCTTACGGATGGCGGAGTTTACCGGGTAAATCAGGGGATAAAGCACATGATATTCAACCCTCTATAGCTAGCTTGGCCTGTGAAAAAGGAACCGAGAGAGAATACACCTTAGTTTCGATTAGCTCTGCAGCAGCGTCTCTCTCCATCACCCATTTTGCAGACGGCCGTGCTCTGCCAAGAAAGCTCACCTCGGCAGTGCAGCGAGCTTCGCCGTAGCTATTGATGGCCACGCACTCATAGGTTCCGCAGTCGTTCAGCGTGGGATGCAGCAGCTCCAGCGAACTGCCGTCCTCGTTGTCGGTCACACGGTAGCGTGATCCTGGCTCCAGCTTAGTGCCGGCCTGGGCATAACACCACAGGCGCCGTCAGAGATCAGGACCGGGAGGTCTTCCTTGAAGGACCTGAACCACTAGTGCCTCTCTTAATTGTCTTCCCTGCATTGAAAATATGTTTCACAGTTTCCGTAATAGTATCGAGAACTTTTCTCTCCCAGGACTGTCACATCTCAATGATCACTTTCTGACTGGAGCCCATTTTCAGTCCGTGGCAAAGTGCGCCCTGCCAATGTCACCACACCCTACCCAGTGACAAAAACCTGTAGCTAGTCCCGTCCCTATTCTCCAAATACAGAGAAAAATGCCACAACCTTCGGCTTCTTATTTTCCCTGCCTTGAGTCAGCGAAGATCCTTTCCCTTATTCTGGGTTTTAGGATAAGGGAAGGGATATTAAGTAACAAGTAACAAGTATCTTTAAAAAAGTATACAACACCTTCCTTCACCGAGTCAGCGTGATTCTCCATTCTCTTCCCGGAGACCTAACATCTCTGTCATTCCTAAATCGGTAGATGCCCTCCCTCCTCTAGAGTCGCTCCAGTCACCGCCCCTCACGGTGAGCCACGGTGTAAGAGTCAGGTCCTCACCTTGAGCCAGTAGACGTCCATGGGCTTGGTGCCGGCCACGCGTGCAGTCAGCCGGACCGGGGCCGGGCCCGGACCCAGCGCCACGTCCTGAGGAGACCGGGTGAAGTGCGGCGGCGCCGCCGCCCCGTGAGGCAGCTTGCGGTCCTCCACCAACAGGCCGGCCTCACAGCGGGCGTCGCCAGCCGGGCTGCTCAGCTCGCAGCTGAACGTGCCGGAGTCCTCGCTGAACACCTCGCGGATCTGCAGCGCCGACCGCTGAGGTGTGGTGGTGATCTGTCGGCGGTCGGGTGTTGTTATAGCAGGGTAGACAGTGCGTATGGAGGTCGGTCGCAAAACGTAGTGTAACAATTCTTATACCATAAATTATCATGACATCAGCATAAGGAAGAGGGCAAATGCTAGAAGCTCTCATTCAGGAAAGAAACACTTCTGTCCATTTTCTATCAACGGACCAATTCAACAGCTGAATTCACGAAGTTCGAGACAATACCATTCCCATCAAGGAGCTTCATATCAACCATAAGCTCCCAGTAGGCCCACTGACCTTGAAATCAGGACTAGACTGAATAGGGAATCCTTCTCTGAGCCAGGTGACCTGGGGCGGCGGGTTGCCACTGAAGATGACATCAAACCTGGCGCCACCGCCCTCCAGCGCCCGGCTGGGCCTCATCTTCCGCGTGAACACGGGCGCTCGTGGCGCCGCCTGGACGGAGACGGCGGGACAGCTCATCAGGGACGTCAGGACAATGAGTTAAGTTTGCATGTGGAAGATCCGAGTTCAATTACCGGCGGACATCAAGGGTATCACGTGGAAATTATAAGAAGACAGTTACCAGTGACTGAGTGGGACGCCTAATATCCATGCACAGACGAGTCTCGGAGATGTGAAGGAAAGTATTCATTTACTGTTTATGTTTATCAGCGAGACATAGGTAATGAGTATGATCTACTGTTTGCATGCGATCGGTTTCACTGCGGGCGGAGCGGAAGGACGAAATCGGGTTCTGAGCCAAGATTTAGATCTTACATTTTGACGATAGTTTCTGTCGTGTAAAAGTGATATAAATGAGTCCAAAAGAGACAGTTCCTTCCCTTAAATCCTAATTATCCACCTCACTGAGCGTATTCTTAGGATATTTAGTTTTAATGGGGTACAACTATAATCAAGAAATTCTAAAGATGACCAAAAAATATCCCACACAATAATGCACATCTCATCCAATTATACAGCAGATTCCCTCCTTCTCAGCCACAATCGTTACCTCCTGAGGTTGCGACGGTCCTGCATCCTGTGGTGTTTGCTGCTTCGGCTTTTCATCGCCACTGAAAAAGCAAGAGGAGTCATCTCACCAACGCAGACCAACAACTGAGGACTGTGATCACTGAGCAAGTTCACACAAGAATGATTGCATACAAACATGTACGAACATATACGAACTGAACACGTACCATGACGTACTCTGGCTGTAGTGAGTATGATATTTTTAGTGTTACTAATTCCCCGCCAAACAGTTTAGTAAAATATTCAAGTTCCGGGAAATACCCAACCCAATTAGCGATTCTCAAAATGTCTAACAAACGGCCAATTTCCGATATCTTTCGAGCAGCCTGGTGGGGGTTCAGTGATGACCACACTCTCAACCCTTTCGCAAAACATGTTATGCATATAGTCATTAAGTATTGTTCAAAATGACGAGGGACGTGGCGTTTTGTAGCATACAAAATTGAGGAGAATATTCTATACGCCTATTTCAAAGTAGTCCGAGAATGCAGTATTCACATTTTCTGGGCATAAGAGGCCGCCATCTCCTGTGTCACAGGAACTGCTGGAGTTCCTTCCTTTGGTGCTATTGTTCCCTGTGAAAGGAAAAAGGAGATCAGGAACCCGAAACTTATAAGCCAAAACATTAAACATGTTTACAAACTTTTTTAATACAAAGCGGTTTAAACTTGCTCGTTGAAACTTCTCTCACGAAAAAGTGGCACATTATCGGTATGAAAATACACTGATAAAAATCCATTCGAGTTTACATAGTGGTGTTTACCTCGCCTTCAGGCTGTTCGCCGGGGGAGGCGGCGCCACGTCGCCACGGCGGCTGCTGCACCACCGTCATCTGCGGGCCCTGGTGCAGCAGCGACGTCTCCGGGGAGACGCGCTCCTCGAAGGCGCGCGTCGCCTCCTCCTCTTGGCGCTGGGACTGGTACTGCAGTAGCTCATCATCATACCAGGCTAAAACGAGGGCCGCTGGTCACCGCAGGCCCGGGGTACTCAGGCGAGGCAGGGTCACACATGCAGACGACTTCTAACAGTGAATCTGGGAGCAATCGCAGCAACGACATGAAGGACGGCGACACCAAGACTAGGGAGCAGGCTCGAGCGGTGGGTCTGTACGAAGCCAAACAACGCGTACAAAGCGCCACTTCTAACGCGTATTGGTACCCTAAACAAAGGTGAAACTCAAATGCAGCGATAGTACTGGCTACCTGTTTTTTCTCGGCATTTGGTCCATACTGTCCCAAATTCAACGGCAATGCATGACACGGCAGAGGGAAAGCATAACCAGCGGCCTTGTAACCAGCCTTTGGGTGGTGCAGTTGTCAGAGAGAGCAAGAGAGCTGGGTTAGAGGAAATATAGATGCAAAGCTACGCTGGTTAGGTACACAAAAAGCGCCGCTGCACCTACGTAAAAACACAACAGAAGCGGCCTCCGCATCTACAAAATCACGCGCAAAAAAGCAGGCGTTCTTTGCGTACAGCCAAAAAGCTATAAAAACAACAGCTCTCGGCATCTGGAAAACGGCGCATGGGGACGCCAGCCGGAGCCGGCCTTGGTGGCATGCACTTGGAAACGTTACCCTACCTGAGACGCTGCTCCGCTGTCAGAAGAGAAGGAAACCGAAGAGTTATAGCTACTCAAACGCGAAGAGCCGCCGGACAGAGCCATTCTGGCTGGAGGTGTAAGGTGTCAGTGTGTGAAAGATGAATAGAAAAGTTGATCGTAGCGCGAGTGTTGTTAGTAGTTTGTGTGCTGGTCTCTGCTTTCCCGAGGACGCGCGACCAGTGGCGAACTCGGCTCTCTTTCATTACAATAAGCACAGCCTGATCAGCTGAGTGGCCTGTGAAACAGCAGCTGTCGCCACTGGTCGGCCTCCCACGTCACCAGGTGGCGCTGCCCTCTGGCAGCACTCACGTTTGGGCGAGCTCTTCAGTACGGCGCGGTAGTCGTCCTGGCGAGCGTTGATGGTGATGGGGCAGGAGCAGTAGGACTCTCCAGCCGAGTTACGCGCCACCACCTCGATCTTGCCGCTGTCGTACTGGCGCGCCTTCGGGATGTCCAGACGCCACATACCGTCGTAGGTCAGCTTGTAGCGCGTACCCTGTTGGCGCAAACAAACCCACAGGTCAGCTTGTAGCGCCTACTCTGTTGATGCAAACCAGCAAAGGCTCAAGACGCATGCATACTGGAGATGGGAGTAACCAGTTGGCTTCGAAATTGGTCATTCCCTCCGCACAAATAAGTGTCTTACTTGAGCTAAACTTCACAAGCAAAACTCAAGCATTTGACTCCAGCTGGCGTGCCTGAAGCATATAAGAACAACCACAAACAAGAATCGATGGTCATTGACCCGGGTGAGTGTTGTTGGCCACCCCCAGCAGGCGCCGGCAGTCCTCACGTTGACAATGGTGTGTCCGTTGATGAGCCACATGACGCGGGGCCGCGGGTGGCCAGTGACGCGACAGCAGAAGCGGGCCCACTCGCCCTCGTTGACCTCCGCCGGCTCTGGCTTGGTGACGAACACGGGCGCCTCGCGGGGACGCTCCTGCTCGTCGGGAGTGTCCGGCGCCCGGTTCCACAGTGACTCCATCTCCTGGATCTTGCGCACCGACTCCATGCCCTTCGGCACCTGTGAGTCGTAGATGATGCCCGGCTTGCCCTGAGGAGGAAGGCATATCAAATTAGACTTCCAGGCATTGTGGGAGAGGAGAGAGCATTGCTCGACAGTTTTCAAGGGATCTAATAATAGAGAGATTGGAATAGTGGACTAGTTTGGAAGCTATTGGTATGCTGCGATTTATTAAGAAGAACCAGTAATACATTGCAGAATATCACATATATTCCCAAGCGTCACTAATGGCATCCATAGCACTAAGAATGAACTCATGATGAGTGCTTTGGGGCAGGAAGTAACTCAGTTGTTAGTTACCAGGTTCGACACGTTTTCGTAAGTCCCAAAAGCGAACACTTCTGTCTCCTTGGTTGGGGGCACTCTTCAATTCACTGACCTTGGTCTTGATGATGGCTCGGGTCTCGTCCATGCCGTACAGGTTGGTCGCCCGACAGAGGTACTCTCCAGAGTCCTCCGGGTACACCCAGCCAAAGTTCATCGCCACGTAGCCGAAGTCGTAAATCGGCGTGAAACGGTTCTCTGCGCGCCAAGAACCAATGTCAAAAACAATATCTTGGACAAGCTCAAGCCACAAGCGACGACGATTCCAAAAATTTCAGCATACCTCATGGCAATACAATGTGAAAAATAGTTACCTGATCAAGATGTACTTAATATGAATCCCCACAACTTATTCAAGCAGGAAAGGTGTTGGTTAAGTCATAAATTCAGCAGGCTGCAGATATAGGAGAAAGAAACAAATATCTGGTTGAGGGATGTACATACATCAAAATTAACCAACAAGAGTCCAAAGGCTATTCAGAAGAGGCACCACCTCATTGCGGATGCTTACTGTAAGGCAGAGGGCGTCCGTTGAAGAACCACTCCACCTTCATGTTGGGGTCGCCGACCGGCGCCAGCTGGCACTCAAACTTGGTCTGGTTCATCTCCACCAGGTCCGGCTTGTCCTGAATCTGGGTCACAAACCTGCCAAAGAGAGAAGCTCAAGCGTCTGCAGCATGCAACGTCGCAAAACATCGGGACACGATTATTAATATTCTTCGGCTGGTTTGTTGTTCCAGCTGTTAAATATGAGGCCATTTTGGGCTTGTCTAATTTGTAAACATTTGTTGAGTAACCGGGGCCCAAACAGCAGCGCAGACTGCTAAGGAGGCCATGCAGGGCTGAGGGCACACCGGCGCCGCTTTTCCCGTCTACCTTGGCGGCTGTTTACGGTCGGCATCGTAAATATCTTCCTCGGTGAGGTAGATCTCGGACGTGTACTTCTTCAGGGCCGCCTCCATCTGAGTCAAGTACTCTGTCTTCTTCATGCCCTTAGGCACTTGCGTTAGCATGATCACAGATGAAATGGCTGTCGAGAAGGAGAGAAGATGAGTCGAAGTCGAACGCGCGAAAGACAAGACACTTCTAGTAGCCGTTTTCGTTTTACAATGCACAATCAAAGCTATTGAAAAACTTTTCTAACACTAAGCCCAGTGAGCCTCCGACCCACACTCGCCCCGGTGGGTTTGAACATCCCCTTTGATCTTGACTCCTATGAAGGGCAGAAAACAAGAAAACCCGAACGGTGGTTTGTAGCCCATTAGAAGCGATGAAGAAACTATAGCCACCAATTTTTGGCTCAGGTCAATATTGAGGTCATTGCAGACTAAAAGAAAGTGGTAGGTTAGATAATGCTTGACCTGACCTCGTGACCTGACCTGAGATGACCACAAACTGAAACATTTTCCCAAAAAGTTGCGCAACTGATCAAGGATAAGTAATGCTAAGTTAAGGTAAATAAGTTAAAGTTTGTACGGCGTCGCGAACACTGTCGACAACAACCTGAGTAGGGTGTTCAAATACCTCCACCTCTCCCCAACCTTCACTGGGGCGAGGGTTAAGTGTTTTCTTCCCCTAAACATCCGATAAAACACATGACTAGCTCTAAACTGTTTCTTAAGGTTATTTTGTTTCTTCGTTTTTCTATGCACCCTCCACCCACGTCCACTTGCTCAATAATTGATTCATTCGTTCATTTATTACTCACACCTATACATTACTGAAGTGGATCTTAAAGTGTTGTGATGAGCATGAGGTCATTACAAACTGTACAGTGTAAGGAGAATGAATACAGGCACATTGTGCTTTAACCCTGTCGCCCACTCCCTCAAACACAACTCCGTCTCCCCAAGCATGCGCTCTGAGACAGCCTCTGTCGTGACCCCTGACCTCGGCAGGTGAGGGCGCTCTTGCAGGTGGCCTGCCCGGCGCGGTTGACGGCGCGGCACGTGTACTCGCCGCCGTCCTCCGGGTACACACCCAGGATCTGCAGGGACGCGTACCCGAAGTCGAAGGTGGTGCGGAACCTGTTGCACGGAAGCAGCGCAGGTCAGTGCCTGGGGCGAGTCAATGGTGACCTCAGTGATGGAGCGAGTCACTGGTCAACACAGGTCAATTACAAAGCGACACTAAGAAAAGGCACTAAAGGTGTGTGTGTATATGCTAGACCCCAATGGTTAACCGACAGAAGCACGGAATTTGAGACGTCATCTTGAAGAATTAGTGAACAAGTACTGAAAACAGTCATTCACCATCGAATACTTGAAGTACCTAATTGTCACTACCATAGTTTTGGCTGTTAGGAATTGATCCCAATTTAATATTTTCAACCTGAATAGTCAAAGCACTATGTCCCCGACCGAAGCCCTCAAGCCCTAAGGAAAGCAAAGTAGGCAGGGTCAAACGAATCTAGAAGCAAAGCTTTTTCAGAGCGCTCCATCAGCGGGGCTTGTCGTTAAAGGGAGTGCCCCACTTTTATAATGGGTTTTGAACAGATATAGCACTTTTGTAGAGCGTGTTGAGATACCACTATTACCATAATTAATTTCACCCAAAGCTCTGAGGTACAAAATTTCCGCCAGCTTTAAAGTTCAAAGTAAAATGGTTGATTGCCTTATTTCAAACCCCGAAGGAATACCTTCCATATGGTTGCAGTAATTTAATTGGCCGTAAGCTTTAGGCCTTGCCCACTCGCTGAAAACACCATGCTAGCGAGTAAACCAGTATGCAACTGCCTGTCGACCGAAAACCTCGGGCGAGTTAAAGTCCATTGCAGAGCGCAATTGTGCCGAAGTGCGCCCAATGCCCGCAACATCAAATCCTCCCTCCCCCGTAGTTGCCAAAATAGTATCAATGCTTCCCCAAATTCAAACTCTGAAATTGTTTCTTTACATCAGGCATATGCATTATCTTTCTATCACGGAGTAAACACGGCCACCCTTATGATATCTGTCGTTCAGTTTTTGTACTAGTTCCGTTTTGCTTCTTGTACTGCACGCGATTTTTGTCATGCGGAAAACGCTGTGAATGGGCCTTTACAGCGAGTCTATTATCATTATTTGGGAATTTCACTGATTATTAAAACTTGTATTTTTAGATGACTTCACTTATTGTTAGAAAAGACGAGATATTTCTGTATTTTGCCTATGAAAGGGGGAATGTTGTTCCCTAATTTTCAGACCTCTTTTGTTCTTAAATTGTTCTTTTTAGAATTTCGACAACGTGGTCCATTGCCTTAAAGACCGGTGTAAGAAGATGGGTTATGGGGGAGGTTCGTCACCTGTGTCCAGTCTGGACCTGGACTCCGTTCCGGAACCAGGCCACCGTCAGGTGCGGGTCGCTCTTCGGCTCCACCTTGCAGTCGAAGAAGGCCGTCTCACCCTCTCCCACGTCCAAGTTGCTGATCTGTATACACAAACGGAGTATTAATAGGACTATCCCACCAAAATATCTGCTTTTTTGTGCGCAACGTTTTAACCCGGCGCCTCGATGTCATATATTGAAACCTTTAACGTTATAGTTTTTCCAGTCCCCCTCTCGATTTTCAGAGAAACCCATAATGGGGGGGCTCATGATGAACTCATAATCACGTTGTAAACCTATTATGTCCTACGATTTAATTCAAACAGTTTGAACAATAAAGACAATTCAAACTAGCGCCCTGACATCACCATGGTGGTATTACCTACTTAAGCGAAATACAATATAACGTAACATAATAATTTCGTTGTTTATAGACATAACACAGACCACATATTGTTTTTCTCCGCTAAAAAGGTGTGCCGTTGGCGGCGGCTGACCTCTTTGATAAATCGCGGCGGCTCGGCGTCGGCGTCTGGGGTGAGGGGCTGCTCGGACCGGGGGCCCTCCTCCAGCGTCCTCAGCCCGTCCCCGGTCATACCCTTGGGCAGCTGCGAGTCCAGCACCACGTCCCGCTTGGCTGTGGGAGCGCGCGCAGAGTAAGTCACGTGTTTCTGAGAGTCTGCTACCGATCTCACAGACAATACAACCGACGAAGCTATCCGAAAAAGTCCAAGAAAAGCATATATCTACATACGTCGACTAGCTACCTTCAAAAGGTAATTAAATAAATTGACGTGTGGATCATAAATACTTAATTGTTGATGAACTGATTTATGCTTACCAATGTACAAGAAATTACTACACAGATATTGATACATACAGAGTCCAGTGCTGGGCTGATTGGCTTTGAGCAGGCTGAGCTGATGCTGTTGCCATTGCTCAATGTATCTTGTAAACGCATCTGTGAATATGCAGTGAACAGGGGAAACAATCAGGGACAAGCTGGGCTAATTAACGGGCGACAGGGAGAAACACCACACAGTCAGAGAGGAGGAGAGATATATTAATCAGAAAACCCATGCAAGAGAACACTGCAAACTAGGTTAGGTATCACTCCAAACCAGGGAAGTAAACGCACCACTACAGAGAAAAGAGTTCCAGCAGGCGACGAGCAGAAAAGCAGCTATAGTGACTAATGCAATGTTGAAAATACCACCTCCTGCAAAACATTGACCTTAAAGAATTGTTTTACAGAATAAAAATATATTATAGTGTATGGTAAATGTGAGTTTAGCATGTTAGTCGTGCACAGATTGAACTTTCCTAAAAACAGCCCAGATAGGCAGGCGCAGATACAGGATTTTCTTCAGGTGGGAGGGCTAGCCAAAGATGGACCCGGGATCATCCTCAGCCGGGTTTAAAGCAGACAAATCGCAAAGAAACATGCTGTTTCTTCAACAAAATTCGTTACAATCAACCAAAGCCGACAAATTTTCGACGCTCTGGGGTGCCTGGTGCAGCCTTGGGGGAGGGGGAGACACCCTCTGTATCTGCGCCTGACAGGAACGGTCAGAGAAGTGTGAGACGTCACAAAAACAACACACAGAGCCAGTGCAGCATCTAGTCTGGCGAGCCAGCCGACTGACCCTTGCAGATGAGGGTGGCCTTGGTGGTGGCGGTGCCCCACTTGTTGGTGGCCCGGCAGACGTACTCGCCGGAGTCTCGCGGGAACGTCCAGTCCAGGTCCAGCACCACAAACCCGAAGTCGTCCAGCATGTGAACCCTGGAGAGGAGTGTGTGGAGGGGGACGTTACTCGGCAGTCACTGTCGCCCTCCTCTCGCCGAGGCGAGGAGGAGGTCCTACAGTGCAGGTGCGTGATTGGTGGCACTGCGTCAGCGGCAGGCTTTGGCCAATGTTTCAGATACCGGGATGGGCAACGTGTCGAACACACGTGAGAGAAAATAACTGCATTGAGCGCAAACACATAAAACTGGAAAATATGCAGCGAAACATATGTTTTAATAATTGTAAAAATCGGCTACAATAGAACAAAAGACATTTAAAAGACCCAAGAGCAGCTTTTCCAACGTTGCCATGTGCGCAGTTTCCTGTTACAAACCTGGAGCCGACGTCTATTGGGCGTCCGTTGTGGAACCACTCGATTCTCATGCTGGGGTCGCCCACGGGCTCCACGCGGCAGTCAAAGTGGGCCGGAGCTCCCTCATACAGGGCCTATCGGACCATGGCGAGCCCATCAGAACAACCCAAAGTGAGCCCCATCGCTTGGAATGCGTTCAGCGACACTGAAAAACATAGAGACAACAACAGTCTAAATAAAAGCAAAGTTATCGAACAGATATCGAAGTGAAACCGAGTTGTCGAACCAAACAGTGAGGCCATTTCTTTTTCCAAAAAAACGGCTCTTAGTACTGCCCGCACGTTCAAAGAGAAGTGGCAGCCCTCACCTCCAGGTCCTTGATCTCGGTGACGAAGCGCGGCGGCTGTGGCTGGGCCTCCTGCTCCGGCGAGCGCTCCGTCCGGTACAGGGACTCCTCCAGTTTACGGATGCCCTCCATACCGTGCGGCATCTGAGGCTCCAGTACCACACCCTGGCGACCCTGCCGCACAGAGACGCTCTTTTATGGTCCTGGTCGATATGCTTCTATGGATAAAGTGTCGAGCGAATCATTATCACACTATTAGATAGTTTGATCTGACTGCACCTCATACCATGCAGATACCACCAACCTAAAGTTTCTGGCACGTTCAAAGTCCCCAAAAACCACTGATACTTATTTTAAGTTTTAAGCCGATCACAATAGACCCATCTTTTTTTAGATGAATGAAAAAAAGAAAAAAACTGATTTTGTATGACTGATATAGACGGACTCTGCGTGTATAGACATCGTCCTAGACAATTTTTTAATTTTTATATAAATTTTGTTCAAGATGTTCCTAGTACGGCTGCCGGAGTCAGAGTCTCACTAAAGTCATCAAGGGACTGTCACGGTGACCCCGACCCCACCACCCGAACGAGCAACTCCCTCAATGGAGGGTCAATTTAGAAGCCAAAGTTTAACGTCCCACAAAGCACAGGGACGGCCGCCCCGCTCAGGTCACCCTCTCATCAGTCAGTTGCCAGCCGACCTGTACGTCGGGTAAACTATTGAGCGCCGGAGCGTGTCAGGGAACCGATCCCAAGCCTGGACATGCACTGCCACTGCATGCTTCGAGCAGCGGGCCGGGCCCAACGCTCTACCAACTGAGCTACCGGGGCGGCTCAATATGTATTGAGAGCTAGCGCTGAGAAAGCCGACAAAGCGCAAAGTAAATATTAATATTACGAGTTGATTGGAGATCAAATACGATATCGGGAAAGAAAGGCACGGCATGCCCTGTTCTCGACCGGAGCGCCGTACAACTACACCAGCGATGAGCCGCCTACCTTGACTGTGAGGGTGCAGGAGACGGACGCCTCGCCGTGCCGGTTCACAGGCCTTGCACGTGTAGAGGCCGGCGTCACGCTGGTAAATACCACCCACCTCCAGAATCACGTAACTGTAACGCGACCGTGACGTCATCCGCCGCACACTGCTATCGAACGGCTGGGGCATGATGGCATGAGTGAAAGGCCATCATGAGTGACGGCTGTGAAGTTGACCTCAGATGAGCGAGTCTTATGCCGAACCAAACACAAAACCTAATCAATAAACACTACACAGAACAGTGATTTCTGATAAACGCACTCCTAAGCCTCGAGACCAAACACCAATAGAACAGTTGTACCAGAACGTCCTCTCGTCAGCCACTCGGCCTACCCGAAGTCGTTGATGGTGCGGACTCGGGACCCGGCGGAGAGCGGCTTGCCGTTGTGGAACCACTCCACCCTCATGGTGGGGTCGCCCACCGGTGTCAGCCGACACTCGAAGTGGGCCAGTTGGTTCTCCACCAGCGAGGCGTCAGAAGGCTGTGTTAGGAACTGGGGCGCCGCACCCTGCCGCACGCCAAACGGGGTGTTAACAACGAGGGGCCACGGCGCCCTGCTGGACCGGCACTGGGCGGCAGCAGAGCAGCAACAGCTGTGGCTGTAGCGCTGTAGCAGCAGAGCAAGGCCGACATTCGTAGTACATATACGGAAAGTACACATGCAGCCAGTAGACTTTGGACATCCACTGCTTCCCACAGCCTGGCACAGAAACCTGAACACTCCTTGATAAACACAAAACGGACAAGACATCCCGAAATGAAGACAACAGCAGTGCGTTCTTCACTTCACCAGCGGGAGCTGGAGATCGCACACCCTCTCCTAGCCCGGTGACGTTGCCCTTCCAGCACGCGGACCCTGCCTGTACTGACCTCCTCGGTGGGAGCCGGTGTCTCCGGGGCTACACCCAGTCCCTCCAGCTCAGCGATCTTCCGCATGGTGTCCATGCCCTGGGGCAGCTGGGACTCCATGATGATGTTGCGTTTACCTGCGAGACACCATGCGGTTGGCAGTGGACCAAAGATGCCCAGGGTGGAATACGCAGATGAGAATGACCGCAGTTCAGGCGTCTTTAAGGTGAAACATGAGCATTGCAGAGGTTTGCTTGCAAACTTCGAGAGTTAGCCAGTGGCGAATGGAGGATTTTGCTAGGAGGGAGAAGGGGCGAAGCTTCAGTAGAGCAATTGCAGGCGCCATTTGGTCAATGCAACAATACAAGGGAAACCCTCCCGCCTCCTACAACGCGCCCTCCTCCACCCTCCTACAAGGGCGCCTTTCCCATGGTCACCCTCTGAAATTAATTCTAAAGCCTATATTCAGAAACATTTTGGTCAGGAAATTCATTTTCCTAAAGCATATGAATAACTCCAACCGCAGTTGCATACTTCCATAAGCCAACAAGAAAATAGCAGAACACTGGAGTCCCTGCCAGAGGTTCTCGTTTTACACTTCAGAGCATCACGGCCATGAGGTGCCCCCGCCGACCAGCGGGCTGCATCTACCTGAGCAGGTCATGGTGGCGGTGCTGGTGGCCTCGCCGGCGGCGTTGTAGGCCCGGCACGTGTACTCCCCACTGTCCTCTGGGTACACCGGCGAGATCTCCAGGATGACGAAGCCGAAGTCACAGAACGTGCGGAACCGGCTGGATGCCTTCATGGGCTTACTGTTGTGGTACCACTCCGTCTGCAGAAGATGAGAGGGCTGTTTTATAAATGATGTTAAGGGGAGCGAGTACATCACGATATAAATGGCAAGAGAACCTGCGAAAAGTCACACATGCCTAACTTTCTTGGAAACAGCAATGGTAGTTAAACAAAAACAGCTCAGAAATGTTCAGCCAGCTCAGTTCCAAGAGTGTCAGTTTTACGCCGGTCCCACCTTGAGCAGTGGGTCGTCCGTGGGTGTGAGACGGGCCTCGAAGTGGGCGTTCTCTCCCTCACGCAAGTCGGTGATGTTGTTGAAGGGCACTGTGAAGCAGGGCGGCTGGGGTGCAGTCTCAATGTCAGACGTCTTACGGCGTGGCGTGTCCTCCAGAGAGCGGATCTTCTCCAGACCTCCACTCATCTCCTGGTGGGTGCGACACACAGAGGGGCTCAACCGCTGGACAGAACAGCGGTCACATGGGGCTTACAGCCCCCGAACTTCCAGCGTCTTTTAAAATCACATGATTGCGTGCTAAAATGTAGAAAAATTCTGTACTGCGCAGAAAATAGCCATAATATCGTGTAATAATCCAAATTCCGACTAATATAAAGGTGCAACATCCTTTAGAATAAGGAGGAGAAGTATAAGAAATCAATAATATTTCAACACAAGAGTGACAGACAAAAAGTACAAGGGTTTTGGTAATACTTGGACAAGTCCAAAAAACTAGGGTAGTTCCCTTCAGTTGCGGACTATGTCGGATGTCACTGGCATAAGAGATAGCGAAACATGTCAGCATATCCTGCACCTCCAATAATACAACCTCAGACAGCGCCCCCACCTGCGGGATCTGTGGCGTCAGCACCAGCGCCTCCTTGGACAAACACTTCAGCGTGGCCTTGGTGACGTCACTGCCGTACTTGTTGACGGCGCGACACTCGTACTCGCCCGAGTCCTCCTCGTAGCAGTAGAGGATGTCCAGGATGACGATGCCGAAGTCGTGGAAGGTGCGGAAGCGGTGGCCGGTGGGCAGCTTCGTGCCGTTCCGGTACCACTCCACCTGAGTGGAGTCCGGCGCCGTCAGGGGGCGAGGAGACGTGAGCTGTGTGACGTTCAAAACGGGATGTCTTTTGATTTTGAAATATTTTCTCAAGTTTAAGCTGAAAGTTCTTTTTTCTTATATTAATCGCTTTTAAATTGTGAAGGCTCAGGTCCAGAAAATTATGGTCAAATAATACATTTAATCCTGAAATGAGAACACCTGTCATTATTGTTCGATATTTTCATAAGCACCCTTGAAACTAGCATATCCGTGCGATTATTCTCAAGCTAGAATAATCATCACTTTACTAACTCATATAATATCCGAAGTATCTGGCCATAGACCCGCAGCATTGGCCCGTTGTGGACCGCCTCCTCACCGTCAGGTCAGGGTCGTGTACGGGCGTCAGGCGCGCCTCGAAGTGAGCCGAGTGGCCCTCCACCAGGCTGGACAGCTCGCTGATCTGTTTGGTGAACTTGGGCGGAGCTCCGGCCGGCGCGGCTGGTGCTCCGGGCTGCGAAGGCTGCATCTCCAGCTCAGCGATCTTCCTCAGAGCCTCAGGCTGCAGCGAGTCCAAGAACACGCCTCCCTTGCCCTTACAGGAGAGAGTGGCCTTGGTTTCGTCTGAGCCGTACTTGTTTGTGGCTCTGCACAGGTATTCGCCCGAGTCCTCCGTTTGCGCGTAAGCGATGTCCAGCACCACGAAGCCGAAGTCGGACACCGTCTTGATGCGGGAGGAGTGGCCCAGAGGCTTGCCGTTGTGGAACCACTCCACCTTCATGTTGGGGTCGCCGACCGGCTCAAGCGTGCACTCGAAGTGCGCCGAGTCGCCGTCCTTCAGGTTCTCCTCGTCCTGCGACAGACGGGGCTCCGGTCAGACGGCTAGTTAAAAATGCAAGACAAATTGCATGATATCAGCAATAGAACACAAAACAATTTTGCGGACTAATGCAAAATTATATATAATAGTTTGCAGTAATAAAGCAAAATATAGATTTATCTTCACCTTTTGAAATAATCCAAAACTTTTCGAGTTAGGTCTGATCTACGCAAGTTCCAATGGTGAGATAAATTTGAGCCAACACACCAACCGACACGAAGTTATGTAGCTTGGGCTTTGGTGAGTTTGTCACTAAATTTCATAGCCATAGTATGGGTTTTCTATTTTAAGCAGTCTGCGATTATTGAAAATGCAGCCTCGAAAATTTTGAAGTAAAGAATATGTGCGACAGCCTTCTGTTTCACACCTACGAGTAAGCGCACTATTTGTTCCGTAAGACTCGTATTTTGCCCACAAATACTAATTATTTCATTTCCTTGGCTACTTGTGACCGTTTCGATTAGAATTACCTATCAAACATTCCGATGTCATGCCAAATCATGGGCGTTTCAATCTCAAATAAACCTCAACAAAAAAAAAAAACAAAGCCTTAAGCTACCGTCACCTTAGCAAGCAGTATTTCACCAGTCTGTGACCAGACGCTTACCTTGAGCTGGGTGGTGAATCGCGGCTTCTGTCCAGCGTCCACTTCTTCCTCTTCCAGAGGAGCTCCCTCAGCTGTGGCAAGCAGGAAGAGACTCAGCCCACTATGCATAATTGCGGTACACATCCAGCAGGAGTGCTTACTGCTCAACGCACAATAGCCGAGCTCGTGCCAAACCAAGTCATCATACAGCTCACGACAAAATCGGCAGATAATGACTCATAAGCTTTCAGTGTACATTAAGCTATGCGGTATAAATGACTATTCGCAGCCTGGAGAGCTCCTCACCGACAACTTTGAGCGTGCCGGAGGTGCGCGCCGAGCCCTTCTGGTTGGTGGCCTTGCAGATGATGAGGCCGGCCTCCTCGGGCAGCACGCCGTTGAGGTCCAACGTGACGAAGCCGAAGTCGTAGTTGGAGGTGAAGCGGGAGCCGCTCTTCATCGGCTCTCCGTTCAAGAGCCATTCTGTTGTGGATGCCATGGAGGTGGGTAAGGTAAGCCGTCTGGAAAGCTGTAAGTCTATTCCGTGCCTCTCATGCAATAACAGTTTACAGTGTTACGGATAACGTAGGTTACGCAGAATATTGCAGCTTTCCCTGACGAGGAGCCGTACAAATATTTGAAACGGCGCTTGTGAAAATGTATGAGTAATTTCCCAAAGTAATATTATTACCGTAGTAATTTCAACCGACAGCACGCCACATCGGTTGGTTACGACCACAATATTACAATATATAAGGTATTACTAAAACAAATAAACTAATCGGACTTTTTCACTTCTCACGTAAGAGAAAAATCGACGTGAATTAAAGCAGGAACAACTTTTTACCCCCCCCCCCCAAAAAAAATTGATATTCCATGAAGGCTTCCCAAACCGACCACGGAGAAATGAAGTGATCACGCCTCTAAGCGCCCATCACCACTGGTTCCTACCGGTTTTGAGTGTGGGGTCCTTGGCGGGCTCCACCCTACACTCCATGTGCACGCGGTTGCCCTCGCGACACTGTACGTCGTTGAGGTGGGTGATGAACACAGGCAGCTCGAAGGTGATCTCAGGCGCGGCGGCGGCCGGCGCCCGGCCCAGTTCCAGCTGGGCAATGGCCGGCAGCGCCTCCGGGCGCTGAGACTGCGCCAGCAGCCAGTGCTTGTCTGTGGGAGTCAGCGAGACTGGGAGTCAGAGTCTGCCTGTGGGAGTCAGCGAGACTGGGAGTCAGAGTCTGTCTGTGGGAGTGGGAGCCAGTGAAACGGAGAGCCAGTGTCTGTCTATGGGAGGGGAAGGGCCTTGTGAAGCGGAGAGACAGTGGTTATGAGAGTCGTGGGAGTCAATGGCACGGGGATTCGGTGGTTATGGGAGTTGCAGGAGTCAGTGAGACAGGAAGGCAGTGGTTGTGGGAGTTGCGGGAGTCAATGTAACAAGTGTCACAAGTCAGTAAGACGGCAATGTTCGCACCGGGGATTCTGCGAGGATCCTCACGGATTATGTCAAAAAAAGTGAGCTTAATTGGGAAATATTCTCTTAAAGTCATCGTCAGGTGAAAACTCTTACCAGCTTCTAGCTGACACATAAGTTCCCCTAGTTTTCAACCGACATACAATCCCAGTTTGAAGCACTCCAGTATGACTTGGCCGTGGTCTCAGCACCAGTCCTGCGTATTTCTAAGGAACGTACTCTAAGACAGCGGTGAGAACCGTTGACTTTGCGTGAGAGGTACACCGCAGCTCGGAGACTGACCTTCCACCTTGAGAGAGCAGGTAGAGACCGCCTCTCCGCGTCGGTTGACGGCGCGACAGGTGTAGACCCCGGAGTCGTCTCCGCGCAGCCCCATAATGTCTAGCGTGACCAGGCCAAAGTCGAAGGTACTCCGCAGTCGAGCGCCTAGACACAGCATGATAAGTTCAGTGCCTGTAGCTGGACGACAGTGCTCATGGGTTTGGCGAAACAAGTGAAGAAAAATTACAATGCTGTCTGGTGTTTTGAAGAAAATAATGAATGCACCCTCATAGCAATCTCCTATACATTATTTCAGCCATTGAGAGCTTATTTTGATCTATGATTGGAAATTTGGTTGCATATTTCCGTAACATGTATGAACAATATCTAGGTGGAACCAAGTATAATTCAAGAGTAGACATCTGGTAGGCTAGCTATAAAAATTTGCACCAATCACCCTTCAAACCACACTCAGCCAGCCTACCCTCTCCTCTACGGGTCACGACCACCCCACGGCACACCACCCCCACCCCCCCCACGGGTCACGACCATCCCCACCGGGTCACCTGACCACCCCCACCCCCTTCTTCCACCCCAGTCCGTCACTGACCAGTCATGAGTGGCACGCCGTTCTTGCTCCACTCCACCCTGAGGTTAGGGTCGGTCTTGGGCTCCAGCGTCGCCTCCAGGTGGACGCTCTGCTGTTCGCTGAGCCTGTCGTGGCTCTCCAGGTGAGTGGTGAACACCGGCGGCGCCTGCTCCTGGTCGTCGGCCAGCCCTGCCGGCACTCTGTTCCGCTCCGCCTCCTTCAGCTGGATCTGGTCCCACGCCGAGGCGTGGATGACGTCGCCCAGAATGCTGCTGCGGTCTGCCAGGTCGGGGAGAGCGGAACAGGTCAGCTGGCGGAATCTCTTCCTGTGATGAATGTACGCCACAAAACGTTATCTAACGGTGAGAGAGGATTCGTGTCTGTCCAAGAAATAACTGTGCAAGACATTGATCTGACACTTTTCTGGAGATGCCTCTGTATAGTCTGCAGGTATAATTATAATGTAGAAGCCCCCGGTATGGCATTGTTACTATGCAATCATTATTTAGAAGAGAGACTATATGTATAAGCAATCATTATTTGGAAGAGAGACTGTGCAAATATATGGTGTCAATTTTTTGTGTACCGCTTGGCATAAGTCCACTTTGGATGAGTTTAAGACCTCCACAGCGCGACAGCCGATTAAAACATTAACTCAGGCCGTAACTGGCGTGCTGTGCACCTCTGTTCCACTTCTTTCCCACCACCTTTCTCTCTCTCTCACCATGCACTCGGAGCGATGTGGAGGTAAGGGCCTCGCCGGCTCGGTTGGAGGCCTTGCACATGTACATGCCGGCGTCCTCCGGCACCACAGACATGATGTCCAGCGTGACGAAGCCAAAGTCGTGCGTCTCACGGATTCGGGAGCCTGCCGAACCAAGCAGACTCGTCTCACGGCGTCTTATTTAGGGAGCACGGATTTCAGGGTGTGTGTACCTACTATACTGTTGGCATTCTTACACAGCGAGGTTTGGGGTGGGATATAAGCCACACGTAGGGGGGCTGACAACGCGGGGGTTGCTATGGAGAACATGCTGTTACCTTTATGTGTCCAGGAGTTCAATGACTGATATTGAGGCTGGTAGCAGTCATTTGATCCGTTGCAAATTATACATAAAAGGTTGACAGGGAAAATATGCGTACTATGACACAGGGGTATCAAAATAGCACTTCAGTCGGGATTGTGTTACCAGGAAGAAAGGTAAACATGACCCGTGGCACTTTCGGTATTTGACCCGGACAATGAATGTGTACATGGTACTTAGGGTATCCAGAGAGCAGGTGGGAGCTAGGGCGTTGCCACAAACTTTTTACTGAGGTAGAAAGGGGGGGTTGGAACCAGTGACGAAAACCTAAATACATTTCTTCAAGGTCTATTTGGACCGAGAGGTGATAGCTTAAGTGTTTTGTCGTGTTCAGAATGGCTGCAATCACAGTCACGTGAAATAATGTATAAAATATATTCTTTCTTATCAAATTTCATATTTTTACCGATTCCAGGTCGAGCAGTTGCCCCACAAATTCATGTTGATATCCAAGAAATGAAATTGGAGAGGAGGGTAAGCGTAACTACTTTTTGAGAGCGAGAGGGGGCTCGGCCCCGCAGACCCTCAGTGGCAACGCCCCGAGATGGGAATATCTTCACCAAAACACCTTCTCAAATAGCACATGCTTATTACTATTTCAAGAACATAAACATGCTGACAGAACAAATAATTTCAAACAGAACATGCTTAGAACAAAGAAAAAAGTGTTAAAACATAACAAAGGAAAGTGCAACATGCCACAAAATGTTTATTTCGTTCCAAAATGTACAAAAGTGTGCTTTGCGATTCGAGACATTCCATAGTATATATGTGCAGGATAGTGTAAAACTCTAAATATCAAAATCACCTATACCTGAGTTCAACATATTAATACGCATTTACTCCTTCCCAAAAATATTATCCAGAAAATAAGACAGATAAATGAAGCAATAACTTCAAGCCTTGACAGAAAAAGTGCTGGTCCAGGATCATAAAAGTCAGAGACACAACAAAGCAGGTACAGTTGCGAACACGGAAGGGTTTTGGGTGACGCCAAACCTGCTCCGCCAATCAGAATTACCTCCTGTCAAACGGGGAGTCGAATCAGAACAGCGCACAGGACAACCCGACCCTCCCAAGTACTACCTTACCACATGAGACTCGTAAATGCGGCATGCTTGGCAAAACAGCACTGGTGTTTCAAAAATGTATTGTCTTAAAATGTAGGGTGGACTGCGTACGCTAAAATGTAGTGGGAAAAAACCAGTGTAGACATATGAGACAGATATTTCGGTAGCATTCACATATATTTTACCTCGCAGTCAGGTTTCAGTGCTGTAAACTCGCTGTTAGGTAAACAATTTCAGCGGAGTAACACACTTCCCCCGATACAATACATAATATCTGAGATCGGCTGGAAATTCCATTCAATGACAGATACACATGTTGGAGTTCAGAGACGAACATTTTTAATATTCTGGTAAACTGCCAGAAAATCTGCTCCCGAAGTAATTTGATGAAGTATCCACCTATGGTGACAATGCCCTTTATTCTTATTATCCAGCAGTGAGCAGTTTAAGCCTTTGGCCGGAGACCGCCTCCAGTCACGTACCTAGTTTCAGCTCCACACCGTTGCAGAACCACTCGAACTTGAGAGCCGGGTCGCCCACGGGCACACAGCGGGCCTCGAAGTGGGCGTGCTGGCCCTCCACCAGGTCGGCCGGTCCGGTCAGCGGCAGTGTAAACACCGGCTTCTCAAACTGCTGGTCGGCGGGAGGCGGCCGACCGGCGGGCCGCTGCTCCAGCGCCGCCAGCTTCGGCACCGAGGAGGGGTGCTGCGAGTCCAGCACGATCCCAGCCTCGGCTGTCGGAGGGGGGGGTATTGGAAGTCCAGTACAATCCCAGCCTCGGCTGTCGGAGGAGGGGGCATTGAGGAGGGGTGCTGTGAGTCCAGCACGAACCCGGGTTCGGCTGTCGGGGAGGGGGGGCATTGGAAGTTCAACACGATACCAGTCTCGGCTGTCGGAGGGGGACATTGAGGAGAGGTGCTGCGAATCCAGCACAATCCCAGCCTCGGCTGTCGGAGGGGGGGGCATTGAGGAGGGGTGCTGTGAGTCCAGCACGAACCCGGGTTCGGCTGTCGGGGGAGGGGGCATTGGAAGTTCAACACGATACCAGTCTCGGCTGTCGGAGGGGGACATTGAGGAGAGGTGCTGCGAATCCAGCACAATCCCAGCCTCGGCTGTCGGAGGGGCATTGAAGTCCAACACGATCCCGGTCTCTGCTGTCGGGGGGCATTGAAGTCCAACGTGATGCCAGTCTCGGCTGTCCAAGGGGGGCAGCTGCTTCAAGGGGAACGGAGTTTGCAATCACTTGACCTTGTGAAATAAAAGCATTATAGAAAAATAGAGAATTACTTGCTCTTCTAGAATTTATCCGAATATCAATAAATACTCTATTGGGCTGTGGAAACCTAGACATACATTGGAAGTGACATTCATTGTTCAGCCTTTCTTTAATCCCAATATACGTAAATAGATAAATAACGAGCCCCAGGCCACTGTAGCTTTTGAAATTATACTTTTCCTTCGAACCTGGGTCAGTTTGATAAGGGGCCAGTTATGGACCACTCTGTTCTACTGTGATGTGTAGGCTGTCCCGGCAGGGGCGGCGGCTCACATTTGATGCGGACGGAGGCGGTGGTGGCAGCCTCGCCCAGCTGGTTGGTGGCGCGGCAGGTGTACACGCCCTCGTCCTCGGGCCGCAGCCCTGACACGTCCAGCGCCACGTAGCCGAAGTCGTGTGTCGGCTTGAACCGGGAACCTGCCGGCACAGTCAGAACGTAGACTGCTGAGGAGGGACGACGCCGGACGCTGAACCCGCGGCAGCGGTAGAACTGTTGACTAGCAAGGAGAAGGACTGAGAGGTTGGTAGATCAAGTCAGTTAGGCGATTATTACCGAATAGCTGAAGACAGGAACAATATGCATTGGTAATTCGCTTCTCTGAGCACTATAATCATAAATAACTTGCCTGTTTAATCACAATAACCTTAACTTTGTTGCTTTCCTCTATCGAGTGCTCACTAACATTGCATTACTCCACTGTCATTTACATGCATGAATACTAATCCAAACTACTGTATACTAAAGTTAACATAAACAAAGGCTTCGAGATCATATTCCTACAATCGTAAGACATGTTTCACAATATATTGCTACGGCCTCTCTCTCTCATGCCGGAAGACGTACCGGACGGCAGCGGCTGCTGGTTTCGGAACCATTCGACCTTGAGCTGGGGGTCGCCGACGGGGATCAATCTGGCCTCCAAGTGGACGACACCTCCCTCTCCAGCAGCGTCCACGCTCTGCAGAGGCTGCGTGAACTGCGGCTTCTGGAAGCTGGCCACCTGCTCCGGCGCCGAGGTCGGAGTCCGCTCCTCCAGCTGACGGATTTTCTCCAGACCCTCTGGACGCTGCGACGACAGGATGATGCTCTCCTTGTCTGCGAGCACCGACATCAACGCCCGGTTAGACACCATCTGGAGGACTTGTCTAGGAACTGAATATCTTTTAAAAGAACATAACCGTATGAAAATCCCAATTTTTTTTTTGCATGCCAAAGATTGGAGAAAAAACATATTAAAAGTAATCATGATCGCACCATTTCTACGGAATTCAGGCGCATTTCCTTTTTACAGGCACAGGCCGCTCCAGCCATTTTTAGGAACAAAAATATATGATTGCCTGGAAATGAGAGAAAATGTTCGCAGATGCGAGTCAAAAACTAAATAAGGGGTAACTGTAAGTGCCTTTGTAGCGAAACCATAAAAGGAAACATTTCAAACAGAGGAAAAATAAGTCTCCAAAGAAAGTGTTTAACTCAATAACTGACAGACATCAATATGTAACACCTAGACTTAACGTCCCACTTCTGCAATCCTGAGGTCACCCGAAGACGTCCATAAGGAGTCCTTACCGAGCACCTGGATGGTAAGCTGGGACTCGGCCTTCCCGGCCTTGTTGGTCACCCTGCACGTGTACTCTCCCGAGTCCTCGGCCACCAGCCCCTTGATGTCCAGTGAGACGTAGCCGAAGTCGAAGGTAGTGTGGAAGCGGGCGGCCGACTGCAGGGGCCGGCCGTTGTGGAACCACTCGCAGCGCAGCTCAGGGTCGTGCATGGGCTCCACGCGACCCTCCATGTGGGCTGCGCCTCCCTCCAACAGCTCCACGGCTCCCTGCATGGCGGAGAGTCGCGCTGGTTAGTACCATCAGTGGTCGCCAACAGCCGAAAAGAGCTGGGTATTTTTCGCAATCACAAATGCAATACAAGAGCTTGAGGAGGCAAAGAAGCACGGATGCATACAATACTCAATCCAAGCAAATAATTAACTATCAGTTTTCCTGTTTCTCTGAACCCTACGACTCCTGCCACCCAAAAACTAAGACAGATCAATGCCTATCCTTTGGGATGAGGGGACCGACACCTAGCTAGCTACCGGGGTTAAATATGGCGTCACCAAGCCTTTGCTTATCGGAAGGGTTTCCAGGAAGTCAAATGTATCCTTGTTCAGGAAAACCACCGACCATACAGGTAAAAGCGAGCACGCTACCCACAACACCATCGCCCACCTCCGATACTTATTCTTGCGAGAGTGGAAACACAGAGCTTAGGTGTACTAGTGTTACTGACCCTGAGCTGCTGGGTGAATTGGGGCGGCTGCTGATGTGTGTCAGGTGTACTAGTGTTACTGACCCTGAGCTGCTGGGTGAAGCGGGGAGGCTGCTGCTCCGGCTCCGGCTCCAGCGGCCGCAGAGGCTCGCGAGACTCCAGGTCCCGGATCTTCTGCCAGCCCTCAGGGTGCTGGGTCTCCAGGTAGATGGAGCGGCGTGCTGCGGACACGGCCACCAGTCAGCGCTGTTGAGGAGTGGAGGTTTGACTGCTGGGCTGCTACTGAGGTGAGGCATGCATCTAGATGAAAGGTGGGGAAAAGAATGGTAAATTCGAGGGAATAGCGGGTACAGTTTTATCTATACAGATATAATCGAGTCAGGGCTCATTGTGCCTAAGCTCATACTTTGCTCATACTTTTTATCTTTTATTTTTCTTTCTCTGGGAGCTTTAGTTCAGAGTGGACATACTTGTAAAATATTGATCAATAAGACATGTGCATGCTGAATATTTCGAGCATTTAAAATTTCAACAAACACGAAAAACATAATGTGCAACACACCATGCAAAATATGAAATTCAGGTCAAACGTTTACAAGCGTGTGCTTTCTGGTTCAAAATATTCGGTGATACATGCGCAGGGCTGTACAAAAGTACACCAATTAAAAACTGTTTAACTGACTCCCAAATATTTACATGCATTTTGCTCGTCGCCAAAAACGTGTTCCACAATATAAGATAGAAAAACGAAAAAATGAAGTCAATATTCGTACAGAAAAGCGTATATACACGATAATAAAAGTCACAGACACGACAAAGCAGGTACAGTTGCGAACACGGAAGGGTTTTGGGTGACGTCAAACCTGCTCCGCCAATCAGAATTACCTCCTGTCAAACGGGGAGTCGAATCAGAACAGCGCACAGGACAACCCGATCCTTCCAAGTACTACCTTACCACGTGAGACTCGTAAATGCGGCATGCTTGGCAAAAAACAGCACTGGTGTTTCAAAAATGTAATGTCTTAAAATGTGGGTTGGACTGTATGCACTTAAAGGTAGTTTCTTCTACACACAAATGAAATGTATATGTACGGGTTTCATTCCTCGAACAGGGTACATGCACACAATTGGGTAACACACAATATGATTTTGGTAAGTATACCACGCAATCCCTGGCACGCACATCCAAAACTAACACAGAACCTGCTTGTTAAGAGATTTGTTAAAGTTGAATTTTCAGTTCGACAGGTTTCATAGTTCTATGAAACCTGTGGAACTGAAAATACCTCTTTATTATAAGAATGTAGTCGAATAAAGTTGTGTCTAAGCTCGTACTGTTTATCTCTTATGATTAGTATTTTGAACTTGGACCGAAATGGGAAAATGTCCCTCAGACAAGTTCTATATATGGTTTTATTTATGATATCACTTTCAGTTTTCCTACTCAAACCCTTTTATCATCTTAAAAAGCAAAGAGGGTGGTCCAAGCCTCGAATATTAATCCAAGGAGCTCGGCTATCATTAGGCGATACATAACATACGGAATCTGGCATTAAAACTTGAGTATTTAGAAAAATACTTAAATTTCAAAGCCCATGTAAAGTATATAGATCATTAAAACCGTATTTTTACCCAGCAATATTAGAAATGAGAGATCCTAAGTAGATATTTGTAGAAAATACTTATCAATGCCTGACCGATTTCTAAATGCGGGGCCTAGTTTTTCAAACAAGCGGGGGCAATGCCAATGACAGTGAGCGAATGCACACAACAATTACGTACGGGATTAGTCAACAACCGCTACTATATCTGCAGGGCAGGCGCACCACCCACCGTTGAATTTGACGGTGCAGGTGTTGACAGCCTCTCCCAGGTCATTGGTCGCCTTGCACATGTAGGTTCCGGAGTCTTCAGGGTAGCCGTACAGAATGTCTAGGGCCACGTACCCGAAATCGTGGGTGGTACGGAACCTGAGCCGGAAGCAGGGGGTCAGTAGAATACTTCCCGCTCGGATCGTTAATTATCTGTATACCTTATTGCTGAACATCCTTACTTGTAAGCTACAAGAAGATCTACATGGTATTACACAGTAGACGACAAAGACCAATGCTAAAGCAGAATGATTGCTGATAAATCATGAACATTTACACTTCAATAACGCATACAAGATTAACATCCTCCAATGCATTCAGCATAGTAGCCGCGTTGCCACCCCGCGCCTGCCGGTGTGTCCTCAGGGCTCGCACCTGTGTCCAGTGCGGATCTCCTTGCCGTTGACGAACCACTCGACCTTGAGCTTGGGGTCGTTGAGCGGCTCCAGCTTACACTCCAGGTGGGCATGCTCGCCCTCGCGCAGGTTCTCCACACTGGGGGAAGGCGGACCGTCGCGTCAGAGCCGCAGCTCAACTAACTGTCTGGCTGGAGCAGGCAATGTGAATATAACATACATGAATCGTGAAATATCGTACCAAGAATCCCACATAGGAACCACAAAGTTAACGTTGACCTCACATTGCATAGAAAACGAAACCTCTAGTCAAAAACATATACCCCAACATTCACAAAACTTCGATCAAGCACGGTATACGTGAAACAGGGAGTTATTATGACTAACGTAAGACGGCTAGCGTTTTGGAAGCGGAGGATCTACCTCCACACGGTCCACACTCCCAGCGGCTGTCACCCTGCCTACTTGTTGAGTGGCGTAATGAAGACGGGCTTCTGCAGCTCCAGCGTCACTTCCTCCCTGTCCGGCGCTCCAGTGCTTTCCAAGCTGCGGATCTTCTCCAGGCGGGCCGCGTCCAGCGTGTCCAGGCACAGACCCTCCTGACCTGGATGCAGGACATAAGGGTCATTCCGATACCACAGACAGAACAGTCGGCAGGAGTGCTGTTTTGTTCGAGTGAGTATCAAATCAGACATTAGTCGCTGCGCGGTGTTCACGTTTTGTACCTTCTGTAGTCTCTGACTCACAGCAGTCCAAAGGAGGAGTTGTACTTCTACTGAAAACTGATAAATCACATTTTTCCTCGTCAGTGGTCTGTAATGCCTCCAAAGCTTTGAACACTAAAGTTAGCAATGGCGGAAAAAAGAGAGACCACTACAATGGGGTGCTTCAAACACTAGGCCATTACGGTGGACCGGGACTAACAGCTCAACTTTAGACCAGGTGACCAAGAAGGTTGACTTGAAAACCTACATCCTGTGCACTTGGCACGTTATCTTGATGCTGACAGGACCAAATGATTATTGAATACAGACTTTGGTGGACAGTAATGCACTGTGATGGCTATCTATGGAAACTATTGAAGGGTTTAATCTTACTTGGCATAATCTGATACTTCCCTCTGACTTTCTGTTACGATCGGATCATTAAGTTACCAAATTAATATAGCTATATACTGTGTTATCCAAGTTACTGCAGTCTCTACTGATGCTGTCTGGCCTCTTGCTGCTGCGGAGGCCTCCTGTCCGGGTCACTGACAGCAGCAAGTCACTGACTGTTCCCTGACTGACTGTTCCCCAGTCAGTCATTCCCAAAAATACCCAGTCACTGTCAGTATTCTCTAAGCACTGTCAGTTTTCCCTAGCAGCTTCCAGTGTTCCCTAGCCGCTGTCATTGTTTTCCAGTCACTCAAAAAGTTCCCCAGTCACTGTCAGTATTCCCTAACCACTGTCCAAGACCACTGTCGTTCCCCAGCCGCTTCCAGTGTTCCCTAGTCACTGTCAGTGTTTCCCAACCACTCACAAAGTTCCCCAGTCACGGTCAGCGTTCTGCAGCGACTGCAAACCTTTCCAAGCCACCCCCAAGGTTCCTCAGCCCTTGGGATTTTCCTCCACTGGGGGTCAGTGTCCTTCTAGTTCGGGATATCTGAGTGCGTGTTTTCTATTCGGGAAGAGCTGACGTGTCATTTACTGAGGTTCCTGGTAGCCCCTAATTGGGTCCATTGTGCAAGGTGGGAGGAAAGAGCTCGATGAGAGCCTGTCGCTAAATTACGTAAGCTATATTTCGTGATTTTTACTGCCCTCCTCCTCATGTAACGTTTTTTGACACCCATGAGTAACGCTTGATAACGCTATGGCTGACTCCCCAACCCCCTTGCGTTACATAATTCATGGACGGTGCCTTAAGGAAACAGGGATGCCTTTTCGACTGTTAAAATGTGTGCACTTGAGCTCTAATAGCGCCATATTTTCTTATTTCTTCCCCAGTACAAATTTCAAAAGAAATGCACTAGAATGTAAGCTACGCCTCTGACCGTCAATACACTGTATGAAAGTATATATCGTAAGAGGTAAACGCGTGCAGTACGGCGCGGCACGCTAGCCATACGGGGTAAAATACATCGGTATGTTGCGCCGCAGACCTTAACTCTTTGGGAGACGGCATAACTACGAGACAAAAACGCGCCGAAGTAAACTGCTGTTGTCCAAATCAGCACAGCACTGCGGGTAAATGTTACTCCGTAATGCACTGCCGCCTTGAACACAAACCGACGGCCACCCCTTGCGAGATGGTACAGCACCAAGGAAAGTGAACAATTGGGTAAATGAGCCTTGCTTATATTGATGAAAAATGGTGCTCTCAAGGGCTTTAAGCCATTAGTATATTCCTCAAATGCTGGACAGGGCCATTCTTTGGGAATAATGGTGATAGAACACGAAACTGGAGAGTACTACGCACGGGCGCTCGACTTCGACCAGAGGGGTCACGGCGTCGGCTGGAGCTAGGGTCAGGTCAGTAAGCGATCTGGGGTTATTACCATGGTCTGTTGCCCTGAGTGCTCTCAGTGATATGTTGGGTGCCGGACAGCTGGCTTTTATGGGTAGTGTGACTAGGCTGGGTGATACTGCGCCGCAGCGCACTACTGGTCTCCAAAATAGCACGCTGCTTGGAAAAACTGCGCCGCAGTACACGTTTGCCTTGCGGCGCAGCGCAGCACCACAGGAACATACTGAGCCGCAGTACAGTACTGCCCTGCGGTGCGGCCTGACTACGCAGGAAAATATTGCGCCGCGGGATATCTGATTCGGGCAATAGCATTGTATCCAGGGCCCCATGCCATAAAAGGTGTATCTTACGCTAGTAGCGTGCATAAGTGTAATCCATAGGCGGATCCAGGGGGAGCAAGGGGGCACGTGCCCCCCCGATCGACCCTCGGCGCCCCCTGAAAGGTCGATGGCGCCCCCCTGAAATGTCGCTTCCCACCCCCCCCCAAGATACGAAAGTCGGCGCCCACCGACAGGATTTGGCGCCCACCTGATAGGTTTTGCCGGTCATAAGTGGCGCCCTCCTGGTCCGGATGGCGCCCCCCAGGAAGGTGCCCCCCCGATCGGCAATCCTGGATCCGCCTATGGTGTAATCAGTGCATATGCTGTTTCTAGTAACAAAGCACGCCAGATTCTCTACGGTGCACAGATCCAACAAGTGTTTCCCTAGTTTCTTTTTCGTTGAGTAGCCTTTCGTTACATGGGCGGGTTCAGGATTTCCAATGAGAGGGGATTCTATGGCCAGGGGGCGCTATTTGGTCCTGGAGGGGCGTCATTTGGGTCAGCGATGCCAATTCTTACAGTTTGACTTATTAAAGGGGCGCAAAAATGCACTATTGGAGGTGCCATTACTTGCGATTTGTGGGGGGACTGCGTCGGAGTGGTTCCAGGGGGGGGCGGGTGAGCCGATCGGGGCACCCTTGTTCCAGGATGCTCTAATACGTGGGCATTGAAAGCGGAGTACGGCAGACGCGTGTCCCCAAGAAGTGAACCACAGTGATGTCCCCCAAGATTGCAGATCTCGACCGATTATCGTAGCCTTTTCTCTCCCTTATTAACATGAGCTTTTGTGCATGTTTCCCAAAAGTTCTATCGGTGCGCCTCCTCGATAGGGATTGCCTCTGAGCAGCCAAAGGGAGAATGACAGCTTCGTGGATTTTGAACTGAGCTATGCGACCATACCAAGAAAGCCCTGGTTTCTTATTTTATTCCTCTCAGGAATCACCTTTCAGGGAAATGTCCTGTCAGTCTCTGCTTTTATCGCTTTTCTGTTTGTTTTCTGGTTCCATGGTTACTGTTTCTTTGTTAGGATTTTATGGTTTGTTCATTCTGCCTACGCTACACACGTTCTCTTTTATAATACTGGTTGCTTACTCTCCTTTTGTTTATACTATGTGCCTGTCAAGTTCTATGTGTGTTGCTCTACGTTCTTTTTTTTTTTTTCCCTTCTTTTTTTGCTGGTCTGATCATTGCTACAATGTCCCACGCTGTTCATCAATGAAAATATTCCGAAATAAAATGGCAAACGATGCACGAATACAATGTCAACAACCTGATATGGTGGAGGAAATGTTTCTTGCTGTGCTCTCAGAAATTGTGTAGTAAGAACATTCTCTAATGATTGGCTTTGAGGGTCCACTATGTGGTGTATTCTCACGGTATGCGCATTTGGAAACACCTTGGACGCACATCAGTTGGAAATGAATATTCAACTTTGACCTTTGAAATTTACCTTAGCATTTAGCAGCTGTAACCACGACGTCATAATGTAACATAATGTTACTAACATTAACTCGATAGCATAACCAAAGTGAGACATAGTATTGGATGGCAGCATGTAACCAACACGCAGGGTCAACTCGTCCCCCAATTCTATTCGGCGTCCGGCTGCTAAATCGCACCATAAGCAACGACACCCCTTCGGCTCGACCTTGCACCCCCTTGGTCCAGGATGGCGACTCCCTGACCAAAGTACCCCTCCTCATTACAAATCTTAAAATCCCCCATGCTGCCTCTGCGAAAATAATTCGTGGTGATGCCCCTACTTTACAGCGGATAGCTTTCTTAGACTTGATGGCTTCTTTGGAGGTTTCTTGTTATTCTGTGCTTGATAGTGGCCCAGTTATTTTCATACCAACACTTCAAAGTCGAATCATGTGTATTGTATTGATTTGCGCTTCAACAATTTGCAAGAATTGCTATAAAACACTCCAGGCGCGAATCGACATCTTACAAAAATACGAGAAATAAAACGCAAGCATAGAAGTGCAATTGCGTTATCACAATGATTATTAAGTTTCATCACATTATCGATTTCATTTATCTTGTTGAATTCAAAGCATCATCAAGCAATAAACGAAACATAATTACTGAAAATAAATACAAAACAAGCACAGTATTTCCCGACCAAAACACACTACATGTTCGCCTGTGTAAAACGCCTCAAGCTCCAAAAATAAGTAAACATAAATATTTATGAATGAAAGTGAAGATAATAGCATAGAATTCCAAAACTTCAACCAAAGCCTATCGTATTTTGTTGTCGCCAAGGCAGGCATACCAGAGAAAAGAAACTAAATACTTTACTAGCAAAATCGCTAAGAAGCAGAACTTCTTCACATCGGAGATACGAAAGTACACTTTCTTTCAACAGGTGTCGATAAGAAACTATCGTTCGTATCGTGTCGTATCGCAACACAGACACAATCAACAACCAGCAAATATTGTCACTGCCTAGATTTGAGAGTCTGTGAACCTAGTCTCAGAAGAGTGCTGCTCGGTTTTGGTCTCCACCAGTTTCTTTGCGCTTCCACCTCCAGCCTGCGGCGTCTCAAACACCTGCTTCTTCTTTTCCACCTTCTTTGTCTCGCTTCCAGCCTTTTTCCTCTGCATTGGCATCCCATCTTTCTCGAACCTTTCAACCCCTGAGTCGCTCTTCATTCCTAGCGAGGTGTACATCTCGTTCTCGCCATCCGTGGTGAAGTTCTCTACGAAGCTGTTTTCGTTATGCGGCTCCACGGACATCGCACCTGGGCACACCTGAAGGTTGGAAAAGTGAGGACCGGCGCCAGACTGCTGGTTTGAGGAGATGGTCTGAAGCGATTGTGCGTTTTGGTCGGATGCCTGCTGGGGTTCAAACATCTGCCCAACCCTTTTCACTGAGGACGGCTGGTTGGAAGCCGTTTGCTGCTGTGTCGCCTGGTTTTGAGACGTCTGCATCTGTGAAGAGTGGTCCTGTGAGCTGGTGATCGCCTTGAGTTCCTCCTGTGTCAGCGGGATAGGTCCTGACGCCCACTGATTACTGTAGCTGGCACTGTACCCAGCACTAGCCTGGAACGAAGAGCTACTCTGGCTGCTCGTCTTGGTGCCTCCCCAGGCAGGGTGACCGTCACCGGCTCACCCTTCTGAGAGGTGCTAGAGCTCTCACTGTGGAACTGAGACTGCATCTGGCCGGAGGACTTGCTTCCACCAGGCTGCGATCCTGGCTGGGTACACACAGTGCGTTCTGTCACGTTCTCTGAGGTGTTCAGGCTCTGGGCGCCGGACTGCCCCGGGAATGGCCCGAAGCCTGGAGCCGGCTGCCATCCGCTAGTGGTGCTCTCCGACTTCATCTCTGATGACGTCTTGTGCATGGACTGCTGCGTCTGCTTCACGCCAGAGGGCTTTCCGTCCGGGCCGGCGACCGGCACAGGTCCGCTGTGATGAACAGCGGTCGAAGACTTCTCCGAGGACTCAGTCTCGGTGACAGTTCTGTCCGACACGTCCCTGGTCTTGCTGTGCGAGAAGGTTTCGTGCTTGTCGTTGTAAGGCTTTCCACCGGCGGGTCCAGGCGCTCCTGACGGTACAACGCGGTTTTCGCTAGACACGGTGGTGGACCTGTCAATGTGAGACGCGCTGTCGGTCTTTTTCTGCGTTGGGATTCTCTGACCACGGGGGGCCTTCGATGTCTCAGATGTTGTGTCGATTTGCTCATCAATCCACTTGTTCTCCTGACGATTATCTGATCCGAACGGACCGGAAGGCTGCTGAGGACGACCATATTTCGGTACGTCTGTCGGTCCCTGAGGTTTTGAGGAACCGCTGGTGGTCGAAACAGTTTCTGTCCGCCTTTCCTCGGTCTTTGAGATCGTTTGTCCATGTCTACCCACATCTGGCTTGTAAGGTGTGGGCTGGGCCTTTGAGGGGGTTGGCACAGAAGATTGAGGCTGGTAAGGGCTCTGGCCACCAAATTCAGGCCTGAATGGAGTCGGCCCAGCAGACTCTGGTTTGAATGGAGTCGGCCCAGCAGACTCTGGTTTGAATGGAGTCGGCCCAGCAGACTCTGGCTTGAATGGAGTCGGTCCAGTAGACTCTGGTTTGAATGGAGTCGGCCCAGCAGACTCTGGCCTGAATGGAGTCGGCCCAGAAGACTCTGGCCTGAATGAGTCGGCCCAGAAGACTCTGGCTTGAATGGAGTCGACCCAGAAGACTCAGGCCTGAATGGAGTCGGCCCAGCAGACTCGGGCCTGAATGGAGTCGGCCCAGCAGACTCTGGTTTGAATGGAGTCGGCCCAGCAGCCTCTGGTTTGAATGGTGTCTGCCCAGCGGGCTTAAACGAGGTCGGTCCAGAAGACTCAGGCTGGTATGGCGTCGGACCTGCCGATGGTCTGGTCTGGTCTGGCTTGGTCTGTGATGGTCTCGGGCCCTCTGGCTTGAACGGTGCCTGGTCACCAGGCTGAGGCCGGCCCACGGGAGCAGTGTCGCGGGGATATTGAGAAGACGTCTCCTCAATGATCTCCTCAAACTTATTGATACTTGTTGACACGGAGGGCAACGTCTCAGGAGCTTCGTCGACCGACGATGGAACCGGGCTGGGAGCTGCTTCACTGGGGACCAGGGGCCTGATGATAAATTGCTGAGGAGTCTGGCCGACGGGTGCTGGCTGGTATGGCGACTGGTCAGACGGACTCGGCTGCTGTGGCTTCTGGTCAGACAACAGGGGCTGGTGGGGCCCCGGCCCAGCAGAATCAGGTCTCATCGGTGTGGGGTACGGATATTCTGTTGATTTCTCCTCAATGATCTCTTCAAACTTCTGGACGTTTTGGGAAACAGAAGGCAGGGTCTGAGGCTGTTCCTCAGTTGATGGATGTTCAGGAACCGGAGCACTTTCACTGGGGAATTGAGCTGATGGGCGGAACGGAGCCGGCTTCTCCGGTGCAAGACCTGAAGGAGCCGCTTTGACTGGACCTGGCTGTTGGGGCATTTGCGGTGACGGCTTCACCGACTCCGGCTGGGAAGGAGACGGCGATGAAGGCTGAGGAATAAACGGAGCCTGGTTGAAAGGCGCTGGCTTGGAAGTCACCGGAGTACTGTAGTCAGGCTTCACTGGATGCTTAGGCGCCTTGTTCTTTGACGTATCCAGCGATGTTTCCTCCACAACGTGCTGTTCAAACTTTTGAATGCTCTGCGAAACCTTGGGAAGGTTTTCGGGAGCATCCTCAGGGGTCTGGTCTTCTGGGACTTGTGCTGGCTGGCTGGGGAAAGAGCTCGTCAGAGGCACTTGCTGAACAGGAGCAGCTGTCACCGGTGATTTTCCAAAAGGCTTGGGAGCTTGCGGAGTCTGTCCGAACGGTGTAACTCCTTCTGGTTTGCCGTCAGAGTAGACAGGCTTCTCCGGCACCTGGCCATAGGGCTTCGCAGACTGCGGAAGCTGTTCAGATGGTACAGGTTTTGAAGAGGGCTGTTTCATGGGCGTGGGTTTGTACGGAGCTGCGCTGACTGGAGCAGGTGACTGCGGTGTCGGAACGGGACCCTGGGGCCACGAGGGGCTGCTCGATTCCGTCGTCTCCTCGATCTTGTTGATGTTTTGTACAATTTTCTGCACTCCTGATACATTGTCTGTAGTCGCAGGACCCTGGGGGACAGGTCCCGTGCTCTGAGGCGAGGACGGATGACGCGGAACCCGATCAGCGGGTTTGGTCTCCTGAGGGAACTCAGATGTCTCCTGAATCACCTGTTCGAATCTGGTGACAGTTTGTGACACGGATGGCAGCGGCTCTGGAGCCTCCTCCGACGGCATATCGAAGACGGGAGTGGGCTGCACCGGGAAAGATGGTTCTGGAGCAATGTCCTCATGAGGAAACGGCTTCTGGGGCGAGATTCCATAGGGAGCCGGCTTCTGGGGCGAGACTCCATAGGGAGCCGGCTGCTGGGGTGACATTCCGTGGGGAGCCGGCTGCTGGGGTGAGACTCCATAGGGAGCTGGCTTCTGGGGTGACACTCCGTGGGGACCCGGCCTCTGGGGCGTCGCTTCGAAGGGCGTTGGCTTTTGCGGCGCTTGTCCGAAGGGAGCAGGCTGGTGTGGTGCCTGCCCAGCGGGTACCGGCCCCTGGGGCGTTGACTTTTGCGGCGCTTGTCCGAAGGGTGCAGGCTGGTGTGGCGCTTGCCCAGCGGGTACCGGCCTCTGGGGCGTTGGCTTTTGCGGCGCTTGTCCGAAGGGTGCAGGCTGGTGTGGCGATTGCCCAGTGGGTGCTGGCCGTGTGGGCTGTTGGCCAGAGGGCGCGGGATAAGATGGACGCTGTCCAGCAGGGAAAGTCTCCTGGGGCATTTCGACAGGAACAATCTTCTCACGAGTTGGGATGTTCTGCTGGGTTGTTTCCTCACGCCTCACCACGTTCTGAACGACAGTCTTCTGCTGTCTTTTCGGAGCCAGCGGAGTCTGCGACAGTGGCGATTGTGGCGTAGGTCCCGCGCCTTGCGGGAACCCGGGGGTAATGGGAGACTGTACCACGGGAATAGGCTGTCCCTGATACTGTACCGGAACAGTGATTTCGCGTGGGGTGCTTGAAGTCTGCTGCGTGGTCTGCTCTGTCTTAGTGAACGCTGACTCCTGTTTTCTCTGAGTTTTCTGGCCGGTTGGTGGGAATGGCCCTCCTCTCTGAGGGTGTCCCGGGGTAATAGGCGACTGAACAATCGGCTGAGTATCCTCTGGCATCTGCACAGGAACGATGGTTTCGCGTGGTGACTGTTCTGTGGTCGTCTCCACCACTCTCATCTGCTGTGTCACCTTCTGCTGCTGCTGCTGCTGCCTGGGCAGGTTCGAGGGCACTGCAGGCTGCTGAGGCCAGCTGGAGGACTCTTGAGTGATAACGGTGGAGCTGGAAACATTTTGCATGTTGGTTGCACCGGGCATCTGCGGCTGATGAAGGTTGTCCTGGTTCTGAGTGGTCTGTGTGGTTGTCACAGACTTCGTTGTCGTAGAACAGACTGGCATATTCTTCCACTGCTGGCTGGTTGTAGACTCAGACATGTTTTGGCTTCGACTTTGCTGAGTCATTTTCGAAGATTTCGTTGTAGTCTTGCTGGTTCCAGATGGCATTTGCACAGGGATCACGTGCTCTCCATTGGTAGCACTCTGAGTGGACTGCTGAGTCTGCTGAGACGTCCGGTGTGTTTTACTAACGTTACGTCCCTTCGGCATTTGATGCATGGGCACAGCGTGCGAATCCTGCAGAATCTGATCCTCCAGCAAAGAGGACTTGTCGATCTTGCTTCCCTTCTTGCTCTTTTTCGACTTGGTAGTGCTGGTACTGCAGGTCGACATCTGATCGTCCGACATTACAGAGCCCGGTCCTCCGTGGCCCGGTACACCACCGATGGCCAGAGGAGCTGATCCTGCTGGTAGCATCATCTGATCCGGGAACTTCCACCGACTGGGAGCTGGAGGAATAGGAGCTGGACTGCGACATGCTCATGCTGCTGCTGTTCGGCGTCTTGTGAACCGAGTACTCCACCCCCTGCCGCTTCCTTTCGTTCGTCTCCGTGTCCATGTGGCCTATGGCGGTCTTCTCGCTAGTCTTGGACTTCTGGAAGGTTTCGTGCTGGTCGCGGAACGTCAATGGCTTCCCATCGGAGCACTGCTGGAACAACTCCATCTCTTTTGGATATCTGGTAAGCTCCTGAATAGACGAACAATCTAGTCCAGATTCGCAGCGAAGCTCACTTTCACTAGTTAACTTGCAGGCAGCCGAAACACTTAAACAATATCACTGGCCTTGGCTTGGTTTATCCTGCACTGATAAGCAGACGTCCGTCAACGCTATGTGTAGACGTAAACCTAAGGCTTTAAAGCGCTACAGAAGCTCCAGTTCCAACCTTGCCCTGTGCCGACCCAGCTAAGACTGCCCTCCGCCGAGCCACACCTCCGCTAATCAACGCTTGAACCGATGACGTCACACCTTCTGGACGGGTCGGAACCACCTGCCCTATAGCGGGCGTGGGCCGGCCGCCCGCGCGCGTGCGTGGTGCTTGGCCCGTCGCCGGCGACGGATGTGACGCATCTCTGGCGCGTCGTTAATGACTCAAGAAACATCGTCTGATCTCACCAGCCGGTCTTATTTTGCTGCCAACAAGACTGACCAGGGCTATTTTAAGAATCAGCCGGTCTTCAGGCGATAAGGAAATACAAAGCTCCAAATCAGGTGCGAGGATAAATTAGGTCCGCTTATTTTATTTAGATGAGGGCTTAAGGGATATAAGAAGGGTATGTTTGAAAAAGCAAGAACATATTTGCATTAGGTATGAAAGGAAAGAAGTTACCAACGATGGAATACTTTGCAAGATTTGAACCATCGCACCAAGCACCACGTTTCGTAGAGACGGCTTACGTCACACTAACATCCGAAGCTAAGACATAGCCATAAATGGACTTGACCCCATGACGGACGGGTGAACGAGATAAGCCTTGCCCATAAATGTCCTGCAGGCTGTAGATAATCTCGAAACATCCGCCCAGTCTCCAGTGCAGTGATGAAACCGTGTTTAGCATATATACTTTATCGACATTGCAATGCTAGGTTCATTATGGCATAAATAGGTATGTCAGCGGAGTCCTAAAATGCACCTGGTCCGTAGTTGGGAAGAGACCGTGTGTATTTGATGGATTCCGAGATGGTCAGTGCATGTAGACCAATTTCAAAGTTAATCTACCTGTTATCGCGAGAATGTTTTATAATGTTTGTCTCACGTGGAAACACCACGAGACTTTACGGAAGTGGTAAGCGACTACATACCAAACTAATATTTCTAGTTTCTTCAGCCTTTTCATCCGACCTAAAACATTGACACGGCAGACGGCCTGTCTACATATTTTTTGCACGGAGCTCTTTGTAAATAACTTTCTGAGTGCTTACACGTAAGGATGGTAATAAACCAAGTCCGTTAAAGTCGCTCTGTTAGCAGAATGATTATGTGCGAGAACTGCCCACACAAAGGCTTCTATCTACGCAAATATATCTGGCGGCAATTAGCGGACACCACAACAGTTTTTGAAAGATATTCAGGGGAACGAGTGAAGAGCGAAAATCATATGATAAGAAAATGGATCCTACGGCATCTGTTCAAATATAACAGCCCTTAGTTCTACTAAAACTTGGCCGTTTCGTTTTCGCTACAGGCTTTGAAAGTTAAGCACACCCAGGTATGTACACGTGGTAAAACCAGCAAAAATTGTCCAAGTTCCACTTATCTGACGGGTGATTTCTGACTGGCCTGCCACTGTAATTTGACAGGGGAGCTCAGACTGACCTGACAGTGATCTGACAGGGAGTTCGGACTGACTTTGACACTGTGATCTGACAGGGACTGACCTGACACTGTGATCTGACCGACTGACCTGACACTGTGATCTGACAGGGACTGACCTAACAGTGATCTGACAGGGGAGTTCCGACTGACCTGACACTGTGATCTGACAGAAACTGACCTATACTGTGATCTGACAGGGGAGTTCCGACTGACCTGACACTGTGATCTGACAGGACTGACCTAACAGTGATCTGACAGGGGAGTTCCGACTGACCTGACACTGTGATCTGACAGGAACACCATACTGTGATTTGACAGGGAGTTCGGACTGACCTGACTCTGACACTGACATGGGAGTTCGGACTGACCTGACACTGTGACCTGACAGGTGGTAACTGCCTCGCCAGCGGAGTTGGTGGCCTTGCACATGTAGGTGCCGGAGTCCTCCGGGTAGCAGTACAGCAGGTCCAGGGCCACGAAGCCGAAGTCGTACGTGGTGCGGAAGCGGTGACCTGGCGGTGGAGGTGTGGCCTTAGAGCCTGCTAGATCAGTGACCACAGATATACAGATTGTCGAGGTCGATGAGGCTTACCGAATTCCGAAGTACATGTATGGGTTAATGATTTCCATGAAATATGAGACCCGCATGCAGGCTTATTGCGTCACTGCAACGGTTTCACTGAGTGAATCACATCTGGTCTGCCCCATGTACACAAAGAATTCCAGATTACAACTCCTGCTGTAGCCGAGCGCTCACCCTGTGGGATAGGCCTGCCGTTGTAGAACCACTCGACCTTCATGCTGGGGTCGTTGACGGGCGTCAGTGTGGCCTCCAGGTGGGCGCTCTGGCCCTCCTGTCTGGCCACGTTCCTCAGAGGCCGTCCGAACACTGGGCCGCTGGGTAGGGGACACCTCCTCTGCGTCAGCCCGTCGCCGGTCCGACTCCAGGTAGGAGATCTTCTCCAGGGCTGACTCGTGCTGCGTCTGCAGATCCAGCGCGCCCCGACCTGACGGCACGGTGACCAGTTAGAACAGCCCCGACCTACGGTACGGCACAGTAGTTAGCACAGCCCCGACCTACGGTACGCACAGCAATAAGATACAGCCCCGACGACCGACGGTACGGCACAGTAGTTAGTGACACAGCCCCGACCTACGGTACGGCACAGCAGTTAGTGATATAGCCCCGACCTCACGGCACGGCACAGCAGTTAGTATACAGCCCCAACCTACGGTGCGGCGCAGGGCACCCGTCAAAGATGTATCAATACTATCCAGAATATTTCAAAAATAAAAACATTAAAAGAACAGAATATACTTTTAAGCATTTGGAACACAATTCAAATACTTGTGCTCTAATCCATTTGCAAGCGAGCATCACACAATTTTCAATATAGACGGAGCGGTGGAAAAAATCCCTTCACGCCCACGTGACATCACACTTCAGACAGAACCTTGCTTTTGGAGGGGAACTGCATCCCCCTAGCTCAATCACCCTCTCATCAGTCAGTTGCCAGCCGATATACGCCGGTTAAATGTTGTTTGAGCACCGGAGCGCCTCAGGAGAATATTTCCCAGGCCTAACACTATACTAAATGAACTACCTGACCTACTTCCTTGGACTGAATCAGCCTGCCCAATTTAAATAAGCTCCTTGGTTATCCCTGCACACCACGTTTGGGATCATTCAGATGAGCCAGAGCTGGGTTAAGAGGAAAATAAATGGTAAAAATATAGGGCCTTGAAGTGTCCTCGCTTTTCCACGTCAGAGCCGAACTTCACTGATGTCCCACCCACCTCGTATATTAATTGAACAAGCTATAAGACGGTGAAGATCCCGTCAATGCATCTCGAGCGTATTTTCGAAAATATTATATTTCATTGCAGTAAGGGCCGGCCCAGACCAAGCCACTGAGATGTGAAGGTGTATCCATACGTGAGGAGAGACCTCACGGACATCACGCGCCCGCTCGGTGATGACCAAATTCTTCAAGAAGCAGAGCGTTTCCATCGCTGAAAATCTTGCGCTCCCGGGCTACATTTAAAACTAATCTAGGCGAGACCCTGGGCAAACATTGGCGCGTCTTGAGTAAGCTTCAGTGGCCGGGCTCATGTAAACACGGGTGTTGAGAGCACGTTCCACAGTGACGTCACGGCCTCAGCTTCTGACGGGCGCCGATGACTGGCGGACAGGAATAGTGGATTGCACCATGGCCGTGGCTATCCTGGCAAGGCCAGAGTTTGAGTCACCGTGAACCGGCACCGCCCGGCCAGAGCGCGAGGTGCTCGACCAGAGTCAGGTGTCGGAACGAGTGACTGAGTATCAGCAACGAAATTTCACACCAAACTTGTGTAGCCAGGAACATTGGGCTTTGACATCAAAAGGGGATTATTTTAAAGACCCTGTGAGTCATTTCAATCTTAAATAGCGTTTTGGCAGATGAGCGTCAACTTCTCATGCTGAGGTATGCACATTCCTGCTTTTGATCTAGTTTTGTTACCAGCATTGTAGGCGAGTTGGCAGATTTTTCGACCACTGACCAAAACGTCTGATGCCGACGTGTCTACAATAGCTGACGTCGCAGGTGAAGCTGATGACATGGCGTCAGCTAAACACGATGCGATGCGTTTGTACGGAAACAGCCCGCAGTGATGAGGAGAAAACATTCATATACAAGTGAACTCATTGATGGGGCTACACACTGGGCTTAGCAAACACCCTGGCGCGATATTCTGCAGAGAAAAGGCCTCACGACCTTCACTGGCTCAATTCTAAGCCAAACCCAACACCGAACTCCGTGGTGCTGTGTCTGCATTCCGTTCTATCCTTGTCCACAGCACACTAGGGTTCTGACCCTGTCCCTTCCTTTATCCCTGCTCCTGACCATGGCCGACAGCGGCCTGATCCATGATCCTGTCCCTAACGGTATCCCTACCCTGTCTATCCCTGTCCAAGCATACTGAGTCTGACTCGTCCCTCCTCTATCCTCCACGGCCGACATGACCCCATCCCTATCCGTCCCAACTTATCCCACCCTGTTCCGCCTGCAGCACAGATTATCGTTTTTCGCTATTCATCACTCGCCCGATTGTATTCTATCACCATGTTCATCCCATGTTTATGTTTTGGTTTTATTCCAAGCGTACCAGTGTACGAAAATAACATTTATGGATCCAATCCTGACTCCGTCCCTTCCTATCTGTCGTTACGGCCGACAGTGATCCCATCCTGATCCTGTCCCTAACGGTATCCCTACTCTGTCCCGCCTGCAGCACACGATAATCCTGGCTCTGTCCCCCTCCCGGTTCCCATCCCTGGCCCCGGGCCGGGACTGACCTTGTACAGTGATGGTGATGCTGGAGGTGGCGGTGCCGAGCCGGTTGGAGGCCTTCACCGTGTACTCGCCAGAGTCCTCCGGGTAGGCTGACAGCACGTCCAGAGCCACGAAGCCGAAGTCGCAGACGGTGCGGTACCGATGACCTGGGGAACACGTCCGGAAAGGTCGGGGCATGTTGGGAATATCCGACTGGGCGGCGATGACTGACTGCCATATTGGGAAGACTTCCCAATTAACTGACGTCTCTCATTTTAAAGTACTCCAAAAAAAAACATTTGCGCAATCTGCACAGTCCTTCAACATAAGCAACTCGATTTTAGGTGGCACCAATCGCATCCTAATAGTCATAGTTCGGTCATCATTGCTGGGACTCACCTATGGAGAGCGCCTTTCCGTTGTGGAACCATTCCACTTTCATGTCTGGGTCCGGGAAAGGTTCAATGCGCGCCTCCATGTGCGCAGACTGGCCCTCTGTTAGACGGCTGACGCCCGCTAGCTCCGTAACGAACCTGGCACGTACACACGGGCAAAATTAACCTTAATTAACGGGCAAAATTAACATTCATGTGTGCCGAATCTCCTCTCGTGAGACGGCTGACGCATGCAAGCTCGGTGACGAGCCTAACACGAGCATACAGGTGGAGCGTAACCAAGGAGGCAACGGTGGCTCACAATGAAGTGATTAGCTCAGACTAACAAAAACGGTTGAAAACACATGACAACCACATAGGGTGTTTTAGTAGACGTGTTTTACCGGCATTGATGCATTGTTTGCTATATGCTGATGATTAAACGGAGAATAGGTGAGGAGCAGCGATATATTTTAAAACAGTAACAAACACCATGTGAAAAAACTGCACGGTTTGGGGTCGGGTAATTTCTCAGTCGTTTGCTGCTAGTCCACCGCTATAATGTAGGCAGGTGTGTGAATCTCGTCCCCTGTCTGTCTCGTACCTCGGCTTCTCTGTGACAACCATCTCCTCGGTCTCAATGCGGGTGAAGCTCCTGTTCTCCAACATCTTCAGCTTCTCCAGCGATGAGGCGTGCTGGGTGCCCAGCAAAAGCGACTCCTTGGCTGTGGAACAGAATGCCGCTGTAAAGCTGTGTTTCCTAACGTGGTTTGGAAACCTCTAAACAATATGACCCAACTTTGAGATGCGATGGGTGTTTCGTTGACAGCCCAAGCTTTTTTAGAATTGTGAACATGAGCATTTGTATTGATGAGATCTACATAACTCACAAACCAAAAACCACAACTTCATCGCGCATCTTCAACACCCCATTCCCGCTTGTAATCCAGTCATGACCTCCACAAAAATTGCTACAAAAAGCAAGATCGTGAACACATCTCAGCCTGCCCTTTGAACAAGGCCTCTGGTGGGGATGACCAGACTACGCGGTCGGTCGTCCCTCTAGTTCCCTGCCCGCTCCTCGCGTCAGTACGAGGGACACTTACACTGTACAAGGACGGTGGCCGAGGTGGCCGCCTGTCCCAGCTCGTTAGTGGCGCGGCAGGTGTAGGTGGCGCTGTCGTCCTCCTGACAGTACTTCATGTCCAGCGCCACGAACCCGAAGTCGTGCAGCGTCGATATACGGTTAGCTGCGGGGTGGATGTGAAATCAGATGGGACAAATAACTGGTGACTTCAGAACACAGATAAAAACGAGAAATCCAATAATCAGTTTTCTTGTTTCTTACATTTATCACAGGTTAAACTTACCCAACCATACACTAATTGATTGCAAAATAATGCAAAGTAAAACCAATGAAACATAATCATATTTTGTTAACTAGCAAAGCATCATTTGTCCGTTAGCGTGCCAGCTACTGACAAAGACGACAAGGTGTGCGCCATACGTGCTTCCATGTTTTTACCATACTATTTTAATAATGACAATAGTCATAATCACATGTCATGAAATCATTCAAGTATAATTCTTTAATTAGCTTAAAGTTACACGACATTCTACATAAAATACATAGAAACTCCATCGTTCTTAAGAAAGGCTGAGCTGACGGGGCAATGCTGTTTTCATCTTTTGACGTGTTCAAGGTTGGCCCTTTGAGCCGGGTTAACTCTCTCCGACTCCTCGCTAACTCTGCCCAGGTGACGCATGCCGGGCTAGGTAAATAAGTGGGCTGAGCAGCGGGACGGTAGCCAGCTTCTATTTCAGGAGGCCTGGAGGTCTCAAGCGGGGCTGGACGATGACGTGGAGGACCCACAGCTTACGTCTGTTGTGATTCGTTCGGAGGAGGTGCACTCAAATCAGACCAGCATGTTCGCTGGCCCTTGGCCAGAGGTGAATGAGTGAAATTGGAACAGGGATTTTGGTATGTTCTGGCACATTTTGAGATGGCTCTTTTCCTTCCAGAATCATCCACTTCTAACTGTGACTACCCTTTTTTAGCATAAAAAGTGTGTTACCGTGCATCCCACTAGCTCTCTATAAAAGTAAAACAAGTTTGCCCCGTTCGTGGTCTGATTGGTAGAAATCAGAATCCACTGCAATCCATAAAAATAAATATTTTATCGAGGGTGAATCATCACCAAACGCAGTTATCGGAAACGAAATGTTTTTCATGATATGGGCCTTATTTTTCTACTTGTTAATTACCTGCATATTTCACACCCGCGACTGAAACCAGCATTAGCATTTAGCCTCTTGAGCATCATACCCTAAGGAGATAAGACGGCGGGAATCTGATCCTTTATATTCAGCGGTTGGGGTCAGCTCTCCGTACACCAGTGCCACTGGAGCCCGCCCCACTCCTCCTTACCCTTCTGAAGCGGGACGCCATTCTTGAACCATTCCACCTTCAGCTTGGGGTCGCCGACGGGGATCAGCCGGGACTCCAGGTGCAGCGGCTGCCCCTCCAGCAGCTGAACGTCTCCGATCGGCTGCGTGAAGACCGGCGCCTGCGAGGTGGTCTCATCCGTCTGTTGCTGCGGCATCCGCTTCTGCTCCAGGTGGTGCAGACGGTCCAGAGCCTGCTCGTGCATCGAGCCCTGGTCCACCGCGCTGCGGGCTGCGGCGAGGGAGGGGTTACATGTCAGAGGTCGTACTGGGTATTGGTCAACCGCCCTGTGGGCTGTGGCGAGAGAGGGGTTGCATGTCAGAGATCGGACAGGGTACTGGTCCACTGGGCTGCAGGCTGTGACGAGAAAAGGCTAGTGACAACACTTAAATGTATTTTAACGCACCACGCACTGAAGAAGGAAAGTTAGGGTAAAAATAGGGAAGATCACATTAGCTGAGATATTCAATTAGGGACAAAGCTGCTGCGAATAGCAGGAAAAATTTACGTGAATTTCGAAGAAAAATATCTAAAATCCGAGCGCATACAAAATATTTTCGAACTGAGATAAGACTTGATACCGTAAAAAGCAGATTTACAACCAAACTAACTCCCACTAAAATTCACGTGAATCGACAAATTCAGCACTAGAACCGCTCGACCCCCTTAGCTTCAAAGTCAACAAAGCGCGAAGATGACCTGTCACAATACGATATTTTCACAGTACCGAGTAGAAGCTCTAACTTACAGGTGCAGCTGAGGGTGGCCTGAGTGACTGCCTCGCCCAGGGCGTTGGTGGCCTTACAGGTGTAGGTACCCTGGTCCTCAGGGTAGGCGTACATGATATCCAGCGCTACAAAACCAAAGTTGTTGGTCTCCATGAACCTGAAAAAACAATCACAGGCGTGTTATGAATGATAATCTATATATACCCTGAACCTCGACAAACCTTGTAAGAATAAGTCACGAGGAACAATATATTAATTTACGAAAACATTGCGAATATACATTTTTTAATTCGTTGCAGGTAAATTATGCCAACTGTCGATCCAGCGTCACAAAACACCCCGAATGATGGTGAATTGGGCTAAGGTGTGTACATTACTGTACACATTGGCCGCCACAACCGACAATGAGTCTGAGATACCCGCAGGCAGTAAATTCAACCAGCTCATCTTACTTAGGCTTCTCCCGCAATTTGTTCAAGTTTGGTTACATATGCTTGTCCCTTAGTGTGAGCGATGTTGATGCTGGCCCTGATAGTGGAGTTTTTTTCGCATGAGTTCTATCTTATTAATCATATTCGTTTGCAGGGCTTTTTCCTGGGCTCAAAGACATCGAGGACCACCGGCTACTTACCTCTGACTAAAGCTTGGATTACGCATACTTAGAAAATGAGACATTCAAATTACTAAACCATTCTATAAGAAACCTAATTCTTCGTTTTTAGAGAAAACTTTGGTGACTGCATCTTATAATTCCCCAGTTTGTATGTAAATTTCATTCTTATATTTTATCCTCCCGCTCAGCTTTCGCATTTCGATGCCGCAGAGCGATGTCCATAACCTCACCTTGAGCCTGACTTGACGGGGCGTCCGTTGTGGAACCACTGAACCCGCATGGTGGGGTCCGACACGGGTATCAGGCGCGACTCGAAGTGGGCGCGCTGGCCCTCCTTGATGGTGACCGCCTGCAGGGCCGTGGTGAAGACGGGCGGCTGGGCGGTGGGCTCCTCAGTGGAGCTGACGCGGGTGGGCCGCCGCTCCTCCAGACGGTGCAGCTGCGAGAGGCCGGCCTCGTGCACGGACGAGGTCTGAACTCTGTCGCTGCCTGTAGACGCGGAGGAGAGGGGATCAGGACCGGCCCGCTCTGACGGCCAGATACCGACCAGGAGCGGCTCCCAACTCAGGGAGGTCTGCACTCATAGGGTACCCCTTTTTTTTCCTTAATAACGGTGAGAGTGATTTATCATCACCATGGTGTGTCTGCATTAATTCGATTGCGCATTGTGTGTTAAATCTCAGTATATAAAATATCAATTAAATTAATTCCTCATCTGAGGCCTAACCTGAGCAGTTGAGGATGGCGGACGTCTCGTCGAAGCCGAGGTTGTTGACGGCACGACACGTGTACACGCCGTTGTCCTCTTCAATCAGACCGACGATGTCCAGCGCCACATAGCCGAAGTCGTGTAGGGGCCGGTGGCGGTGACCTGCCGATCGGCGGGGTCACAGGTCACCGAGGCCACTGAGGTCATCCGTCACTGAAGGGTCATCGGAATCAACTGAGACCTGTTTACTGCAACAAGAGTGTCTGGGTAACACGCCTGGTGGGAGTAAGAAACTGAACGATCCAGTCGTAGGGTGAACCCTGCCACTCGGCGGGCCCCCACTCACCGACAATGATGGGCTTTCCATCCTTGAGCCACTCCACGCGTAGGTTTGTGTCCGCCACCGGTTCCAGCCTGGCCTCAAAGTGCGCCGACTGGCCCTCCTTCAGGCTCTCCTGGGCCACACAGCAATGGCAGCGCATCAGTGGCCACATAAAGGCAGGTCGTCCGGTGACCCGGTCTGATTTAAAGCTGAACATACTTCTCCTCACACATTCTTTCCGACCCGAATAATGGAAGCTAAATGGGGCATTCTCACAAAGTACGCCAGTTGAAGCTCACACCTCGTTGCCTCATGCTTCTATGAAAAAAACATAAGGTGGGGAGGGAAGACAAGGCTCACTTATTAACGGCTTACTGCCCACATCTCAGTTTACAATAAACTTAAGCTCCTGTATCTTCTATTATTTTCTGCTCTCTCTTCTCTATTTTCTGCGTTTTATTGTCACTGCTAGCCTCTGTCCAACCCTTATGATACAAAAAATTTCAGCACACGTAAAGGCAGGCTTATTATGAACTAAAAAAGCAATTCCCGTTCCCAACAGTACCAGTCAGAAGCTGAACAGTCCATTCTTCTGAACGCCTTATCAGCGCTACGGGTAAGCGTCCCCCACCACCTTGACCGCACCTGGTGTTTGAGCTGGGTCGTGAACTTGGGCTTGATCTGCACCATTTCGTCCTCCCACTCCTTGCGCTGGTAGCGGGAGCTGTCCTCGATGTACTGGATCCGCTCCAGGGAGGTCGGGTGCTCCGTGTACAGGTCCTTTCTCGCTGGAGATGTGACCAGGGGTACGTTAGGACCAGCGCAGGTCACGGCACTACGATCAACATCAATGATCTCCCATTTTGGCTAATTTTTGGAGAGTACGGATTCGTATTTTGCCTGATAAAGATTACAATGTGGTTTGACAATGTGCCATAACACGTTTTCAATTGCAGTAACAAAATAAATATAAAGGCAACGTAGATGTATTACGGTGTTATTTCATCAACTGATTTTTTCTTGAATGAGTGCAGACTGAAATTTAAACTGCACAGGTCTTTACGGGAATACGGTACTTTTTACATTATATAAAGGATACAAAAGTCACGCTTCTGAAAAAAACACACCATAAGCCATCAAAACTACACACCTGGCGCGGGATTTACATAGCTCTGTATACGCCTTAGAGGCAAGGAAGCGTTTTACATAGCTCTGTATACGCCTTAGGAGCAAGGAAGCGTTTCACGTAGCTCTGTATACGCCTTGGGAGCAAGGAAGCGTTTTACGTAGCTCCGTATACGCCTTAGGAGCAAGGAAGCGTTTCACGTAGCTCTGTATACGCCTTGGGAGCAAGGAAGCGTTTTACATAGCTCCGTATACGCCTTAGGAGCAAGGAAGCGTTTCACGTAGCTCTGTATACGCCTTGGGAGCAAGGAAGCGTTTTACATAGCTCCGTATACGCCTTAGGAGCAAGGAAGCGTTTCACGTAGCTCTGTATACGCCTTGGGAGCAAGGAAGCGTTTTACATAGCTCCGTATACACCTTAGGAGCAAGGAAGCGTTTCACGTAGCTCTGTATACGCCTTGGGAGCAAGGAAGCGTTTTACATAGCTCCGTATACGCCTTAGGAGCAAGGAAGCGTTTCACGTAGCTCTGTATACGCCTTGGGAGCAAGGAAGCGTTTCACGTAGCTCTGTATACGCCTTGGGAGCAAGGAAGCGTTTTACATAGCTCCGTATACGCCTTGGGAGCAAGGAAGGGTTCCACGTAGCCCGTATACGCCTTAGGAGCAAGGAAGGGTTTCACATAGCTCTGTATACGCCTTCGGAGCAAGGACTCGTTTAACGTAGCTCCGTATACGCATTCGGAGCAAGGACGCGTCTCACATAGCTCTGTATACGCCTTAGGAGCAAGGAACCGTATCACGTAGCTCTGTATACGCCTTCGAAGCAAAGAAGCGTTTCATGTGTTTGTACACAGTAGCCTTATAAACCGCCTCTCGCCATTAAGCATGTTGTTGCATACAAAAAGTGAAACTAAAAACACAGCAAGTGCAACGCCATCATGGAAGACGGACGCCGAAGCGATATTTGCGTGTCTGGGCGCTATACATTTTGTTGGAATACAGGAGACCGGGAAAAGGGGACGACTGTCACTGACTGACATAGCCAATAGTAAAGGTCTAGATACGCGTTTTGATTCAACTACGGGACGTCAACAAAAATATCTTTACTCGTGAATTTTGGAGACGTGAAGCTTGGAGATGGCGGCTCGGAGGTTATAACTCGCTCTGTCAGAAAACACGTCGTACCACACACAGTCACAGTCGTAATCGAAGTTCAAGAGAATATGCGCCATAGAAAACAAACGCGTTCGCACGCCACCTGGCCATTTCAACAAAGTGAGCAAAAACAAGCCCCGCGGAAACAAGACATGGCTGATACCACACGGGAGAAGCTAAGATAAAAGGCCGGTAATGTCAATAACGCGAGCAAAAATAAGCACATCAGAAACAAAGCCCGGTTAATGGCCGGTCATGAGTCAACTCCGTCCACCGACAGAGTTGGTCCCAGTGCTCAGACCCACCGATGACGCGGACGGAGGCCGAGGTGACCGCCTGTCCCTGTCTGTTGGTGGCGCGGCACGTGTACATCCCGGAGTCGGCGGGGTAGACGGACAACAGGTCCAAAGCCACGTAGTCGAAGTCGTAGGCCGGTCGGAACCGGTGGCCTGAGGACAGAGAAGAGGTGGTTAGTTCCACGGGCGGGAGGTTTTAAAAGGAGAACAATGACTTGGTCAGGAGAAAACTTTATATTTCAATAGTCACGAGCTTCCGAATGGTAACATGTAGAGAACAGGGGGAATTGTTTGGCAAAAGAGCCTACAGTTTTTCCATCCCCAAAAGTGAATGGTTTAGCCTGCTTCTTACCCAGGAATTTTGCACCACATGCTAGCAATCAAAGCATTCTGAAACACAACTTCGGACGTGCTCATACAAAAACAATCAGTTTCCACAGCTGATTTCCACTTTCAGCAATATCTGAGGGTACGCAAGCTTGACATTGAGCAGTAACATCACAATCATGACCAACCCCACCAAAACCGCGCCTTCTCCAGCAGCACTCACCGATCTTGAGCGGCTGGTCGTTGACGAACCACTCCACCTTCATGCTGTTGTCGCCCACCGGCTGCAGCCTGCACTCCAGGTGGATGTTGGTGCCCTCTGCCGTCTCAATGTTCCGCAGCGGCTTAGTGAAGGTGGGCACCTGCGGCACGGGGCTTGTTCTGGGCCCGTCCGCTCTCCGGTTGTCGTGCGGGTGACCGTATGGGACACTAGATAGTCGTAAGACGCAGAGTATATAACTGACACAACGGGCAGTGGCGCCAACGATGAACGGATAAATGCTATTACAGGTCAGAGTATGCCCGGAATTTTTAGAGAAGCAAGTGACTCATCGTGATGCCAGATCTGTTATTTCATCAGAAATTATGGCGTTTTCACTTAGAGCCACAGACACTAGGTAAAGGCGCCTCCAAAATTGGTGGGCTGCAGGCTATATGACACTAAACAATTCAACAACACTTTAAGCAACTAATGGGGTGAGGATATTCCTTCATATCGAAGAAAGGGATCTATTCATATAAAAGCATAGAGATAATTCAAAATTCTCACTTAAGTTTTGAGCCCAGTTTTCTGGGCTATTTTAACCATTTAAAATGATGCAAGCGGACCTCAGTCTTAATCGAACGTTTATCTAAAGCGCCCTCATCAAGCCCCCTGTCTCTGCCTCACCTGGCTTTCTATGGTGCTGTCGGTTCGCGAGTACCGTGACGTATCCTCCATGTACTGCTCAGAGTCGATATCTCTGTCCGAGTGACTCAGCACTCTGACCAGAGCCGAGGTGTGCGCCGAGCCCAGCTGGTTGGTGGCCCGCACCGTGTACTCGCCGGCGTCGGCCGGCGTCAGCGACAGCACGTCCAGCGCGATGTAGCCGAACTCGTGGTAGGTGCGGAAGCGGGAGCCGATGGTGATGGGCTTGCCGTTGAGGAACCACTCCACGCGCATGGTGGGGTCGTTGAGAGGCTCCAGTCGGCACTCCAGGTGGATACCGTGGCCCTCCGGCTGCGGCGCCGGGTCCTGGCGGCGCGAAAACAGGCGTGAATATCGCACTGCAGAGCAGTGGACATGGCTGAGCATCTTTCAGCGTATTTGCCTAGTTTTAGAACACTTAGCTTTCCAAGTTATATCCTAAGTATATTTTAATCAGTTCTGCGAAGTCCATCGAGAACACCAAAGAGATTCAGTGCGAGAAACCGCAGAAAATGGTTACTTTACGGCTTATACTTTAAGTCAAACCGAAACATCTTACATTGGAAAAGCGAAATACAGTAAGATATGTAGTCTGTGGAATTTTGCAACAGAAATATTACCCAGGGTCGACCCCCGAGTCGACAATCGACTCCAGCGCCCTGCTTTTAATTTTCAGGCCTGGCAACTTCTCCTACACATCAGCACGCCGGTGCTACCCGGCAGGTCTGCGAAGCACTTTTGTGACGCAAGTTTCAAACCTTACGCGTTAGCCAATTGGAAACGTGACAGAAAATTTCTTGATACTTCTTATGAATTCTCTCCAGAATCGGAACACACTTCCGAGACGGCATCGGCAAAACATATACAGAACCAGATCACTGAGCATCATCGCTGCACTGAATCTGCCACATTTTTATTTCCCGTCATCCCGCCTCATAGAAACAGTATCCGCCCATAGGAACACCACATCTCAGGATTAGCGGTCCACCCACCCGCAGTGGCTCGGTGAAGACGGGCCGGGACTTGCAGTAGTCGCCGACGTCGTACTGTGGCTCCTGGAAGCGGGAGCGCTCCATGCGAGCCGTCTTCTCCACCACCGCCCCGTGAATGGAGCTGGTATCGATCACACTGGCCGCTGCCGAGGGAACCAGAAGCTGCAGAACGCGCTGCTACGGCGACAACATAAATACTCCTGACGCTTATCAAAGCGAGCCGTGATTTAGCGACGGAGAAGGAGAGACACTCCCGGTAAGCTGGGTAAACGTGCAGTGGTGATATCAGCAGGCACCTACAAACCACTTTCTGGAAGTTGATAAAACATGATATTGTTAGAGTAATACTACTCCGTAGTTGAGTTTTGTACCACAAAAGTGCATTGCCGAAAAAGTCCCCATTAGCCCAGCGCTCTGACACTCCAGCCCATCAGATCCCTTGCGTGTTCGACTCGACCTTTGACTACCTTCGACTCGCATGGTGGCGCTCTGAGTGGCGGTGCCCAGACTGTTGGTGGCGATGACGGTGTACTCGCCGGCATCCGCCGAAGAGACGGCGCTGATGTCGGCCGCTACGTAGCCAAAGTCCACCAGCGTGTGAATGCGACTGGCCGAGCCCAGGGGACGCCCGTTGTGCTGCCACTCAATCTGTGGAAGCCGAGGGAAGCGGGCGGTTAGAGCTGCGGTATAAGTCAACAAGTTCTCAGGCACAAGGGGGGGGACAGGATGAGCAAACAAATAATATTTTTGCTTAATTATTATGAAGCACTGTCGTGATTTTAGTGCCAATGTGTTTATGTGCCAATGTGCTTGAATATGTATTTGCCTCAATCAGCGCTAGGTCTAGAAATCCAGCTTTCGTTTCATAAACATATTTGATCACTTACTCTATTATCAATTTGACGTTGATACATACTAAAGAGCAGGTGATTAAGCACTTTAAATACAACTTTTCGGTAACACATGAAATGTTTTCAAGACATTTATAATTATTCGTTCACAATTTTCTAAGAGAGAATGCTGAAAAAACATTTTTTGGAATCGCTCTAGCGCATAAAACTCAAAAGTAAACTCCTTGTTCCTTGGCATTGAAATGAAGTGTTTGAACTGTCATTCCTTTTACCGACCTTCATAGTGGGGTCATTCTGGGGCTCCAAGCGAGCCTCAAAGTGAGCCTTCTGGCCCTCTCGGATCACAGTGGTGCCCTTCATGGGTCCCAGGAACTTTGGGTGCCATTTTGCACACTGTCACTTCCTCCTGGACTTGGCGTGTCGTCCGGCTGTCAAAACGGGGGTTTCGAGTCTCAGTATGTGCCATGAAGGACTAATCTCCAATCCAGAACAATAGCACAGAGGCATGGAGTCTGAGGGGAACAAACCCAAAAGCTGTGATGGTCAAGTCATTTCTGTTTTAGCACACACATTCACAAATCAATGTGAATCGGCAACTAATGTAAAACGTAAAAAATCCTTGCAGTGCTCATACAAAACGAGCATGCGTCCTTTCTCACTGATACTATCTAAAGTTGATATATTTAACAAAACTTATTCCCCACCCGTTCAGTTTTTCCTCCTGCCAGCTCACCTTGAGTCCTCCAGGTACTGGAACCTCTGTACAGCCTCCTGGTCGGCGGGGGCTTCCCCGGAGCGGAGCAGTGCAGCTCCGAGCGACACTCGGCCTGCCCGGCCGCGTTCCGCGCCACACACGTGTAGGTACCGGCGTCCCACACCGTCGCCTGCTTGATGGTCAGGCTGACGTAGCCGAAGTTGAAGAATGTGGTGATGCGAGAGCCTGCGGAGGAGAGGATGGTTCCAATTTTGAGCAAAAGATACACTATTGGAACAGTCACGTCGAAATTCTTAAAGTTAGTCCGATTATCTGTGGTGACAGCAGAAGTAATATAGACAATTTTTATGTTTACACGATTTATAGAACAAAAACAGTCCATATTTTATGTTGAATAACAACTCTTCGACATATTTTCATATTTAGATAAACAATTACTGTTCTGCCATCTGATAACACTAAGCCCTCTGTTTAGCGCTCGTATTTTACTCGTTGGCTACATTGACCAAGTATCTCTAAAAGCACGTACTGGCTTCCAGTTGTTTGCCGTCCTTCAGCCAGTAGATGGTCATCGTAGAGTCCCCCACGGGCTGGAGCCGCCCCTCGAAGTGGGCCGTTCCGTTCTCGGGGACGGTGACCGACTCTCGGATGGGCGTGCTGAACTGAGGTGGGACAGAGGGCGCCGCCAGCTCCGAGGTCACCTGAGGACAACGCCAGCACACCGGCTCAGAGTCGTGGGGAGTCATGGCCGTATAGCCGGGGGACGATGTCTCGCGTAACCGGCTCTCCTTGGTACCAAACACTGCAAACTTAGCGGATGTGAACTTGGAGCTTAAATATTTGCTGTGTCCCTCACCTGCTATTGAAACACCTATAAAACTTTAAGCAAAATGTATCGACTCTCTTTGGTTAGACACAAAGCTAAACTCGAATAACGTCAGAGGACACAATTAGCATCAAGAGTTAAAACTGGTACTAGACTGTGCGACAATGGCGCCAGCATTCGAAGTTCACAGAGCAAAGTCTCACTTTTTCGTAGATGGACTTCTTGTAGGCCTCCAGCTGTTCCACGGACTGGATGTACTGCTGCTGTTGCTCCGGCAGGCCGATGTCCTCAGTGACGGAGGACTTGGCCGTGACCCGCAGCTCAGCGCGGCTGATCGCCTCACCCACCTGGCCAAGGGAACAGCGTCAGCCGCGCTGGCGACGGGACCGCCGGCTTAGCGAGACTGCAGGAGGCTGTATCGACAGAAAATGGACAACGGCGAACAAAAACTATCATAGATCTACATCAGTCATTGTCTAAGGAAAATAAATTAATCAGAATTCGATGTATTCCCTTGGAAGAGCTTTCCAAATTTTAAGGAAAAGCTGAAAGGACAGTGCAAACGTTTTGCCGTATTACACAGTGCTGTGGTCACATGTCTTAGAGCGAAACATTTTCGGGCTTGGCATTTCTACAGATTTCTATGCACACAAGTGTTTAGCAAATATATTAACAAGCCAAAGATAAAGCGCCCCCTTCCCCCGCTTTTGTAGAGCAGAACGGCGGTAGCCTCAGACCCCCGGTGTAGATGGTCCCTGTGGTTTTACGTACCTTATTAGTGGCCCGAGCTGTATAGACACCGGAGTCTTCTGACCTTAACTGGCCAATGTTTAAGGCTATGTAGCCGAAGTTGTTAACAGTGGCAATCCGAGAACCTGAAATAAAACGAGTGTTATATTCTAGCACCTTGTCACTATTTCCTGAATACCTTCTTCCTACTCTCACAGAACTATGAAACGAGGCAAATCACTTAATAGTCACATCTCAGTATGTAGAAAAAGCTCATGACACTACTGGAGAACTGCATGACGCCGATGCGTCATATTCAGCTCTACTACAGCGCCACCGTACTCACTGGCCGTGATGGGCTTGTTGTCTTTGAACCACTCGATCCTCATGAAAGGGTCCGAGACGGGCTTGATCTGCCCCTCGAAGTGGGCGTAGCCTCCCTCATGCACGCCGCTGACGTCCACGAGCTCGCGCATGAAGCTCGGTTTGGTGTTGTGCTCCTCGAAGGAGGTGGAACGCACCACGAACCGGGAATTATCCTCCAGCAGCTGGATCGTCTCCAGACTCTCCGGGTGTTGGGAGGTGGTCTCCACCGTGGAGCGTGCTGGAAGGCGGAGTGAAGCTTAGCAGAAGTTCTAGAACCTTACGCACCAATCACTCACAGGATGAATCAGGCTTGAGAAAGAGGGGCTATGGAAATGAGTTCAAATCTTCTCTAAAAAGTGAATGATTGAGATGAAAAAGAAACGATTGCTTGTGTGTGAGACAGAATAGCTATGAATCAATAAAATAACGCAAATGAAACAAGTAGAACACCTTTATGTTGAGCGCGCACGGTGATGAAGGAACATGGGTAGAAAATATACACGTTCATCAGCGATGAACACTGAAGCACAAATCCAAACAGTACCCCAATCGTGATCAAATAAAAGATAAGAAACGACCCTGGTGCCTCACAGAGAGCAAACACGGCCTACAAGTGTTGGTCTGCAATAAGACTAGGCGCGGCATATTTTAACAAGAAATTACCCTGACGTTACAGGGTATTACTTCAGCGTAAAACAGGCCATTTGAGCCAACTGTTTAGATAGCCAGTGTCGGCGCATTCCCGGTCATTAGACTAGTTCATCTCTACTCGTGCCTGTCCAGTACTCACTGGTCACGGCCACGGTAGCCGAGGTCTCGGCGCAGCCGGCCTGGTTAGTGGCGCGGCAGGTGTACACCCCGGAGTCCTGCTGTATCACAGCCAACAGCCGCAGCGACACGTAGCCGAACTTGTCGGTCAGAGTGGCGCGGGAGCCTGCGGACACACGGACATGTTACACTGAGGGGGACTTCAAACACAGGGGAGCGTTACACACAGTAAGACGTTATACATAACGAAACGTTACACACAGAGGGACGGTATACATAACGAAACGTTACACCACAAGGTGACGGTATACATAGGGGATCGTTACACACAGTGTAATATTGTACATAGGGGAACTTTACACACAGGGGGATGTTCTAAGAAGGTGAATATTTCGCAAAGATGGCGTTACAAAGCGGGGAGCGCTACAAAGAACACTGAAGGGAGCGTTACACCAAAACACATGTCACTTTGAGGGGCGTTTGCTACACAAAAGGGGTGTGATTGCCAAAGGCTCTGTCCCTGCAACCAAGCCCACGTATAATACCTGCACGGAACAATATTACACCAAACACCTTGTGTAACAGATATGTACACTACACAGAGACCGAGCGTTACACAGAGGGCGTGCGCTACACATAGGATTGTTACGGAGAGACGAGTCTTATCCATGAGATGGGCATCGCTAATGCATAGGGGAGGCACGAACTCGATTTAAGTTCTCGAACATGATTAGGCGCAATTGAATCCCAGCACACAGATGTGATTCTCTAAGCTTTAGGACCTGAAAAATCTAAGACGAAAACGAACGTTTTACTAGTTTTTGGTGTACGTGCACTACTTGAAGAGCAAAGACTCAGAAAATGCATACTAATGCGAGGAGCAAATAAAAACAAGCAAAACGAAAAGGTAACGACAATAGCCCACGATAAAGTAAAGGACATGCCTATCATCAGTGCATGAAACCAAGTGAGCTCGAAGGCTCTGTGATGAGTGAAGAAGCTCACTCACTGGCAGGGAGCGGCTGTCCGTTGAGGTACCACTCGACCCTCATGGTGGGGTCGCCCAGAGGCACCACCTTGGCCTCCAGCACGATCCGGTCACCCTCGGTGACGCGCGTGTCTCGCAGCTGGTGTGTGAAGTGGGGCGGCGCCGCCGGCCGCTCCTCCTCCGCACGAGGCTGGGACGGCCGCGACCGCTCCACGTGCCGCAGGTGAATTATCTCCGGAGCCAGAGGTGCCTCCGGCTCGATTACCTGCCGCGACGGCGATGTCAGACCGCGGGTCTCGTCTGGCGAGCTCGCCCGCGTGGTATGCGCTATATTCTAATCGTGGTTGGAGAGGTCCAGGCTGTCAGAATCACTTTTACGCGTCTTAAAAGGTTGGAATAAACAATCACACTAAGAAGAATGACAGCGTGTCACCTTAAAGACAGCAGTGGAATAATTGACTAAAACGCGTGGTTAATTTCGCACCTGCGCTCAAATTCCGCCTAATTTTAGATTTAATGATCACCAAAACATGCACGGATTCACTAATTGATATCGTGCCAAATAAGATCCTGTACCGTGGTTGGTTTGGGCAGATGTAGTTTCCTCGGCTGTCCCGCCGGGGTAGTCTGTTCGGTTTCCACGTACAGCTTGGCGCGTGTGGCTGTGCTGCCAGCTGTGTTTTGAGCGGTACATTGGTACCAGGCGCCATCCTCCGGTCGCACGCTGTCACAAGCAGCGAAGAGTTACAATGTGCGAGCGCAGAGCCCGCCTGGGAGGAGCCACACCTCGACCCAGGATAGAAGATAACACAGATGATCTCGGATTGAAGACGATTGTGCGATCAGTAAAACGGTACGAAAATATTGTACGCGAACCAAATACGTTTATGTCCAAACTTTAAACGGATGGAAAAGACAAATACATTTTGTATGATTCCCACACGAGCACTGTGCTAGTCCTAATACGCGTGACCCTAAGTGAAGCGAATAACTAAAACGTATCGCAGACCGTCACAAACAACCTGCTGCTAATGGAAACTAAGGAGCCTCGTACACTGGCGGCACAGTTATGTCAGCAGGAATGTAACACGAGAAATTGAGGCAAAACTGGGCCAATACAACTTTCCAGGTCCGTAAACTGGACTCTATTTTCTGTGAGTTCAGTTTCAGACCCATAGAGCCAAAGTAACAGTGTGTTTCATCATTACGCAGAGGCCAGTCACACGTTAGTGCCTGACCTCCCAGCCCTGCGACAAGCTGCTGCTGTTGACGGTGATGACGGTGACCACTGACCAGGGGATGTCGAGGGTGGAGGCGCCACCGTCAGTGGTGATGCGCACGGCGCTGGAGGCGGCGATGGCAGCGCCATCCTTCTGCCAGGTGATGCGAGGCGTGGGCGTGCCCACCGCGCGGCAGCTGAGCGACACCGGCTCTCCCGGCCGCACGTGCGCCGTCTGGAACCGCTCCACGAACTTCGGCGCGATCACCTGCTCCTTTTCCAGCACGTGCAGGCGGATCTGGGAAGAATAAATGGCGTAGCAGGTAAGCAGCAGATAGACAAACCAAAATTGTCTTGTTTGGTGTCACTAAGATCTCTCCTTTGGTGTCACCCTGGCTCTTCCATTCCAAAACAGTAGTCTAATCTGCACTCAAAATGATGTCATGGAAAAATGATATGTTTTGCAATGAACGTAAGCAAGTACAGCCTGTCTTGTAAACATTGTCCCTATCCTATGGTAACGCACAATCCAGAATATGAGATATTTAGGGCTTCATCCCTAATAATCACCAGTGGGGCTTTAGGGCAGCCTAGTGATTATGACTAGGATGATATTTAGTCGTGTGACCCACAAGTCCCCTAGTCTGGGTAGGTTAGTACTCGAGAACACCAACGATACTTTTAAGCCAGCCTGTGCATTACTTTTACCTACGTCAAAGCATCACCGAGACAACAGCGCTTGTCTTCCTCTGACCTGGTGGGCTGCCCCGCTAAGCTCCACGGAGCCACCTTGCACTGACCTGGTGGGAGGTCTGGCCGTACTTGTTGCGCGCCACACAGCTGACTGAGCCGTTGTGACGCTGCGAGGCGTTGGTGATCATCAGCGCGTGACACCCCGACTCGTTCACCATCAACTTGTGGGTGGCGTCGTTGTTGATGGGCGCGCCGTTTATGTACCACAACACCTGTGAGGAACAACGCTGTTGAACATGGCTGCTGAGCTATCTGAGCTTGCTGAAGTCGCATTTGTGGGTTTGCATGCCCATGATACTTCCCTAGCACGGGACACTGTATTTTTATCGTCATTTGTCGTCTTACATAACTCCTAGCGGTGGCCTCCAGGACAGGCAGACCGTGGCTGTAATTCGCAATCAACCACACTCTCTTACAGTAATAGATTGTTTATTTACCCCACACATTTTTACCGAGGTGCCAGAAGGTTACCATCCCCACTCCCGTGGATCTATCTACGAATAAATTTTGAGGCCCGTGTCCACAGAAATGAACAGAATGGACTTCCCGAGCCGATATCTGTGCGGACGAAGATTGAGAAGCCGCAGAATGCATTACTCTGAGTTGAGCGAGATTCTTACTGTGTGTGTGTGTGTATACACCGTCCTTCCCACGGACTGACCAATCATCATACTGACCCATCATCATACTGACCAATACCTAATACATGTAAAACATGCGTGTAAGGTCTGTCCGTACTTTGCAGACACAGCTCCTAGCGTTGGCCTTGCCTCAGGAGGTGGTTTGCCGGACGTTCGACACTCGAGGCGGACCATCTTGCCCTCCTGAGTCTCTGTGTCGGAGGGCACACGCACGAAGGTGGGCCCCAGGGCCTTGTCGCCCGCGGCGTCAGCCTGGGGGGCCGATCTGAAAACCATACGATAGCGGTCAGACACAATGGGCCACAACTTCTACGTGGTATCCGACAGCAGCAAGTTTCCTCCACAAAACTGAAAAATTAAGAATGGGGATTCTACCACTCCTAAGACCGCCCCGGTAAGAAAAACACAAACTACCCCCACCCCCGCCTAATCACTCGCCAAAATATTCCCTTGCTTACACCTCGCCTAAAGTCATGCATCAGTTTGGTTTTCTCTACTAACAGTCCTCCCCCACACACACACACGTGCGCGTGTGTCTAGCACACTCACGTGTGCTGAGCTTCTTCAGTTCGCCCCTCCACTCTCACGTGTTCCAGGCCCCTCCAGTTCGCCCCCCACACACACATGTGTGCGGTTTTCAGTCGCCCCTCCACCACGTGTTCCAGGCCCCTCCAGTTCGCCCCTACACTCACGTGTGCTGCTGGGCAGCCTGTCTGAGGGCGCCGGCGTCTGCCGCGGGTTGTACCGCCAGGGGTGCTGAGCTGACCACGCAGCCGGCGGCGTTCTCCGCCAGCATCGTGTAATGGCCCGAGTCCTCCGGCTGCACGGACCGCAGCCGCAGCGTGGCCGTGCCGTTGACGTGTGAGATGGTGGAGCGGGGACTGGGCCGCAGCCGGACACCGCTGCGGAACCAGGTCACCTTCGGCTTGGGGTTGCCGACGAGACGCGCCTGGAAGGTGGCGTCGCCGTGCTGCGCGACCTTGGTGGCGCGCGGCTTGGTCTGGACCTGCGGCGCGCTGAGCGGGCCCGGGTGTCGTGTCTCGGACTCGGTCTCCACCTCGGTCTCGGTCTCGGTCTCGCCAGCGTAGCGGCGCGTCAGCGACTCGCGGAACTCGGTCTCGCGGATCAGCCGGTACTCGAATGTGTCGACCCGGAACTCCTGTCGGGACGAGGAGGCAGAATCGTTACGGACAGAACACGGCGGTAAAGACCTGTTCTACCATTCCCAGTTGAACGATATTTTTAGATCTGTTGAGAATGGTTTTGAATGCTTATCATCTATAACTTAGCTCAAAACTTCCAGAGACCTTATTCTGATCTCGTGCGTGCGTAGTACTTCGCGCAGACCAATACGCGCACCAAATCAGTATTCTGATCTCTTTCCGCGCGTATCCACGCTGTATGTACGACGCACGAATCCACGGTGATACGAACTGGCGCGGGCACTAGGATCATAATGCCGATTTGGTCCTACATTCGCACGGCATGTGTCCACTAGAGATCATAATAGAAGATTGGCGCATGCTATGTCTCACATCAGAATACAGACCCAGTATAAGTCTTCAACACCCCATCAGGTCAAATGTCTTTCAGTAATGCTTCTTTTGATTCCCTTCGTAACGACCAAGTACATGTCAAGACCAGCGTGAATGAGTTAAATGGAGCTCCGAAATCAGAGTCAGAGCCTTGTGCGCACGAAAAAATAAGCACTAATTGCAGCCGAGTAAACCCAGATCAAGCGCCTCCGTAATCCGGGATTATCATTACATCCGTGAAATAGCCCAAAAAATCGGTTATTTTTCTGCCAAAGCTCAAAATAAACGACGATCGAATGATAAAAAAAAGATAACGGTTTGTCAAAATTCAAACAAAACGCGCGAGTCCATAACCGGAAAAGAAAACAATCTGCATTTCCGACTACAGACAGCCACTTTGTGATAGACATAAAACTGAATGACCGCAACAAAGTTTAATAAATTATTCGTCTGCTGACACAGGACGGATCCTCTTCCGAGCGGGGTACTCAGCCGCCACTCAGACAGCCGGCACTGACCTCGATCTGCTGCTGATCAGACCGGAAGCTCTGCATCTGTCTGTCGACGGTGAGCCCGTGCTGAGCCGCTGAGCTCAGCAGCTGCTGCTGGTGCACGGCGGCGCTCTGCTGCTGACCCAGCAGGCGCCGCTGTGCCTCCTGCTGCTGCTGCTGCTGCTGCAGGTAGGCGGCTGTCGGAGCGGGCGTGACGTCAATGGTAAGCGTGACGTCACTGGTAAAGACGAGCAACTGAAGTCTGGGTCGGTTTATCTATCCATAAATTTTGAGTTTTGTCGATTTTCGGTTTCAACCCCAACGGGGTGGCAACCGTTGGTCGTCGTAAACCCCAACAATTATTATGCAAATGAAAGCATACATCGTTCATAATACACAATTGATATTGACGCAGAGTGACCAGATCCGTGAAATAATTATAAATTAGTGTCTCAGACCTTATCGAGCCAAACCCTTATGAGCTTTCACACCTGAAGGCACATCCACATTTCGAGGCACACCCATAAATATCTAAGCTTCCTGGGAGGTGGAGGTCACTGCTATGTCGTACCTTCAGGCTGAATGTAGACGGTACAAATGGCTTCTCCGAACTGGTTTTTGGCGATGCAGGTGTACTCGCCCTCGTCTCCAGGCCCGATGCTGCTAATCATCAGGCTGACGTCTCCGCTCGTCAGGTTGTACTTCAGCTGGTACTTGTTCGAGTCTGCGGGAGGGCGAGGGGCGCTTAGGAGGTTTTGTGAATACCATGCGACAGCGCTGGTAAAAATGTATTGTTCAATCTGTAGATGCTGCCTTGAGCTGCAGCTCAGACAGCAAAACTTCATAAGCAAAATACGGCAAAATTATAAGTGAAAACTCATTGAAATATCGTTCATTATAAAAACTTCCCACACGAAAAATGGGAATACTGGTAATACGTTAGGATTATGAGTGATTTCATTTTTACCATGCTAATATTATTCACCAGAAGAATAGTCGGGACCATGAAGAGGGTAATTAGTCTGATTTTGTTTCCAGCATATCATTTTCCTAGTTCACGAGCTGGGCAAAGCAAATAGGCTGGGCACTAGCACAGACAAATAGCACATCTAATCAGATCACACTTGGCATACAAACTAGATCTTGATTCACATTTTTAAAATGCATAACAACGACCTAAAACTCCTCAATAATGACTTCAGACGAAAACATGGGAAAACCCACATCCACCAAAAGAGACTCAAGAGCATGGTGCATAGCAACGTTTTTAGCAATCTTTCAAGCCGTAATCTAAACGAAACTGAGATAACTACTCTATCTTTAGGACAAAAGTGCAATATCGCAGGGTCAAACAAGTGTTTCCTTGGTGTTTGTTGTTGAAATGCTAGATCAGGAGGTGGTTCTACTGCTTAGGAATAACTTTATAAGATTTGTGGAACTATCAGTTAAGTTTGGATGTTTTAAGTTCGACGGGAGGGACTATAAACACCGTAGTGATCTTGCAATGGAGTCGACCTCGCCAACTTATACATAGAGACGTTAGAAGTCAACTCTTTTCTCGCTACCTTTGGGAAGGAGTCAATCTGGCTTCGTTATGTTGATGACGTGATCGCTTTTGTTGGCGAAGACGTGAATCCTGTAGTTATGTTGAACAGCCTTAATGGAGTAGAGCTGATAACTCATGTTACTTTCGAGGAGGGAAAGGATGGAAATCTTCATTTCCTGGACACAGTGAGTTGGAGCTCTCACTTACGCGTTTATCAATATGTTTCAGCCTGAACTCATTTTCAGGTTCAAAAAGATCCGAATTATCCGGAAAATCCAACTCAATGCAACCTGTCGACGGATCAGGGACCAAAGAGGATATCTAACCCATGACGCATTCCACCCCGAAACGTTATGTAAGAATGTCGGACCCATTTTGGGTGATTGATCTATTCCCCGTATGATTTCCGGATTTAAAGCCAGCTTCCAGACCGTGCGCATTCGACAATCGGGTCGGAATGACGACTGTGTCAGTCGGCACGGCACCGCGGGGTGAGGAGGCTTCAAGCCGACGGTAAACAGCAGTATCGGCGGGAGGCGGCGCTCAGAAGAAGCAGCCGCTGCTCTCGGTGTCAGATAGCCTGGGGCGGTAACAGCCGCCAGCTGTTGGTCGTCAGCTGAGCGCCCGGCCCACCGCCGCCGTCTGTCTGGCGCTGCCATGGTTGGCGCGACGCCCGGCGCCTCCGCCGTCGGTCCTCCTGCCGAACCTCCCATACCCCAGCGCCGCAGAGCACCGAACTGAAGCCGTGGGACGTCCGAGCTGTAGGACTGACGTACCGCACATCTGAATTACGTGAGGCTTACACGCTGATGTACGGTCAAGGGTCGGTCACGGTGTGATGTTGCAGCTCTTGTGGACGAAGCATCCCAGGTGATACAGATAGACTGGAGGAGATGTGGGATCACAGGGAACAAGTGCTCCCAGCAGAGACGATGCGAAGGTGCTGTGGCTCATTCGGTTTACAGATCGAACAAGTGAGCGTGCTTCAAGGCACAACACTCCTTTTGTGGAGAGGGTGATTTTTTATGCAGTTGGCACGAGCTACAGCTTTCGACAAACAATGAGTCCGAAGGCCAGGTAAAGGTCACAGTTACAGCGTAAAAAGTAGGAGCCCAGAACTCTCAGCAGAGGGTATGAAACAACCGTATTGGTTCGAGTCTTTACGAGTTTGTTGAAAAGTTAACCGGGAGGGAAGATTCCTCGCCCTAAAATCTCGGGAAGTTTGGGTCTTTAGCAGTACTGTATATTGAATTCATTGCAGTGTGAACCAATGGAGGACCCAAGACTACAGGGGAAATTGCAGGAGGGCGGATTTGGTCAATTCCTTGGTCAGCAGGTCGAGGGGGCGAGATAGGTGTGTGACATGGTGTATGTAGTTGTGCGGTGTATCCTGCTGTATACCGTGGAGGGGAATCGCACACTGCTTTAGTTGGCTATTGATAGCAGTTCCATCTCCTCGGCATCATTGCCGTGGAATTGGCTGTATCTTTGAACATACTTCCCTATGGGAAGATTGCTGGTGCCGGAAATTTTTTCGGGCATTTCTTTCTTCTTGCGTAAATCTGTAAGTCAGCAGGTTCAAATTTGTGCTCTATGTGTTAACGTTACACTGGAAGAGACTTATATTATCGGCTGGAATAAAACTGCGATACGTCCTTGCCGAGTGGAAAAAACACGACTGGTTTGCCCTGGCCCTTGAGAAATTGTATGGGCCTTGTAGGCAGGGTTGGAAAAACCGGGTTTTGTAAAACCCACGGGTCGGGTTTTGCGGGTTTTGTGGGTTTTTCCGGGTTTTTAATTTTGTTTTGTAGCATTCTCACCGCACCGTTTCAAGACTAATGTCATTGTTTGAGCACGCATTCAGACTGTGATGCTTTCAATATCATCGCTTTCAACATCATCGTTGCCTACCAGTCTTTGCCTTAGGTGGTGGAGGTGAGAAGAAGCTCCTATTCCCCAAGCTGTTCTGAAGTACCCGATTGACGGCAGCGTGCAGAACCCTTCCTAGTTTATGGGCACCCATGGATAAGAAAAGAACCGACTTTGACCAGAATAACAATTTTGGGGCTTATAAACTCATCCACTGCTATGGTCATGCGGCGTCGTCGACTCTTGTTACTGTTTTCTCTTAGGAGCCGGATTCTCCGTACTCAAGAAATCCACCGGACGTAAGCCGACGACCCCGTAAAAGCAAGTGCGACAAGCACCACACCACTGCGCCCCACAGGAATTCATTTTTTTATAAATCAGTAGCTCATATTCCTCATGGACAAATGCTAGCGCTGAAAATCTAGTCGGGTACATCAATAAAGGCCAGATCACAATTCTCAGAGCACAGCGGGCGTATCCATTATTTGCTCAGGGGAAGGGGCGTTGATATAGGCTCCGGGGCACAGCACGGGGCCCGAGCGCAAAGATCGCCAATGAAAATAAAAAGAACGTCAGCGGTGGCTGATGAGATGGTGGAGTGAATCGGTGTGGTTCACGTGACTTTATTGGCTGTTTTACCTACATTGTTTCTTTGTCTATCTAGCTAAATAAAGCGTGGTATCCTTTTTATTATTTTGTGACTCGGGGACCATCGTGCCCCCAACACGAATTCTTTGGGCAGTTTTAGAAGAATTGACCGGTGCCTGAGACACAACCTCCCCTCCCGCCAGAAAAACTATTGAGTCGCCCAAGAACGAGTCTAGGGATCCCCGAGACCAGCTCGAGGGCCTCGTGAACCAAGACAAACTCTAAGACTCTGAAGGTCCTCGAGACTAACACTGGGAGCCCCAAGAACAATTCTGGGGTCCTCCAAAACCAACTCTGGGACCCCAAGGAACGAATCAGGGACCCCCGAAACCAACTTTCAGCCAGGTCAAGACCAACTCTATTGGCCGACGAGACAAACCCCGAAGGCCTGAGACCAACTCGAGGCCCCCGAGACGAATTCTAAAGGCCATCCGAGCAACCCGGGCTCTCAGAAAACTTTCGGATCCCCCAGGTCAGAATATTGGGCCCCACAAGACCAACTTGGGAGCCCTCAGAGACCAGCTCTGGCCCACCCCCCGTGACAAACTCTTGAGGGTCCTCCAGACCAACTCTGAAAACCCCGAGAAAACTTGGGGCTGCTCCAGATACCAAGTCTGAGGCCCAGAGATAAACTCGGTGTCCCGATGGCCGAATCTGTGGCCCCCAATTCAAAATTTTGGTGGGCCCTACCAGACCAACGCTTGGGTTCCTGAGACTTGCTATTGAGAGTCTCCGAGACAAACATTGTGATGGTGTCAGTGTTCTTATAATCAACTTGGGGAGCATAAATCAGAAAACGACAGGAGGCCGTGCAGGAATCTCTTTACAGTGCTTAAGCTCAGCAAAGGGAGAGGCGGTCGCCCCACCTGGCTGCGCGCCTGGAATACAGCCGATGTGACTCCACCACCATAAGCCATTTTTCCATTCCAGAGCTGGACAAATAAACTTTGTGTGACTAAGGTCAAAGTCAGTCAGAGTCACAATCTGAGACTGCACTGTTACTTTGGCATATTTTGACCTTGCAGAGATGTTTATAAATTAAGATATATATAGGTTGAATTCTGGAAAAACTGCATGGTGCAGACCAAAACGTACGACATATTCAGAGACAGTATTGGTGTTATCCAGCGACTTTACATATGGCAAAAACAAGATAGAAATTTGTGTTGCACAATTTGCAATTCCGACATGTGGATTCTTAGGAATGATTTTCCTGGTAAGACGGCAAGAATTTCCAAATGCACTTTTCCAGCGGGTTGTATGAGGTGGCATATGGTACCAATTCTGCCAATCTTTGACATATTCTACACATACCAAGGCTTAGTAGCTTTAAAAGTGATGTGAATATAAAAAGACGACATTTTTACTCAGGGGCATCTAGAAAATGATTTATGCAAAAACCCGGGTGGGTTTTATCCATTCAAAAACCCACTAAAAACCCAAAAACCCGGGCAGTGGGTAGTGGGCAGTGCCAACCCTGCTTGTAGGGGCAGGACGAGATGGGGGGCTTAAGACTGCGAAGATTGAAGTTTTATATTTTTAAATTATAGGGAAGACCAAAAAAGGAAGCTGAAAAATTTGATCACCATTATGTGTAAGCTGTTTAGGGGAAAATACGTACACGACCTAACCACCTAAACGGGCATATGAGGGACATTGTTCACCTCTAAAATAAAGGGCTCTGGGCTTCGGGAGCCCAGCCCAAGGGCCCGGAACCCCTCAAAACGGGGAGCCCGTAAATCCCAGCACGCCCGGGGCCGGCCGGGGGCGCGTCCCGCCCACCGGCCGCCCGCTCTGGGCCTGTTCAGTTTCAGATTCAATACCAGAGTTTGTGCCCTACATTTCCAAATTTCTAATAATCCCCCCCACGCGGTAAAATCCCGTTCCTGTCGTGCCTCATATCTCCCAATCTCGGAGGGACGTTTCTCCGCCTTTAAAATATGTCACCTTGGAATGACGCTGATTTTGCCATCAACTGAAAATATTTCCCCATGACCATGAAGCTGTCATTGTCCTACCATCCACACTCTGAATATCAGCTCTCCAACGCTGCTCAGTCCTCTCTGGAAGCCTTGCCTCGCCGTTGATCAGTCGTTCCCGGTGTATCGTACATCTCACAGTTCACACCTTTTATCCAAGGAGCACGACCTCATCGTTGATCAGTCGTTCCTGGCATATCATAGGTCTCCCATCTACCATCTGAGAAGAGTAACCACTATCAGACCGGCCAATCCCGGCATATCCCGTCTTCCATCTACCATCCGAGGTAGTCGGTAGACTACCACCTGTCCACCATCCGGGGTTGCCTCACCGTTGATCGGTCGTCCCTGGCGTGTCCATGTGATGGTTGGTTGCGGGTGGCCCCGCACCCTGCCCTCGAACAGGGCGTTACCGCCCTGAGCGAACCGGGCATTCCGGAAGATCTGCTCGAAGACCGGGGGTGCGGGCAGCCCGCCGGGCCTGGGGAGACAGCGGGGTGAACTCATCAGAAACTGCAGGGTGGTTAGAGATGCATACACTCATACTAAGACTGATGCTAACTAGACTACTGCTTTTGAACACTGAACACAGGAATAGAGACAAACACTGGAGATATAAAACAAACCAGGTGAACATTATCTACCTGTATCGCAAAATGTTGATACTGTTTCATTGACTCAACTTTTATGCATTCTTAGGCAGTGCTAAGTGTAAGACAGAACATAAAGGAGACTAGGGCTAGTTGCAGCCACGAGTGAGTTGAGCCACTCGCAATAAATCCGCTGATTATTGAGATATGGTGTTGTAATTACAACTGTACATGTTTAGACTGATGTCTAGACAGATGAGTTTGCAAAAAAGAGGATTTTGGAGGATAACAGGTTTTTAAGACGAGAAAAAAGTGTTATCAGATACTAAAAGTATTCTTTTTGATCAATAATTTTACAAGAGCTCTGCAATCACTTTCACTAAAGCCTCCCCGCTTTAGTGTGCAGCAACTAATTTCCAACTTATTTGGGCCGGAAGGCTTTAAAACTAAGCGCTCAGTTTTTGCATCTTCTTGCACAGAAATTACAGTTGAGACTGCGAGTGAGATGAGCCACAAAGGTGTTATTGCGTGATGAGGCATAGTCAACACGCTCAGGTTTACAAAAGCACAATGTGTCTCAAATCGTCCCAAAACAGGCGTCATCTGTTGCACGCCATAAACATGTCTATTTTCCTACGCTGATTTTTCCTAAGTTTTCCCACCATATAGCGAATTGAGCTGTTAGCTTTCACTCTCTGACCACTAAAATCTAAGATCCATAAATTTATCAAGCAAGTAAGACAAATATCGATTGAAACCGGATAAATAGACTTCGAGTAGCCAAATGAAGTCGGTGCGTGCATGGCCGCTAAGGTATGGGACTTCACAAGAAATCAAGCTCAACTCAAGCGGACCCACTGATAGTCTTAATGGATTACTGCCTACAAGCAGAACTAGTAGACAAGATCATCAATAAACACTGTAGGCAGGCTCTGAAACCCCTTGTATTTCAATCGGGGGCAACCCATACCCTATGATACGGTACCGATCATGTACGCCACCCAATCCCCGCTATTTACGTTATGAATTTATTTCCCATTAACCTCTTTTTTTTTTATCATATTCATTGTACCATGTATGTCCCACCACCCAGCGGCGCAAGGAGCGAGGATAATTAATACACGATGATCCAACAAGGGAGGGAGTGCACCAAGGCAATGTTCTAAATACGCAATGTTTTAATACGAGCATGCTTTATGTATGTTTTTATACTGGCAATATATGTATGGATGTAATAAAAAACATTTTCGGGACTTGGGTTTGGCGGGCCGACGTGCACGCGATTGAACACAAGGCTGACCACTCACACGTCCCATGGGCTGCCAGACAGACACCCAAACTACACACATATCTTAAACTCCACTGGCACAGCGAACGCCGACCTACTGGCTATATGCTTACTACAGATTCAGTTGGAGCGTGTTTATATCCACAAAAAGATTAATAAGACGACAATTTAAAAATGATGTGCGACTGACTTTGTCCTCCCCTTCCACTTGGCGGAATTATCGGCGTTATCTACTGGCTGTGTTTAGGACCAGATTCTGTGGAATTTTGATACTTATGGGGTGGAACTATTGCTATCTAGCCTTCTTTGGAATAATTTGGGGATGAGTTGATTTTGACCTTTTCTCCTGGATGAATGGCAGGCGTGTATTTTTCCCCAACGCCACTTACATTTTACCTGACAGTCATAACTAGGATCCGATCGGGGTGATGTTTTCACCAATAAAATACATTTATTGTCTATAAGCAAGGGGAAGCTTGTTCATGGTGTGTTTTAATATGTTTTAAGTTCACCAAGGGAAGGTTGGCTTAAGCTCTATTGGATGGCTTACATTTATTCTCTAAGATGAGCGCGACCGAACCTCACGGTAAGTTCAGCCGTGATAAATTAATGGTTTGATTACAAACAATTTACATACGACAGGAAAAGCCGCAGGAAAACTTCGATAATCAATTCTATTGAAGGTATAAATCGATTCAAGGTACACTGTGACAAGCACCATAGCAAGCGTTGGGCGGAAAGTTATGATTGACCTCAACCCATGACCTTTGACCTTGATCTGTGACCTTGAAATCTTTACGGAGGTATCTTAACTTTGACGTCATAGCATTATGTATATACGTCATGCTAGGTAAAGCCATTTGACCGGAAGCACTGGCCTCAGCGACCTTGGGAATGCTGTTATGACCTTAACCAGTGTCATTTGACCTTAAACCTTGAAAATCATGTGGGTGACCTTGACATATAATCTCGTAAAGATGGCGTTATAACGTCACCAGTCGGTCTTCGATGTAGGCGAACTGGTGTGACCCTGCAATTGTGACGATGTCAAAATATGGGCTTGACTTTGAAAGTCTATGAGTCCAAATGTTTGATCAATTTTCAAAATTATTTCACCAAGCAACACAACGTTGAATTCTCCCCAAAGTAGCCAAGTAGCTTTTTTCAGTTGCAAACTGTTCTCCAGCCACACTCGAAAAATAGGTGGGGGAAGCCCCGAGGCCCCCTCCAGTGCGCGTTTTAAGAAGTGTTCCTAAGTTTCTAGCGATAAGCTTGAAATGAAATATCACACATTCATTATGTAATCATTATTGTGTTGAAAATATAAGGGCAAATCAGATAACTGCATATAACGGCATAAACACAATGCCCTCTCTTTCCTCCAGCACACCAACCCCGGTCTTTCCACCATCCAAGAAGGAACTAAAGGAAGACGGCTGACGTTCTTTTCTTCCCCAAAATTATCCACCTTCTTCTAAATACAGCCCCTGGCATGCTTTAAATCAAGCTTACGGCTGTAAAAATGGATTTTTAAGGAGTCGTTGAGTCTTGTGTAGGATTGTCTCAAAATACTAGCGTCTACACAACACGCCTTTTGGGCACTTTTCTTAAATGATTATATTATCTAAATTTTGCATTTCTTAATTTTTAGAACTCGTAAATTCTCATAAGAGCCTCAAGTGTTGCAAAATCCCAAGCTGAGAATTTGAGCACACGTTTAAGGCAAAGGCTCAGTATATAATCCTAGGTATGGAAGTGTACGGCTTTCTTGGTTTCTCAGATCAGTAAACGGTCACCCAGATCACAAAATTTTCCGATTTGAAGCATATCCAACTTCCCAAATTTCAGGCGCTTCATCTTTCACGGACTGAGAAGTCCAGTGAAATTCACGCACACTGGACTCATGTGCTGCTTGCTGACCGCGCACTGAAGGCACCCACCATAGTATAAATATTTGCTTAACCTACACTGGCCCGGTTTAAAAGCACTTCTCAGACGAGCACAGATAGCTTAACCACATTCCACGGAAAATTGTTATTGCACTATAACGAGCTGTATCTTTTAGACTTTACAGATACATTAAATTATGGAAGCGAAGGATGGCATCATGTGATCGGGTACGTGGTTTCCACGACGCCAGGCACCCACGTCTGGACGTGGTTTTTCAGTGTCCTTATATCTTGCAAAGAAAATACTCTGTGGGTGAGCCCTTTTCAAACTTGTTAAAGTTTGCCAAACTGTCAGTGAATTAAAACCAGATTTTCCAGCCCAAAGATTGCTTAGACGATCACAACACTTTGCTTTGAGCAATGCATATGTTTATGCTCAAACGCAATAGGGAATATCACCCGACAAGACGGTACTGTTAACACCCGCATTAGATAGGGGTCTGGCACTAACGCGCACTGGAGGGGTTACTGGTAGGCCCCCTAAGATCTCGGAAACTAAGAGACATCGAAAAACGCCGACTGGGGGTGGGTGGAGGCTATGGTGATTTACATAATTGCCAATTTTCATTGACCTAAGTCAATATCTTTAAGGTCAAACGAAGTCCATAAAGGTATAACATTGGTCATGTTTGGGACCTATTGGAAAATGCCGTGATTATGCGGAAAAAAGACGGGAATAAGGTAGAAGATGGACCAAGGTCATAGAGGGAAGGTCGCAAAAATCTTCCCTACAATTTTGGGGTAAAGTTCATTCAAGGTCATTGACCTATGAGGTCACAATACATAATAATACCTAAAATGTATATTATAAGGTACGTTAGATAAATTAAAATTATCATGAAAAAATACCTAGCACTACATGAACTGTTTGGCGGGAAATAAGGATTGACCTTTACCCAAGACCGTTAACCTTGACATTTGACCTTGAAATTTGACCTTGGCCTTTAATCTTTGACCTTAGCCTTTGATCTCTGACCTTGGACTTTGACCTTCACCTTCACCTTTACATCCAGCTACCTTATCTATGACATCATAGCATAATATACGTCACACCGGGTAACACCATTTGACCAGAAGCACTGGTGTCAATGCCCTTGAAAGTGCTGATATGACCTTGAATTGTGACCTTTGACCTCGACCTTGATCTTAATTTGAGGTGACCTTGGCATATCATCCCGGTTATATGGCGTTATGACGTCACCACTCGATCTCCAATGTAAGTGAACTGGTCCGACAGCGCGATTGTGGCGATCTCAAAATGCAGGTCTGACTTTGAAAGCCTATAAGTCAAACAAATTTTGGACCAATTTTCAAATTTGTCACCAACCGACGTGCCATTAGATTCTCCAAAATGTGGCCACGTATCGTTTTTCGGCTACGAGCCGTTCTCCAGCCACCCCGGAAAAATAAGTGGGGGCCTCCGAGGCCCACCTCCAGTGCGCGTGTTAAGTGAAATGCACTCGCTTTACTCGTTTACTCATTTTACAATTGACAAGCTTTACTGATGGTCTTTGTTTAAGTTTTGTTTTTCCATATTTATTTCTAGGGATATTCAAGAACAAGAGCGAATCTCAACAAGTATAAAACTCACTTCTAAACAAAATAAGAAGAGAGACCACGTAAGGGGGATCCACAAAAGTAACACGACAAGTGGCCTCAATCGGGTCCACGTCTCGGCAAGTTTCTTGAGCAAGGTGTTATCTGATCACCTAAAACCTCTTCCAGGAGGCAAGCGTCGGTGACGCCGATTGACTGCATAAGTTGGTGCGTTGACATACCGCTAATACAATTATTGATAAGTAACCTCAACGGAAGATATAGGACGTAGTGCGTACACTCTGATCTTTTCAGGGCACCCGGCCTAATGCATTAATCAGAGGCTCAGCACATAGCTACACAAAACAACCCCCACCACGCTTAAAGCCCGTCGTAAATCAAATGCCGACAAAGCGCCCGGATGTGTCGGGGCCCGGGAAGGGAGGGCGGCTGTCCCGCCGCCCCCCTGGCTACGACCCCCCGTCTACAACATTAATGCACTGCTGTGCCAATCTTGAGACTACACGGACACGCTTCCCGGGCGTCAGCCAATCAGCGTGCAGCTCCTCTCCTGCAGGTCAGCGGCGTCTCTCGCCTGGGGCGATGCCGCCCGGCGGCGGAACCATGCACCTTTGACCTTGCCCTTTAGCTACGACAATGAACGTCTTTCTAGTTCGGAAGCAGCGCTTATGCGACCGTTCCGCCTATCGCCCATACAAAGCGTTTTACAGGCTTATTTCACTCTGTGATGCTACGAGTTCCTCGTCTTATTTGTTACATTCTAGGATACTGTGATTTTTTCCTCAGCTATGTGGATTTTTAGTACCTTTAACTAGCATGCCACTGCAGCCACTGCTCTTTTAGAAGTTACCGATGAAATTTTAAAAGGATGGACCGCCAGAAGTGACTTTACTAACCCTGATTGACTTGAGTCGTTTCTTTGATGTAATTGATCATGGGTCACTTCGACTAACTTAGAGCTTTACAAATCCATCCGGGCTGGTTTCGGGCTATCTTAGTGGACATGTGCAACGAGTCCAAATCGGGGATAAAATGTCGGAACCCCTCCCTATCAACATGGGTACTTTTCAGGGCACATGTTTGGGCCCTGTGCTCGCAAATATCGCGGGTAATGATCTAACGTGTCACATCCCATCACATCGTAATGGCTTTCGAATTAAATGTATAAGGTACGCAGACGACATACAGCTAGGAATCACTGGTCCACGTGGTCGTATGCCTGAAATGAAAAATTGTTTGGAAGAAATTCTGGAAGTGATGACCACATGGTTTCAACAAAACGGGATATTGGTCAATTCCCAGCAAGACGGAGCTTCTCCTGTGTGGCGACCAAAGGCAGCTAAAACACATATCGCAACCTGTACACATTCCGTTTATGAATGAGGAATTGGAAGTAAAAATGTAGTTAAAAATTTAGGGGTATTTATGGATCGCAATCTTTCTTGGTCTCATCATGTCAAGTGTATATCGGATCGCTGTTTTGGTATACTTATTGCTTTGTATAATGTCAAACATGTTCTGCCCCGAAGTACTCCCTCGTGTTATTGACTCGCTTGTATTTTCACATGTTAGGTACTGCATTCAGGTCTATGGAAGCACAAATTCTGAATCAAAGAACAAGATGCAGAAAATCTTTAACTTTGCGGCCAGAATAATATCAGGTCGAAGGAAGCACGACCATATCTCGGATGTCATTGAAGAGCTGGGATGGCTCAATGCCCAGCGTTTTATCGAATATTTTGAGATGTGTATGCTTTATAAGTTGATAACGACAGGTTGCCCTTCGTCCCTGGCATCGAATTTTCGTTTTAACCGTGATGTTTTGAATCGGGAGACAAGACAATCGGAAAACTTGGCACTCCCAAAGCCGAGAACAAATTATGGAAAACGTAGCTTAGTTCATCGTGTCTCATCGCTTTACAACAATATTTGTGTACTTGTTGGAAATCCTCGGGCAACAAACTATTGTGTCTTCAAAAAGAATGTCAGGCTCGCTGTGCGGGGTGATCGGAGGAATTGAGTGCTCGTAGATACATAGTATCATATTTTACATTTCTATTTTAATTTAGCAATTCTCATATCATGTTCGGGCATGTATGTAGTTCTTGTGTTCATTTCGTGACGATGTGCTGGAGCACTGACATTTGACTATGTTTTGACAAAGGTCTAAGAATAAACCACTGTGTGCAGAAAGACCTGCTGATGTGAATACATACATACATACATACATGCAATTCGACTTTGCTGGTGGAGGGGGACCAAAGTGCAGCGTTGTCAGTTTTTTCGGTTTTCTGCACTTGTATACCAGAACATTCCCACAGTTCTCAGGATCTCTTCGGTCATGTATTGACGGGGTATGTTGGCCGCTGTGCGTAATGTTTGTGGGTTTGGAAGACAGAAAAACCATGGAGCCGGCAGGATCATCATTTCGAACAGGGTGTCGTTAGGGGTTTTTGTGACCCACTCAGATAAATTGGGTGCCCTTACCTTTAAATAATTAAACAAATTATAAGAATTGTCGAGCTTTAAGTGCCTATGAAGGACCAAATAAGCGGAGAACACATTTCCTTTTGACATGTGCTACGGTATGCTACTGCAGATCAGTGTTTCACAACAAACCTATTGGACTGCCCCGTCTTACCGACTTCCTGCTCGAAAATTGGGCACATGTTTAGTATTATTGGGCCGCGCCTCACCCCCACCCAAAACCAGTAGCAATACCCAGGGGTACCACCACAGATGTACTATTTCACTGAAAAGGGATGGACCTGATCATGCGACGGGTGGGGGTGGAGAGGTGGAAGGCAATGCTAGAAATTTAATGATTTTCTGGCACTATCTTCAGCTCATCTACATTGAATCAGATAACATTTTCGTCCTTCAAACTCGAAAAGCAAGAGAAAATATTAAAATGATCAGTCGGGTGCAGACATTTTTTAACCGACGCTCCTACCCTGGGTTGCCATTTCAAGGAGGGACGCACCTTCCTTACACGACGCCACTAGTGATGTACCCGTGAGCGTAGCCGCGAGGCACTCCAAGATATCGGCTGTGTCTCCACCCAAAATCTTATCAAATAGAGAAATAGGGAAATTGAGACCCTAACCTCTTCACTCACCACATCCCATTGTTTGCTTCAGGGGCGGTGAGGGGAGAGTTAATCCGAGCCCAAGCGGAGAGGTATGCCAGACGGCGAAGCCAGATGTTTTTGCTCCCAGCCAAGGGTCAGCAAGCGGTAGATGGGGCTTGCGAGGATTCGGCCTCCGACCCACGGCTATCCTCGGTGTTAATGAGGCTAACCTTTCCTGTAATGACATCATCCAGACGGTTGGCCCATTTTGTATATCTTGTTTAGCTTTAACAACTGTCTGCAGAATCAATGACTCAGTGTCATAGATGCCCTAGCGCTCCTAGCTTTGCCAGGCAGGATTTTCATAGATCGTGTTGCTTGTGACAACATCACCTTCCTTTTTAATATCTCTTGCCTTGGTCTAGCTACTACCTAGGCGTTTATAGGGAAAGTGTTTATGCCCATATTGCGGACACCGGATCGGTAAATCTCGATAACGTCAAAACGTCTCCACGCCTGAGGATGAGACTTTGGCGAGTAATTGCTCATTCTATGACCTATCTTCAAGCAATACTTAAAATTTTTACCCTTGCATTTTCAGCTGAAATCTGTTCTTCTAAAACTCTGCATTCGTGCATACAGCCGCCCCGGTAGCTCAGTTGGTAGCGCGTTGGGCTCCGGCCCGCTGCTCAGGAACATGCAGTGGCAGTGCATATCCAGGCTTGGGATCGGTTCCCCTGAGACGCTCCGGCGCTCAATAGTTTACCCGACGTAGGTCAGTTAGGCAACTGACTGGTGAGAGGGTGACCTGAGCGGGGCGGCCGTCCCCGTGCTTTGTGGGACGTTAAAGTTTGGCTTCTAAATTAACCCTTCATTGTGGGAGTTGCTCGTTCGGGTGGTGGGGTCGGGTTCTCCGTGACAAGCCCCTTGATGATTTTAGTGAGACTCCGACTCCAAAAACAAAACTTGGAAAAAGCGTATATAAAACAAATTAGGAGCTAGATGCTTAGGCTAGCACACTTAAGCTTAAGCTGAGTGTACTTAGCTCTGCTAATTAGGACCCTCAATAAATCACGTTACACGTGTTTTTACCCGCCCCTTCCCCCTGTCCCTTATATAATGCTTTCTCACGACCATGTGTAAAGTTTGACAACAGTGTAGATTACTCCTCTTTTGTGATAGGTACGTTTTTCATTGACGACCGATTACGAAAGTATAATATTTGTTTCTTTTTAATTTCCTCATGAGGACAGGTTCCCCGTAACAAGATGCCAACATCTACCGCGCATAACATTGGTATATTTGGCGTTTTGCTTCGTCCAGGATTGTAAACTACCAGTTTAGAGTGGCGATATCGTCGTTTCCCTGAGTCACAAATGTTCGAGTGAGGTGAAGTGTTCATCGTAATCTGAGATTCGTAACTGAGAGCCACAACGCATGCTCGAGCAGCTACGTACCTCGCTCTGATACATAGGTACACAATCTTCCTCTTACCCGGGTACTGAATATACTTCTGAGCTTGGCCCCTAGTTACCACAGGTCTCCTGAATAAGTGATCACCTTCTGTGGAAAATCTAGTGCTGGAGCCTTACAGGTCAATTAAAAAGCCTAAATGGCTGTTCAGGGACCCCATCTTTTTGGACTTGTAAACCTGCTGAGCTGCCTTCGTTTCAGAGTTTTCAAACAGTCCAATGGTGTCTTACGCTGACGCGGGTGTCTCATGCATTGTTATCACGGCTTCCTTTGCTTTTTGGAGGCATCCATGATCCGCTCATTATCTGGCCTCCATCTCGAGCTTGCTGGCTTTTAGCGTCTTTTGTGCCCCCTAAAACAGCTCAACGGCTCTGTCTTCTGGTTTTGGGACATCAAGTCTAGTCACCCTAGTACGTCCAGGACTTCCTGCATGGGTCGGATGTTTTATGTGGAGTGCTGGGAATTTCATCTGTCATCTACAAACAATTATGTATTCGCCTCCAGGTCTGTTTCGCCATTGTGACGGCATCCTCTGCAATTTTGGGAACCACCATGTCACATTCTTTGAACTTCTGTTCCAACATGAGCACCTCCTGTTCCGCGTTGGGTGTCTTTCGTTACTTTTTTGGGGACCTAAATATCTATTTGGGCGGCTTACCGCAACACATCCCAATTATGTTACAAGCTGTTTTCCTTCGTGTACGGTTCCTGACAGATCCATAGCCCTCTGCGCCCTATTAGAGCTACCTTTAATCTCTTCAAGCCTGCTGTACGGTTCAGAGATTTCGTACATGCTCGTAAAACCCCTAATAAATCCCGACCTGTGCTATTTTGGAGACCAGCTTTTTCATTGAGAGGCCTACATAACCTTTTAGGCCCCTTTGTCTGTTTCAAATGCAGCCTAAGACAATTTAAAGCACCCTTTTAACATAATTGGGGTTGTCTTTTTCATCTATAGGGCCTCTTCCCCAGAATTGTTGGCCCTTCAACAAAACAAAGTCGTCTTGGGTGCCTCCCCATAACAGATGAGGGACTTCTGAGCTGGCTGAATGCCTCTCATAACATACTGCTGCGGCAGCCCCCACTACTCTCACTGCAGAGGCCTCCATCAAAGTTGGAGGGGACAGTTTTCCCCTCTGTAGAAATTGGTCGGGACAGGGAAACAATTTCATCCCAATCTGGCACAGCTTCTGGAATCCAGCCAAACAAAGCCACACGATATCTTGTTTATCTCAGCAGACGCAAAGTAACGGACCTGAGGAACCAGCATATCACAGCGCGCCACAAGCAGATGAGTGTTGAGCGGCATTGCTGACAGTGTGATATGCTGGTATTTCACCCAGTTTCGCGAGGTCACGGTCTGTTGGCGCCGCCACGCTGCGGACAGCCCACGCGCTCTCAAATAGCCTCGGGGGGCGGAGGTGGCTTCCGGCGCCCCTGGCCACCGGCCAGCGCCCAGGGGGCGCCGCCGTCGACGCCCGTCAGGGACAGGGGAGGAGGGGTGCGATGGTGCTCGGTATACACACAGTGTTCGGCGGAGCACGAAGCGCATATTCGACATTTCAGCATAGAGCGTGCTTTCTGCTTGGCTCACCCTATTGATTGCTGGTGAGGTTGTTTGCCAATCGTCACTCGTCGGATCAGTTTAACGAGAGGTTACTGTATTCGTCACTTATTCTGCTTAAGGCCTGGCAAGTCTAGAAGAAGAATAAGCGAGATTTCATTCACAAGACCCATTGACGACCAATCGCGCAGTCCCAATTATTTTCTAAAGGGGCTAAAAATACGTGCTTACCCAGTGGCGGAATAGGATCCCGCAACAAGGGGGCGGGAGTATGATGGGACGCCAATGCACAATCCGGAGGGCACCTTTGAGCACAATGAAGGCGCCCTCCCAAGGGAAATTTTGGGTGTTTAAAGGGGGTAGGTGTTTCAAAAAGTTTAATCGGGAAGATATGAGTATAATTTTTCTACAGGGGCGCCGGTTTCAAGAGAGGGATGACTAAATAATAAACCAGAGGTGTAAATCTGACAATTCAAGGGTAGCAAACCAATGAACGAGACTTGAAAATACTAATGAAGGTGGCAGGTAGCCAAAATTGGCTTTTATTGCGTGTTTGTGCTTTTTCTGCTATGCTGCGAAAGGTGACATGAGATCTAAGATCTGTCGTCGAGCTCAAGTATATAGCGTGAAGAACAAGCTGGCACAATTTTGTGATTAAGCTGAAAAAACAGCATACATACATTGAGAAGCTTGACACCCACCGCATGGTAATGCCCAGGATCACTGGCGGATACAAGGGGGAAGGGGGTACAGTTCCCCTCCCCGAAATATCAGAATGCCTATTGTACCTAACTGCATAACCGGAGGCTATTCCGAGGCAATAGGTAGGAGGAGTCGAGCCCCCAGCCCCCCCAATGAAGTCCTGGATCCGCCACTACCGATGATGCATGTCGCTGAATGTGATGGTATCTTTATTTTTAACTGTGGCCAGCAAAATGTCTCAGTGGTGTGCTGAGATACAGAGAAAGAATGAGCTAAAAGGATTGTGAGATGTGCTGGCCAGTGCCTGCTCTAAACATCCCCGGGAGAATCTGCGGCCAAAAATGCGAAGATGCAGAAAAGACGGGATATGACTAATGGCATAGCCTCGTTATGCGGCACCGTTTTTATACAGAATGACCAAGTCCTCTTGCTGACACATCCCGATGACAGCGAAGCTGACAAAAATTAAGACATCTGGTGATTAACTACGCAAAATAGATTATCGTAAGCCATGTTTGCAGCGCTGGAAGTCACTATTTGTCACCCTCAAATGAAATAAAAGACGTTTTAGCGCTCTTCGTTGGGACCTGGGTGCCGAACTTTCCAGTGACAGGTTACGCCAGTCACGAAGCTATCTTGAGCATTTAACGGGCGCCGCGGTTGATTTTTCTTCCGAGTTGACGCACAGCCAAGACAGCAGGTCTCCTGCGCCAGGTCACTGTCGCCATCGCCGCGTTCCAGTGATTCCACTGTCAGGAAATGTTTTCGGCACTGGCACCGCCACAGACAGACTTAATAGCCACGGTTCACCACTTTTGTGACGCAGAGAGACGCGACAGGTCACAGCATGGTCTGCAGTGCCGGTGTGAACCTTTGGGTTTCTATATTATTTCTTGGTCTTCCTTGGGTTCATAAAATTGTCCCTTCTGCAACCCAAAGAGATAAAGAGATCACCACCACGGAAAACGTGGCAAACATCATTCTTCTCTACGAGATCTAAGACGTTTCAAGATTTACTAGTCATTAGTGGGTTTAATTCACTGGTTACGGTATAAAATCTGATATATGATGAGTTTTTAAAACATCAAACAAATTTAGGTATTTTGATGAGGAGAACGGCATCATGCCTTTGAACTTCAAATAAAAAAATCACACAAGCAGTTAATTTGTAAATAGAGCATGGAATGCCGGGATTTCATGCTCCAACAGTGTCACTTTAGCACTGAACTTGGAATGATTTCTGTGAAGTGACTACTGAAGCCAGGATTTAATGAGAACTTCACTCGTTACGGAAGACCCAAGCTCAGGACAAATATTTCGCTTTTTTTGGGCCTCGCAGGTGTCCGGGGCGGGGAGCAGGGAGTGAGGGGTTTCGATAGTGAAACAGAGGCGGTGTCTCAGAAGTGAGGAATACCGCACCAGAGCGACGATGTGTTGAACCCTTTGTGGAGACGACAAATATATGTCGCATTTCATTACCCGTATGACTGTTCTTGAAAATAGTGCATTAAATAAATATAAAAGAGGTCAAATGAGCAGCGTGGTCCCCTGCATTCGTCTGGTCTGGTTTTGAGCCAAGTGCCTGGACGATTTGTCACTTGTCTACCAACTTAGGAATCAGGGTTTCCATTGATCACTTGCACTGTGATTCTTTCTTTGTGTAAGCAGAGGGTGATGCCAGTGGCAAGTATAGATCGAAGATCTATATCAGTCCTTTCCAGAATCAAACATCCGATGATGACGGGGACGGAACCAAGTGTTTGTGCTGGTGCAACGTCGGTATGCTGTTACCGACACACAGGGCCTACGCGTCAAATCCACCCGACCACCTGACCAGGGCCTCAGAAGTACAACTGGACCAACGCAGCGTCTCAGAAGTACAACTGGACCAACGCAGGGCCTCAGAAGTAGACCTGGACCAACGCAAGGCTTCAGAAGTAGAACTAGATCAGTGCACGGCCTCAGAAGTAGAAGTAACTGATTAATCTGGCCGATGCACAAACGGATGAGAGCCGTGTCTAAATGTCTAGAAGGGATCTGAATTCTGATGAACGTCAACAAAGGCGTCGTTTGGAACAAATGCGGAGGCTGGCTTTCCTAAGGTGATCAAAGTGGTGTTATCATAGTTGGCAGAAGCGCCAAACACTTCTGCACTATTGCACTCATTTTACAAAACTACCGAACCAGGTAGAATCAGCCCTTGTACGGAGTGGAGGGTACTCTGTTTAATTGACCGCAGAGCCTTTTGACACCTCACATCCGAATAAAGTAGGACTTAGAATACACACACTCTTATTCACTTGATATTCTCTGTAGAAAATCATACAGAATTCGAAGTCGATAACGATATTTCACAAAAGGGTCTCTTAGTGAAAGCAGATCAATGCAACATGCCTCGGCAGCATCTACCAAAGAACACATCGAATTTCCTTTGTTCAGAGGTAGCGTCACACAACTACTTTTTAGAAACCGCAAGTCTAATGAGACATCTCAGGTTTAACACCTTGTGACCCCGGTACCCCTCCAAATGTAAGCTTGGGACGTAAGGAAGATCTTCCCTGACACAGTATGAAACGTTTTTGTACAATTTCTCAACCCGAGAGTTGATATCAGCCCAAGTTATGCCAGTAATGGTGTGCATAAGTATTACGATTCTGTTTTAGTTCAGCAGCAGGATTTGTTTCCAAAGCTAGATTTTACGTATGCAGAAAATCTCAGCACGTGTGCAGCGGAAGAGTATTCTAGTAACATATTGCCAGAGCAAACGTGGCCATATTTTGATGCATATCTACGCATTGACGAATGCCACAACCCAATATTTGTTTCAAATCATTGAAGATAATGACACATTCGCGCCCAACCCAAGGCATCTCCTTTTGGGAAATGATCATGCTGGTCCGCGCCGGTGTTGCCTACATATTTGACATTCAGAGTTAAGGCCGAAAGTAACCAGATGTGTTCCAGTTGAACATTATTAATAAAAACACATCCAGGGGTGTAAAGTTGTAAATACGCTTAGGAGTGCTTTACAAGATTAACAAAACAAAAACACTGAATGGCGCCCATAAAACTGATTATGTTTGCACGAATCATTGGTGGACGTTTACGACCTCATTTGACCGTCAAGATATTGACCTAGGTTAGTGAAACTTGGCTATAATATAGATCATCATCATCTCCACACACAACCAAACGAGTGTTTTCTAACTTTGTTGTTTTTTTATAATCTCAGGGGCCCCTTCCGCTGCGCGTTGACGCAAGACTCTTCTCCAATGCGCGTGTTAAATTGTGTAAATCCCAGGTAAGCTTTCACCGATACACAGTCGACAATTCCGACATGCTTAAGCAGCCTATGCTATCATAAGCGTTGGAAGAGCAGTGCCAGCACCTATAACCTGCCCACATGGATAGAAAAATCCGCCAACTCGCTAATACCACTGGTGACAAAAGAAGATCAAGTCCGTGACAAAATGGACAAGATTTTAATCACATTAGCGTTGGAAGTTGGCACTCAGTCCGTCACTACGCTATTTAAGATTTCAACTGACTCAGAGGGTCTGGCAAATAATCCCTATTTGGTGCCAAAACTAATCATTCTTGGTTACACAAGTTTGGCTTGAAATTCCTGTGGTGCCCCCAAGACACTTCTTTCAGCCCTTGTCCGCCCAGACTTATTTCAACGAGCCCCAATTCGATGAAATTTTAGATATTTTTGGCCATGCGAGGTTGAATATTCATTGGCACATTTTTTTAGTTGATGGTCATACTAATGATGAGTATGGAAGGGACGTTGCAACTAATTTCGGCTTGAAAAGGACCAATGAAAATTCGGTGGAGTAAACCTTCCTTCGGAATGTTGTTTACCCCTCGCCCCACCGAGGCCATCGATGGCCCCCTAAGGTTTTTTGAGATAGCAAAAAACGACGAGGCGCAGCACCGTGGTTGATGGCTCCACCTCTCCTCCATCATTTTTCCACTATCCCTAAATTTTTTACCCCGGGTCACCCAAGGTCAGGTCACCAGGCGAGGTCAACCAAGGTCACCTTACTTCAACTTTTGAGCTCTATAAGAGCTACATTTCTGAGTCGATCGATTTGAAACTTCCTACGCTTCATTACCCCTCCAAGGTCTAGAAGATAAGTATCCGGAATTTTTCGATTTCGTAACCTGAGGTCAGATCACGAGGTGACCTCTCCCATTGAAAAAGCATTGGGAAAAGCTGTCTTATGATCTAAAAGTCACAAAAACTATTGCAAATACTCAGCTTGCTCAGAAAAGCGTTCTTGGACACTCTTTAACGGATCCCAGAGGCTATATTTTCCCATTGACCTCTCCGAGGTTATCCAAGGTCACCAGGGGTCAAAAACAGCACTTTCACAACAACTTTTAACCTAATTAAGCTAGAGCGCTGAATCAAACATCATCGTATATGGCTCGTCACTGGCTTTCATTTGATATACGGCAAGGTCACTTTCGGACTTTCCGTGATCTCAGGTCATATTAGGTCACGAGGTGACCTCTGGAGGTCAAACCGCTGACGGGAGGTCATTATATTTCATATGGCAGAAAAAGCTCTGGAATTTTCCTATCAAATGTATTTTACCAGATCTCAAAAGCTCTAATGGCATAAGAGTTGAGCACAGTTTGCTTAAGCATTGCATATTTGAGTGAAAGTAGCCTATCTTGACCTAACTTGACCTCTGGGGTCAAGCCATTGTTCTGAGCGCTTAAACATGTGAAGTAGTTTCTTCCTGAATTTACGTTAACTTTCTAATGCACTTCGCAGATTTTCTCTAACCCTCATATTTTCGGAGTTAGGGGGCCATCGATGACTCCCCAGTGGGTTGAAGGTGGCGCCGGACTCCTGGTGGGGCGCGGGTTAAAGCAGCCTTGCCAATTTGTTTTTAAACCGTAGAAAATGCTTTAGAAACAGATATATATGCATTCCCAGACCGTTGCGAGACTTTCTCAGAGGACAAGAAATGATTAAAATATATAGAACATGTTGCTGTTTGAAATAAAATTATCCAATTGGTTCCTAGCCTTGGGTTCAGGATGCCCCCTATTTTTCCTTTCCCTTGGGGTTCGAACGGCACGATGATTCGGGCAACTCAGTTTTCTCCAAAACTTTTCCAAAACCATCACTGGAGAAATTTTACACAGCCTATGACTGGAAATGCTTGCCATAATAGCGGTCCGTTATCACGAATTTACCCTCAACTCCGGTTCAGAAGAGATGGAAAATTTTCGGATTTTACGATTTAGCTTGTAGTTTTCACCTCAAACTGAGGAATGTCCAAAAAAGCTTAGGACCGATGTTTTGAGCCCTAGCTTATACGGGATATCATCATCATATTTTGAAACATGCAAAGGATTTTATTCCACCGGCAGTACCAATGGCCCGTGTTTCAAGCGTCCCTTCCCCAAAACTAAAACATGGGAATGGCGCGTCCAAAACGAAGTGGGGTTGGTTCGGACACTGGAAAGCCTAACTTTAAGCTAGCTTGTAGAAAAATACATAATTTTGGCATGACGTGAATTTCAGTGACCTTGGTTTATGCCAGGGAGATTATTCAAAGTATCATGAGGTGCTTCTTCCAATAAGTTAAACAGCTAAAAGAATGGAGCCCATTACCACACCGTCTCCATCCCCCAATTCAAGGCTTATGTGTAATCATTTTGTGATGCCCTGGCATACTTGGGAGGCTATGGATCTGAAACTTTGTTTGTGGATAGATAACAGTCCAGTTCTTCATCAACCTGAAAGTCTTTTAATTCCTTAAAATAGGAATGGTAAAAGCTTTGTCACTATGACTTCGTACAAATCCCTCTGTCCCCTGGCTGAACCTAGCCCACTAGTGGGGCAGGTTCAGGCATTTGCATTATTCTTTATTTGATATGATTTGATACCACTTATGACAAACCGCTTTTAGGGGTTTCATTCCATTTTTAGAGTCACTGCATCACTGTGCGATGGAGAGTTGGAAAGATATGCCAATACTCAATAGTTTGGGAGAGATTTACCGAGGCAGTTCAGCTAGAACGAATTTGGTAACATCTGTAAAGTCCACGTTAATAAATGCAAGAGATGGCGAAAATGAACTGGTCGGGTGTAGAAATTATATTAAGAACGTCCCCTCTAAAAGGCCAACTGAGGGAGGGATAGGTCCTCGGCCCCCGCCCCTCTTATTATGCTCATGGTATGTATGTCCACCGCCTTTTGCTGTAATCCATGCTAACGAGGCAGGCTTGCAGCAGGAAAACTCTAGGGGTGCTTTCCTGACTTTCAAGGGTGCTTGCACAATGCGCACCCTCTCACTTTCACACGCCTAGACACATCAACTGGATGCATGTTTCATAAAAGCACTGCCCAGCCTGTCACTGTGGTTTAAACCGCCCACGGTCGCCCTTTTTTAAATAAAAGCTATATGTATTGATGTCGCTGATTATCAGAAGTGATTCCGTTTTGGTCCTCTTAGCCCGTGAAATCCTTCATCCCCAACATGGAAAAGGAAGCATTCATGGCATGAACCAGACAGATTCCCAGATTATAACATTGTTAAGTAGTTGGTTTTATTTCATTCAATTCTGGCTTGCTCAGACAGAGGCAACGAGGAAGAAAAACAAAATGGTAGCCATCAATCAATGATTACTATAACTGCGGCGCAATGGCGTATCAACTGCTCAAACCAAATGGCAGGGCTAACTCTAATCCTTATAGGAGGGACTTTGCGACTCAGGTCCGACTCCTTTTGAGAAGCCGCAGTACTTGAATCCAGGTCTTACGGCTCGGAATATTCTGCCCGCTGAGTCACATGTCTTTCACAAACCGGTAGAATATAAGCGAGCAATATTCGACTGATATTTCGGTTCTGCTTCTACTTTTAACAATATACACCAGACTAAATGGATGTGAATGAGCTAGGTCACGAGACTCAAACCTGGAGTTGAAACAGTTTTTGCTCTTGGGTAAATTTCTGTTACGAATAGCCTTTTCCCGGAATGAGTGGTTTCAACGAGGAAAACACTGGGTGTCATTTCATTTTAAACAGTAAATCACATCCGGATGTCAGTGGATATCCACTGAACCAGATTGTACGATATGCATATTCGACTAGAACTCGGCAAGCCAAAAATTATGAATGTCTCGGCCGCAAGTGTGTTTTGCCAAAGTGACCATATTTCATACTAGCCCTCTTGCTTCTCAAATTGTGGATTTCGATTTCAATCCAATTCTAACACAAATTGAGGTGAATTTTTTTGCCAATCTGAGATCGTATTTTTTGTTCATACAGCCCTAATATAGGTACTTCATATTAGGTAAGTCAAGGTTGACCTCTGCCAAATTGTATTTTTCTGTGGGGCTTCAACAACAGAAACTTTGAAACCAACTAGTCAATATGTATCTACCATTCACTTGGAAAATCAAAACAAAGAAAAGCTATGAAAGCTGAAGAGACAGACAAACAGGTAAATCTGCACTGCCTTCCATAAAGACCTCCGTCTGCTCCATGCCATGCATGCTAGCACTAATATACTCCTCCAATATACTGGCAAACGTTTACTTCTGTCATCTGTCACTCCAAAAACTTCGGCGGTGACAACTCCGACCAGTTTACCGGTATGTATGTGTTAATGTCTGTGTCTGTCAACGTATAACTTGTTAATGGGTGCTTTGAACATATATGACTTGACCTTTCGAATTCGAACCTGACTTTTGACGGCGTAGCAAGACGCATGCATGTATTAAGCTGAGCTAGTGCTTTGGGCTTCCTCTTTGTGAGGTTTCTGGCTTAAAAGCCTGAAGGATATATATTTTCAAAGACAACGGAACAAAACATTGTAACATTTCTAAGTGACCAGCGAATACCAGTATTGTCAAAAAACTTCACAATCAAAATTACAATGTCAAATGCAATAAGATAAAATCTGTACTGAAAAATTACCAAAAAATATACGGAGTGAAATAAAAAATAACCCGCGGGGAGGATTCCAAACTTAAGTTACGAGGCCCTGGTATTGCAACGCAATAGCTGTATCCGCGGTTCAGACCTTTCATTTTTTCTAACATTTTAACGTTGAGTTATAAAAAGTGGGCTACGACTAGAAAAGTACGATCTGCTTTCTTAGCTCCTGTCCACACGCGTGAATAACAGACAATGTGTAAAGCCAAGCACTACAGCTGAAATTAAGAGCGCATACGACTAGCAGACGTGAAGCGACGACACCGCTGGTTCTTGGACGTGTGATTAGCTGCATGGTGGGTGTGTTTTAAGGTGTGCTGGCCGTTGACCTCCGAGCTCCTCTGGCTTTCTCCGGCAGAAGACAGGGCGAGGGGGCACCAGGAGCCGGCCCTGTCTCAGCCCGGTCGGTGGGGAGGGGTGCGACCAGTGACGTAACAGGGGCACCGGGGGTCGGAGGGTCGGACAGCTCTGATCAGCTGCCGTTTCGTTCTCCTTTTCGATTGAACACACTGGTGATGTTTAGTTATGCTCTTTATTGATTTATCTGTTAATGCTCGGGCCGGAAAAGTAGACGGAGCCCGCGTCCCAACAGTCATGTGTCCACTCGTGCCCAGATCGCCGCACCGCCAGCGTGTGCAAAAATATACTCAATGGAAAAGAAGAACGAAAAAGCGGAAAGCTGCAGCAAAAAAGCACACGTGGGACAGGCTTCAAGCCAGCAGGCAGCTACTGCGACCACCCCTCAGATTGGACAGGCCGTTGCATCCAGTGACACTTGAGCTCAGATCTTATCATTGAAATTACCTTCAGTTATATCAGGAGCGGGGCAATGAGAAGCGACCCTGAAGCGTTAGACCACAGTGGGAGTCGATTAGTTTGACTTCCTTCTCTGAGCAAGTGTCACAATGCGCCGGTGCAGCTGCGCGATATGAGGGTTAGTCTCAACACTATCAATGGTGGCGTCCCACACGCTCCGTGCCTCGTTCCGTCATCTAGCGCCGGGTTAGTGCTACGAGAGACCAAAACGATAACAAAGAGCGTCGGTGGCGGCAGCCACCTCACGCGTCTGTCCGGCGCACCACCACCACACCGTCACCACGCATCACAGGTTAGTCTCGGCCGAGAGGCCAGGAGGTGGCACCCCGCGCGACTCCTCCACACAGTTCGGCACCGCCACCAGCCGAGGGAGCATGTCCAGACGTGCCAGTTACTACTTACGGCATGATGGGCGGTTGCCCAGGGGCAGAGCCTTGGACTGAAACAGAAGGCACAGTACAGCGTCACATTCCAGTCGCAACGCAGAAAGAACAAACAGATTACTCTGGCTTCAACATTCGCGTGCATAAAAAAGCAGGAAAAATAATTACTTTGATGCACGCAATAATCATCAACCTGCAATTCATACGTTATGACTGTAGTGCAGAATAAATGGAAGGCAACAAATAAGCGACCAAATAAAGCTGTAAAGCACTGATCTTACATGGACATATTGAACAGTCAAAAATTCAGACGAATAGTTAGCAATATCTCATTTGCCTCGATTGGACTGAGATATATAGGTACTTCTCCTATTTGTTATGTCGAACAGAATACACACATATTAACACGCGCATTGATGTGGGGCGGGTACCCGCCCTCCTCGGGTTTTTCGGAGATAACATAAAAACGGCGGCGCGTAGCGCCACCGTACTTGGCATAGCTTTTCCCTTATTAATTTAAAACTTTGGTCAAAATTTTAAGGTTAGGTCCTCTCAGGTCAGGTCACCAGTACAGGTCAAGTGACCTGACCTCAAAAAAGTTTAAGCTAGCATAAGTCGGGACAGAGTAAACTTATCCGATTGAAACTCATATTACATAATGGCCCCACCGAGTTCTCTAAAATATGTTCCGGTATTTTCTATGTCGATGACCTAAGGTCAGGTACGAGCTATGACCTCTCCATTGGAAATACATGGGAAAATGGTTTTAGCTGAATAACTTAGTAAAGAATAAAGATTGAGCATTTATTTTAACTGCATTAGATTAACCTCGTCATTGCAGTTTTATTGATATGCATTTTGCCCAACTTGACCTTGACCTGACCTCAGGTCAGGTCAAATCCTTGATTTGACATAGCAAGGTCATATTATATATCATTCGATTCGGCTTGCTGCGAGGATTCATACAGTTTAAATAGTTTGGCTCTATCTTTACTTGTTCAGATGAAATGGCCGAAAAACTTAATTTACACGTTATCCCTATGACGACATGTTTTGACCATTAGTGACCTTAAATGTGACCTGACAAAAAAATGGTTCAAATATTTTCGATGGAGAAGTGGAAGGGCTATCCAACACCGTTTACTGTTTTTCGCTACCTAGCGCGGTTCTCGAGATCTTAGGGGGGCGGGTACCAGTCAAGGCGAAGGTGGCTCAGACCCCTGTTTATGCGCGTGTTAAGAACAAGTTCTGGGCAGTAAAACTATCGGCTAAATCAAGGATATACCTGCGAAAAAGTCAGCTGATCTTATCAATATCGAATCAATGATCATGTCACAATTTACATCGCTTAGTAAATCATGCTAACGCTACGGAAATAATTATGCGAAAAATAGTTTCCATGGGATGACTGAGCTTGAAGAGCAGGTAAATGAATGGTATAAAAGCCCAAGGTGTGACGGATCAAACTAGACAGCTGACGCACCGAGCCCCAAAATTAGTTGCGCAGATTCGATTTACGTCATGTTCCAACGGGATGTTGTCTGAGTGGGTGGGCTGATTAGTTTCTGAGTCAGATATGCCTACAACACCGGGCCAAAGAAGCACTCTGACTCCAGTCGCTAACTTGCGCACCCAGGTGAGTGCCAAAGTAACCACGTCGCACTTGGCAAGGTGTCACCAGTCAGGGACCTGGGGCAGGACAGGAAAACCGGCAAAAGAATCCAGGCTTAGGTTTGCATCACCCCTATGCCCTATGCCAAGCATCGAGTCTTCGTACGTCATCACAACTGAGCAGCTCGCTAAACTGTGGGCGAAGGAACCGGCAGACTTCCAAACAGCTAGACGCAACTAACAAAGCCCTAAAGCGCTAGCGGTGTTTGGGCCGATTTCTGCGATGTGTTCCCGGCGTGTGTTTGTTTCTGCGGCTGCCTGAGTGCCGATGTTGTTTTGGGAGACGGCGGCGGCACTTCCAGCCACCACTGGAACTTGAACTGGCTGCCTGGAGCCAGCTGGCCGCGAGAGCGTCTATTTCGGGAACGGAGGGCGGAGCTGAGGCCGACATCAGCTCAGAGTCTATCTCATTGACTCAGCACTCAACATTGCCGGATCGCACTTGTCGAAGTCGAGGAGACAGGTTAAATATAAAATAAAGTCTAAGCGCGATATCGGGAGCAGAGAAGTCCAGGTGCGTGCCAGCCGGACGGCCTAAGAGAAAGAAGAGCCTGCAGCTACCGGACGCGATAAGCCGTTTCAGTTACGTAACGTGGCGGCCCCAGAATAAGACATGTCTCCTCTTCTGCACCAGACTTGCCAAGGAGGGCACCATACGTCTGGAGGCGAGGTCATGCTGTGACATGCACGCGCCGCCTCTGTCCCCCAGGGGCGTCCCCACGGAGTTTCTACAGGGGAGAAGGAGACGGACTCACACCTGGCGATGACCAGAGCAGAAGAGTAGGAGGGGAGGCCAAAACTGCAAGTCTTCTGGGAGGGCATTCCTAAGTCGGTCCATCTGCAACCAGCTTGGCAGTATTTGTGTGAGTTCACGTTGAGAAGAGAGAGCAAAAGTGGAAGAATCTTCCGAGTGCCAACATTTGGAGGGGGAGCTCTCTCCTGGCTCGCCATTTGGACGATACATATCCCGTCCTCTCCGCTTTTGACGTCCAAACTGTCGCCTCATTGAAAAGTGGCTCCGTCTTGGAGTTCATGGACTTTGAAGTATAGCTCCTTCACAAAAATACTCGAATTTCCAGATGATACTCCAAACACTTCTGAACAAAATGTTTTAAATTGTTTCACGCTTACGGAACGTTTCGCCGTCTATTTATACCATATATAAGGTTGTTATGCCTAAAATGTATGTATGAGAAACAGCACTTCTTAAAGTTTCATCAGGTCGTGGAAATAATTCTGCTAGCGCATGCATGCTCAGTTTCTGAGACTAGATTTCCAGGACGCCTAGCGAGGACATACGAGTAATTGATGACACATAAGCACAAAATAATTACGAATTTTATCGGTTGAGGCTGAACACTGCAACAGCTTAGCTAAGCTTCAAGCTTTCTGCAACTTCAACATTCATCTCTCGTGAATATTACAGGAATGTGACACTCTTGTCCCTTGGCAGATCCAATTCTAAAAAAACTGCAAACTAAAGAAGGATGTTCAAGACCAAGCTGTGTAGAAAATTATCCCGGTGCAATAACTTTATGTACACAATTGACAGTACCAAGGGATTTTCGACACCCTCCTTTCATTCAAGCGAGGATGACATGAGCGGAAACGAAGAAGGCACAGAACGAATCCAGGCGCTAGCATATACTTTCTAAGGCGATCCACTCTGCGCCCCGGTACACAGTTAAGTACTGGAGCCTCGCGGTTAGCGGGTACCCCATGGAACCACAGGAACGGCCTTTCATTCCCACGCGGGACTGAGCGGGCCTGTAATCCAACCAAGAGCAGACAGATCACAAGTTTGGATTCAGTTTATCTGTTCTGCCCGCAGGTAATGCATGACATTGCTAAGAGGAATGCGAAAAAATCAAATATTTTTGAGGAGTTAAATAATTTTTGAAATTGCGCTTCCTTCAAGTTCATAATGCAATGATAGGTCATCATTTTGATCTTCTGCTGCAACTATAGCAGTCTGGTCCTACAAATATTTCAACCCCAAACTTAAAACCTGTCCAGAATGAGGAATTGTTGACTATCAGAAATTCTGAAACTGTCGACTTCGCAGGCTGGTACAAAAACGGACCATTCGGGCTTAAACAGATTTTTATTTTTCAAACCACGACCCCTGCTACTCTTTCACATTATTCTTCTTGCATGAGACGTGAGAATGCTGCCTCACATCCCAGCCAGAGCCTATCAAAACCCCAAGAGCGCAGCTCACCGTTCGTTCTCGGGGTGCCTGGTTGTGGGTTCAGTTGTGTGTTCTCTATCAGTAGCTACACTGCACCCCAGTCCACCCGTGTCCTCGGCCGCTGCTCGCCACAGCCTCCAGGTGCTACCTCTCACTTCACCACCACCAACAGCCGGGACCACGGCGCCCCGGCTTCGTCCAACTACCTAATGCTCAGAGCCGCCCTGCGCCGGCAGATCCAAGCCCCGGTTCCATACCCCCGGGCGCCGCTGGCAGGCCACGGCGCGCGCGCTCGTTTGCTTTGACCGGGCATTGGTGGTAAATATAGCCTCAGGCGCCTCCTCGGTTCCGTCGGGGTGGAGTCTCCGATGGGGAAAGTTCCCTGATTGGTTGAACAGGTATTCCCTTTAGCTGCACAGGTGTGACACCGTTTGTTCCCAGGAGTCACCCGCTCCTTCTAATAGGGCGTAGGAATCAAAATAACTTCCTTCCAAAGTTTACCTTCCAATGATTCGCATAATTCTATCGATCAATATCTTTTTCTGTGAGTTCATGATCACAGAAGAGCTGATGAGGTTCTGATCTTTAAATCAATATAATCTTTGAAGAACGTATTCTTCTGGAGGGGTCAAGAGAAACTGGGTTGGCCATCTGAACTGAAATCATTTGAGCTCTCTTAGCGGCATCTGAAGTTTTCTCCCAACTCCGATTCCAGAATTCTCTGGTTCAGCATCAGCAACAGGTGAGAGCAGCGTATACGTCGGGTAAACTCTCAATTTTCCTTTCAGCACCTCTGACTTCCCTATGGCTATAAAAACGGGGCCGGTGACATGGAATTAACATTAAAAAAGGTATACAAAAAATCACAAATGTCCATTCAAAATGGCCAATTATCAGGAAGCTAAAAGGCCATAATTCGTTGGAACTCTTGTCAGACCTTTACCGCTTACAATGAAAGTACGTTATGGTCACTGGACAGGATTATGGGCTTGAGGTACAAAAATTATTTTTTCCAATCGGATAATTGTTACTCTATTAAACAATTGGGTATCGGTGAGATGCAAGATACTCGTAAAACTAATCATGAACTTTTAAAAAAGCGCGCTGTTAAGTTTTTCATCAATAGTTTTATTGATTGGACTCGCTCATTAATATATATTAAAATGCGCGTTAAGTTGCACTAAACTTGTCTTGCTGATACCAAACAGCGTCGTATCTAAGAGAAAAAAGGAAACGGTAAAAATATTTGAAGCAATTGCGATATCACTAATCAAATCATTGGTGGAAATCCAGGGGTTTAGGGGGTCAGGACCCCCTGGATTTTGGGTCTCCCATAGGCTTTGTATAGGGCTTGCATTGCCGTGCCAGCGCTAACCCACCCAGGACCCCCTGGATCGAGAAGAGACAAATGACATGTTATCTCACTAGCATATCTTACACTGGAATGTCAAATGACGGAAATTAGTATAAAAACTGCCCGAAAAAGTTTGAAAGGGGTTTATCTACCAGTGCATAAGCTTTGAAACACTAAATGCAGAGTTAGAGTATACAATTCCTGCGTGCAAGGCACTCAGTTAAGACAAACACCTATAAAACTTGCAATTTATAAGGGTTTGGAAGCAATTTGCTGGTAAGGGCTAATGACTAAGAGTATATTATTGGTTGAATACATGAATGGATACGAAATTCAAATCGATCAATGAATTGGATTGAATCGGATTGGATAAGCCTGAAAATTTGGACAACTTTAACCAGCATAAGGATTTGGACATAATTTTGGGTAAGTGTTGTCGTAGTTTTGGGATAGGCATGGACCGGATTGGAAATACCAATAGTGGTGTGAATACAGATCGGGCTGTATTTGTCGGGGAAACTTCATATTTACACCAGATTGGATCCGAATATGATTAGTCATTACGCACTCCTCTAGAGATAAAACAGGTCCTCTGGAAAAGCTGTAATAATGTTTCGCCCGGAAAAATGGTGGCTCATTCTTCGACGATAAAACATTAAAAAAACAACCGCTTTTAAAGAGCAGAAACTGTTAAAATAGCTACCAGATATCTTACCAAAAGAAAAAAGGTTTCAGATTCAGAATGCGATAAAAATATAACTAGTCTTAAACAAATTGTTTATCCTCCTCTGTTATCGGCATTTTAGTGATCAAGATGCCAGGTAAAAACGTTCGTAAAGGTGTAAGTGCCATAAAACTGACTTCCTGTTTACCTGGCACTTGCGAAGCACGCATCCACAGCAGACAAGATCGTATTAGCTGTGGCCAACAACCGTCAGCATTGGACCTTCCAGTGTTCCTGTGACGAGTTTTCCGCCCCTGCTTGCCAGCAAAACGTCGCAGAGCATGTACTCGGGCCAGGGTGTGGATCTATATCTCTTTGGGTGTACCCAAGCACACCCAATGAAACGTTGAGATAGTGTTAAAAATTGCTTTAGATTTAATTGTTTATCATTTTCGGGACTTAAAACTGGTTTCATTTTTTTCAGCAGGCCTGTGTAACCGCCAAAACAAAGATAATATCACACAATCTGTTTGTGCGTGATGGTTACTGTTATTCTCTCAAAATTGGTCACCCGCAAGAATTTTCAGAAACCTTCAAAAAAAAACACGCCCTGACTTGGGCACATGGATAATTTAAGAATTTTGGGGCGCAAGCACAAGTTTACTTGTAAATTAAAAACGCCCCTCTGAATCTTAACCGCATCTGAGTGTAGCAGCACAGCACAGTCCCTGCTTCTGACGAAGGCTGTCAGCGCACAGGCTCCTACCTGAATTGAACAAAATCAGGGCCAACAGCCCAGCTTCGAGAAGACGCTAAAAAAGGTTCATAAAAGTTTGTGCCTAGCTCAGCCCTGGAATTTCTGCCGGCATTAGATAGGTTTTCTTGCTACCTACTGAATTTGAGGGTTTATGGTCGCAGACTTGGGTGCAGTTATCGCCTTTATAAAGCAATATTGACGCAATATTTTCTTCCAATTTCATTGAGTCTAACTACGCACTATCGCATTTTTTCGTGTTTAAGACCGTGTAAAACTGCGCCACTTCCCAACCTTCCTCCACTTTTGTTGATAGTCGCTCCTGGGTGTTAACTTCAGCAGCCCCTGTCTTTTGATACAGGACCGCGCTCTTTGCTGAGGTGAGCATCGTTGGTTAAGGTTTGTTTCTGCTGCAGATGCGTAGTCACAAGACGCAATTTGAGAGGCCCATTGATACCACGGGCTCGCTACGGTGCGATGGGCACCAAAGTCCCTACGATCAGTCCCTAGTAGACAGAATAGTCCTCCAGTGACTGAGGCCACCTGTTGTGTCAGGATATCTACAATGGGTCCACAGTCAGCGTCATCTGCGTCAGTGGAGGGCGCCTTGCAGTTTCCAGACTCCCGGCAGCAGCAGGCGGGGTCTGCTCAGCGTGTAGGGCTGGGTTCCGATCGGTAGGAATGGCAGTCTATGGCGGAAGCGCGTAGTTGGGGCATCACAGAGCTTTTGATACGAATTTGGGGGCCATAAGGCCCTCCCTTAACCACGATATTGTTCTGGTGACAGGTAAATTGAACGAAGAAGTATGTATTTAGAAACGATTTCCAAGTAATAAAGATGTAGAGGAAGCAAACATTACTTTCAATGTTAAATTTTTATCGCAGTAATATGATAGGAGGTAAAATTGTTATACATCGCGCAAGACCTCATTTGGGTGCTCTCTTAAAATTGCTTACAAAGCACTGAAGGCAGAGTGCACCGATTAAGGCTGCCGGGAGTGGGTCGTGTTTAACTATGTTGTGCTGTTGTTTCCCGATCAAAACAGCTCACGAACACTCAGAGCAAAACCTAAGGCATATGTTAACATGCACCCCTTCCCAACCACGTGAGTACCTCTCATCACACACGCCACTGTGGGGGGGTTCCAACCTATGTAGGTATAGACCTACCTCGGCACCTAGGGAACCTATGTTGATTTCTTTAGTCTGAGATTGAGTAAAATCAGCTTCTATGGAAGCCTAATGAAAACAAATAAAACTAAGTCTGAGAAGGTGTCAGCCAAATTAATTATTATAAGCCCCTTTCTACGCTGGAACGTTAGAATCGAGTTGCAATGAGCACTCCTCCGCAGAGAAATGATTAAAGTCATCTCAACTTACGAAGAGCCGTGACCCGTATCCATAGCGACCGTGACGCTCAGCCAATTGCTGGCGAGGAGCATTTCTGATTGGCCACCGAGGTGGCACCGTCGGTGGCGACATAAATGCTAGGGGTGTCAACTGATAGAACCAGCGGGTCCCACAGCGCCCGTCTCAACAAACGGGCCGGAATATCCCGGCGCCGATGCAATGCTAACATTGAAACTCGCACCAGGGCGCCTGCGCAGGGCAATACCCTGCACACGCCGGAGAACCCTGCCGAGGGCAGGGTTCGGCGGGGTGAAATTTGTCATCTCTGTCGGTAGTAGTCGTCGTCGGCGACGATGCCGCCGGCGCGCTGGGCTCGCCCACGTCCGGCCGATTTAGCCGCGGGCGTCGCGTTACTGCCGCCATATTTGGCACACAGGGCGCCACGCCATTTACCAGGGGCAGCAATGAAGCCGGGGGTCGCCGCTGACCACGCCGGCCTCCAAGGTAAACAGCAGGCGCTCACCCGATCTCGGCCTCTGCATGCCCGTCTTCTGTCCGATAGGTTTGTTGTCATTGAACAAAGGTGTTCCGTAAATAGTGCACCGACCGCTGTATGTCTTGGGAGTTCACAGGGAATAAAATGGTCCGGATTTTGAATAGCTTATGATCAGAACCCAAATGGGGAACAAAAGGCGCGTAGCCCGTCCCATAAACTGGAAGATTTTCGTCACATGTTTTTTCACGCTGTTTTGTTCCCATCCTAACTAATCAGTCTGTATCTGCCGTTGCTTACGATAGACAACACAGCGCTTCATTTTAATCAAGTAAGACAGCGCCAGGATCTTTCAACTCAGGCTGCAACTCCGTGCGCCAGTTGTTATCTCCCTGCAGATGGGCCTGTGATGTGATTACAAGCGGCACCTGTGCTAACCTCACAGGCAGTCGGCCAGGTATGGCTTCACATGTTGTGCTGGAACAGCGCCCTTAGCAGCACTGGCATCGGGATTCATTTAGCTGCTGCAGTCTTCACTTGTCTATCAGAAGACAAAACCACGACTGAACATTTTGCAGATTGCTCAACCCGAGCTAGTTGTCCCTTGTGGAGAGGTGCGTATGATGTATTGCTCATATGATAGTAACACGCCGTGTAACTCGCTAAGTTCTTGTGGGCAGGGCTTCTGCCAGAGGTCTGGACAGGATCTGAATTATAGCGGGATTGGAAACTATGGAACGCAATGGGACGGAATTCTTCATTTTCATTTGGGATTCATTTTCCCATAGTTGAAATACGACACTTTCTTTCGAAAATGTCACGAGAAAAACGAAACAGAACGGTACGGACCCACTTTTAAATAAATTTTCCCGGGAAGGATGGGAACGGGACAAATCAAAATGGGACGAAACAGCATGGATGCAAAATTTTGCCTCATTCTGAACCCTACCCGCCATATATATTTGCATGGGTCTGCAACATCAAGCATCAAAGCTTAAAGTACAGGGACAAAGGGTTCTACCGCCGGCAAGGATGGAACTGACCACTGCCTCCATAAAATACAGTGATTCCTGAGAACACATTGAACTGCAATTTGTCTAATGATAGGAAGCACAAAGAAAGGATACTGCGAGCTTAAAAAGCATCCTATACGGGATGAAAATGTTTCAAAGAGGGGATCCATTTAAGTATAACATGCCGACTGTGGAAATTGCATCACTGTGATCTTTGAGCTGGAACCGGCCATAATAATGGCCATTTCTGGATGTGGACGGGCAGGTCGAATGCAGGCTTTCAGGGATTTTAACTCCCTCAAGTAATCAAGAAACTACATCTCATCACCTTGCCTTTTCATCCACTTTCTGGGTCTTTCTAGCACTTTCTGGGTAAGTTGCCTTTATCACTTTATTAAACAGAAATTAAAGCGATCATAAAGCCGAGGCATTCTTCCGTGGAGTGCTTACGCTGCCAATGCAACTTCTCTTAAACACAGTCCAGCCAATCATCGGTGGTATTGTAGACCGAAAGGCTATTAAAGTAGAAATCAATCAGAGAAAGCGAACTCTAAAAATATTCATTTCCAAGTGAACATTTTCTCAGTCCTCAAAATATACTTTCCGCAAAATAGGTTCTAGTCTTTGATAAACCAAGTTCAAGCATTTAACGTTTCCTTAACGGTAAGAACTCCCTGATTCAATCCCACCCCATGCACGATGTCCTTGAGATGCAAACATGCCGCGCTATGTTCATAGCCGGCTCCCATTCCTTGAGAGCGAGACATATGTAACTACAATAACCTAAAAACAACAAAAATTATAGGACCGTTTCCTTGATTTAGAAAGCTCATCAAGTCAAAAACGGCAACGGCTGTTCGTTACTTCCGGCCAAATGTAAGAATATGATGTTTTGTCCAGCAAAAAGTAAGACACACTTGTATAAATATAGGGGTTGATGCATCGATCAGTAAGGCACCCTTGGTAAGGAGAACGGTGGAGATCACCAAATCCCTCCAATACATATGATGCTAACTCGCGCCCCGCTGGGGTCCCTGGCATGACGCGTCCCACAAGGGGAGGGGGGCGTAATTCGCCCCCCCCGTTTCTCCGTGTCTCACTTCCTGAAAAGGCTAAAACAAAATTACAACAGTGCCAGTGGTAGAAAGGTCTTGACGAGACGAAGGGATATCACAGGAACTACTTTTATTTTGGGTCAATAGTGAGGTCACCAGAGGTCAAGGAAGGTTCCATAGGCTTACAACAGGTAATTGTAGATTTTCTCCTATATATGTTTACTGAGCAAAGCTAGAGAAAATATTTAGGCATCGTTGGAGTCCTCTCATTATGGTAAATCGAATGATGTATAATGTGGCCATGCTAGGTTAAATTGGGAAAAATGACCTGACCTCTAGGTATGTCAGGGTCACATGGTAACCTGATATGGTCATGTTGCACATCAATCTTCTTGCTGTGACAATATAAGCACAATTAAATAAAAATGAACGCCCTATATAAAATCAGTGCGAATCTCCTGGAAAAATAATCGTTGTATGCTCATGCGGCTCCACATGACCTTTGACAGATCAGATGCTCAAAAACTCAACTGTATGGTCAGGTCGTGCCACGAATACAGGGTATGCGGATTTTCAAGTTAACATATCCAATGTTTTCTTAAAGGGAATGTGGCACCTTGGTCATATCCTGGAATTTAGTGAAATTAGGCGTACTTTTAGCCAAAAATAATGAAACCACTCATGATTTCTCTGAAAAAATGTACAATAAGCTCAATATTTGGTTTTCAAAAATACTCCTCCAGAAAAAGAAACAAATATCAGCCCGTGGAGTGAATGATGTCACGATCTGGCAACCACTACCATACTTGAAACGCTTCAAGGGCTTCGATTAGCTGATGCTCATCGTGACGTCAGCATATGTCGTCACACCAATAGCTCACAACAATGGCCGCCGGCGACGGGGGGCTGATGGGGGCTGGTGTCAGGTAGGTTTTAGCTTTTTTCTACGGAAATATCGAGTTCCAAGACAAATAAAATATGGAGTACCGGGTTTTCCGACTTGCTTTACAACTTGGCTATCTCAGTTAAAATCACGTTGTGAAGGTGCCACATTCCCTTTAAAAACAGCACTTCCTTTTTTCCCAATAGCCTTATAGTGATTTGACTGCAAAATTGACTCCATCAATGTGTCTAAATGCGTGAAATCGATCAGGGATAAATCACTGTAAGTTGTGTTGTTCTGCATCTATTAATTTCTACGTTATTTTGGGCAAAAGCAGGAGGAGTGGAGGCAAATTCCGATCCCCCCCGCCCGCCCGACTGTGTGAAGGAAACAAACAAAGCCTTGGTACAGAAGCTAAGCACCTAATTTGGTGATCAATTTGGTGAGACATTAATATCAACTTTTTTTAGTGATAGACAACTTAAAAGGTAGTAACACAAGTCAAATAAATTTATACAGTTCAACATTTCAAAGTTAGAGAGGTCATATTTTTGTTGTTTAAAAAGCAAAATAAGTGTGGTGCACTCAAGATTCCTTTCTGCTAAATTAGTGGAGCGTGGGAACAATTTGAATGTTCTTCTGCCGGACATCTTCTTAAATATACCTGAGAAATTACAAAATGGCTGTGGCCGAATATTATATCAATTATTGAACTCAATTTTCTCCAAGAGTCATGTCCCAAAACACCTAACCGTCACAATGATCAGGACTAGACAAACAGAGCCCAGCATAATTCTTAAAACCTATCAAAACAGAAGAACATTTTCAGACCAGCCTACCATGAATGAAAGGCTTTGTCTTTTCCGGATGCTATGGCGAAAGTGTATTCACGTATCAGCATACGTTCTATATAACGTCATTTTACTTTTCAATGCGTCCTTAACCAACTAATCCAGCAGAGGATTTGAATCGTGTCAAATTTTTTATATTTTTCAGCAATGCAGCGCTGCCAATAAAAAATACGATTGTATCTATAAATGTTCATTATTCACCTATCGATTTGTATCACCTGGTTGAGCACCAATATTCATCCAGACACTATTGAAAAAATTTAGCGCATTAAAGATAGTCCCAAAGCTTCCGCTGGCTTATAGGAACCCATGATGAATCCTTCGAGACCACAGCAGGTGTGCCAGGGGCGCCAGCTATGCCGATTGCTGCGAGAGTAATGTTTACAATCGCTGCCAGTAGCTAGCGCTGCGTTAGCCACCTGGTAAGTGTACGAACCACGTTCCAGGGGGCAGCACTGGACGTTATGGATTTTAACATCCAAACTTAGCATGGAGCTGTTGTATTGGCATGCTGCTCTTATGAAGCACAGAAATAAGTTTCCTGTCAAAGCTTTTTTCGTTTTTTCCTTGCTATACACCACTCATCAGGGCCGTAGTAAGGGCAAGGGGAGGGGGGTGGCGCCCCGAAATGGGCCCGTGCGACAGCGTCAAAAGGGCCCTGATGGGTAAAAAGGGTCCTGCTTGTTACAGAACAGAGTGCTGAAGAAGGTTTAAGATGGGCCCTGTCTGGTATGAAATTTCAAATTTGGCCACAGAGCATAGTGCGGTTGAGCCGCGCTTCACGTGGCCCGTGTCCTTCGAGGGCCCGTGAGGACCTTCGGGCCTCAGAGGGGGGCGGCTGTCCCTGCCGCCCCCCCTTGGCTGCGCCCCTGCCATTCATTTTCTTATGGTCCAGGGTTAAAAAAGGGACGCATTACTACCACGCGCTCATAAAACTTGATTTAGTATATTAAGAATTTACATAAGACAACAATACAATGGTATTGTCAATATCGCTTTAAAAAAATTCACGACATACACCATACAATAAGTACAATAAATGGCATCTCCTCCGAGGAGGATTAAAGGAAGATAGAAATAAAATGCATTCAAAGCATGTGGCAGGCGGTGTAGGTACTATTTTCCCAAATCAATCATATTTGTGATTTATCGAAATGTAGCACATTCGAAATTCCTCTACATCGCGCACTCTCTAAGGAAATTGTTGATGTTAATCGCACAATTCTGAGGTCGTGAGATTCAATCCTACCCCGGGTGCAATGTGGTGATTTATCAACCGGTATAACTGCTTCAGTTGGTGTGCCATTACACCCTTCCCCGAAATTTTGATGTGCCTTCTTGATGTGCCACGAACAGCTCACATCAAAGGACGCAGGAGCAGGAGGGATGAAGGACGCACTCTTCAGCTTCACAGCATGAGAATCTTCAGTCCTACCTCTTTACTTTTTGATAGGGGAGACAACTGGTTAGCAAACTTCCTTTCCATGTGGCGGACCCGGGTTCAAGGCCCGGCGGATTCCTTGTGCAAGAAGCAATCTGGCTCACGAAAAAAAACTTCTAATAGGGAAAGAGTTGGCGATGCCATATAGCCGTGTTAGTTGGTGCGTCGTTACGCCCCAAAAGTCATGTGTTAATTGTTTTCTAGCCCACCTTGCATTTCTCCCGAAACCTAAATACTGGGAAACTGTATGTGACCTTATGCTAAACATTGCAAGAGTTCCAGGGATAACAATGTGTTTTATTAGAATGAATGTTGAACCTCCAGCTTGGGATTTTATAACCTTCTTTGGACACTGAAAATCTGGCAGTAAGACATCAGATTCAAATAAAAGTACCCGGTCCTTTGTCTCCACTCATTTTGGCATCTTACCAAGTTCCTTCAACGGGGCCTGGGACACACAAAAGGTCACAGGTGCTCCGCAACCCAGCAACTTCTCCTCTGGTCCTTCACAACGCTCTGAGAGAGCTCGTGTGACTTCAACACATCAGAGTCGTCGGAGAGGCCTCATGGGCATAATGAAGCTGGAACATCATAACCCCCTCCCAGCAGGGTGAGAGTTGGCGACACCATAGACCTCAGCAGTTGGTGTGCTGTAAAACCTCAAAGTTGACGCTGGATATTCCCGAATGTTGTTGTTTCCACAACAACAATCTGGAGACTCGATTCAAGCAACAGCCCTGAACCAAAGAGGCGCTGAATAGCTGCACCCGAAGCAACCAAGGAAGAGCGAGCTATCAACACGAATTGATGTCCACGGGCGTCACCACCGAAGAGTGGGCGCTGGGATGGCGGGGGGCTTAGGGGAAGATAAGGCAGCAAATCCTCGGACTCCAGCTGAAAATAGTACCTCTCTAAAGCTACGAACTCGGCTCATGCGACTGCCAAACTTCAATTATTTTTCCTAACTCAGATGAAATCGAACAATGTTCGGATGAAAAAGCGGGAGCCGGCCCTCCCACACCTCTCCTAATGTTTATATAGGTGCACCCTAAAAATATATGTAACTATAAAAATATTATAACTAAGTGATGGAAGTGAAATCCACGCAACAATCAGCAAATGGACTTTAAGAGCAGGAGACATGGAACCATCAGCGCCGGGAAGATCGGACAACTTCTAGGACTGATCTGAGAGCGGAGGTCGTACCTGAGTGCTGTGCCTCCTGCACCACCTTGCGGGTCTGCACGGTCTTCTGCTGGGTGATGTGGCTGCCGGTCTGTTTCTGGACGTTAGCTCCCACCGCCTCATCGGCCTGCCTCTCCAGCTGCTGTGTGCCGATAGTCTGCTGCTCCAGCTCCTTCATGCGGTGCTGTTGCTGCTGCAGCGTCCTCTCCAGCTCACTCTGCTGCTGCGGCAGCTCGATCATGGCCTGGGGCATGCCGCTGGGGTGGCTGGTGCTGACCGTGGACGACTGCTGCACCGTGCTGCTCTTCTGCACCACCCGCCTGGAGGAGGTCTTCGACGTGCTGCTGCTGCGCAGACCGTCCGGGCTGACGTTGCTGGACGTGCTGACACTCTGAACCTCCTGCTGCTGCTGTTGAGACTGGGCCGCCGTCTTGCTGACACCCCCTCCGGGAATCTTCTTCACGGACTCTGACTCCGCCTGGAATTGGTGTTCTTTCGCCTCCTGTCGCATCTTGCCGCCGGCGATGTTGGCCTCCACCAGCTGCGAAGCATCACGGGTGGCCTCGTGAGTCTGCCCTCCGGGGATGGCATAGCTCTGCTGGGACTCACTGTGTGTTGCCTCCTGTTTGGTGATCTCGCCGGTGACCGGCTCGACTTTCACCAGCTGCTGGCTCATGGCGGTGACACTGGGCTGGCCTCACTGCTGGAGATACGGCCGTCGGGCCGGGGGGACACCGTCTGGGCTGTGTCACCGGGGCGGCGCGCGACACGGAGGCGCGCGCAGACGTCACTCGCGGCGGCTGCGGCGGCGGCGGGACGGCGGGCGGACCCTCCGGCGATGTCAGAACCCTGCTCCTTGCCAGCGCCCAGCCAGGTGAGAAGTGGCGCTCACACAGCGCACGGCACGGCCCACGTCGAACTTCGCCAGAACTAAAGTTCGTGGTCGGCCAATCACGCACCGAGACGAGAACTAAACTTGGCAGATGCTGATCGCATCTCGTCAGTCGACTCAGCGGTCGGCGCCTGTTCTGGAAACCTCTGGAGACGTTTACCGGCCCCTTGCTAACATAAGCGCCACCTAACCTCCGTGCTCGCCTTGGACAGAGACACAGGAATTGTCAAAGAACACAAATAGATCTGGCGTCGACGCCGCCCGGCGACGCCCCGGCGCTGCGCAGTCACCGATCGAGACAGGGGTGTCACCACCACTCCCAATGCCTCAGTGTTTTACCTCAAAAGTCATGCCCAACGGCACTGCCACGAAGCGGGTAATGGAAAAGCTATGGGTACGTGAACACAACCACTCTGGTTACGTCAACCTACGTTTGTTCAGTAAACAGGCCATGGAAGATGCGAGCCAAGTTTTCAAGGAGGAGGAGTGGTCGCAGGAATTATTTCCGAGAAGTTTACAAAGTCTTCTGCCCGATTCTAATTCAGGAGCCATTCCATGACAGCATGAAATGCATATTATATTTCAGGAACTCCATGTATTTCTCAACCTCTGTTCACCACATGACAACAAAGAGACAACTTTGCGGTGGGTTTCCATGTCGGGTTAGTTCTTTCATTTTAAGATTTAGAGCGTTGCCATCGTTCGAAAATACAATAACCCAAGAAAATATCACATGAGATCCATGAAACTTATGCAACGTGGCTAAGAGAATATAAAATCATGGTCTGGCCCCTAAACCACTGCCACCATCAAACTTTCTTTAATACTCGTTCTTAGTTGGGTATTAGTGTGGTCCTTAAAATCAAAAGTTGGAAATGTTAAGCTCCAAACCCAAAAATGGGTACCACAACCAAGTAAACTCCTCATGTAATTTTCCCCTAATCGGATAGTATTTACCCCTCCCCCATTAAGCTTAAATTTCCGTTTGAAGGCTCAAAAGAGGCACATTCCGTGTCTCCGTGCCAAATGCATACATTTTTGTGAGGTATAATATGTGTGACCTCATGTGTTCGAGACCAATCACTGTATTTCTATTTCCACAGTATTCTATTTCACAAATAGCATGAGAAATGAGCACAATAATGAACCCATTAACCCTCATTAAGCCATTCACCTTTCAAAAAGTTTGCGAACAATTTCAAGTGACGCTGAAAGATCTAGTAGGGTTGAGGACAAAATCTGAGTGACCGAAGTACAGTTGCAGGTATTTGAGGAAGCTAAGACTAGGCTGAAAGCTCAAAGTCCTGAGAAATTATCCGCAGTTGTCTTGTTTACCATATTGTTGCACACATGACGCCGCAGCTTGGCTGCATAAAATCTGCTTGAAAAGAACCGTTGCGTACATAAGGGTAGTCCGATGGGAACAAAGCGAGTTATTACGTTTTGCCTTAAGATTTATCGTCCCCCGTCTTTTTTGGCTGGTTGGGACACAGCTGCATTTTAATTCACATTGGTGGGTATGGGTGTAGGATTCTTAAAAAACTATGTCTGTTTTGCTGGAGTAACCGATGAAAATTTCTTCGAGCGAGGGGAAATGGGGCAAATACCCCCATTAGATTATAAATATTTGCATAGAACCACTGCACTCTTGCAAGACACACTCAGTACGTATGAATGTACGTCTCCTTTTAATGCGAGCCGGACTGAGATGTCAGTTAATAGACTTGGCGTGCTTGATAGAACGCAAGCACAAAATGAAGCAACTTTAATCATCGGAAGATGATTAAAGTTGCTTTCCTGACTTTTGTGGGTGTTTGCGTTCTATCAAAAGCACGTAATTATATACGCCTGTCAGAGAGCTTATACTTTTGTGCCTCTTTTCTTTCGTCACAGCCCTCTAGGTAGACGGCCGAACTCTGCAATATTTAAACTTCACACAAGCCTATTAAACCACCCTTAACGAATGACAGTAGGATATAACTTTTCAGACTTTCAAGGAAGAGCCTGCATTTGCAGCCATCGCAAATACCGCTTCCTCCAGCTATGTTTAACTACTTTTCAACGTCAGTGGATTACTTCATACAACATTCATTTTGCAGCTCCAAGAATGACCTCATAGGTCATTAATTGACTCGGTGCGCGAGGAATCCATGACTCAGTTGACGTCAGCGGGCGCCCCATGCGCATGCGCGAGACACGTATCCTAACTGCACTGCGCGACTTTCCTTGGTGCTCGCCGGTACAGCCTAGCTGCGAAGGATGTACTGCGGCACAGCAGGACTGAAGGAGATAGTCGACGGTAGAGTGTCACCGTGGAAGGAAGGCAGCGCTGATTGGTTTGCGCGCAATGCGGCGCAGTAGGACTGGAGGGATAGTGGGCGTCAAAGTAACATCGTGGAGGGTACCTTTGATTGGTTTGCGCGCCCTCGAGCACGCATTAAATCCTTGTTGCTAAAAGCACGGCCAACTCTTCCATTCCCTTCAATTTGGCTGAGCTAAGAAATTATAGGAAGAAAAGATATGGGGCCTCGCTGACTGACCCAAACGGTTTCCGGGTGCAAAGTTAATGCAGAAGGAATAGCACTGTTTCGAACTCAAAACCTGGAATTCGGAGATCAGTAGGTTTAAAGGGAAAATTATCAGGAAAATTATGAATGTTTTCTAATCTGGACTGTCTTTCCGACGTCAAAGTCAAACACCAGCTTACTTTTTAGCCGTCAAATATTGTTGGTATTACGCCTTGACTTCGCATCCGAAATAGCAAGTGTTCGATTTGACTTCTCAAGAAAAAGTTTCCAACAAGATTATCAGCTGACAATACGTCAGCCTGCCTCCTGAGCCGTAAAACTTCTACACAAAAAGCAAGGTCTCAAAAGCAGCTTCTTGATGCAGACCACCTGCCAAGTCTACACAAAAGACAAAAGCCAAGATATTTTCTCTCCACTCTGACACTATAAGACCATTATCTCGCCCGGTGGCAGGCCACCAACGGCGTCACCTGGACGGCTGACGTCAGGCAGCGTCAGCCGGACGCCTGACGTCAGGCGCCGTCACTGTCGGCTGACTCACGTCTCGGCAGCACGCGTCAATCACAGCAGGCCGAAATAACACTGAATAGCACACTCTTCATCCCCACCTCACAGTTTCTCTTGTTTTTCTCTGACGAGTGACTGTTGAGGAAACTATTTGAAGCAATCACCTGTCAGATGGCCCTAACATAATACCTGGTCAAGATTTAGCTCACCGACGGACTGTTTCACTTTGTGAAATATTTGTTCTGGCGTCATTCCCCAAAACTATCTAAGAAGCTATTTGATCTGAGCGCCAATACACCCTGTAGTTGGGTAGGCATACCTGTTGAGAGTGGCCGTAATAAGATCTAAATATGTAAAATGACGACGAAATGTGTCCAATGTCGTCCAATGAAATCAAATGACTCAAATTATTTTGGTATAAATAAAATTACTCGCATCTAACTGACATAAAGCTTATTTGCTCAGTAATGTAGGTGTTCGAAGGCCATACCAGTAAACAAAATGTATATATTTCACGGAGTGGGATATAGTCGACAGGCTGATACTGCTGATTCAGGACAGAACTGCAGTCAAAGCCAAAAATATCGCAAATACACACGCTGATGACTTGACTCATCAATGAGTCCATCCAGATTGGTATTTAGGGTGAATCTGAGAGGGTCATCTTTGGTACGTTAAAGTTTGGCTTCTAAATTAACCCTCATTGTGGGAGTTCCTCGTTCGGGTGGTGGGGTGGGGTCGTGACAAGTCCCTGAGGACTAGTGAGGCTCAGACAGCAGCCACAAAACAAAAATTTATAAAAAAAACAATCGGAAAAATATATCACTGAGAAAAACTACTGAGTCGTGTCAAAATCAAAGTCACAAATAAATTGAGTCAGAATCTAGTTAACCATATCTTGAATAAAGTTTTAATTCGGCAACTCACTCTTTAACAATCGAACAAAATAAATATCTGAAGAGCGTCACTAGCTTAAGAATCAAAATATATTGAAATCAAGAACAGGTAAACTTTGCCCCGGTGAGGTGTATCAACTTCATGCACATGCCTACTCCCAGCTTTTTCTGAGGCGGCCGGAGTCAGCCTGACGGCACACAAAGCCATCGTACTCTGGCGGACTGTTTCTAGGTCTTTTGGTTCATGTTTTTAGAATTTAAAGTCTAGGACATCTTAGGTCAAGTGGTAACGGGGCTAGCTCAAGTGATCACACCTGAAAAATAGAGTGGACCTTGTTTCTACAGTCATACACGACTAATCTACAAATAGTATTATACGGGTGCCGAAAGCTACAATTCAGCTGTCTGTGATTGTTGTGTATCGGTAACTGCAGGCTAGTTAGATCCTGGCATATCCGTTATAGCCCTTGAAAAATCTTTCCAACTCTTCGAACGTTGTTTAAAGACAAGGGAATGCAAATCCTGTTTAAGTCGTAGTGTTAAATGTTAAGGCGCTTAGCCCGTGGCTAATTTGGGCTTATTTAAAAATCAGGCGATCTCTATTCATGCGCAGCCATGGGTAGTGCAGACTACAGGCCAATGATAGGCTTCATGGGGCTCACTAGCAACTTCTAAGCGTAAGATCACTAAACTATAACGATATCCTGCATGTTCTTAAATGCTTTTCGAAAGGCTCATTACAGATAAACAGTTATACCAATTCCCCTGAGCTAATATGTATACCCTGAGTTAGTGCTTTATCTTTATTTGACTGCTTCACGAGCAAAATAAAAGGTGGTTCTTTTACAGTTTCACCAAACTAGCTAGCAGCTCAAGTCGAGTCTAGCTCATCTGGGTGGATATCGGGAAAGTGCACGTTTTCAGTCATTCCATATAACAAAATTCATATTCCTATCTATTGGTCCAAATGACCACAAATGCGAGTTCATTTATCTTTCTCTCCTTATTTTCTCCTCTGAGTCAAAAGAAAACCTTACAGGTAGGAACCAGGTGTTCAAGCTTCCGTTCACTGTTGCTGAATAATCTAGTGCACATATTCAATTTTGTAAATCACCAAGTCCGTTAGTCACAGACCCAAAACCTACCCAGTCCAGACTGCAATTGTGGGCCTCTAATGCCAATTTCACCCAACAGTTTGTAAGCGTATTTGTAACGACCCCATTCAAATAATCTGTAAGTGTGGCCTGGGGAACAAGAAATGACGAATTTACTGTTGCATAAAAGTGGATGCCATTGATCACCACAATCCATCGTTTATACGCCAGAAAGCACAATTCCACCAAAAGAGGTTCCTAAGCAGTTTGAAAAGCCTAGTGTCGGGTACGACAAATTGTGATCTCTTCATTCCTGGCATTATCTTGGCTGGTCCCATAAAGAAATGTCATGTATTGTTTTGGTTTTCATCCAAAATTTTACTTCCTAGTTCTGCTTATAAATAGCAGTTAGGAGATTAAAATAAACTTGTTGATGGCTGCCATATTTGTATATTATTGCTAACATATTTGTATGTCATAGTAGCTATGTTGCTAGCTTGTTCATAGCTGCCATAGTTCATATTTTTATATAATTCCCTTCCACCAAGCTAGTATCAAGCGCAGCACATTTTCAAAATCAACACTCGATTGTAACCCGTTCAATACCTAGTGCCAAGTCCAAATGCGAAGATGATATCATGGCCTATGTTATCCGCAACGCAAAAGCATGCATCATGACAGGAGAGACGAGGCAAAGCGAGCGAGAGAGAGAGAGAGAGAGTGAAAGAGAGAGAGAGAGAGAGAGAAAGAGAGAGAGACTAAGAAGCGGTGGCGCTCCTTCAAGAACTGCTCTTATTTCATTTCCACACACAAAAAGCAATACAGTTATGTGATTTAAGAAAATGGACAAAAAAATGAATGAATGACAAAACATTAAATTTTCGTCTCTTTGCTATGCCTATCCTCGGCCTTGGAGAGTCGTCTGTTTGAAACTGAGCAGAAACTAGAGCTTGGCGTCGCTGTCTGAGGAGAGTGGGCTCCCGGCTGCTGGCGGACTGGCTCCCTGGCACGGAACCCGCCCCGGCGGACCGAGCCAACAAAGTAAGCTCGATAAAAATACCTCGGCTCGGCTGGGCCTCGGAATGCAGGCCGCGGCACCCGAACAGAACAACTAGTGACATCTATGGACAGAACTGAGAACCAAAATGAGGGATAACTAGGAAGAAAGAGGACCATCAAATAATAACCACTAAACAGTATAATAAGAAAAATGAGGCAAAAAGAGCTTTCAGGAGGTTTCGCCTCATACCAAGGGTAGTGCCAGCCGACTCCTGCCAATTATTAATATTTATTGTTACTGCTATAAATCGTCTGAATGATGAGGGAGATAAACACGCCGTTTCAGTTCAGATGATAGCATAAATTAGCAGACATCGGCTATATTTACGTTGAAAAGACCTTTGTTTACAGGCCGTCTAGTGGGCAAGAGTCAGACGTACAGTGACACTGTCTGGTATAAACTGAGGGTTTTTTTCCGCGGGACACGTCTGACAGCTGGACACACCGATGCAAACATCAAAGTCGAACAGGCCGGCGGACCGTCCAGTGTTCTCGTGGCAAGTGTTCCAGCAGAAATCAGCCCCTCCCCTGATCTCCAACAACAATAACCACGCGAGTACAGCATTATGAATGCATTTGAATTATTACAGTCTAGATGGCTGACACCTCCACTGTTTGTTATCCATCAATTATTAAGGAGCTTCCCTTACCTAAAATCCCGCTATTAATACAGTTTTGTAGAGCATTTCCGATGCAAGAGAACACAAACACCTTAAAAGGTCTCTAAAACTGCATGTGCGTAGGAAATTTACTTGTAAGTCAGATTTAAATTTTTGAAGTGGCTCGGAAGCTTTTTTGTCCGCTCAGAAACATCACACTGTGCCTCTGTACTCGTGTAATGAATTGCAACGTGTTCTTAGTTTCAACGTTTAAGAAAATCCTTGAACAGAATCCCCGCCCTAGTGAGCCTCCGATCCACCTTTTCCCAGAGATAGGAGTGATTACGAACCCTCCCCTTTATTATGAATGGGCGGTCTATCTATGAACCTGCATCGCCGGAGGGTGCGATGGAACCGCCCTAGGTTTTTCACAAATTATACCAAGATTATTTGAATGAGACATGCGTCACGGTGCAGTGTGCATGCCTCTGGGGTGATCAATCTGACAACTGATCACAAAACAATTGGTAGCAGGTAAGGTTAGATCAGCGAGTTAGAACGTTATTGCTAAGCCCATGAAAGGCAATTCATTTTTCTCAAATGCGGTTGACAAAACCTAACTCGGGTTCCCGGGTTCTAGAGCAGCTGGATCATTTTTCTAAATTCTTTCGAAATCTCTTGAAAGGACAAAACTGCATGCTGGTATCAATTTTGAGGTCAGGTCAATATCAAGATCTCCACAGACCACCAAATGCCACGGTTTTCCTAATTGTTTTTGTCTGTAACTTTTGAACAAAACAAGACACAGTCTTATATTTGGTATCATAGTGACTAGCATGGCTTAAGGATTCGAATAATATGCAACTGACTTTGAAAGGTCATTATTTAACCTTGACCTAAGGTCAGGGCCATGTCGCACATCATTTGAATCCTTGGGTCAAGACAAACACATTAATCCCTTTGTTTTGCTTTGTTCTAGGTCGAATGATTCCCGAGTTATAAGATATTTCCTATATGAGCCTAAATTTTACCCACTTTAGCCCACTGTGACATCACAGGTCAACGGATATGGTTCAAACTAGGCTCAAAGTAGAAGACCGTAAGGCCCTTCTAGTGCTTTTCAATTTTGTTCGTATCCCTTCCGATTCCCGAGATCGTAGGGGGTCCAATCGGACCCCCTCCCACCCATACATTGGTATGTACAAAAAGAAGCCAGGCGGTGCTGGGTTTAGATAGCCCATTCACGGGATTTGTATTTTACAATCCCTAAAATTCCGGGATTACAAAATGATCCCGGATTGACATCCCTACACAGGAACGACAGGGACGAGGGCAAGTCAGACTGAGTCCCTGAAGCAGATGGTTGCGAATGATCCGTGCAGGTATGCGATAGGCTATTATGATGAAAAGGAATCATAAGTTGAAGTTACTATCATGCATGTTCTCCAATGTTTCTGTTTCCCCGCACAGTTGGCGTGTAAATGAAAAGAGGAAGTGACTAGATAGCTGCAGTAGAAAATTCAATGTTTCCGTCTTCGTATTTTCTTTGGATTGTCATAGAACGACCCATGGAATAAAGTGCACCGTAACCTTCCGAGACATGCCGTATAGAGGTCAGCATGGGTCAATATTTCAGCGTCCATTCCAATCCGTCCAACTTAAGGTAAACCGTATCCTGGTCCACCCCGTGCTGAATGGAGCTTTGAACATTTCAACAAAGCCCCTTCCATTCCATAACGGTCTACAATTTACACACCGTTCTCTGTATTATGAGGGCCTCGATGTTAAATTCATTATTCAGTGATCTGGGCGATTTTTCCAGGCATCAGCGGAGGGGGAATCAACTACACTGTTCTCCCGTTCCCAGCCTCATCAGGTGGATGATTTGTGTCTAAAAAATTCTCAATTTGTATTGGAATGTTAGGATGGTGCATAATAAATATTCAGTTTACAATGAATATGTTTTTCACGGGAGACAAAACTGCATCGCAGGGACGTTACCTCAGCCCGTGACCAGCACTGAAGGAATATACTGTGATTTTTCACTTCCGGCATTAGCTAAAACAATCTTAAAACTGATTTTCCATTTCCAACTTTAAGTCTGTAAAAACTTGTTTACATCAACCAATTAAAGTCCCGCAATAAAGCTTAAAGCGTTCCACTAATTGTTGGTAGAAACTAGGTTTGAGCCGCCTCGACCGAACAGAAAACAGATGCTCCGAGGTCAGAGGTCACCAAAGCCGCCACCGTGAATGCCCTCAGGCGCCTGATGACGGACAGCGGGGAAAGGGGGAGGCGTGCGAGTGTGGGGAGCGACTGTAAAGCAGGCTCGCTGCATTGAAACGCTGGTGTAACCTTTTAAATATATGTTGACTGAAGTTCCATGAAAATGAGAAGGCTCACCACAAAGTCATCGCCATGTTTTTTTATTCTTTGAGTGGCAAACTCGAGCAATTACTCCCGGAGAAAGCGGCACCCAAGTGTTGTGGTTCTGGAAATGATCTACAGTGAGCCTTAAACAGAGAACTCTGGACAAGCAAAGGACTCAAGCTCAGCCCCCACCGCTTCCAACACTGCGTCCCATCCACTTGGAAGCGCCCCGTACCAGCGGTAAGTGCAATCACGCATAGCAAACGGGACAATCGAATTCCTGGCATTCCCAGCATGCATTCAAAACCCAACGCAGCAGATAAAATGTTTCCTAAATGACAAGCCCCGTGCCAAACTTTACGCACATGTGCAACTGAAATGAGGCGCCGACAGAGACAGAGCATCACGCACCCTCGGAGAGAAAGAGGCCAGAAGAGAAAAGACAATACAAGATTAGAACCGCTCAGAGGCAACACAAATCTTAAACCTTGAATTGTCTTCTACGACTTTCTTCTCTGACTGTAATTTTCTGTTTGGCTATGACCTCTTGCCTAATCACCGACAAAAAAGTTTCAGTCGGTCAATTGAAACATAGTAAGCTAGCTACTTCATTTGAAACACAACTTCAGGCACGACCAACTAATCCTTGTTTAGTGGTGGATATAAGGGGTTCTAGGGGCTCAAGCCCTCCCCCATGTCATAGGGCTCAGGGCAAATGCATAGCCGGAGGCTGTTCCAAGCAAATGACGGGGAGGCTCGACCCCTAGCCCCCCCCAGAAGTCCTGGATCCGCCACTGTCCTTCCCGACTCACATGGGAGCAATAAAACATATTTGACATATCCCAAAACTGTGGACGGAACAGCCCCCAGACACTGTAGTGATACACCCTGAGGGCTTTGTGCATGCTGCACACGAATACCGATTACCTACTAGGACGGGCCGTACTGCGAGCATAAGTTCATCAATTTCACTCTGAAACCTTTGGCAAACATCTCATTGTTTCAAATATAAAAATGCAAGGAGGTCTAACAAAATTCCGTAATAAAAGAAATGCCACGTTAAGATACCGAGGCAGTGAGATGTTGAGGCTGCTCGGGTAGCCTTTATTTGGGAGCGGCTGAATGCAGTGTGCAAATGACCTGACTGGGAAAGTCTGCCCACATCCACCTTTGACTAAAAAATACCCAGTTAAGTGCATGTTTGAGCTCGATCAACGATTCAAGCACGACAAAGTTTGCATCGAAAGTTCAGTCGGGAGGCCACTTAAATGCCATATACCGCTTTAGTAGCTCGATGATGGGGCTTCGTGCTCCGGTCTGCTGCTCAGAAAATTGTGCAGTGGCATTGCAGTGGTGAACGCCTTGCATCAATTTCCCTGAGACGCTCCAACGTTCAATATTTATCCAACTTAGGTCAGCTGGCACCTGACCGGTGAGAGGGTGACCTAAACGAGGTGGCCGCCCCGTGCTTTGCGGGAAGTTTAATATTCATAAATAGCCTGGTCATTGTGGGAACTGTTCGTTCAGATGGTGGATCAGAGTCTTCGAGACAAGTCCCTTAATATATGTTAGAGTGACTTCAATCCCAAAAGCCGGTCCTGCAATAACTTGGTAAAGAACAAACGAATGACAAACTGAAAAACAACCGCATATTCTGCCTCTGAGATCACCATGACAACAAGAGCACAATCAGGTACTCTAAAAATATATCTTTGGGATCGTCCACTCCGATTCTATGAGCCAAAAATTAATGGAAAAATGATCCGGTTTTCGGCATTGACCAGGGCTACGAAGAACAGAGCTAAGCCATCGATCGCTTCCTTCAACCACTCAGCGTGTTTTGGACTGTCAGTACGCATGAGAAGAAGCAGTGCTGAAGCTATCTAAAAAATGTAATATCAGCACACTTCTGTCGTGGTGTTCATCATAACAGGAAAATAAGAAATGGGCCATAAACTTGATAAAATCATTTGATTTCATGCCATCCGAAGAAAACACCGGTGCAAACGAAGTCCACACAAGGAAAGCTAAAAACTGATATCTGTTCTCAAGCGCAGTGTTAGCAAATGTCGCACATTTCCACATGCAATTGCACAGCATAGGATATTCATTCGTGTGCATGCTTCACAGCAGGTTAAAAGCGAGCAGCAAAATGCATATCTAGCACATGCAAAATCAGCGTTACGAACGCACCCAGCACGCAGACTCATGTACATCAGACTTACCTCCATCGGCAGAAGTACGGAGGCTGACTTGAGGACGAGCTTACTAGACAGCCGGCTTTATGTCGATGCGGTCATGAAACCGTTTATACAGTCATGAAACCGTTCACAGTCTTGGGCAGTTATTGTGTGAGTATCGTTCTATTGACTGAGCTCTGATTTGCTGCACTGTAGAGAATTGTGAGCAGGGGTTTATCAGAGAATGAGCCGTTGAGTTGAGAGTTCAGTGATTTATCTAGTGACAGAGAGGAGGAAACACCACGTCCAGTCGCTTCATGCCACCATCTGTTCACGGCCGACTAACGCAAGGCTTTCATGACTTCCACTTCCAAACAGTCCATTCGTTCTCTCGAACGTCGAAGAGACAATGCATTTTTCGTTAATGGACAGGGTAAGTGAGATGTCATGCAAGCCGTTGCCGTCTGGTTTCTAGAAGAGCCCAAGCCAGAGTATTTGAGAACATGTATTTAGTTTCACCAGCCTCGCCACCGCCGTCAGTTGCGAACCGCTCCAGCCCCGGCGCACGTTATTTATTGATTAGTAACGGCACATACAGGCCCAGAGAGGACGCACGTCGCCAGCGACATATCCGCACCGCACCACCGCATATGCACACCGAACACCCCCCAATGCACCAAGCAATGCACAGTTGCGCGCCGTACGCACTCGCCAGGCTGACCTTTCGCCGCTTCTCAGAGAGACACCGCGGCCCACAACGCAACGGGTCTAAGATCTGCAGGCCAACTGACCGATAGGTCTCATTCAGTAGCATCCCAATCTGTCCTATCGGACCTGAATCGAACACAACTATCCTGGTGAACCAGAGGGTTATTTGATCAAACCTATTAGACTTCTCCGCGGCAAGAGTTCCTCTTAAAGCACACCTGTGGCTTATTACAATGCTCACGATAAGGGTTCGAAGGCATTTCACGCATCGTAAGCGAGGACTATCGTGTCCATGTAGCAAAGCAGTCAAGCGGGGTAACGCACGGCCGGGCAGGTTGCATTCAAACACAAACCATCTTGAAACTGAAAGCTGCAGCACTATCACGTAGCTGCCTACATTCTTGAACAAAGTCACAGCATCCTCCGGAAGCTTCAGCTCTCCGCCGCGACGGCGTCGTATACAGAAGAGCCGCCAGAACTACAACCAACCTCAAACGTCCGAGCTGCCACTTGCGACTTTGATAGTGCCGAATTGAAGCCGAACAGATGATAACTAAAACGGTTTTCAAGCCTAAGACGGTGATCAAGCTATCGAGCTACGATTCGAGCCATGGGTCGCCTACAGCCGGCAGATGACGGTGCGACAACAACAGACTGATTCCAGCTACATGGGCTCTAGCGACTGGACGCGAGGTCGCCCTGGACCCCGGCCTACCAGGCAGCGATGGAGCTACGCCTCGGCTGAAGCAGACTACAGAGCAAGAGAGTGGAGGAGAGAGTGGAGCAGGCTCAGGCCTCACCTTGCAGGTACACCAGCGCCTCTGTGGAGACGGAGCCCAGGTGGTTGGAGGCCTCGCAGCGGTACACTCCGGCGTCCTCTGCAGAAGCGAGGTCACACGTCACTGGAGGGTCAGGGTCGGCGCTAGTAGACGGACCTGTGGCGGCTGGTGGCTGAGCCGAGAGGGTGGGCAGCAGAACACTTCAATTGTATGCGTAAACGTAATGCTCCCCTTTTCTTCGCAAAGAGACCTACCATCTACCTCAGTGGTCTATATTTCTACCCTCTACCAAACATCAGACATTTATACCGATAAATTAGCATAGTCCTACCCCTCCCCCAGGCCTGAATCACAGCCGCCGTGACACAGCATCATACCTGGCTGGGTCCGGAGCAGCGTCAGCGTGCAAACCCCGTCGTCGGCCTCGATCTGACGACGCTGGTCTCCCCTCGGCAGGCAGCGGCGCTCCGTCGCAGAACCACCGCACCTCCGGCAGCGGCAACGCGTCCACGATCAGCCGCAGACGCACAGACTCGCCGCGGTGCGGCGCAGCGTCCGAGAGGGGCCGCAGCAGCACCGGAGGCCGCAGCAGCGCCGGCCGCAGCACCGGCCGCAGCAGCGCAGCAGATTCTGCTGAACACGTGTAGCAGCGTCACCGAATGATGCAGCACCCCGCCAGGGTCGTCCAACGCAGCATCGCAGCGGCCGCTGCAGTGTTCAGTGAATACTTTTTGTGAGAGGTCCGTCGATTTCAGGAGAAATGTTTATCCCCGTCTTCGTCTCAGGGGATGGGGAATCGAGTCAGGAGTGACGATGAGGGACCCCATTCTCCTTTCCTTTGAGAACAATTGGAAGAAATATTCGACCAGAAACAGTAAAAGTTATTGAGGAATTATGACATCCCAAAGAATATCAGATAGAGCAGTCCCTTTATTATAAATTTTGTGCAAGTTGTTCCTAGAACGGTTGCTGGAGTCAGGGTCTCACTAAAGTCATCGAGGGACTTGTCACGGAGACCGCGACCCCACCACCCGAATGAGCAACTCCCTCAATGGAGGGTTAATTTAGAAGCCAAAGTTTAACTTCCCACAAAGCACAGGGACGGCCGCCCCGCTCAGTTCACCCTCTAACCAGTCAGTTGCCAGCCGACCTACGTCGGGCAAACCATTGAGCGCCGGAGCGTCTCAGGGGAACCAATCCCAAGCCTGGACATGCACTGCCACTGCATGTGTCTGGGCAGCGGGCCGGAGCCCAACGCTCTACCAACTGAGCTACCGGGGCGGCTAGTTTCTTCAGATAGCAAACAAAAAGAGGTGAACCTGATAGCCACAGATATCAAAACAAACTGAATCGCACAGCTTGGTGGCACCATAGTCATTTCATGGTACTGTGGGATACCACAGTCAATATCAAGGCATTTGTCACTCTTATTAAATTTTTGGCCGTTCAAATGCCTTGAATGAGGCCAAAGCCATGACAAATCCAGATATCATCAAAGAATTTCAACAAGTGAATACTTCCATCAGCAATGCAGCTGGTTCAGTATTTGTCATCGCCCGAGTTGGCCCGCTTGTGTTTATATTGGCGGTGCCAAACCTATGAAATCAGCCGGGCCTGTTGAAAGGTGCAGAGGTGCCCCGTGCACCTGTCCCGGGCCGGGACGGTGGCAAGGGCGCCGCCGCGCGCTGGCTTCCCGCCAAAACCGCGCGCCATCGGGCGGCGCGCCATCAGCCGGCGGGGATTTATTTCCATCCCTCGCCGCCCAGCGTCCCCGCGCCGCCCAGCGCCGCCACCGCCCACATGACGCGCCGAGAGCTCCAATGTCTGTTTAGTTCTGGCTGTCAGACCAGCTGAATTGACTGTGATTGACATTATCAACAGGTGAGTTGTCAGTCGCACTGGAACCAGACGTCAAAACGGCCAATGTACGACGTAGGAGTTTCTGAGGTTGGCTTGAGTGCAGGTGCGGCTAGAGTTTCACGCCACTTTTGATAGGAAACTTATCCACCTGATTTGAGCCAAGAGCAGAGCTATCTACTAACTTTTGGAAAGTGGACATTCAAAATCGGTCAGACGTATACTACAGTAGATACGGGCCACGCAGCCGACCCGGGTTCAAGGCCCGGCGGCTTCCCTGAACAAGGAGCAAGCTGGCTCCCGAGAAACCCTTCCAACAGGAAAAGAGTTGGCGACGCCATATGACCCTGGCAGTTGGTGCGTCGATAAGCCCCAAAAATTACTTACAGTAGATAAGGTCAACGCCATGGTGGTAAACCAAATTCTACGAAGCTACAGAATCTACTGTGAAATGGCAATAAAGTCGAATCATTGCACAAACATCAGAATGTTTACAAGTGTCCCCAGGCTATTCGTAGCGCAGTCATTATTCCACAACTAGCGTGTCAGCCGTCTGGCTATTTATGATCCGGTTGAACATAAATACCTGCAATGACATGTTTAATACACTGGTGCAGTCTTTCTTATAAAATTATCCATTTACCAGAATTCCGAGGACAACAACCTTCGAAATCTAATAACCTTATAAAAAGCTATATGGTTTCCAGTCCTATAATTGCAAAGGCGTAAGCCAAAAAAGCAGCTTGCTGTTTACGGGATCAGCTATCCTTCAGCTAGTTTTCAACGACAAAAATCTAAGCCAGTAGTTACGAATACGACTTGTGTGAGAGTCCTAAAGGCCAAGCAGAAGCGCTGAATGATCATTGATTCGCAAACAACTACATTCATGCTCAGAGTGCATTGTGTTCAGTGGAGCCAAGTGGCGAAAATTTGAACTAAGGGCTTTATGGGTGGGAACCAGACTACTCATCACCAGACAACCGCTCTTCCCAGACACTGAAAAGGGGATCAAACGCACCCAAGAATACAAACCTAATGAGCTTATTGATTTCCTATTGATATGTTGAAGGATATAAATCAAACCGTTTTGTCTGTGGGGCGGCATAATTTGTGACAACAGATTATAATTAGGTGACTGACAACGGCTCCACAACGGGTTTTAAGGTGAGAGCAGGTCCGAGGGGAGTCTTCACTTGAGGATGACTTCTTACCTTTGGGAAATTCCTTAAGTGGCGGGTCCAGGGCTGGATTTTGGTGGGGTTAGTTTTTGTTACGGGCTGCTTTTGTTATTGACCGCCTACACGTCCTAACTCGTTGGCGGCTCTTATTACCGCTCATTATACTTTTGTCCTGCCCCGGACAAGTCCTGCTCCGTCGGCAAAGCTTCTTTTGAAATCATCCAGACCCCTGAACTGTTTGAGAGTTCTCCTGCGTGTTAGGAGAAGTCTCTTCTGCCAACCATTATGTACCCACGTTGAGGCGTTGGGCCTCCTTTACTTTTCGGGCATCCATAATTGACCTATATGTGGACCATGAGCCCCGACTTGTGGACTTGGAACGGCTTTTGTACAACAGATTAAGAGCCCTTTGCACTGACTTTGGGGACTCCGTTACCACTATCTCAAGCCTTAGATGTGGTTAGGAAAATGTTTAATAGTCCTTGGAACTTGGTTCCCTATATGCAAAACACTATCGTCTGTCGTCTAGGTCCATTTTTCCGCCATGGAATTGCCCAATATTAGAAACAGTTATGAACCATTCATCAGCCTATTGATTTACCTCGAGGACCTCCTGTCCCGCATTGGAAGCTTCCTTGGACATTTCAGGGATCTCCTATGCTAGTTCAGCGCCACCTTAGAGTCAGAGGCACGCGTCACCCAGAGTTCTTAATGTTGACCTGGTACCCACTTCGCTATGTCCAGGTTCCAGGATCTTCTGTTACGTTGAAAATCTCGTATGGTTGCCAGGTCTAAAAAAATGCAGGACCCGTATTGTGGTACCAGTTTTTGTTCCGTTCCAGGACCTTGACTGGAACTCTAAGCCTACTAAGGCTCCTTCTTTACAATATTTAGACCCATGCTTCATTTTAAGGGCCTCTTGGACTGGCTTGTGAGCCCCTTGACTATAATAAAAAGAGATTTGAGTGCCAACAATAGCTTCGGGTTCCTCAGGGTTAGCTAAGGGCCTCCTAAGAAACCCTCGACAACCTGGGTCAACCAAGCAGGTGAGGAGGATAGCTCAGGGGAAGTTGTATTTGGTGACGATCGGGTTCACATCTCCCCACTCCGCAGACCCACCTCTGTCCTTGGTTGCGCTGACCGCGTCCATCTCTCCGTTGGAGGGTGGCGACTTCGCTTCCCTGGCTGGTGAGTTCGAATGGCTCTGCAGGGATCAAATGTCGACGCTTAGTCGTATGAACACCCACGGACTAAGCACAGGACCCAACACTGATCACAGTCCACAGCGATGCATGTGGCAGGACGTAGTCAAAGATGCGCTCCTTGGAAAAAATGCAAAACAAGGTGGAATGTTGTCATAAGTACAATTCATTGCTAACGTAGTCAGTTGGGAATGAAAGATACCATAGAAAACACTACGCATCAATCGCATGGATGGATTATATTGCAGCACTTCAAAACTATGTGGTTTTGTCTCGCCTCTAGCGCTTTCTTAAAACAGACAATGGACATGAGCAAACCTGGTCTCATAAGCTCAGCGAACATGCCTGTTTTACATGTAGCACAACGTGTACGGATCATTTCAAGACATCTCATTCCAGATATTTACGCCATTGTTATGTGCCCATCAAGCTGGCATGGATCGTTTATAAACTACAAAAGTAGCGGATCTCCCACCTGTCGTAGGCTGAGCCTGAGGGCTGCACCGTCCTCCACCGGCCCGCTGCTGCTGCTGCTGCTGTTGTTACTGCCGATGCCGAACGTCCTTCGGCTCGTCTTGAACGTCTGGCTGCTGATGATACTCTCCGAGCTCCGCTGTCGTGAGGAGTCCTCACCAAACAAGCCCGGTAGCTTCTGCTCGCTGAAGTTCACTTTGGACAATGTCATATCGGGCGGCTGGTTCTGGAACGGGTTCTCCTCCGCTGGTTGACCACTCTCGGTTTCAGTGAGGGCGGGGTAGCTGCGCAGGCTGCCGCCGAGGTCACCCAGCTTCAGCTCCCGCCGAATCTCCCGGGTCTGTGACGTCATCTGACTGTAGATCTGGGTGCTCTCCTGTATACGTTCGTGCGTGCGGGTTAAGCTGTCGCTGCTCCGCTGGGTGGAGGAGCTGTAACGGGTCATCAGAGCATCATCCACACTCGCTCTGGGCACCACACTCGCATTCGGCGACCTGGAGCGGCCGCGAGAATCGCTCTCCGGCGAGAACGTCCTCTCGCGGGGCCGGAATCTCTCGCTTGGTGGCGCCACCACCGTACCGAATGGTGACGTTCCGCGCTTTTCCGCAGAGGACGCCCGCGAACTTCTTTCATACTCCATAGTCGTCCGTTTAGACTCAGACAGCGTCCGCACATTTCGCGGAGCGACCTGGAAAGATACGAAACAAGCATAAGTGGTGTATTGACGTAAACTCTGGGATACAGTACCGGCGTTACGCTTCCCATTATAGCAATGAGTACCGCAAATTTCCCATCTCTTTCCATTTGCAGTATTTCAACCAAAACAATTCAGACACTACTGAAACGCTGATGATTCACCAAGCAAAGATATAAAACAGCATGAGAATATGCGAAGGGCTTTTATCTACAAACTACCAGTGCTCTTGCCTGGGCCTGTGTGTCTTCACGTTGAGGAATGGAGCATCAACTCCATACCCTGATCGGCGCAGATGTAAGAAAGGATAAATAAATACCGAGAAAGGCTTTTCAAACGTGTCGAAGTTCTAACAAAATTGAGGGTTAGACCCTGGCATCCGAATTTGAGGACTATACATGGTTGGCACATCCCAATCATCACAGAAATCTCAAGAATAAGTTTTCCGTTATCACAAGAAAACATGAGAGGAGGTTGCTCTGGCCCCTCATTGGGTGCAAGCAGTCCGGGAATATGTGCGGTGTGTTATGCATGCCCCAAATCTAGCAATACTACGTAAAAACGTATACAGACAAAAACTCTTGAGCAAACAAAACTCGTTCTAAAATTAGAATTTGCCATTGTTCGCTTACAGAGGAAGAAGGTAGTTAATGGTGGTTTAAACTGGACAGCGTCATGTGATTTTGTATGTTACAAACATAAAACCTCCACACGAGAAATTATCAATCACTAAGACATTGCTGATGTTACACACCCCTAAAGGGCCACGACAAACCGCAGAGCAAAAACACTGACACTCATAAATAACAGTTAGCCGAAAACGGTAGCAGATGTAAAACATGTCATTGCTTGTGTCATCAACGGCTGTTCACTCAAAGCGTGTCTGTTAGAGCAGCATCGGGTTCAAGCCCTGACGTCACAAGTCATCCGCGTGCAGTCACGTCAGACCAGACCAGACACTGGGCTACCTCTCAGCCAGCGGCGCGGAGGCGGCGGCAGATGATGGGCGCGTCAGTGTTTCCGAGCAGGAGACCACGCCGGCCCTGAGGTGGAGGATGGGGAGGGGAGGGCGGCCACCGCGGGAGCCGCCAGGGACAGGGAGCCCGGGGGGACGGGGACGTAGCTCGTGCACTCCCGCACGATCTTCTGAGTGTGAAACTCTTCCTTTGTGGTGGTGGTGGTGGTTGAGGTGGTTCCTCCGACTACCTGCTCAGTTTTCTCAGTCTGCTGCCTCTGTTTGGACATTTCCTGCGACTGCTGAGAGGAGGAACCCTGTGACTTCCAGTCGCTGCCTAGCAGGTCCGACCACTGCTTCTCCAGGGCGGCCAGACCCGAGCTCGAGACGCTCGACGAAGACTGATTGAGCGTACTGGACTGCATACTCGTCTGATTTGTAGACTCATGGGCCTTTGGCCTGGGCAGAGCAACCACGTTCTTCTGCTCCGACCCTGAAGCTTCGCGCCGAAACTGTTGCGATGATGTGTCTCGCTGTGTCTTAGAACCCAAAGAGAACTGCGGAGCAGGCGCTGGGGTATAGCCAGAATAGGTGCTGTCGCGGTCGGACTGGTAACCATCCGAGCGCCGTTCTTGTGAGTACTGCTTGCGGCTGCGTTCATACCGTTCGGAGCTCTGCGAAGGCGTGGGCGATGTCACCAGAGGAGATGCTGCCCTCGGCGTGTACGGACTCGGCGACAGGGAGCGGACCGAGCCGGGGGTGCGGGACCCCGTCTGCGACTGGAACCACTGCTGACTGGAGGTCCGCTCACTGGACTCCGACAGTGGGGACGGCATGGAATGCGGAGGCGGAGGAAGTGACAACACTGGCGAAGAAACAGTCTTATCAGTCCAACCAGAAACCTCCTTTCTTTCCATTTTCATCGTGCTTGTCTTCTCCATGCACATTTGAGTCTTGGTAGAATCACCGGTCTCCTGGCATTCAAAGGTCCGCGCATCTGTCTCCGTGCCAGCCTTGTACCCCTCAACGCCGGTCTCGTTTAGAGACTCCAGAAACTGGCGCTTGTTGTACTCCGCCTGCCGATTCGCCTGTGGAGCCAGGCTGCCGTGGGGAACCACTGCCTGAGGAGGCTTCCAGACCGCTGAGCTCGGCTTCGCCACACGACCCGTCCAGTTTGTGGTGCGATCCTGTTCGCTGCTCGACACGGCTGACGTCTGGGAGCTGGTGCGCGTGGCCTCCGACTTGGAGACTATCTTCTGTGGCGGCGGCGGCTGCGGTGTTGGCTTCGGCGGCGGTACGGGACGATACACCGGTTTTGGCGCCACCTGTTGGGTCTGCTGTCGGCTTGTGCTCTGAGTCACACGCTGTGACATCTGACTACTGATGCCGGAAGTATGCGCTGGAGCAGGAGGCGGCGGCATCGGCTCCCTCACCGGAGACGTCACAGGCGGCCACTTCTGCTGCTGCTGCTGCATCTGCTGTGTGATCAGCTGTTTGCGCTGCCAGGAGGCGTCAGCAGCAGCCCTCTGCTGGGCGGTACGCAGTGGCGGCGGCTGCTTGCGTGCTGGTGGTACCGGTGAGCGCGCTGGTGGTACCGGTGAGCGCCTCGGTGGTACCGGCGAGCGCGCCGGTGGTACTGGGGAGCGCGCTGGTGGTACCGGAGAACGCGCCGGACGCGGACGCTCAGCAGGAGGCGGCTCAGAGGTGGACCTCACTGCCGCTGACCGAGATCCCCGGGTCACGGAGCGACCCCGCCTCTCCAGCAGCGTCATACTGCGTACGTCGGGACGGTCGGGCGGCGTGTCCCGCACGGGTGCCGGCCGGTCAAACGCCGACGGCGGCGTCACCGGCCTCTCCGGTCGGCCGCCGCGGCGAGCCTCCGGCAGGTTGACCAGGATGCGACGCCTGTCGATGAACTCGTAGCCACTGGGTTGCCAGCGGGTAGGGATTCGATCACTGGTGTCGCTCTCGTACCCCGATCCCGAGAACTGGCCCGGATGAAACTTGGACGGCACGGGAGCGCGGTGCACCGGTCTCGGAGGCGGTGCTGGCTTCATGAGCAGGCATAGGCTTTGGAGGCGCAGGTGCCTCAGGGCTAGGAGGCATCTCTACAATCGGAAGAGATTTCTGTCTGAACGGTATAGGTGATCTCGGTATTTGCTGTTCGATGGTGCGGCGTGCCTCGCTGACAAGTTTGGATGAACGCTGCGGTGGCATCGGTACGGGTGGCGCGACTGGTGAGGTGATGCTCTTAACCTGCCGCAGCTGCTGCTGTTGCTGCTGATGGGTGATCTCCGTGCGGGACTGCTGCATCTGCGACTGTGCAGAGCTCCAATATGACCTGTCCTCCTCCTGCTGCTGGTATCGGGAGTGCCTGGCCGGCAGCGTCTTCGCCACATAGGTGACAATCATCCGCGTGGGACCCGGCACCCACTCCGGTGTAGTGGCCTCGTCATAGTGCAGGTTTTCTACAGAAGAATACCGATTCACCTGGCCAGACTGGAATGATGTTCCGGAGCTGAAGTACGAGTCGGATGACGTCTCCGACCTCTCACCCTTGTACGGAGGGATTTCCTGGATAGGTTCGGGCAACTTGTAGGCTTTTGGTCCTGCCGGAGTCTGCACAGGAGCTGGCATGTCTTGTTGCGGATGAGTAACAGTGGTTCGCTGTTCCACCTGACTCGTCTGCCACCCTGAGCTATCCTTTACGTCACTAACGCGCATCACTCCCGGTGAGGGAGACCTTGGAACAGAAGCGCTCCTCGGCGGAGTCGGTGAAGGTGTGATTCTCGGAGCTCTCACGGGCGCGTGCACGAAGCGTTTGGGGGAGGCAGCCGGTGGTACAGACTCTTTGGAGGCGCAGAGTCGTAAATGCCGGCTGGTGCTTCCCCAGTCGGAGATGCGTCCACCGGCGCCGCCCACTGCGTCTCCGGTTCCTGGGGCGGCTGCGGTTGTGACGGAGGCGGCTGATGCTGCCACGGCTTCTTCGGCGGCTGCGGTGGCGGTGGTGGTGGCGGCTGCTGCCACGGCTTCTTCAGCGGCTTGGGCGGCGGTGGCGGTGCCTGCTGCCGCAGCTGCTGCGGCTGCTGCGGCTGCGGTGGCGGTGGCGGCTGTTGCCAAGGCTTCTTCAGCGGCGGTGGAGGTCGCTGTTGTTTCCACGGCTGTTGCGGCAGCGGTTGCTGCATGACTGGTGGTGGGGACGGTGGAGGTGGTGCCTGCTGCTCCAGTGGGGGCGGCGCGCTCCAGCCTCTCTCTTCTCTTCTCTGTACGAGCTCGGCGTACGGCTGCACGACGGGCACCCGGAACTGGAAAGGCGCCGGTGCCGCCACCTGGTGAGCTGGCTCCGGCGGTGGCGCGGGTGGTGGGAAAGCAGCCGAGCCCGGTCCCACAGCGACGAACTTTGGCTTCGGAGCCGTGGCAGGCGCGGGTTTAGGCGCAGTTGGAGGCACAGGTTTAGGTGCAGTTGGAGGCCCCGGTGGTTTGGCGAACTGGTACAGCTGATGGGTGAACTGGTGCTGGGTGAGGTCCGCCGAGGCGGGCACTGGTTGCTGAGGTTCCATATCAGATGGTGGGTACGCCTCACCGGAGCCTGATTTGTACACCGCCGAATACACTGGAGTATATGGGGTCTCACCGGGGGCTTCGCCGTTCATGGTCGGTTTCGCCGGAGGAGGCTGGTTGGCTGTCCATGAAGGTAAGCTTAACGGTATTGCGACTGGAGAGGGTATGGTCCAAACCTGCTGAGGCTCGGTTGGGGTTGAGGTGATATCTTCTGGTTCTGGCTTATCTTCTAATGGACGTATGTCTTTGATACCTTTTTGGTCAGCTGGCCCGTTTATTCGTTCTACTTCGTTTAATATATCTGAAATATCTGTCGGCAGAGTAGGCTTATTGTCCTTAAGCGCGTCTTTCGTGGAATCTCCTGCGTCAAGATTTGAAATCTCTCCTACATCAGAGTCTTCGTAACTAAGAACAGATTCAGGCTTGTCAGTTTCTTTCTCAGGACGCTTAATGTCCTCAGGTGGCTCACCAGTTTCATTGTTCTTATCTGTTATCTCAACTGCAGTGAACTCCGCCGTTTGTTCAGCAGGTTCCAGATCAGGTGATTCAGCATCCGGCTGATGTTCAGACGGCAAAGATCCATCAACTTCAGAAACATCAGAGGATGACTTAGCTTCAGGGGAAGGACTCTTCTCAAGTTCCATCTGCTCGCTTATAGAATCAGACACATCGGGCACAGATTCTTCAAGACCATGTTCCTTGGATACAGACTCTTCAAGCTGGTCTTCCAGTGTTTCTGAGTCTTCCGCTGCATCACCGCTGTCACCTGTTCTTTTTACTTGCTCTTCTCCCTCTAAATCTTTATCGCTTTCTTTATCCGCATCTATCTCTTCCTTTGTTTCTGCATACTCTTCTTCCTGTATATCTTCTAATCCCTCTTTGGATTCTTTCGTCTCCGATGGTACTCCAAACTCTTCTGGAGCCCCATGTGCCTTTATCTCTTCGGCTCCATCAGTCTCATTTATAGGTTCCTTATCGTCCTTATCTTCAACCTCTTTGGGTGGTTGTGTCCTGTCTACAGCCTCCTCTGCCTTTCGTTCTTGTGTTTCTTCGTCCTCTGACGCAGTCTCATCCTTCGGTTCTGCCATCGTTTCAATTTCTTCCCCTGGCTCTTCCTCATCCTTTAATTCTTTCGGCGTTTCAAGTTCTTTGACTTCGTCTGCTTTCCTATCTTCCATCACGTAAGGTTCTTCTGTTGGTATTTCTTCCTGGACATCTTTAGACACATCGGGTTTTTCATCCCGATCATTAATTTTTTCTATCACGTCTTCAACTTGTCGCTCTTGCAATCGATCAACTCCTTCAATAGGCGTTTCCCTCTCCTCACCTTCCGATTCTTCTGGTACTTCTGCTGCTCCTCCTTTGTTCACCTTCTCATCTAAATCATTATCACTGGTCACTTCCTCGTCCTTTTCCTCATGCAGTCTGTCAGAACTTTCTGCTGCATCTTCCTCCTTTATATCTTCCGGTGCATTAGCATCTTCCTTCACTTCCTCGATTGATAGGTCTTCTGGTTCCTCCGCTGGTTCTTTCTTCGCTTCCACAACTTCCGTTGGTTCTTCAGTGACAGCATTGGGAGCCACAGTAGTCTCTGAAACCTTTTCTGGTGATTTTAGTTCATCGGTTACGATATTTTCAACACGATCTATACCGTCATCAGGTCCTTGTGGCTCTTGGTCTAACACAGCATCAGTCTGTTCCTCCGGTTTGACGTTTTCATTCTCTGAGATTTCAACTTTATGTATCACTTCTCGCGATGTAGTTGAAGTTGAAGTGCGTCTTGCCTCTGGTTTCTGCGGCTCCTGGTCTACCATCTCCTCCGGGGTATCTGCGGGTTCCCCGGAATCACGACCTGTCACATAAGTCTCATTTGTCTCTTCCTGAACTGTCTTAGAGGTTTTACTTTTCTTCTTTTTCTTTGCTGAAGGCTGATCTTTGTCTTTCTTTTTAGACTTACTCGGCGGCTCAATGATTTCAGTCTGTTGATCCTCAACAACTTTGTCAGCACCGGGTTCATCCGACTCGACTGTTTCACTTGTTTCAACTACGGTTTTCGTTACTTTCGTCTTTTGCTTTTCTTTCCCGAAGACTTCTCCTTCTTCTTGGGTTTGGAAGTTGGACTAAGCTCAGGAGAGGGACTTCTGGAGGCGGTTTCTTGGGTCGTTGTTCTGGTGGTGGTAATAATGGTCTTCTGACTCCCTCCACCCGGCGCTGATGGCTAAAAAATAATTGAGATATAACTATCGTCATACCGTACGTCAATACATTTCTGTCCTTATTTAGCTGGGTATCTTCCCCACTTCTCCATGAAGTAAAAAGTTTGGCTTAATATACGAAAACTCTTAATTAAGTTGGGGTCAAGGCAAATGAAAAGTGCCCTCCACCGCAAAAAACAAACTCCGTTCTTGAGTAAAAGGAATAATATATTCGGAGGCACTGTACTAGCACTGCTACACATATAATATGTAATACGATTTTTCTGAGTTCCTACCTCCTCGTCGGTGATATTTGTTGAGATTATTCGTTTTTCGATCACGGCAGGCATCTGGTCGGTGACGACGAAGTCAGCGTAGTTGGTCGTTTCCCCGGCGGTGTTCTTGGCGCAAACTGCGTACTTCCCGGCGTCGCTCAGTTGCACTGCGGGAGCGTTATAAAAATTATTCATACCAATTCCAATTCGTCACGCGTTTCACTTTCTGTAATTTTGATAGGACCTTTAATATTTTAATAAATTGTTTTAAATAAGAAAGGTACCTCAGGCACCTTTATTGTAGCCTCTTTAATGGTGTTGGACAGTATGTTTCGAGTTTCCAATGAGATTGGAGGTAGAAGGAAATCATAATGAACCTAAAACAAGGACATAAAAAGTGAAAAATAGTGACCTAGATCCCAACGCTGCCCCGGTATGCCCTCACCCTCGGGCCAGTGCCCACTCGAACGGTAATTAATAATAAATAGTTGTTGGGCGATCAAGGATTCTCCACACAGAGGCTCGTGGCTTGATAAGCCACGGTTTGGTGGCATAAATCAACGCGGGAGTTGACTGACCTATGTTACCAGAAAACATTGAAAGTTAAAATCATTGACATAAACTCGAACCTTGACTCGAATCATTTCCTTCCATACGGTGTCAACTTCCATTAAGTCATCTCCCATCAAACACGTTCTTTCATTTCTAAAGTCCACATTATGGATGACCAGGAGAAAGAAGACCCAGTCAAACACCGAACATCATTGGGTGAATATGTACCCCCTCGAGGGAAAAAGCCTTTGACAGCCCTTGCAATACCCTATCCTGGGCCAGCTGATTATGAGCTTCCTGTTATGGACCTACACAAGCTGTCCTCTCCCGACTATACCATTCGAATGAAGTGTACTGAAATGACAGACGGACGGGAGAACTGGCCCTGTGCGAACACGTATCATCCCAAACTGCCCACCTGTAAAACGGTGCTATACACCACCCTGAAGCCGAAGATTGAGCCGCCTGACTACCGCTGCTCCCCCGGACCTGTGCATCTTGTACGCACCGGCGACGTTGACACCAAGCCGGGAAAAACCAGCCTCAAAGGTCGCCACTCGCCGCAGGCCACCACTGGTCTTCCGTGCCCCCTTGACCCCACGTCATTCACAAAGACACCGGGGCCGCGCTACGACCCTGTGGTGGCCCATCTTCCACTGGCACCGCGATTTCTTCTCAATAGCCAACCTCCGCGCAACGATAATACCACAGGCCCCGGTCCCGGCTCCCGCAATATCAGACGCTGGTCTATGTCGGGGCCTCTTTACACCATGCGACGACGGCCGCTTCAGATGGCCTGTGCCATGGACAACCCGCCCCCGACTGGTACTTCGTACAGGACGTGCTGCCCGCCGTGCACGCACCGAAAATGGGCGAGCTGATCAAGCCCAGACACAGGTCCCCCGTACCGGCGCCAAACGCTTACAAGATCCGGAGCCACGCGCGGCAGGGACCAGAGATGACCTTTCGACCGTTCGATAGTGAGCCCGACTTTCAGACGCCCGGCCCCGGCGCCTACTCGCCCGAAGTGGCGCCGAAGAAGAGGGCGCCCGCCTACAGCATCCGTCTGCCTGTCAAGCCCACCTACCCTTCACAAGACAGAGCCGCCTACGGTTACGGCCCAGCTACATACGACACCCGTGAGGAGCCTGCGCAACGACCCGCCTTTAAATTCAACCTCAGACCAGGCACGAATCCTGACAAAACCCCGCACCCAACGCGTACAAGCCACACGAGGCACCCGGCACCAACAAAGGCTACACGCTCAGAATCAAGCCCAAGGACTTCAAACGGCCAAAGGCTCCGGCGCCAAACAAGTACCTCCCTGCCAAGCCACTGCCGCACGCCCCGGAGTACTCCTTGCGAATTAGGCACCGCGACATGAGTTATAAGGAGAAGGAGAGCGTGCCAGCGCCGGACACCTATAAACCAGGCACCGACTGTGGCTGTGGGCTGTTCAGAACGCAGCCGAGGGGCGCCAGCTTGAAGAGCAGGCCGTCCAACTACCTCTTCACTGGGTACGACCGAGCGAGAATTCCTGGCTGCCTGCCGGCACGGGCGGACAGAATCCGGAGCACAATCTCGTGACCGGCGCCGACGAAAACGAAACGAACGAATCCTGCGCAACGATCATATTTGAATGAGATGCGGAGAGTAGTCTCATGCGGAGAATGAGGTGTAGTAGACAAATCATCGGTGGATTGAGCCCTGACCCATCGTCAGGATTAGTACGTCCAAAACAGCAGACTCGACGGCATCACGAATGAAAGTCCGGGTTACGGGGTGATAGAACTACGCATGTCACAAAACGTGCTTAGCTTGTGTTATTGTGCTGCAACTTACGTCGCTTACGAATAGCTGTATGGTAAATAATGTCATTTGATGGTATGTATGCGGGACCCCATAATAATCATAGAATTCCCCAGACCATCTATCGGTCAGATTACCAATTGGTGATCTCCAGTGAGTCGTACATGATGCTGTGGATGTAATGGGGAATAAATATAAGCCAATTAATTTTCTGTAATAAAATACTTGGAAAGAGTCGATGTCAAAATGAAAACACAGCCAACTGCCGCTGAAAATTTGAATGAAAACCATATCATCGTAAGAGAAGCCAGAAAAATGGCACTGAAAATGGTGTACTAGCTTATTCAAAAAGCTTTCAGGGGTACACAACGAACTCGTAGATGCTGATGGTGAAACGCATTCCCAGGCACAGCCTAGAAAATGATTATACCCATTCACAAATGCAGTCTGGGAGACAGCTGGGTCATATTTCCAGGATATAATCCTTTGTTGAGTGTCCAGGTTGAGTGATACTGTCTTTGGCCTATAGCTCTTATTTAGCTGGACAATCACCCGCTCACCTACCGTCCTGGATGGTGAGCGTGTGTCCGCCACCTACCGTCCTGGATGGTGAGCGTGTGTCCGCCACCTACCGTCCTGGATGGTGAGCGTGTGTCCGCCACCTACCGTCCTGGATGGTGAGCGTGTGTCCGCCACCTACCGTCCTGAATGGTGAGCGTGTGTCGGCCACCTACCGTATTGGATGGTGAGCGTGTGTCCACCACCTACTGTCCCTGATGGTGAGCGTGTGTCCGCCACCTACCGTCCTGGATGGTGAGCGTGTGTCTGCCACCTACCCTCCTGGATGGTGAGCGTGTGTTCGCCACCTACCGTCCTGGATGGTGAGCGTGTGGCGGCCACCTACCGTCCTGGATGGTGAGCGTGTGGCGGCCACCTACCGTCCTGGATGTTGAGCGTGTGGCGGGCACCTACCGTCCTGATGGTGAGCGTGTGGCGGGCACCTACCGTCCTGGATGGTGAGCGTGTGTCCGCCACCTACCCTCCTGGATGGTGAGCGTGTGTCCGCCACCTACCCTCCTGGATGGTGAGCGTGTGGCGGCCACCTACCGTCCTGGATGGTGAGCGTGTGTCCGCCACCTACCCTCCTGGATGGTGAGCGTGTGGTGGCCACCTACCGTCCTGGATGGTGAGCGTGTGTCCGCCACCTACCGTCCTGGATGGTGAGCGTGTGGCGGGCACCTACCGTCCTGGATGGTGAGCGTGTGGCGGGCACCTACCGTCCTGGATGGTGAGCGTGTGTCCGCCACCTACCCTCCTGGATGGTGAGCGTGTGTCCGCCACCTACCCTCCTGGATGGTGGGAGTGTGTCCGCCACCTACCGTCCTGGATGGTGAGCGTGTGTCCGCCACCTACTGTCCCTGATGGTGAGCGTGTGTCCGCCACCTACCGTCCTGGATGGTGAGCGTGTGTCCGCCACCTACTGTCCCTGATGGTGAGCGTGTGTCCGCCACCTACCGTCCTGTATGGTGAGCGTGTGTCCGCCACCTACTGTCCCTGATGGTGAGCGTGTGTCCGCCACCTACCGTCCTGGACTGTGAGCGTGTGTCCGCCACCTACCGTCCTGGACGGTGAGTGTGTGTCCGCCACCTACTGTCCCTGATGGTGAGCGTGTGTCCGCCACCTACCGTCCTGGATGGTGAGAGTGTCCGCCACCTACCGTCCTGGATGGTGAGCGTGTGTCCGCCACCTACCGTCCTGGATGGTGAGCGTGTGTCGGCCACCGTCGGAGTGAACGCTGACTCGTGCGTCGGTGAGCGGTGCGCCGTCCTTACTCCACACCACCTCTGGCGTTGGCAGGCCGTTCACCACCACCTCCATGGTGGCCGTCTGGCCAGGGGCGCCACCTGCGCCTCCAGGCGGCGCTCGAACCGAGGCGCCTGCTGCAGCTCTGGCCATGGCGGGAACACGACGTCTGTCAGCGCCCAGTGAAGATAGTAAGTGGCAATTGAGTGGACATGCTACTAATTACTCGCCTTTTATTGCCGTTCGTTTTTCGCCCGTGTGCTTCTTACTTGACGAAGTGTAAACAATCGTTCTGCTTCAGGGCATTTTGGCACTCAGCCTGAGCACCAGTATCTATAAGCACACACGTTGAATACAGCAACCAAAGCTGTTACTCTGGGTTACAGAAATACATAATTTCAGATTAAAAATCAAGCCGGTAAATGTACACATTTTCCCTGTTTCGGGAATTTCCCAATACCAAGCGCGTCCCCTGCGTGCCAGCATGGCCACCTGGCGCTGCAGCTCACTTGTGACCAGGAGTTCAGCCGTGCTGCGCGAGGTTCCCGCCGGGTTCTTCAGCTCACACGTGTACTCGCCGGCGTCCTCCTCTCTAGCCTCCTCCACCCGCAGCGACACCGTGCCCTCGTCCGATGACGTCATCACACGCTTGTCGCTGATTGGCTGGCCGTCCCGCAGCCAGCTGACTGTCGCCGTGCCTGCGAGAGGTGCCTGGTGTCACGTCACGTGACTGGTGAACGATTCCTGCTCGGCTAATTCAGGGAAAATGCGAGCTCACCGAAGCCTTGCTCTGACGTACCTTTGAGAAAATAAAGATGAATAATAACGGCACTGACAAAACATGTACTTCTAACACAATCCTGATATTCAAAATAAAATACTACCTGTGTTTGGAAGACACCATTCAGTGGCTCGACACAACTTATTCATTTTGATCGTGCTTTCGACACCGCCCTGAGTCAAACTATACTAAGCCAAGCCTCGATCGCAGCAGCCTCCCTTAGTTAGGAATAGAGTGGAAAGAGTAGGTTGGCAGTTCTGTGGAAAGAGTAGGGTGGCACTTCTGTGGACAGAGCAGGGAGGCGGTTTTGCCCTTTCCGTTCAGTGTGGCGCGGTAAATTCCCATTGAGACATACGCTCCACACGTTAGCGCGGTGCTCGATGCGCACATTTGTGCAGTATATGCACACCATTAACTTTTCCAAGCTGCGACTGACCTAGCACCCTTGGATGCATTAACTCTGCTTTGACGTCACACAAACCTTCTGACGCACATTACTTAGTTTCAACCCTTCATAAGCTGGAACCCGCCAAGGCGATTGACGGGACCTCCGTTTTAACATAGTTCGTACGCAATTTTATTCCATAAAAATATGGTACCGACGCATAATAAAATTCAAACTTAGTGGAGAAGTTTGCGCGAGCATTATCGTCCCTTGCAAATTTCGTTTAAGTGTATTGTTAAAAATTCGTTAGTGTGTTTTAACACGCGCCCCGTTGGGGGGGGCGAAATTCGCCCCTCCCCTCCTGGTTTTTCCCGGATAACGAAAAAAAGAAGACACGCAGAGCAACAAAACTTACAGTAACTTATCCCTGATCAATTTCACGCATCTCACCAATTTTTTTAGGTCAGGTCATGTCAGGTCAAGGAGCTATCCAAGGTCAAGCGACCCAACCTCAAAACCTAAAATTACGAGTTTGAAGCGGCGCCTAAGGAGCATCAGCCAACCGATCAATTGAAACTCTCACATTATTTTGAGGTCATTAGAGTCTACAAATCTGCTATCTCGGAATTTTGATATTGTTTACCTAAGGTGGGGTCAATTTTTTGTCACCCCATTAGAAGTCTATGGAGAAAAACAGAAAGGGCTCGTTTTCGGTAAATACGGGATAGATAAAGATGAAAATGCTCAAACGGTGTATTCTTACCACGATCTTGACCACAAAGTTGAGTTTTTGGCCATCTGACCTTTCAAGGTCATGTCAGGTCACTGGAGCATACAGTGATTTTTCTGTCAATAACTTCTTACTGAATTGAGATAAAGCTCCCATTTTGCTTGCATTGTGCTTGTATTGTCACGGGGAGTTGATTGATATGCAGCATGACCATACCAGGTCACCCTGTGACCTTGTCCTAGCTCGAAGTCAGGTCATTCTCACAATTTGACCGAGCAAGGTCATGTTATATATCATTCGATTTGCCACGATGACAGGAATCCAATGATGCATAAATATCTGCTCTACCTCTGCTGAGTAAATATCTAGAGGGGGAAACGTACACTGCCCTGTTGTAAGCCTATGGGACCTTATTTGACCTATGCTGACCTCAATATTGACCTGACATAAAAATACTTCGCATAATTTCTCTTCGTCTCGTCAAGAGCTTTCAAACGCCGTCCATAACTTTTCTTTAGTTTTTCTGGGAAATGAGATACGGAGGAGGACGAAATTCGTCCCCCAGCGGGGCGCGTCATGCCAGGGACCCCAGCAGGGCGCGTGTTAAAGTAAAATATCACTGTTCAATAAGTGTGTCAACCGCAGGCCAGGGGTCGAAAAAGTTGCCATTTTGCCATTCTAAATGGTGACAGCTGGAGTTCCACCGGGTGACAAAAGTCACAAGTCGATTCACAAAAATGGCACCTCTAATTCTCATACACTGCAAAATGTGGATTGACTTGGTTGGCCCATTTTAACCGTCTGCGCCATAAGCTTTGTTCGACTAACCATATTTGGTAAATGCGGTGAATTATTCGAACCATATTCGATCCTGGGCTCGAAAAAGTTCAGGCCCTCGCCTATCTCTCAGCATGGGCTGGGGCTGCGACTATTCACAGCAATGTTCACAACACGCGACAAATGTAGTTTTTAGCGCCACTTCTGTCGAAGGCAAGCAAAATAAATAAACAGGCACGCCGCAACAAGTAGTTAGCGAAAGCATACATATACAAGGGTAATAATATCGATACATACGGATATAGGGGTTGCTAATGAACTAGAGCTAAGACAAAAACGCTCAAAAGATTAACGTTTGAATTGCTGTCTACATATTTATGGCATATAACTACGATTACGAGGGTTATTGCTTGTTTTTCTCATGTCTTTTTTGCTGTTATCTTCGTTCGCTCCTGTCCACACCTGTCGATGTTAAAAAATGAATAAAAAAGTTGATTATGATGATGATGAGTAACAACAGCACTATAGCACAAGTATGTATTCCTTTCTGAGCTCCCGGCCAGAACGGACGTTCGCGTCTGCTCCTCCGTGATCCACCCGCCGCATGTGGAATCGACCTTGGTGATATTGCTCCTTTTTCACGTGCTGTTAGGAAGTACTGTCTAGTGACCTGAATAGTTTCTTTCTAAATTCTTACATTGCCCTCGATTTATTTCTCTCTAATAGCTGCTATCTGTGTCCAGCTTTGCAGTTCAGGTACTTACCGACATAGTACTCATAGTGAATCTTCACTATTTTGAATCTGATCATCACTATTCCCGACCCTTCTCAGTACTTTCGGTCTCTGTGTTTGGTATCGATCTCCCAACGACCGATCGTATTTGTTGATGGATAACCTAATCGCCTAAAGTATTAGGGTAAGCAATGGCTTATCTCTAAGCTGACTGGATACATCGACCTGGCATAATTAGAAATCTGTTTCCAATTCTTTATGACTTAAGTATTGGACTCAACTTGCTTCACTGATGGGGAGGTAGGTGTGTAGGTAGGTACTTGCGTGTTCACTCTGCACTGTTTTTTTTCAAGTAAATTTTGATATTGCCCTTCCTGCCCATAATAAAGCTTGCTGTACATTCTTGAGTTAGTTGTACTTTGGCTGTTGAAGTCACCCATAGCCTTTTCTTTGATAGTTTTGCTATATTCGTCTCAATCATGCCACCCAAAAACAACTTCAAAGAAAATATAGAAGACCTTTACATAAAATATGCCACATTAGAAGCAAAAAACACTAGCATGGAGGGCGAACTGAATGATCTTCGACAAGATGTGTCACATCTAAAAGAGGAGTTGCTTTCAGCTCATCTGCTGCACCAAGAGGCAGTCTCTGCTCAGGCTCACCTGGAAAAAATGTTGGAGTCAGTCCTAGTTGATCACGACCGACTAATTAAAAAGGAGGCTGAGTCAGCTCGAAAACTAGAATCCCTTGACCAATACGGAAGAAAGTTCACATTGGTGCTTGCTGGCAAGGCCATTCCCGCCCAGACCCTAGGTGAAAACATCAGACAACTGTCACTCAGACTACTGCAGGAGCATCTAGGCATTTCTCTCGGCACAGAATCTCTGACTGCGTGTCACAGACTCCAGAAAAAGAGAACCATTCTGCTTAGGTTCCGTGACTTGGATGATCGCATGAGGGTCTACCTCAAGCGAACAAAACCCCTGCGCCATGGCCTCCTCATCTTTGAGTCCTTGACCAAAGAAAGGATGGAAGTGGTGCAGATCCTAAACCACATTAGGCATGAGTCAAACTGTCCATTCCGGTCCTTCTACACATTCAGGGGGGATATCTTTGTAAAGGTAAAGGAAGGGGACCGACCCATTGAAATACATGTGGGAGCCTCCAGGGATGAAATTCTTAGTAAATGCAGGGGTGAACATGGGGTACCATCAGACATGCCTACCATCTCTCACATGAATCAGGAGTGGAAGAGAGGCAGAGATAGATGGAAAACAGTGCAAGCAGCCAAAAGTTCCCATCGTAGGCCTAGTGCTCCACCTCTAACGAGGGAAGCGCCCAAAGATAAACCGAGCATCAAGGATGCATCTAGCCTAATAGGTGGAAAACGGGTAGCTGCTCAAGGGAAAAGTTTCTCCCCACCAGGTGAACCTCAAAGCCAAACTCAGCCGAAACAACAGAAGCTTCCAGACGTGGGCCTTGGTAGTACAAAAGTACAGCCCACGGCCAACAACTCCATTGAGTTCTGCGCATCAAGTAGCTCGGAGAGTTGTGATACAACTCTCCTGAGCACTGGGACATGCGCTCCTCTTCTAGGCCCAAATGTTGATACAATCCCTAAATCTGTCTTCAGTTGAGAATTCCTTATAACATATTTTGTAATGATGCCTCTTCCATCCATGACTGTGCCGTACAATGATGTTCAGCTGCTTGGATTGGCTGAAGCCTTGCTTACATGCTTTCTGGAAGGTAGTTAGCAAACATATATCTTGATACAGTGATAGGTTTAGTTATTATCTTCACTTTCTCTTTATTTCTCCATGTCATGCCAAATGTCACCCCCTATCAATATACCATCAGCATACCCCCAGCTTTGTCTTGATTTGGCACACATTGGTGATAACAATAACATGCTGCAAGATGAATTCAATATTATTGCAAACCAGTGTGGCTATAATGATGTGAAATCATTATCTTTAAATGAATCAAACCTTTCAATACTGCATATCAACATTAGGTCACTACGTAAAAACCTGGATAACCTCATTACCCTCCTGAACAATTCCAATACAAAATTTGGCATTATCTGCATTTCAGAAACTTGGCTAGAGGAGGACCTCACTAGTACTTGCCACATCCCAGGCTACACTCTCTTCAATCAATGTCCCCAATCAAATCACCGTGGAAAGGGAGCTGCTATTTATATTAATGATACTCTTAAGTATATTTGCCTCATGGACTTTTCCATGAATTCCATAGAATTCCAATGTGCGTTCATTGAGATCATATCAAACTCATCTCCTAATCTAATCATTGGCACTTTCTACAGATCTCCTTCATATGATCATGCTCCATTTCTGCAACACCTTGATCAAATCATTAATAAAATTTTGGCAGAAAATAAAAGATGCATATTTGCCGGTGACTTCAATATTGATCTTTTCCAAATAAACAACTCTCTAGTAACCGATAGATTTCTTACGTCATTGTCTCTAGGTGGATTCATCCCATCCATTACCCGACCAACTAGGATAACAAATTCATCAGCAACTTTGATTGATAATTTTTACTTAAATTTCCCTCATACATTGAATAATTCTGGTATTCTCATAGACGACACCAGTGACCACCTACCGATCTATATAAGTGTCGAGCATAACACACATTCTCCTACAGTCCAGGCAAACTATCTTCAATTTAATTTCTCATTAACAGAAACTTTGGCCAGCCGAGTAAAGGCATCCCTAGAAGCCTCCTCGCCTCCAAATCCTGATGCAAATACCTATGCTAATCTCTTCATCAAGACAATTCAAGGTGAACTTAAACTGATGTCAACAACTAAAAGGAACAGGAAAATTGATCCTATCCAGCCCTGGATATCACAAGCAATGGTCAGATGCATTAATGAAAAAAACAAATTATACAAAAAATTTTTGAAAAATCGAACAACCCATAACCGCCTGAAATATTGCCAATATCGGAATAGACTAAATACTGTACTTAAAGAATCTAAATATAATTACTACAGAAACAAATTGGCTGAACACCAAAATAACTCTCAGAAACTATGGAAAACTATCAATGAAATTATCAGAAGAAACAAAAAACTCGGAAACAGGCTCCCTGACTACTTCAGACATGGTAACAACATCATTCAGGATCCGAATAAGATAGCTTCCGAATTTAATAACTTTTTTGCTACAATTGGAGAAAATCTTCAACATCTATTACCTCAAACACCCACTGACCCACTTGATTTCCTTAATGACATAGATGTGAGAGATCAAATGTTCCTGGAGCCAGTATCCTGTCAGAATGTCTTGGGCATAATTCAAAATTTAAACAATACTGGACCTGGAGCTGATGACATAAGTGGCAAACTCCTAAAGAAACTTGCACCATATTTAGTCACTGAAATTACCCATCTTATGAATCTTTGCCTGGAAAATCAGATTTTCCCTGATATCTTAAAAATAGCTATTGTAAAGCCATTATATAAATCAGGACCCTCAAATCTATTTACTAATTATAGGCCAATTTCAATTTTACCAGTCATATCCAAAGTTCTTGAAAGAATTCTTCACAACCAACTCACTGATTTCATAGAAAGAAATAACATACTGAATGAGTACCAATTTGGCTTCAGAAAACAGCATTCGACGTACATGCCCTTATCACTCATTCATGACCTAATAACTTCAAACATTTCAAAAAATAAAAAATGTGTAGGCATATATTTGGATTTAAAAAAGCGTTCGATACGGTTGATCACAAAATTTTACTTAGGAAAATGTGTAGGTATGGCATAAGAAATGGGTCCTTGAAAATGTTTCAATCATATCTTGAAAACAGGGTACAAATCACTAAGTTAGAAAGCCTGAATTGTATGTCTTCTCCTAAAATTGTTTCCACAGGTGTACCTCAGGGGTCTATTCTGGGTCCAGTCCTATTCATAATCTATATTAATGATATCTTCAAATCCTCTACAATTCCCAATTATTTTCAGTTTGCAGATGATACATCAATTTTCTTCTCAGGTAATACACTTTTTGATATTGAACATGAAATAAATCAGGTAACCCCCAAAATATGTGACTGGCTTTGTGCCAATAGACTAACACTAAACACATCCAAAACATTCTACCAAATATACTCTATAATTGACAACATGCCAAATCTAACACTTCACCTAAACGGCGCTCAAATTTCGCGATCAGACTCAATAAAATATTTGGGTGTCACCATTGATGAGAACCTCAAATGGAAAAATCACATCACGAAAACCTGTAATACTTTAAGACGAAACATTGGAATGGTTGCGAGGGTCAAATTCATACTTGATAAGAAAA